>OX336390.1:842484612-843684612 GCA_946902985.2 Meconema thalassinum
TTGCCGGTTTTCAATTTAGAATATGCTCGTTAACTTACCACTAACAAGGAATTAATGTGGCGGGAATGCTCATCTCGAAATGGCGGGTTGTTTACGAGTTTCACGCGAACTTTCATCCATATGAATATAAAATATTTTTATGACAATGAAATTATAAAAGATCGCACACATTACTAAATAAGTTGTAATACCAAGAAAGACGAATACGGAAATTTTAAAAAAATCAGAAGTGGGATTCGAAATCCTGCCACCGCTGCATAATTATTTATTTTCTCATTTTGTTTTTGTGTTTCAATTTAGCGGTTTGCTGATGTAAAATACTTTAACGATGCTTTAGAGAGTTGAGTGGCCATATTTGGCCATTTAACGTAATTACTTGTTAGTGGTAAGTTAACGGCCATATTCTGAATTGAAAACCGGCAAGAAGTGAACAAAAAACAAAGAGGGAGATTTCCTTACTACTCAAGTGACTCCATATCCCGGGAGTCATTCGGTCGCCAGAGCCTCGTTAGTCTAAAGCAGAATGCACCGCGTGCAGGTGAGGTTGACTTTTGAGTAGGATTCCTACTCCTTGCATCCCAAACTACCCTACTACTAACACGAATAACACCCACCAACGCTATAACAAGCTATACTACTATTAGCACAAGAATTAAACTATTCCTCCTATAAAAACTACTACTAGCCTAAATCCCTCTAGATGACCTCACTGTCCGGCCCCATAAAACAACAACTAGTATTACCTTTATCTACCATTATGACTACAATCCCAAAGAATTAGCATTTGGCGGTAGTTAACGGTAGTAAGTGGAAGTTAGTAGTAGTCGTAGTGGGTGAATGCGTGTGATTGTAAGGCCTGCCAGAGGCCTTACATTCATGTTGCTTACAGAGAAATTAATCTCGTGCCAGAGGCTTTGCGGCTTACAAAGAATTTAATCTCGTGCCAGAGGCCTTTCATGAATGTCACCTCCAGAGGCCTTAATCACACGTATTCACCCAGTACGACTACCAATAACTCCCGCTAGCTGCCATTAACTACCGCTAAATACTACATCGAAAAATACTACTAATACCCCTACTACCGCATAAATAAATAAATAAATAAATACCGCAAAATACTACTACTAAGAGCCCTTCAATTAAAAGAACTACCCACTACAACGGTAATGTTTTTTTTTTTTTTTTTTTTTTTTTTTTGCGTGGGAATGTGGGAAATCTTGCCTAAGACATTGTGGGGGGTCCGCACTCCACAATAGTGTGGGATTCTTACCCACTAAAACCCACACACCCTTCTCCCACGACGTATGTCTCCACCCCGGAACCAGTTGGGCTTTACAGTATTTCAGGGTTTGTCATCGGAAAAAACAACCAGGGCTTAAAGCTTAATTCTGATATTGAGAAACGATCATATTATTTAAACCTCGTAATATATATTGTTTTCGATCCATAAAATAAAACTTCCATGCAATACTATATGTATTCTGCCATCTATTGGATCTCGGGTGAACTATGCAATGACAAGGTAGCAACGTGAAAATATAAGTCCAAACAGTTCTATAAACAGTTGCTAGACGGCGTTAGAGCGGTGGAAGTTTTGCATTTTATTTCGTTGAGTAGTATGGGAATCTCATTCTTTGTTTCTTTCATCAGTTCACTTATTGCCGGTTTTCAATTTAGAATATGCTCGTTAACTTACCACTAACAAGGAATTAATGTGGCGGGAATGCTCATCTCGAAATGGCGGGTTGTTTACGAGTTTCACGCGAACTTTCATCCATATGAATATAAAATATTTTTATGACAATGAAATTATAAAAGATCGCACACATTACTAAATAAGTTGTAATACCAAGAAAGACGAATACGGAAATTTTTAAAAAATCAGAAGTGGGATTCGAAATCCTGCCACCGCTGCATAATTATTTATTTTCTCATTTTGTTTTTGTGTTTCAATTTAGCGGTTTGCTGATGTAAAATACTTTAACGATGCTTTAGAGAGTTGAGTGGCCATATTTGGCCATTTAACGTAATTACTTGTTAGTGGTAAGTTAACGGCCATATTCTGAATTGAAAACCGGCAAGAAGTGAACAAAAAACAAAGAGGGAGATTTCCTTACTACTCAAGTGACTCCATATCCCGGGAGTCATTCGGTCGCCAGAGCCTCGTTAGTCTAAAGCAGAATGCACCGCGTGCAGGTGAGGTTGACTTTTGAGTAGGATTCCTACTCCTTGCATCCCAAACTACCCTACTACTAACACGAATAACACCCACCAACGCTATAACAAGCTATACTACTATTAGCACAAGAATTAAACTATTCCTCCTATAAAAACTACTACTAGCCTAAATCCCTCTAGATGACCTCACTGTCCGGCCCCATAAAACAACAACTAGTATTACCTTTATCTACCATTATGACTACAATCCCAAAGAATTAGCATTTGGCGGTAGTTAACGGTAGTAAGTGGAAGTTAGTAGTAGTCGTAGTGGGTGAATGCGTGTGATTGTAAGGCCTGCCAGAGGCCTTACATTCATGTTGCTTACAGAGAAATTAATCTCGTGCCAGAGGCTTTGCGGCTTACAAAGAATTTAATCTCGTGCCAGAGGCCTTTCATGAATGTCACCTCCAGAGGCCTTAATCACACGTATTCACCCAGTACGACTACCAATAACTCCCGCTAGCTGCCATTAACTACCGCTAAATACTACATCGAAAAATACTACTAATACCCCTACTACCGCATAAATAAATAAATAAATAAATACCGCAAAATACTACTACTAAGAGCCCTTCAATTAAAAGAACTACCCACTACAACGGTAACGTTTTTTTTTTTTTTTTGTTTTTTTTTGCGTGGGAATGTGGGAAATCTTGCCTAAGACATTGTGGGGGGTCCGCACTCCACAATAGTGTGGGATTCTTACCCACTAAAACCCACACACCCTTCTCCCACGACGTATGTCTCCACCCCGGAACCAGTTGGGCTTTACAGTATTTCAGGGTTTGTCATCGGAAAAAACAACCAGGGCTTAAAGCTTAATTCTGATATTGAGAAACGATCATATTATTTAAACCTCGTAATATATATTGTTTTCGATCCATAAAATAAAACTTCCATGCAATACTATATGTATTCTGCCATCTATTGGATCTCGGGTGAACTATGCAATGACAAGGTAGCAACGTGAAAATATAAGTCCAAACAGTTCTATAAACAGTTGCTAGACGGCGTTAGAGCGGTGGAAGTTTTGCATTTTATTTCGTTGAGTAGTATGGGAATCTCATTCTTTGTTTCTTTCATCAGTTCACTTATTGCCGGTTTTCAATTTAGAATATGCTCGTTAACTTACCACTAACAAGGAATTAATGTGGCGGGAATGCTCATCTCGAAATGGCGGGTTGTTTACGAGTTTCACGCGAACTTTCATCCATATGAATATAAAATATTTTTATGACAATGAAATTATAAAAGATCGCACACATTACTAAATAAGTTGTAATACCAAGAAAGACGAATACGGAAATTTTAAAAAAATCAGAAGTGGGATTCGAAATCCTGCCACCGCTGCATAATTATTTATTTTCTCATTTTGTTTTTGTGTTTCAATTTAGCGGTTTGCTGATGTAAAATACTTTAACGATGCTTTAGAGAGTTGAGTGGCCATATTTGGCCATTTAACGTAATTACTTGTTAGTGGTAAGTTAACGGCCATATTCTGAATTGAAAACCGGCAAGAAGTGAACAAAAAACAAAGAGGGAGATTTCCTTACTACTCAAGTGACTCCATATCCCGGGAGTCATTCGGTCGCCAGAGCCTCGTTAGTCTAAAGCAGAATGCACCGCGTGCAGGTGAGGTTGACTTTTGAGTAGGATTCCTACTCCTTGCATCCCAAACTACCCTACTACTAACACGAATAACACCCACCAACGCTATAACAAGCTATACTACTATTAGCACAAGAATTAAACTATTCCTCCTATAAAAACTACTACTAGCCTAAATCCCTCTAGATGACCTCACTGTCCGGCCCCATAAAACAACAACTAGTATTACCTTTATCTACCATTATGACTACAATCCCAAAGAATTAGCATTTGGCGGTAGTTAACGGTAGTAAGTGGAAGTTAGTAGTAGTCGTAGTGGGTGAATGCGTGTGATTGTAAGGCCTGCCAGAGGCCTTACATTCATGTTGCTTACAGAGAAATTAATCTCGTGCCAGAGGCTTTGCGGCTTACAAAGAATTTAATCTCGTGCCAGAGGCCTTTCATGAATGTCACCTCCAGAGGCCTTAATCACACGTATTCACCCAGTACGACTACCAATAACTCCCGCTAGCTGCCATTAACTACCGCTAAATACTACATCGAAAAATACTACTAATACCCCTACTACCGCATAAATAAATAAATAAATAAATACCGCAAAATACTACTACTAAGAGCCCTTCAATTAAAAGAACTACCCACTACAACGGTAACGTTTTTTTTTTTTTTTTTTTTTTTTTTTGCGTGGGAATGTGGGAAATCTTGCCTAAGACATTGTGGGGGGTCCGCACTCCACAATAGTGTGGGATTCTTACCCACTAAAACCCACACACCCTTCTCCCACGACGTATGTCTCCACCCCGGAACCAGTTGGGCTTTACAGTATTTCAGGGTTTGTCATCGGAAAAAACAACCAGGGCTTAAAGCTTAATTCTGATATTGAGAAACGATCATATTATTTAAACCTCGTAATATATATTGTTTTCGATCCATAAAATAAAACTTCCATGCAATACTATATGTATTCTGCCATCTATTGGATCTCGGGTGAACTATGCAATGACAAGGTAGCAACGTGAAAATATAAGTCCAAACAGTTCTATAAACAGTTGCTAGACGGCGTTAGAGCGGTGGAAGTTTTGCATTTTATTTCGTTGAGTAGTATGGGAATCTCATTCTTTGTTTCTTTCATCAGTTCACTTATTGCCGGTTTTCAATTTAGAATATGCTCGTTAACTTACCACTAACAAGGAATTAATGTGGCGGGAATGCTCATCTCGAAATGGCGGGTTGTTTACGAGTTTCACGCGAACTTTCATCCATATGAATATAAAATATTTTTATGACAATGAAATTATAAAAGATCGCACACATTACTAAATAAGTTGTAATACCAAGAAAGACGAATACGGAAATTTTAAAAAAATCAGAAGTGGGATTCGAAATCCTGCCACCGCTGCATAATTATTTATTTTCTCATTTTGTTTTTGTGTTTCAATTTAGCGGTTTGCTGATGTAAAATACTTTAACGATGCTTTAGAGAGTTGAGTGGCCATATTTGGCCATTTAACGTAATTACTTGTTAGTGGTAAGTTAACGGCCATATTCTGAATTGAAAACCGGCAAGAAGTGAACAAAAAACAAAGAGGGAGATTTCCTTACTACTCAAGTGACTCCATATCCCGGGAGTCATTCGGTCGCCAGAGCCTCGTTAGTCTAAAGCAGAATGCACCGCGTGCAGGTGAGGTTGACTTTTGAGTAGGATTCCTACTCCTTGCATCCCAAACTACCCTACTACTAACACGAATAACACCCACCAACGCTATAACAAGCTATACTACTATTAGCACAAGAATTAAACTATTCCTCCTATAAAAACTACTACTAGCCTAAATCCCTCTAGATGACCTCACTGTCCGGCCCCATAAAACAACAACTAGTATTACCTTTATCTACCATTATGACTACAATCCCAAAGAATTAGCATTTGGCGGTAGTTAACGGTAGTAAGTGGAAGTTAGTAGTAGTCGTAGTGGGTGAATGCGTGTGATTGTAAGGCCTGCCAGAGGCCTTACATTCATGTTGCTTACAGAGAAATTAATCTCGTGCCAGAGGCTTTGCGGCTTACAAAGAATTTAATCTCGTGCCAGAGGCCTTTCATGAATGTCACCTCCAGAGGCCTTAATCACACGTATTCACCCAGTACGACTACCAATAACTCCCGCTAGCTGCCATTAACTACCGCTAAATACTACATCGAAAAATACTACTAATACCCCTACTACCGCATAAATAAATAAATAAATAAATACCGCAAAATACTACTACTAAGAGCCCTTCAATTAAAAGAACTACCCACTACAACGGTAACGTTTTTTTTTTTTTTTTTTTTTTTTTTGCGTGGGAATGTGGGAAATCTTGCCTAAGACATTGTGGGGGGTCCGCACTCCACAATAGTGTGGGATTCTTACCCACTAAAACCCACACACCCTTCTCCCACGACGTATGTCTCCACCCCGGAACCAGTTGGGCTTTACAGTATTTCAGGGTTTGTCATCGGAAAAAACAACCAGGGCTTAAAGCTTAATTCTGATATTGAGAAACGATCATATTATTTAAACCTCGTAATATATATTGTTTTCGATCCATAAAATAAAACTTCCATGCAATACTATATGTATTCTGCCATCTATTGGATCTCGGGTGAACTATGCAATGACAAGGTAGCAACGTGAAAATATAAGTCCAAACAGTTCTATAAACAGTTGCTAGACGGCGTTAGAGCGGTGGAAGTTTTGCATTTTATTTCGTTGAGTAGTATGGGAATCTCATTCTTTGTTTCTTTCATCAGTTCACTTATTGCCGGTTTTCAATTTAGAATATGCTCGTTAACTTACCACTAACAAGGAATTAATGTGGCGGGAATGCTCATCTCGAAATGGCGGGTTGTTTACGAGTTTCACGCGAACTTTCATCCATATGAATATAAAATATTTTTATGACAATGAAATTATAAAAGATCGCACACATTACTAAATAAGTTGTAATACCAAGAAAGACGAATACGGAAATTTTAAAAAAATCAGAAGTGGGATTCGAAATCCTGCCACCGCTGCATAATTATTTATTTTCTCATTTTGTTTTTGTGTTTCAATTTAGCGGTTTGCTGATGTAAAATACTTTAACGATGCTTTAGAGAGTTGAGTGGCCATATTTGGCCATTTAACGTAATTACTTGTTAGTGGTAAGTTAACGGCCATATTCTGAATTGAAAACCGGCAAGAAGTGAACAAAAAACAAAGAGGGAGATTTCCTTACTACTCAAGTGACTCCATATCCCGGGAGTCATTCGGTCGCCAGAGCCTCGTTAGTCTAAAGCAGAATGCACCGCGTGCAGGTGAGGTTGACTTTTGAGTAGGATTCCTACTCCTTGCATCCCAAACTACCCTACTACTAACACGAATAACACCCACCAACGCTATAACAAGCTATACTACTATTAGCACAAGAATTAAACTATTCCTCCTATAAAAACTACTACTAGCCTAAATCCCTCTAGATGACCTCACTGTCCGGCCCCATAAAACAACAACTAGTATTACCTTTATCTACCATTATGACTACAATCCCAAAGAATTAGCATTTGGCGGTAGTTAACGGTAGTAAGTGGAAGTTAGTAGTAGTCGTAGTGGGTGAATGCGTGTGATTGTAAGGCCTGCCAGAGGCCTTACATTCATGTTGCTTACAGAGAAATTAATCTCGTGCCAGAGGCTTTGCGGCTTACAAAGAATTTAATCTCGTGCCAGAGGCCTTTCATGAATGTCACCTCCAGAGGCCTTAATCACACGTATTCACCCAGTACGACTACCAATAACTCCCGCTAGCTGCCATTAACTACCGCTAAATACTACATCGAAAAATACTACTAATACCCCTACTACCGCATAAATAAATAAATAAATAAATACCGCAAAATACTACTACTAAGAGCCCTTCAATTAAAAGAACTACCCACTACAACGGTAACGTTTTTTTTTTTTTTTTTTTTTTTTTTGCGTGGGAATGTGGGAAATCTTGCCTAAGACATTGTGGGGGGTCCGCACTCCACAATAGTGTGGGATTCTTACCCACTAAAACCCACACACCCTTCTCCCACGACGTATGTCTCCACCCCGGAACCAGTTGGGCTTTACAGTATTTCAGGGTTTGTCATCGGAAAAAACAACCAGGGCTTAAAGCTTAATTCTGATATTGAGAAACGATCATATTATTTAAACCTCGTAATATATATTGTTTTCGATCCATAAAATAAAACTTCCATGCAATACTATATGTATTCTGCCATCTATTGGATCTCGGGTGAACTATGCAATGACAAGGTAGCAACGTGAAAATATAAGTCCAAACAGTTCTATAAACAGTTGCTAGACGGCGTTAGAGCGGTGGAAGTTTTGCATTTTATTTCGTTGAGTAGTATGGGAATCTCATTCTTTGTTTCTTTCATCAGTTCACTTATTGCCGGTTTTCAATTTAGAATATGCTCGTTAACTTACCACTAACAAGGAATTAATGTGGCGGGAATGCTCATCTCGAAATGGCGGGTTGTTTACGAGTTTCACGCGAACTTTCATCCATATGAATATAAAATATTTTTATGACAATGAAATTATAAAAGATCGCACACATTACTAAATAAGTTGTAATACCAAGAAAGACGAATACGGAAATTTTAAAAAAATCAGAAGTGGGATTCGAAATCCTGCCACCGCTGCATAATTATTTATTTTCTCATTTTGTTTTTGTGTTTCAATTTAGCGGTTTGCTGATGTAAAATACTTTAACGATGCTTTAGAGAGTTGAGTGGCCATATTTGGCCATTTAACGTAATTACTTGTTAGTGGTAAGTTAACGGCCATATTCTGAATTGAAAACCGGCAAGAAGTGAACAAAAAACAAAGAGGGAGATTTCCTTACTACTCAAGTGACTCCATATCCCGGGAGTCATTCGGTCGCCAGAGCCTCGTTAGTCTAAAGCAGAATGCACCGCGTGCAGGTGAGGTTGACTTTTGAGTAGGATTCCTACTCCTTGCATCCCAAACTACCCTACTACTAACACGAATAACACCCACCAACGCTATAACAAGCTATACTACTATTAGCACAAGAATTAAACTATTCCTCCTATAAAAACTACTACTAGCCTAAATCCCTCTAGATGACCTCACTGTCCGGCCCCATAAAACAACAACTAGTATTACCTTTATCTACCATTATGACTACAATCCCAAAGAAGTAGCATTTGGCGGTAGTTAACGGTAGTAAGTGGAAGTTAGTAGTAGTCGTAGTGGGTGAATGCGTGTGATTGTAAGGCCTGCCAGAGGCCTTACATTCATGTTGCTTACAGAGAAATTAATCTCGTGCCAGAGGCTTTGCGGCTTACAAAGAATTTAATCTCGTGCCAGAGGCCTTTCATGAATGTCACCTCCAGAGGCCTGAATCACACGTATTCACCCAGTACGACTACCAATAACTCCCGCTAGCTGCCATTAACTACCGCTAAATACTACATCGAAAAATACTACTAATACCCCTACTACCGCATAAATAAATAAATAAATAAATACCGCAAAATACTACTACTAAGAGCCCTTCAATTAAAAGAACTACCCACTACAACGGTAACGTTTTTTTTTTTTTTTTTTTTTTTTTTTTTGCGTGGGAATGTGGGAAATCTTGCCTAAGACATTGTGGGGGGTCCGCACTCCACAATAGTGTGGGATTCTTACCCACTAAAACCCACACACCCTTCTCCCACGACGTATGTCTCCACCCCGGAACCAGTTGGGCTTTACAGTATTTCAGGGTTTGTCATCGGAAAAAACAACCAGGGCTTAAAGCTTAATTCTGATATTGAGAAACGATCATATTATTTAAACCTCGTAATATATATTGTTTTCGATCCATAAAATAAAACTTCCATGCAATACTATATGTATTCTGCCATCTATTGGATCTCGGGTGAACTATGCAATGACAAGGTAGCAACGTGAAAATATAAGTCCAAACAGTTCTATAAACAGTTGCTAGACGGCGTTAGAGCGGTGGAAGTTTTGCATTTTATTTCGTTGAGTAGTATGGGAATCTCATTCTTTGTTTCTTTCATCAGTTCACTTATTGCCGGTTTTCAATTTAGAATATGCTCGTTAACTTACCACTAACAAGGAATTAATGTGGCGGGAATGCTCATCTCGAAATGGCGGGTTGTTTACGAGTTTCACGCGAACTTTCATCCATATGAATATAAAATATTTTTATGACAATGAAATTATAAAAGATCGCACACATTACTAAATAAGTTGTAATACCAAGAAAGACGAATACGGAAATTTTTAAAAAATCAGAAGTGGGATTCGAAATCCTGCCACCGCTGCATAATTATTTATTTTCTCATTTTGTTTTTGTGTTTCAATTTAGCGGTTTGCTGATGTAAAATACTTTAACGATGCTTTAGAGAGTTGAGTGGCCATATTTGGCCATTTAACGTAATTACTTGTTAGTGGTAAGTTAACGGCCATATTCTGAATTGAAAACCGGCAAGAAGTGAACAAAAAACAAAGAGGGAGATTTCCTTACTACTCAAGTGACTCCATATCCCGGGAGTCATTCGGTCGCCAGAGCCTCGTTAGTCTAAAGCAGAATGCACCGCGTGCAGGTGAGGTTGACTTTTGAGTAGGATTCCTACTCCTTGCATCCCAAACTACCCTACTACTAACACGAATAACACCAACCAACGCTATAACAAGCTATACTACTATTAGCACAAGAATTAAACTATTCCTCCTATAAAAACTACTACTAGCCTAAATCCCTCTAGATGACCTCACTGTCCGGCCCCATAAAACAACAACTAGTATTACCTTTATCTACCATTATGACTACAATCCCAAAGAATTAGCATTTGGCGGTAGTTAACGGTAGTAAGTGGAAGTTAGTAGTAGTCGTAGTGGGTGAATGCGTGTGATTGTAAGGCCTGCCAGAGGCCTTACATTCATGTTGCTTACAGAGAAATTAATCTCGTGCCAGAGGCTTTGCGGCTTACAAAGAATTTAATCTCGTGCCAGAGGCCTTTCATGAATGTCACCTCCAGAGGCCTTAATCACACGTATTCACCCAGTACGACTACCAATAACTCCCGCTAGCTGCCATTAACTACCGCTAAATACTACATCGAAAAATACTACTAATACCCCTACTACCGCATAAATAAATAAATAAATAAATACCGCAAAATACTACTACTAAGAGCCCTTCAATTAAAAGAACTACCCACTACAACGGTAACGTTTTTTTTTTTTTTTTTTTTTTTTTGCGTGGGAATGTGGGAAATCTTGCCTAAGACATTGTGGGGGGTCCGCACTCCACAATAGTGTGGGATTCTTACCCACTAAAACCCACACACCCTTCTCCCACGACGTATGTCTCCACCCCGGAACCAGTTGGGCTTTACAGTATTTCAGGGTTTGTCATCGGAAAAAACAACCAGGGCTTAAAGCTTAATTCTGATATTGAGAAACGATCATATTATTTAAACCTCGTAATATATATTGTTTTCGATCCATAAAATAAAACTTCCATGCAATACTATATGTATTCTGCCATCTATTGGATCTCGGGTGAACTATGCAATGACAAGGTAGCAACGTGAAAATATAAGTCCAAACAGTTCTATAAACAGTTGCTAGACGGCGTTAGAGCGGTGGAAGTTTTGCATTTTATTTCGTTGAGTAGTATGGGAATCTCATTCTTTGTTTCTTTCATCAGTTCACTTATTGCCGGTTTTCAATTTAGAATATGCTCGTTAACTTACCACTAACAAGGAATTAATGTGGCGGGAATGCTCATCTCGAAATGGCGGGTTGTTTACGAGTTTCACGCGAACTTTCATCCATATGAATATAAAATATTTTTATGACAATGAAATTATAAAAGATCGCACACATTACTAAATAAGTTGTAATACCAAGAAAGACGAATACGGAAATTTTAAAAAAATCAGAAGTGGGATTCGAAATCCTGCCACCGCTGCATAATTATTTATTTTCTCATTTTGTTTTTGTGTTTCAATTTAGCGGTTTGCTGATGTAAAATACTTTAACGATGCTTTAGAGAGTTGAGTGGCCATATTTGGCCATTTAACGTAATTACTTGTTAGTGGTAAGTTAACGGCCATATTCTGAATTGAAAACCGGCAAGAAGTGAACAAAAAACAAAGAGGGAGATTTCCTTACTACTCAAGTGACTCCATATCCCGGGAGTCATTCGGTCGCCAGAGCCTCGTTAGTCTAAAGCAGAATGCACCGCGTGCAGGTGAGGTTGACTTTTGAGTAGGATTCCTACTCCTTGCATCCCAAACTACCCTACTACTAACACGAATAACACCCACCAACGCTATAACAAGCTATACTACTATTAGCACAAGAATTAAACTATTCCTCCTATAAAAACTACTACTAGCCTAAATCCCTCTAGATGACCTCACTGTCCGGCCCCATAAAACAACAACTAGTATTACCTTTATCTACCATTATGACTACAATCCCAAAGAATTAGCATTTGGCGGTAGTTAACGGTAGTAAGTGGAAGTTAGTAGTAGTCGTAGTGGGTGAATGCGTGTGATTGTAAGGCCTGCCAGAGGCCTTACATTCATGTTGCTTACAGAGAAATTAATCTCGTGCCAGAGGCTTTGCGGCTTACAAAGAATTTAATCTCGTGCCAGAGGCCTTTCATGAATGTCACCTCCAGAGGCCTTAATCACACGTATTCACCCAGTACGACTACCAATAACTCCCGCTAGCTGCCATTAACTACCGCTAAATACTACATCGAAAAATACTACTAATACCCCTACTACCGCATAAATAAATAAATAAATAAATACCGCAAAATACTACTACTAAGAGCCCTTCAATTAAAAGAACTACCCACTACAACGGTAACGTTTTTTTTTTTTTTTTTTTTTTTTTTTGCGTGGGAATGTGGGAAATCTTGCCTAAGACATTGTGGGGGGTCCGCACTCCACAATAGTGTGGGATTCTTACCCACTAAAACCCACACACCCTTCTCCCACGACGTATGTCTCCACCCCGGAACCAGTTGGGCTTTACAGTATTTCAGGGTTTGTCATCGGAAAAAACAACCAGGGCTTAAAGCTTAATTCTGATATTGAGAAACGATCATATTATTTAAACCTCGTAATATATATTGTTTTCGATCCATAAAATAAAACTTCCATGCAATACTATATGTATTCTGCCATCTATTGGATCTCGGGTGAACTATGCAATGACAAGGTAGCAACGTGAAAATATAAGTCCAAACAGTTCTATAAACAGTTGCTAGACGGCGTTAGAGCGGTGGAAGTTTTGCATTTTATTTCGTTGAGTAGTATGGGAATCTCATTCTTTGTTTCTTTCATCAGTTCACTTATTGCCGGTTTTCAATTTAGAATATGCTCGTTAACTTACCACTAACAAGGAATTAATGTGGCGGGAATGCTCATCTCGAAATGGCGGGTTGTTTACGAGTTTCACGCGAACTTTCATCCATATGAATATAAAATATTTTTATGACAATGAAATTATAAAAGATCGCACACATTACTAAATAAGTTGTAATACCAAGAAAGACGAATACGGAAATTTTTAAAAAATCAGAAGTGGGATTCGAAATCCTGCCACCGCTGCATAATTATTTATTTTCTCATTTTGTTTTTGTGTTTCAATTTAGCGGTTTGCTGATGTAAAATACTTTAACGATGCTTTAGAGAGTTGAGTGGCCATATTTGGCCATTTAACGTAATTACTTGTTAGTGGTAAGTTAACGGCCATATTCTGAATTGAAAACCGGCAAGAAGTGAACAAAAAACAAAGAGGGAGATTTCCTTACTACTCAAGTGACTCCATATCCCGGGAGTCATTCGGTCGCCAGAGCCTCGTTAGTCTAAAGCAGAATGCACCGCGTGCAGGTGAGGTTGACTTTTGAGTAGGATTCCTACTCCTTGCATCCCAAACTACCCTACTACTAACACGAATAACACCCACCAACGCTATAACAAGCTATACTACTATTAGCACAAGAATTAAACTATTCCTCCTATAAAAACTACTACTAGCCTAAATCCCTCTAGATGACCTCACTGTCCGGCCCCATAAAACAACAACTAGTATTACCTTTATCTACCATTATGACTACAATCCCAAAGAATTAGCATTTGGCGGTAGTTAACGGTAGTAAGTGGAAGTTAGTAGTAGTCGTAGTGGGTGAATGCGTGTGATTGTAAGGCCTGCCAGAGGCCTTACATTCATGTTGCTTACAGAGAAATTAATCTCGTGCCAGAGGCTTTGCGGCTTACAAAGAATTTAATCTCGTGCCAGAGGCCTTTCATGAATGTCACCTCCAGAGGCCTTAATCACACGTATTCACCCAGTACGACTACCAATAACTCCCGCTAGCTGCCATTAACTACCGCTAAATACTACATCGAAAAATACTACTAATACCCCTACTACCGCATAAATAAATAAATAAATAAATACCGCAAAATACTACTACTAAGAGCCCTTCAATTAAAAGAACTACCCACTACAACGGTAACGTTTTTTTTTTTTTTTTTTTTTTTTTGCGTGGGAATGTGGGAAATCTTGCCTAAGACATTGTGGGGGGTCCGCACTCCACAATAGTGTGGGATTCTTACCCACTAAAACCCACACACCCTTCTCCCACGACGTATGTCTCCACCCCGGAACCAGTTGGGCTTTACAGTATTTCAGGGTTTGTCATCGGAAAAAACAACCAGGGCTTAAAGCTTAATTCTGATATTGAGAAACGATCATATTATTTAAACCTCGTAATATATATTGTTTTCGATCCATAAAATAAAACTTCCATGCAATACTATATGTATTCTGCCATCTATTGGATCTCGGGTGAACTATGCAATGACAAGGTAGCAACGTGAAAATATAAGTCCAAACAGTTCTATAAACAGTTGCTAGACGGCGTTAGAGCGGTGGAAGTTTTGCATTTTATTTCGTTGAGTAGTATGGGAATCTCATTCTTTGTTTCTTTCATCAGTTCACTTATTGCCGGTTTTCAATTTAGAATATGCTCGTTAACTTACCACTAACAAGGAATTAATGTGGCGGGAATGCTCATCTCGAAATGGCGGGTTGTTTACGAGTTTCACGCGAACTTTCATCCATATGAATATAAAATATTTTTATGACAATGAAATTATAAAAGATCGCACACATTACTAAATAAGTTGTAATACCAAGAAAGACGAATACGGAAATTTTAAAAAAATCAGAAGTGGGATTCGAAATCCTGCCACCGCTGCATAATTATTTATTTTCTCATTTTGTTTTTGTGTTTCAATTTAGCGGTTTGCTGATGTAAAATACTTTAACGATGCTTTAGAGAGTTGAGTGGCCATATTTGGCCATTTAACGTAATTACTTGTTAGTGGTAAGTTAACGGCCATATTCTGAATTGAAAACCGGCAAGAAGTGAACAAAAAACAAAGAGGGAGATTTCCTTACTACTCAAGTGACTCCATATCCCGGGAGTCATTCGGTCGCCAGAGCCTCGTTAGTCTAAAGCAGAATGCACCGCGTGCAGGTGAGGTTGACTTTTGAGTAGGATTCCTACTCCTTGCATCCCAAACTACCCTACTACTAACACGAATAACACCCACCAACGCTATAACAAGCTATACTACTATTAGCACAAGAATTAAACTATTCCTCCTATAAAAACTACTACTAGCCTAAATCCCTCTAGATGACCTCACTGTCCGGCCCCATAAAACAACAACTAGTATTACCTTTATCTACCATTATGACTACAATCCCAAAGAATTAGCATTTGGCGGTAGTTAACGGTAGTAAGTGGAAGTTAGTAGTAGTCGTAGTGGGTGAATGCGTGTGATTGTAAGGCCTGCCAGAGGCCTTACATTCATGTTGCTTACAGAGAAATTAATCTCGTGCCAGAGGCTTTGCGGCTTACAAAGAATTTAATCTCGTGCCAGAGGCCTTTCATGAATGTCACCTCCAGAGGCCTTAATCACACGTATTCACCCAGTACGACTACCAATAACTCCCGCTAGCTGCCATTAACTACCGCTAAATACTACATCGAAAAATACTACTAATACCCCTACTACCGCATAAATAAATAAATAAATAAATACCGCAAAATACTACTACTAAGAGCCCTTCAATTAAAAGAACTACCCACTACAACGGTAACGTTTTTTTTTTTTTTTTTTTTTTTTTGCGTGGGAATGTGGGAAATCTTGCCTAAGACATTGTGGGGGGTCCGCACTCCACAATAGTGTGGGATTCTTACCCACTAAAACCCACACACCCTTCTCCCACGACGTATGTCTCCACCCCGGAACCAGTTGGGCTTTACAGTATTTCAGGGTTTGTCATCGGAAAAAACAACCAGGGCTTAAAGCTTAATTCTGATATTGAGAAACGATCATATTATTTAAACCTCGTAATATATATTGTTTTCGATCCATAAAATAAAACTTCCATGCAATACTATATGTATTCTGCCATCTATTGGATCTCGGGTGAACTATGCAATGACAAGGTAGCAACGTGAAAATATAAGTCCAAACAGTTCTATAAACAGTTGCTAGACGGCGTTAGAGCGGTGGAAGTTTTGCATTTTATTTCGTTGAGTAGTATGGGAATCTCATTCTTTGTTTCTTTCATCAGTTCACTTATTGCCGGTTTTCAATTTAGAATATGCTCGTTAACTTACCACTAACAAGGAATTAATGTGGCGGGAATGCTCATCTCGAAATGGCGGGTTGTTTACGAGTTTCACGCGAACTTTCATCCATATGAATATAAAATATTTTTATGACAATGAAATTATAAAAGATCGCACACATTACTAAATAAGTTGTAATACCAAGAAAGACGAATACGGAAATTTTAAAAAAATCAGAAGTGGGATTCGAAATCCTGCCACCGCTGCATAATTATTTATTTTCTCATTTTGTTTTTGTGTTTCAATTTAGCGGTTTGCTGATGTAAAATACTTTAACGATGCTTTAGAGAGTTGAGTGGCCATATTTGGCCATTTAACGTAATTACTTGTTAGTGGTAAGTTAACGGCCATATTCTGAATTGAAAACCGGCAAGAAGTGAACAAAAAACAAAGAGGGAGATTTCCTTACTACTCAAGTGACTCCATATCCCGGGAGTCATTCGGTCGCCAGAGCCTCGTTAGTCTAAAGCAGAATGCACCGCGTGCAGGTGAGGTTGACTTTTGAGTAGGATTCCTACTCCTTGCATCCCAAACTACCCTACTACTAACACGAATAACACCCACCAACGCTATAACAAGCTATACTACTATTAGCACAAGAATTAAACTATTCCTCCTATAAAAACTACTACTAGCCTAAATCCCTCTAGATGACCTCACTGTCCGGCCCCATAAAACAACAACTAGTATTACCTTTATCTACCATTATGACTACAATCCCAAAGAATTAGCATTTGGCGGTAGTTAACGGTAGTAAGTGGAAGTTAGTAGTAGTCGTAGTGGGTGAATGCGTGTGATTGTAAGGCCTGCCAGAGGCCTTACATTCATGTTGCTTACAGAGAAATTAATCTCGTGCCAGAGGCTTTGCGGCTTACAAAGAATTTAATCTCGTGCCAGAGGCCTTTCATGAATGTCACCTCCAGAGGCCTTAATCACACGTATTCACCCAGTACGACTACCAATAACTCCCGCTAGCTGCCATTAACTACCGCTAAATACTACATCGAAAAATACTACTAATACCCCTACTACCGCATAAATAAATAAATAAATAAATACCGCAAAATACTACTACTAAGAGCCCTTCAATTAAAAGAACTACCCACTACAACGGTAACGTTTTTTTTTTTTTTTTTTTTTTTTTTGCGTGGGAATGTGGGAAATCTTGCCTAAGACATTGTGGGGGGTCCGCACTCCACAATAGTGTGGGATTCTTACCCACTAAAACCCACACACCCTTCTCCCACGACGTATGTCTCCACCCCGGAACCAGTTGGGCTTTACAGTATTTCAGGGTTTGTCATCGGAAAAAACAACCAGGGCTTAAAGCTTAATTCTGATATTGAGAAACGATCATATTATTTAAACCTCGTAATATATATTGTTTTCGATCCATAAAATAAAACTTCCATGCAATACTATATGTATTCTGCCATCTATTGGATCTCGGGTGAACTATGCAATGACAAGGTAGCAACGTGAAAATATAAGTCCAAACAGTTCTATAAACAGTTGCTAGACGGCGTTAGAGCGGTGGAAGTTTTGCATTTTATTTCGTTGAGTAGTATGGGAATCTCATTCTTTGTTTCTTTCATCAGTTCACTTATTGCCGGTTTTCAATTTAGAATATGCTCGTTAACTTACCACTAACAAGGAATTAATGTGGCGGGAATGCTCATCTCGAAATGGCGGGTTGTTTACGAGTTTCACGCGAACTTTCATCCATATGAATATAAAATATTTTTATGACAATGAAATTATAAAAGATCGCACACATTACTAAATAAGTTGTAATACCAAGAAAGACGAATACGGAAATTTTTAAAAAATCAGAAGTGGGATTCGAAATCCTGCCACCGCTGCATAATTATTTATTTTCTCATTTTGTTTTTGTGTTTCAATTTAGCGGTTTGCTGATGTAAAATACTTTAACGATGCTTTAGAGAGTTGAGTGGCCATATTTGGCCATTTAACGTAATTACTTGTTAGTGGTAAGTTAACGGCCATATTCTGAATTGAAAACCGGCAAGAAGTGAACAAAAAACAAAGAGGGAGATTTCCTTACTACTCAAGTGACTCCATATCCCGGGAGTCATTCGGTCGCCAGAGCCTCGTTAGTCTAAAGCAGAATGCACCGCGTGCAGGTGAGGTTGACTTTTGAGTAGGATTCCTACTCCTTGCATCCCAAACTACCCTACTACTAACACGAATAACACCCACCAACGCTATAACAAGCTATACTACTATTAGCACAAGAATTAAACTATTCCTCCTATAAAAACTACTACTAGCCTAAATCCCTCTAGATGACCTCACTGTCCGGCCCCATAAAACAACAACTAGTATTACCTTTATCTACCATTATGACTACAATCCCAAAGAATTAGCATTTGGCGGTAGTTAACGGTAGTAAGTGGAAGTTAGTAGTAGTCGTAGTGGGTGAATGCGTGTGATTGTAAGGCCTGCCAGAGGCCTTACATTCATGTTGCTTACAGAGAAATTAATCTCGTGCCAGAGGCTTTGCGGCTTACAAAGAATTTAATCTCGTGCCAGAGGCCTTTCATGAATGTCACCTCCAGAGGCCTTAATCACACGTATTCACCCAGTACGACTACCAATAACTCCCGCTAGCTGCCATTAACTACCGCTAAATACTACATCGAAAAATACTACTAATACCCCTACTACCGCATAAATAAATAAATAAATAAATACCGCAAAATACTACTACTAAGAGCCCTTCAATTAAAAGAACTACCCACTACAACGGTAACGTTTTTTTTTTTTTTTTTTTTTTTTGCGTGGGAATGTGGGAAATCTTGCCTAAGACATTGTGGGGGGTCCGCACTCCACAATAGTGTGGGATTCTTACCCACTAAAACCCACACACCCTTCTCCCACGACGTATGTCTCCACCCCGGAACCAGTTGGGCTTTACAGTATTTCAGGGTTTGTCATCGGAAAAAACAACCAGGGCTTAAAGCTTAATTCTGATATTGAGAAACGATCATATTATTTAAACCTCGTAATATATATTGTTTTCGATCCATAAAATAAAACTTCCATGCAATACTATATGTATTCTGCCATCTATTGGATCTCGGGTGAACTATGCAATGACAAGGTAGCAACGTGAAAATATAAGTCCAAACAGTTCTATAAACAGTTGCTAGACGGCGTTAGAGCGGTGGAAGTTTTGCATTTTATTTCGTTGAGTAGTATGGGAATCTCATTCTTTGTTTCTTTCATCAGTTCACTTATTGCCGGTTTTCAATTTAGAATATGCTCGTTAACTTACCACTAACAAGGAATTAATGTGGCGGGAATGCTCATCTCGAAATGGCGGGTTGTTTACGAGTTTCACGCGAACTTTCATCCATATGAATATAAAATATTTTTATGACAATGAAATTATAAAAGATCGCACACATTACTAAATAAGTTGTAATACCAAGAAAGACGAATACGGAAATTTTAAAAAAATCAGAAGTGGGATTCGAAATCCTGCCACCGCTGCATAATTATTTATTTTCTCATTTTGTTTTTGTGTTTCAATTTAGCGGTTTGCTGATGTAAAATACTTTAACGATGCTTTAGAGAGTTGAGTGGCCATATTTGGCCATTTAACGTAATTACTTGTTAGTGGTAAGTTAACGGCCATATTCTGAATTGAAAACCGGCAAGAAGTGAACAAAAAACAAAGAGGGAGATTTCCTTACTACTCAAGTGACTCCATATCCCGGGAGTCATTCGGTCGCCAGAGCCTCGTTAGTCTAAAGCAGAATGCACCGCGTGCAGGTGAGGTTGACTTTTGAGTAGGATTCCTACTCCTTGCATCCCAAACTACCCTACTACTAACACGAATAACACCCACCAACGCTATAACAAGCTATACTACTATTAGCACAAGAATTAAACTATTCCTCCTATAAAAACTACTACTAGCCTAAATCCCTCTAGATGACCTCACTGTCCGGCCCCATAAAACAACAACTAGTATTACCTTTATCTACCATTATGACTACAATCCCAAAGAATTAGCATTTGGCGGTAGTTAACGGTAGTAAGTGGAAGTTAGTAGTAGTCGTAGTGGGTGAATGCGTGTGATTGTAAGGCCTGCCAGAGGCCTTACATTCATGTTGCTTACAGAGAAATTAATCTCGTGCCAGAGGCTTTGCGGCTTACAAAGAATTTAATCTCGTGCCAGAGGCCTTTCATGAATGTCACCTCCAGAGGCCTTAATCACACGTATTCACCCAGTACGACTACCAATAACTCCCGCTAGCTGCCATTAACTACCGCTAAATACTACATCGAAAAATACTACTAATACCCCTACTACCGCATAAATAAATAAATAAATAAATACCGCAAAATACTACTACTAAGAGCCCTTCAATTAAAAGAACTACCCACTACAACGGTAACGTTTTTTTTTTTTTTTTTTTTTTTTTTGCGTGGGAATGTGGGAAATCTTGCCTAAGACATTGTGGGGGGTCCGCACTCCACAATAGTGTGGGATTCTTACCCACTAAAACCCACACACCCTTCTCCCACGACGTATGTCTCCACCCCGGAACCAGTTGGGCTTTACAGTATTTCAGGGTTTGTCATCGGAAAAAACAACCAGGGCTTAAAGCTTAATTCTGATATTGAGAAACGATCATATTATTTAAACCTCGTAATATATATTGTTTTCGATCCATAAAATAAAACTTCCATGCAATACTATATGTATTCTGCCATCTATTGGATCTCGGGTGAACTATGCAATGACAAGGTAGCAACGTGAAAATATAAGTCCAAACAGTTCTATAAACAGTTGCTAGACGGCGTTAGAGCGGTGGAAGTTTTGCATTTTATTTCGTTGAGTAGTATGGGAATCTCATTCTTTGTTTCTTTCATCAGTTCACTTATTGCCGGTTTTCAATTTAGAATATGCTCGTTAACTTACCACTAACAAGGAATTAATGTGGCGGGAATGCTCATCTCGAAATGGCGGGTTGTTTACGAGTTTCACGCGAACTTTCATCCATATGAATATAAAATATTTTTATGACAATGAAATTATAAAAGATCGCACACATTACTAAATAAGTTGTAATACCAAGAAAGACGAATACGGAAATTTTAAAAAAATCAGAAGTGGGATTCGAAATCCTGCCACCGCTGCATAATTATTTATTTTCTCATTTTGTTTTTGTGTTTCAATTTAGCGGTTTGCTGATGTAAAATACTTTAACGATGCTTTAGAGAGTTGAGTGGCCATATTTGGCCATTTAACGTAATTACTTGTTAGTGGTAAGTTAACGGCCATATTCTGAATTGAAAACCGGCAAGAAGTGAACAAAAAACAAAGAGGGAGATTTCCTTACTACTCAAGTGACTCCATATCCCGGGAGTCATTCGGTCGCCAGAGCCTCGTTAGTCTAAAGCAGAATGCACCGCGTGCAGGTGAGGTTGACTTTTGAGTAGGATTCCTACTCCTTGCATCCCAAACTACCCTACTACTAACACGAATAACACCCACCAACGCTATAACAAGCTATACTACTATTAGCACAAGAATTAAACTATTCCTCCTATAAAAACTACTACTAGCCTAAATCCCTCTAGATGACCTCACTGTCCGGCCCCATAAAACAACAACTAGTATTACCTTTATCTACCATTATGACTACAATCCCAAAGAATTAGCATTTGGCGGTAGTTAACGGTAGTAAGTGGAAGTTAGTAGTAGTCGTAGTGGGTGAATGCGTGTGATTGTAAGGCCTGCCAGAGGCCTTACATTCATGTTGCTTACAGAGAAATTAATCTCGTGCCAGAGGCTTTGCGGCTTACAAAGAATTTAATCTCGTGCCAGAGGCCTTTCATGAATGTCACCTCCAGAGGCCTTAATCACACGTATTCACCCAGTACGACTACCAATAACTCCCGCTAGCTGCCATTAACTACCGCTAAATACTACATCGAAAAATACTACTAATACCCCTACTACCGCATAAATAAATAAATAAATAAATACCGCAAAATACTACTACTAAGAGCCCTTCAATTAAAAGAACTACCCACTACAACGGTAACATTTTTTTTTTTTTTTTTTTTTTTTTTTGCGTGGGAATGTGGGAAATCTTGCCTAAGACATTGTGGGGGGTCCGCACTCCACAATAGTGTGGGATTCTTACCCACTAAAACCCACACACCCTTCTCCCACGACGTATGTCTCCACCCCGGAACCAGTTGGGCTTTACAGTATTTCAGGGTTTGTCATCGGAAAAAACAACCAGGGCTTAAAGCTTAATTCTGATATTGAGAAACGATCATATTATTTAAACCTCGTAATATATATTGTTTTCGATCCATAAAATAAAACTTCCATGCAATACTATATGTATTCTGCCATCTATTGGATCTCGGGTGAACTATGCAATGACAAGGTAGCAACGTGAAAATATAAGTCCAAACAGTTCTATAAACAGTTGCTAGACGGCGTTAGAGCGGTGGAAGTTTTGCATTTTATTTCGTTGAGTAGTATGGGAATCTCATTCTTTGTTTCTTTCATCAGTTCACTTATTGCCGGTTTTCAATTTAGAATATGCTCGTTAACTTACCACTAACAAGGAATTAATGTGGCGGGAATGCTCATCTCGAAATGGCGGGTTGTTTACGAGTTTCACGCGAACTTTCATCCATATGAATATAAAATATTTTTATGACAATGAAATTATAAAAGATCGCACACATTACTAAATAAGTTGTAATACCAAGAAAGACGAATACGGAAATTTTTAAAAAATCAGAAGTGGGATTCGAAATCCTGCCACCGCTGCATAATTATTTATTTTCTCATTTTGTTTTTGTGTTTCAATTTAGCGGTTTGCTGATGTAAAATACTTTAACGATGCTTTAGAGAGTTGAGTGGCCATATTTGGCCATTTAACGTAATTACTTGTTAGTGGTAAGTTAACGGCCATATTCTGAATTGAAAACCGGCAAGAAGTGAACAAAAAACAAAGAGGGAGATTTCCTTACTACTCAAGTGACTCCATATCCCGGGAGTCATTCGGTCGCCAGAGCCTCGTTAGTCTAAAGCAGAATGCACCGCGTGCAGGTGAGGTTGACTTTTGAGTAGGATTCCTACTCCTTGCATCCCAAACTACCCTACTACTAACACGAATAACACCCACCAACGCTATAACAAGCTATACTACTATTAGCACAAGAATTAAACTATTCCTCCTATAAAAACTACTACTAGCCTAAATCCCTCTAGATGACCTCACTGTCCGGCCCCATAAAACAACAACTAGTATTACCTTTATCTACCATTATGACTACAATCCCAAAGAATTAGCATTTGGCGGTAGTTAACGGTAGTAAGTGGAAGTTAGTAGTAGTCGTAGTGGGTGAATGCGTGTGATTGTAAGGCCTGCCAGAGGCCTTACATTCATGTTGCTTACAGAGAAATTAATCTCGTGCCAGAGGCTTTGCGGCTTACAAAGAATTTAATCTCGTGCCAGAGGCCTTTCATGAATGTCACCTCCAGAGGCCTTAATCACACGTATTCACCCAGTACGACTACCAATAACTCCCGCTAGCTGCCATTAACTACCGCTAAATACTACATCGAAAAATACTACTAATACCCCTACTACCGCATAAATAAATAAATAAATAAATACCGCAAAATACTACTACTAAGAGCCCTTCAATTAAAAGAACTACCCACTACAACGGTAACGTTTTTTTTTTTTTTTTTTTTTTTTTTGCGTGGGAATGTGGGAAATCTTGCCTAAGACATTGTGGGGGGTCCGCAACTCCACAATAGTGTGGGATTCTTACCCACTAAAACCCACACACCCTTCTCCCACGACGTATGTCTCCACCCCGGAACCAGTTGGGCTTTACAGTATTTCAGGGTTTGTCATCGGAAAAAACAACCAGGGCTTAAAGCTTAATTCTGATATTGAGAAACGATCATATTATTTAAACCTCGTAATATATATTGTTTTCGATCCATAAAATAAAACTTCCATGCAATACTATATGTATTCTGCCATCTATTGGATCTCGGGTGAACTATGCAATGACAAGGTAGCAACGTGAAAATATAAGTCCAAACAGTTCTATAAACAGTTGCTAGACGGCGTTAGAGCGGTGGAAGTTTTGCATTTTATTTCGTTGAGTAGTATGGGAATCTCATTCTTTGTTTCTTTCATCAGTTCACTTATTGCCGGTTTTCAATTTAGAATATGCTCGTTAACTTACCACTAACAAGGAATTAATGTGGCGGGAATGCTCATCTCGAAATGGCGGGTTGTTTACGAGTTTCACGCGAACTTTCATCCATATGAATATAAAATATTTTTATGACAATGAAATTATAAAAGATCGCACACATTACTAAATAAGTTGTAATACCAAGAAAGACGAATACGGAAATTTTAAAAAAATCAGAAGTGGGATTCGAAATCCTGCCACCGCTGCATAATTATTTATTTTCTCATTTTGTTTTTGTGTTTCAATTTAGCGGTTTGCTGATGTAAAATACTTTAACGATGCTTTAGAGAGTTGAGTGGCCATATTTGGCCATTTAACGTAATTACTTGTTAGTGGTAAGTTAACGGCCATATTCTGAATTGAAAACCGGCAAGAAGTGAACAAAAAACAAAGAGGGAGATTTCCTTACTACTCAAGTGACTCCATATCCCGGGAGTCATTCGGTCGCCAGAGCCTCGTTAGTCTAAAGCAGAATGCACCGCGTGCAGGTGAGGTTGACTTTTGAGTAGGATTCCTACTCCTTGCATCCCAAACTACCCTACTACTAACACGAATAACACCCACCAACGCTATAACAAGCTATACTACTATTAGCACAAGAATTAAACTATTCCTCCTATAAAAACTACTACTAGCCTAAATCCCTCTAGATGACCTCACTGTCCGGCCCCATAAAACAACAACTAGTATTACCTTTATCTACCATTATGACTACAATCCCAAAGAATTAGCATTTGGCGGTAGTTAACGGTAGTAAGTGGAAGTTAGTAGTAGTCGTAGTGGGTGAATGCGTGTGATTGTAAGGCCTGCCAGAGGCCTTACATTCATGTTGCTTACAGAGAAATTAATCTCGTGCCAGAGGCTTTGCGGCTTACAAAGAATTTAATCTCGTGCCAGAGGCCTTTCATGAATGTCACCTCCAGAGGCCTTAATCACACGTATTCACCCAGTACGACTACCAATAACTCCCGCTAGCTGCCATTAACTACCGCTAAATACTACATCGAAAAATACTACTAATACCCCTACTACCGCATAAATAAATAAATAAATAAATACCGCAAAATACTACTACTAAGAGCCCTTCAATTAAAAGAACTACCCACTACAACGGTAACGTTTTTTTTTTTTTTTTTTTTTTTTTTTGCGTGGGAATGTGGGAAATCTTGCCTAAGACATTGTGGGGGGTCCGCACTCCACAATAGTGTGGGATTCTTACCCACTAAAACCCACACACCCTTCTCCCACGACGTATGTCTCCACCCCGGAACCAGTTGGGCTTTACAGTATTTCAGGGTTTGTCATCGGAAAAAACAACCAGGGCTTAAAGCTTAATTCTGATATTGAGAAACGATCATATTATTTAAACCTCGTAATATATATTGTTTTCGATCCATAAAATAAAACTTCCATGCAATACTATATGTATTCTGCCATCTATTGGATCTCGGGTGAACTATGCAATGACAAGGTAGCAACGTGAAAATATAAGTCCAAACAGTTCTATAAACAGTTGCTAGACGGCGTTAGAGCGGTGGAAGTTTTGCATTTTATTTCGTTGAGTAGTATGGGAATCTCATTCTTTGTTTCTTTCATCAGTTCACTTATTGCCGGTTTTCAATTTAGAATATGCTCGTTAACTTACCACTAACAAGGAATTAATGTGGCGGGAATGCTCATCTCGAAATGGCGGGTTGTTTACGAGTTTCACGCGAACTTTCATCCATATGAATATAAAATATTTTTATGACAATGAAATTATAAAAGATCGCACACATTACTAAATAAGTTGTAATACCAAGAAAGACGAATACGGAAATTTTTAAAAAATCAGAAGTGGGATTCGAAATCCTGCCACCGCTGCATAATTATTTATTTTCTCATTTTGTTTTTGTGTTTCAATTTAGCGGTTTGCTGATGTAAAATACTTTAACGATGCTTTAGAGAGTTGAGTGGCCATATTTGGCCATTTAACGTAATTACTTGTTAGTGGTAAGTTAACGGCCATATTCTGAATTGAAAACCGGCAAGAAGTGAACAAAAAACAAAGAGGGAGATTTCCTTACTACTCAAGTGACTCCATATCCCGGGAGTCATTCGGTCGCCAGAGCCTCGTTAGTCTAAAGCAGAATGCACCGCGTGCAGGTGAGGTTGACTTTTGAGTAGGATTCCTACTCCTTGCATCCCAAACTACCCTACTACTAACACGAATAACACCCACCAACGCTATAACAAGCTATACTACTATTAGCACAAGAATTAAACTATTCCTCCTATAAAAACTACTACTAGCCTAAATCCCTCTAGATGACCTCACTGTCCGGCCCCATAAAACAACAACTAGTATTACCTTTATCTACCATTATGACTACAATCCCAAAGAATTAGCATTTGGCGGTAGTTAACGGTAGTAAGTGGAAGTTAGTAGTAGTCGTAGTGGGTGAATGCGTGTGATTGTAAGGCCTGCCAGAGGCCTTACATTCATGTTGCTTACAGAGAAATTAATCTCGTGCCAGAGGCTTTGCGGCTTACAAAGAATTTAATCTCGTGCCAGAGGCCTTTCATGAATGTCACCTCCAGAGGCCTTAATCACACGTATTCACCCAGTACGACTACCAATAACTCCCGCTAGCTGCCATTAACTACCGCTAAATACTACATCGAAAAATACTACTAATACCCCTACTACCGCATAAATAAATAAATAAATAAATACCGCAAAATACTACTACTAAGAGCCCTTCAATTAAAAGAACTACCCACTACAACGGTAACGTTTTTTTTTTTTTTTTTTTTTTTGCGTGGGAATGTGGGAAATCTTGCCTAAGACATTGTGGGGGGTCCGCACTCCACAATAGTGTGGGATTCTTACCCACTAAAACCCACACACCCTTCTCCCACGACGTATGTCTCCACCCCGGAACCAGTTGGGCTTTACAGTATTTCAGGGTTTGTCATCGGAAAAAACAACCAGGGCTTAAAGCTTAATTCTGATATTGAGAAACGATCATATTATTTAAACCTCGTAATATATATTGTTTTCGATCCATAAAATAAAACTTCCATGCAATACTATATGTATTCTGCCATCTATTGGATCTCGGGTGAACTATGCAATGACAAGGTAGCAACGTGAAAATATAAGTCCAAACAGTTCTATAAACAGTTGCTAGACGGCGTTAGAGCGGTGGAAGTTTTGCATTTTATTTCGTTGAGTAGTATGGGAATCTCATTCTTTGTTTCTTTCATCAGTTCACTTATTGCCGGTTTTCAATTTAGAATATGCTCGTTAACTTACCACTAACAAGGAATTAATGTGGCGGGAATGCTCATCTCGAAATGGCGGGTTGTTTACGAGTTTCACGCGAACTTTCATCCATATGAATATAAAATATTTTTATGACAATGAAATTATAAAAGATCGCACACATTACTAAATAAGTTGTAATACCAAGAAAGACGAATACGGAAATTTTAAAAAAATCAGAAGTGGGATTCGAAATCCTGCCACCGCTGCATAATTATTTATTTTCTCATTTTGTTTTTGTGTTTCAATTTAGCGGTTTGCTGATGTAAAATACTTTAACGATGCTTTAGAGAGTTGAGTGGCCATATTTGGCCATTTAACGTAATTACTTGTTAGTGGTAAGTTAACGGCCATATTCTGAATTGAAAACCGGCAAGAAGTGAACAAAAAACAAAGAGGGAGATTTCCTTACTACTCAAGTGACTCCATATCCCGGGAGTCATTCGGTCGCCAGAGCCTCGTTAGTCTAAAGCAGAATGCACCGCGTGCAGGTGAGGTTGACTTTTGAGTAGGATTCCTACTCCTTGCATCCCAAACTACCCTACTACTAACACGAATAACACCCACCAACGCTATAACAAGCTATACTACTATTAGCACAAGAATTAAACTATTCCTCCTATAAAAACTACTACTAGCCTAAATCCCTCTAGATGACCTCACTGTCCGGCCCCATAAAACAACAACTAGTATTACCTTTATCTACCATTATGACTACAATCCCAAAGAATTAGCATTTGGCGGTAGTTAACGGTAGTAAGTGGAAGTTAGTAGTAGTCGTAGTGGGTGAATGCGTGTGATTGTAAGGCCTGCCAGAGGCCTTACATTCATGTTGCTTACAGAGAAATTAATCTCGTGCCAGAGGCTTTGCGGCTTACAAAGAATTTAATCTCGTGCCAGAGGCCTTTCATGAATGTCACCTCCAGAGGCCTTAATCACACGTATTCACCCAGTACGACTACCAATAACTCCCGCTAGCTGCCATTAACTACCGCTAAATACTACATCGAAAAATACTACTAATACCCCTACTACCGCATAAATAAATAAATAAATAAATACCGCAAAATACTACTACTAAGAGCCCTTCAATTAAAAGAACTACCCACTACAACGGTAACGTTTTTTTTTTTTTTTTTTTTTTTTTTGCGTGGGAATGTGGGAAATCTTGCCTAAGACATTGTGGGGGGTCCGCACTCCACAATAGTGTGGGATTCTTACCCACTAAAACCCACACACCCTTCTCCCACGACGTATGTCTCCACCCCGGAACCAGTTGGGCTTTACAGTATTTCAGGGTTTGTCATCGGAAAAAACAACCAGGGCTTAAAGCTTAATTCTGATATTGAGAAACGATCATATTATTTAAACCTCGTAATATATATTGTTTTCGATCCATAAAATAAAACTTCCATGCAATACTATATGTATTCTGCCATCTATTGGATCTCGGGTGAACTATGCAATGACAAGGTAGCAACGTGAAAATATAAGTCCAAACAGTTCTATAAACAGTTGCTAGACGGCGTTAGAGCGGTGGAAGTTTTGCATTTTATTTCGTTGAGTAGTATGGGAATCTCATTCTTTGTTTCTTTCATCAGTTCACTTATTGCCGGTTTTCAATTTAGAATATGCTCGTTAACTTACCACTAACAAGGAATTAATGTGGCGGGAATGCTCATCTCGAAATGGCGGGTTGTTTACGAGTTTCACGCGAACTTTCATCCATATGAATATAAAATATTTTTATGACAATGAAATTATAAAAGATCGCACACATTACTAAATAAGTTGTAATACCAAGAAAGACGAATACGGAAATTTTTAAAAAATCAGAAGTGGGATTCGAAATCCTGCCACCGCTGCATAATTATTTATTTTCTCATTTTGTTTTTGTGTTTCAATTTAGCGGTTTGCTGATGTAAAATACTTTAACGATGCTTTAGAGAGTTGAGTGGCCATATTTGGCCATTTAACGTAATTACTTGTTAGTGGTAAGTTAACGGCCATATTCTGAATTGAAAACCGGCAAGAAGTGAACAAAAAACAAAGAGGGAGATTTCCTTACTACTCAAGTGACTCCATATCCCGGGAGTCATTCGGTCGCCAGAGCCTCGTTAGTCTAAAGCAGAATGCACCGCGTGCAGGTGAGGTTGACTTTTGAGTAGGATTCCTACTCCTTGCATCCCAAACTACCCTACTACTAACACGAATAACACCCACCAACGCTATAACAAGCTATACTACTATTAGCACAAGAATTAAACTATTCCTCCTATAAAAACTACTACTAGCCTAAATCCCTCTAGATGACCTCACTGTCCGGCCCCATAAAACAACAACTAGTATTACCTTTATCTACCATTATGACTACAATCCCAAAGAATTAGCATTTGGCGGTAGTTAACGGTAGTAAGTGGAAGTTAGTAGTAGTCGTAGTGGGTGAATGCGTGTGATTGTAAGGCCTGCCAGAGGCCTTACATTCATGTTGCTTACAGAGAAATTAATCTCGTGCCAGAGGCTTTGCGGCTTACAAAGAATTTAATCTCGTGCCAGAGGCCTTTCATGAATGTCACCTCCAGAGGCCTTAATCACACGTATTCACCCAGTACGACTACCAATAACTCCCGCTAGCTGCCATTAACTACCGCTAAATACTACATCGAAAAATACTACTAATACCCCTACTACCGCATAAATAAATAAATAAATACCGCAAAATACTACTACTAAGAGCCCTTCAATTAAAAGAACTACCCACTACAACGGTAACATTTATTTTTTTTTTTTTTTTTTTTTTTTGCGTGGGAATGTGGGAAATCTTGCCTAAGACATTGTGGGGGGTCCGCACTCCACAATAGTGTGGGATTCTTACCCACTAAAACCCACACACCCTTCTCCCACGACGTATGTCTCCACCCCGGAACCAGTTGGGCTTTACAGTATTTCAGGGTTTGTCATCGGAAAAAACAACCAGGGCTTAAAGCTTAATTCTGATATTGAGAAACGATCATATTATTTAAACCTCGTAATATATATTGTTTTCGATCCATAAAATAAAACTTCCATGCAATACTATATGTATTCTGCCATCTATTGGATCTCGGGTGAACTATGCAATGACAAGGTAGCAACGTGAAAATATAAGTCCAAACAGTTCTATAAACAGTTGCTAGACGGCGTTAGAGCGGTGGAAGTTTTGCATTTTATTTCGTTGAGTAGTATGGGAATCTCATTCTTTGTTTCTTTCATCAGTTCACTTATTGCCGGTTTTCAATTTAGAATATGCTCGTTAACTTACCACTAACAAGGAATTAATGTGGCGGGAATGCTCATCTCGAAATGGCGGGTTGTTTACGAGTTTCACGCGAACTTTCATCCATATGAATATAAAATATTTTTATGACAATGAAATTATAAAAGATCGCACACATTACTAAATAAGTTGTAATACCAAGAAAGACGAATACGGAAATTTTAAAAAAATCAGAAGTGGGATTCGAAATCCTGCCACCGCTGCATAATTATTTATTTTCTCATTTTGTTTTTGTGTTTCAATTTAGCGGTTTGCTGATGTAAAATACTTTAACGATGCTTTAGAGAGTTGAGTGGCCATATTTGGCCATTTAACGTAATTACTTGTTAGTGGTAAGTTAACGGCCATATTCTGAATTGAAAACCGGCAAGAAGTGAACAAAAAACAAAGAGGGAGATTTCCTTACTACTCAAGTGACTCCATATCCCGGGAGTCATTCGGTCGCCAGAGCCTCGTTAGTCTAAAGCAGAATGCACCGCGTGCAGGTGAGGTTGACTTTTGAGTAGGATTCCTACTCCTTGCATCCCAAACTACCCTACTACTAACACGAATAACACCCACCAACGCTATAACAAGCTATACTACTATTAGCACAAGAATTAAACTATTCCTCCTATAAAAACTACTACTAGCCTAAATCCCTCTAGATGACCTCACTGTCCGGCCCCATAAAACAACAACTAGTATTACCTTTATCTACCATTATGACTACAATCCCAAAGAATTAGCATTTGGCGGTAGTTAACGGTAGTAAGTGGAAGTTAGTAGTAGTCGTAGTGGGTGAATGCGTGTGATTGTAAGGCCTGCCAGAGGCCTTACATTCATGTTGCTTACAGAGAAATTAATCTCGTGCCAGAGGCTTTGCGGCTTACAAAGAATTTAATCTCGTGCCAGAGGCCTTTCATGAATGTCACCTCCAGAGGCCTTAATCACACGTATTCACCCAGTACGACTACCAATAACTCCCGCTAGCTGCCATTAACTACCGCTAAATACTACATCGAAAAATACTACTAATACCCCTACTACCGCATAAATAAATAAATAAATAAATACCGCAAAATACTACTACTAAGAGCCCTTCAATTAAAAGAACTACCCACTACAACGGTAACGTTTTTTTTTTTTTTTTTTTTTTTTGCGTGGGAATGTGGGAAATCTTGCCTAAGACATTGTGGGGGGTCCGCACTCCACAATAGTGTGGGATTCTTACCCACTAAAACCCACACACCCTTCTCCCACGACGTATGTCTCCACCCCGGAACCAGTTGGGCTTTACAGTATTTCAGGGTTTGTCATCGGAAAAACAACCAGGGCTTAAAGCTTAATTCTGATATTGAGAAACGATCATATTATTTAAACCTCGTAATATATATTGTTTTCGATCCATAAAATAAAACTTCCATGCAATACTATATGTATTCTGCCATCTATTGGATCTCGGGTGAACTATGCAATGACAAGGTAGCAACGTGAAAATATAAGTCCAAACAGTTCTATAAACAGTTGCTAGACGGCGTTAGAGCGGTGGAAGTTTTGCATTTTATTTCGTTGAGTAGTATGGGAATCTCATTCTTTGTTTCTTTCATCAGTTCACTTATTGCCGGTTTTCAATTTAGAATATGCTCGTTAACTTACCACTAACAAGGAATTAATGTGGCGGGAATGCTCATCTCGAAATGGCGGGTTGTTTACGAGTTTCACGCGAACTTTCATCCATATGAATATAAAATATTTTTATGACAATGAAATTATAAAAGATCGCACACATTACTAAATAAGTTGTAATACCAAGAAAGACGAATACGGAAATTTTAAAAAAATCAGAAGTGGGATTCGAAATCCTGCCACCGCTGCATAATTATTTATTTTCTCATTTTGTTTTTGTGTTTCAATTTAGCGGTTTGCTGATGTAAAATATTTTAACGATGCTTTAGAGAGTTGAGTGGCCATATTTGGCCATTTAACGTAATTACTTGTTAGTGGTAAGTTAACGGCCATATTCTGAATTGAAAACCGGCAAGAAGTGAACAAAAAACAAAGAGGGAGATTTCCTTACTACTCAAGTGACTCCATATCCCGGGAGTCATTCGGTCGCCAGAGCCTCGTTAGTCTAAAGCAGAATGCACCGCGTGCAGGTGAGGTTGACTTTTGAGTAGGATTCCTACTCCTTGCATCCCAAACTACCCTACTACTAACACGAATAACACCCACCAACGCTATAACAAGCTATACTACTATTAGCACAAGAATTAAACTATTCCTCCTATAAAAACTACTACTAGCCTAAATCCCTCTAGATGACCTCACTGTCCGGCCCCATAAAACAACAACTAGTATTACCTTTATCTACCATTATGACTACAATCCCAAAGAATTAGCATTTGGCGGTAGTTAACGGTAGTAAGTGGAAGTTAGTAGTAGTCGTAGTGGGTGAATGCGTGTGATTGTAAGGCCTGCCAGAGGCCTTACATTCATGTTGCTTACAGAGAAATTAATCTCGTGCCAGAGGCTTTGCGGCTTACAAAGAATTTAATCTCGTGCCAGAGGCCTTTCATGAATGTCACCTCCAGAGGCCTTAATCACACGTATTCACCCAGTACGACTACCAATAACTCCCGCTAGCTGCCATTAACTACCGCTAAATACTACATCGAAAAATACTACTAATACCCCTACTACCGCATAAATAAATAAATAAATAAATACCGCAAAATACTACTACTAAGAGCCCTTCAATTAAAAGAACTACCCACTACAACGGTAACGTTTTTTTTTTTTTTTTTTTTTTTTTTTGCGTGGGAATGTGGGAAATCTTGCCTAAGACATTGTGGGGGGTCCGCACTCCACAATAGTGTGGGATTCTTACCCACTAAAACCCACACACCCTTCTCCCACGACGTATGTCTCCACCCCGGAACCAGTTGGGCTTTACAGTATTTCAGGGTTTGTCATCGGAAAAAACAACCAGGGCTTAAAGCTTAATTCTGATATTGAGAAACGATCATATTATTTAAACCTCGTAATATATATTGTTTTCGATCCATAAAATAAAACTTCCATGCAATACTATATGTATTCTGCCATCTATTGGATCTCGGGTGAACTATGCAATGACAAGGTAGCAACGTGAAAATATAAGTCCAAACAGTTCTATAAACAGTTGCTAGACGGCGTTAGAGCGGTGGAAGTTTTGCATTTTATTTCGTTGAGTAGTATGGGAATCTCATTCTTTGTTTCTTTCATCAGTTCACTTATTGCCGGTTTTCAATTTAGAATATGCTCGTTAACTTACCACTAACAAGGAATTAATGTGGCGGGAATGCTCATCTCGAAATGGCGGGTTGTTTACGAGTTTCACGCGAACTTTCATCCATATGAATATAAAATATTTTTATGACAATGAAATTATAAAAGATCGCACACATTACTAAATAAGTTGTAATACCAAGAAAGACGAATACGGAAATTTTAAAAAAATCAGAAGTGGGATTCGAAATCCTGCCACCGCTGCATAATTATTTATTTTCTCATTTTGTTTTTGTGTTTCAATTTAGCGGTTTGCTGATGTAAAATACTTTAACGATGCTTTAGAGAGTTGAGTGGCCATATTTGGCCATTTAACGTAATTACTTGTTAGTGGTAAGTTAACGGCCATATTCTGAATTGAAAACCGGCAAGAAGTGAACAAAAAACAAAGAGGGAGATTTCCTTACTACTCAAGTGACTCCATATCCCGGGAGTCATTCGGTCGCCAGAGCCTCGTTAGTCTAAAGCAGAATGCACCGCGTGCAGGTGAGGTTGACTTTTGAGTAGGATTCCTACTCCTTGCATCCCAAACTACCCTACTACTAACACGAATAACACCCACCAACGCTATAACAAGCTATACTACTATTAGCACAAGAATTAAACTATTCCTCCTATAAAAACTACTACTAGCCTAAATCCCTCTAGATGACCTCACTGTCCGGCCCCATAAAACAACAACTAGTATTACCTTTATCTACCATTATGACTACAATCCCAAAGAATTAGCATTTGGCGGTAGTTAACGGTAGTAAGTGGAAGTTAGTAGTAGTCGTAGTGGGTGAATGCGTGTGATTGTAAGGCCTGCCAGAGGCCTTACATTCATGTTGCTTACAGAGAAATTAATCTCGTGCCAGAGGCTTTGCGGCTTACAAAGAATTTAATCTCGTGCCAGAGGCCTTTCATGAATGTCACCTCCAGAGGCCTTAATCACACGTATTCACCCAGTACGACTACCAATAACTCCCGCTAGCTGCCATTAACTACCGCTAAATACTACATCGAAAAATACTACTAATACCCCTACTACCGCATAAATAAATAAATAAATAAATACCGCAAAATACTACTACTAAGAGCCCTTCAATTAAAAGAACTACCCACTACAACGGTAACGTTTTTTTTTTTTTTTTTTTTTTTTTTTGCGTGGGAATGTGGGAAATCTTGCCTAAGACATTGTGGGGGGTCCGCACTCCACAATAGTGTGGGATTCTTACCCACTAAAACCCACACACCCTTCTCCCACGACGTATGTCTCCACCCCGGAACCAGTTGGGCTTTACAGTATTTCAGGGTTTGTCATCGGAAAAAACAACCAGGGCTTAAAGCTTAATTCTGATATTGAGAAACGATCATATTATTTAAACCTCGTAATATATATTGTTTTCGATCCATAAAATAAAACTTCCATGCAATACTATATGTATTCTGCCATCTATTGGATCTCGGGTGAACTATGCAATGACAAGGTAGCAACGTGAAAATATAAGTCCAAACAGTTCTATAAACAGTTGCTAGACGGCGTTAGAGCGGTGGAAGTTTTGCATTTTATTTCGTTGAGTAGTATGGGAATCTCATTCTTTGTTTCTTTCATCAGTTCACTTATTGCCGGTTTTCAATTTAGAATATGCTCGTTAACTTACCACTAACAAGGAATTAATGTGGCGGGAATGCTCATCTCGAAATGGCGGGTTGTTTACGAGTTTCACGCGAACTTTCATCCATATGAATATAAAATATTTTTATGACAATGAAATTATAAAAGATCGCACACATTACTAAATAAGTTGTAATACCAAGAAAGACGAATACGGAAATTTTTAAAAAATCAGAAGTGGGATTCGAAATCCTGCCACCGCTGCATAATTATTTATTTTCTCATTTTGTTTTTGTGTTTCAATTTAGCGGTTTGCTGATGTAAAATACTTTAACGATGCTTTAGAGAGTTGAGTGGCCATATTTGGCCATTTAACGTAATTACTTGTTAGTGGTAAGTTAACGGCCATATTCTGAATTGAAAACCGGCAAGAAGTGAACAAAAAACAAAGAGGGAGATTTCCTTACTACTCAAGTGACTCCATATCCCGGGAGTCATTCGGTCGCCAGAGCCTCGTTAGTCTAAAGCAGAATGCACCGCGTGCAGGTGAGGTTGACTTTTGAGTAGGATTCCTACTCCTTGCATCCCAAACTACCCTACTACTAACACGAATAACACCCACCAACGCTATAACAAGCTATACTACTATTAGCACAAGAATTAAACTATTCCTCCTATAAAAACTACTACTAGCCTAAATCCCTCTAGATGACCTCACTGTCCGGCCCCATAAAACAACAACTAGTATTACCTTTATCTACCATTATGACTACAATCCCAAAGAATTAGCATTTGGCGGTAGTTAACGGTAGTAAGTGGAAGTTAGTAGTAGTCGTAGTGGGTGAATGCGTGTGATTGTAAGGCCTGCCAGAGGCCTTACATTCATGTTGCTTACAGAGAAATTAATCTCGTGCCAGAGGCTTTGCGGCTTACAAAGAATTTAATCTCGTGCCAGAGGCCTTTCATGAATGTCACCTCCAGAGGCCTTAATCACACGTATTCACCCAGTACGACTACCAATAACTCCCGCTAGCTGCCATTAACTACCGCTAAATACTACATCGAAAAATACTACTAATACCCCTACTACCGCATAAATAAATAAATAAATAAATACCGCAAAATACTACTACTAAGAGCCCTTCAATTAAAAGAACTACCCACTACAACGGTAACATTTATTTTTTTTTTTTTTTTTTTTTTGCGTGGGAATGTGGGAAATCTTGCCTAAGACATTGTGGGGGGTCCGCACTCCACAATAGTGTGGGATTCTTACCCACTAAAACCCACACACCCTTCTCCCACGACGTATGTCTCCACCCCGGAACCAGTTGGGCTTTACAGTATTTCAGGGTTTGTCATCGGAAAAAACAACCAGGGCTTAAAGCTTAATTCTGATATTGAGAAACGATCATATTATTTAAACCTCGTAATATATATTGTTTTCGATCCATAAAATAAAACTTCCATGCAATACTATATGTATTCTGCCATCTATTGGATCTCGGGTGAACTATGCAATGACAAGGTAGCAACGTGAAAATATAAGTCCAAACAGTTCTATAAACAGTTGCTAGACGGCGTTAGAGCGGTGGAAGTTTTGCATTTTATTTCGTTGAGTAGTATGGGAATCTCATTCTTTGTTTCTTTCATCAGTTCACTTATTGCCGGTTTTCAATTTAGAATATGCTCGTTAACTTACCACTAACAAGGAATTAATGTGGCGGGAATGCTCATCTCGAAATGGCGGGTTGTTTACGAGTTTCACGCGAACTTTCATCCATATGAATATAAAATATTTTTATGACAATGAAATTATAAAAGATCGCACACATTACTAAATAAGTTGTAATACCAAGAAAGACGAATACGGAAATTTTAAAAAAATCAGAAGTGGGATTCGAAATCCTGCCACCGCTGCATAATTATTTATTTTCTCATTTTGTTTTTGTGTTTCAATTTAGCGGTTTGCTGATGTAAAATACTTTAACGATGCTTTAGAGAGTTGAGTGGCCATATTTGGCCATTTAACGTAATTACTTGTTAGTGGTAAGTTAACGGCCATATTCTGAATTGAAAACCGGCAAGAAGTGAACAAAAAACAAAGAGGGAGATTTCCTTACTACTCAAGTGACTCCATATCCCGGGAGTCATTCGGTCGCCAGAGCCTCGTTAGTCTAAAGCAGAATGCACCGCGTGCAGGTGAGGTTGACTTTTGAGTAGGATTCCTACTCCTTGCATCCCAAACTACCCTACTACTAACACGAATAACACCCACCAACGCTATAACAAGCTATACTACTATTAGCACAAGAATTAAACTATTCCTCCTATAAAAACTACTACTAGCCTAAATCCCTCTAGATGACCTCACTGTCCGGCCCCATAAAACAACAACTAGTATTACCTTTATCTACCATTATGACTACAATCCCAAAGAATTAGCATTTGGCGGTAGTTAACGGTAGTAAGTGGAAGTTAGTAGTAGTCGTAGTGGGTGAATGCGTGTGATTGTAAGGCCTGCCAGAGGCCTTACATTCATGTTGCTTACAGAGAAATTAATCTCGTGCCAGAGGCTTTGCGGCTTACAAAGAATTTAATCTCGTGCCAGAGGCCTTTCATGAATGTCACCTCCAGAGGCCTTAATCACACGTATTCACCCAGTACGACTACCAATAACTCCCGCTAGCTGCCATTAACTACCGCTAAATACTACATCGAAAAATACTACTAATACCCCTACTACCGCATAAATAAATAAATAAATAAATACCGCAAAATACTACTACTAAGAGCCCTTCAATTAAAAGAACTACCCACTACAACGGTAACGTTTTTTTTTTTTTTTTTTTTTTTTTTGCGTGGGAATGTGGGAAATCTTGCCTAAGACATTGTGGGGGGTCCGCACTCCACAATAGTGTGGGATTCTTACCCACTAAAACCCACACACCCTTCTCCCACGACGTATGTCTCCACCCCGGAACCAGTTGGGCTTTACAGTATTTCAGGGTTTGTCATCGGAAAAAACAACCAGGGCTTAAAGCTTAATTCTGATATTGAGAAACGATCATATTATTTAAACCTCGTAATATATATTGTTTTCGATCCATAAAATAAAACTTCCATGCAATACTATATGTATTCTGCCATCTATTGGATCTCGGGTGAACTATGCAATGACAAGGTAGCAACGTGAAAATATAAGTCCAAACAGTTCTATAAACAGTTGCTAGACGGCGTTAGAGCGGTGGAAGTTTTGCATTTTATTTCGTTGAGTAGTATGGGAATCTCATTCTTTGTTTCTTTCATCAGTTCACTTATTGCCGGTTTTCAATTTAGAATATGCTCGTTAACTTACCACTAACAAGGAATTAATGTGGCGGGAATGCTCATCTCGAAATGGCGGGTTGTTTACGAGTTTCACGCGAACTTTCATCCATATGAATATAAAATATTTTTATGACAATGAAATTATAAAAGATCGCACACATTACTAAATAAGTTGTAATACCAAGAAAGACGAATACGGAAATTTTAAAAAAATCAGAAGTGGGATTCGAAATCCTGCCACCGCTGCATAATTATTTATTTTCTCATTTTGTTTTTGTGTTTCAATTTAGCGGTTTGCTGATGTAAAATACTTTAACGATGCTTTAGAGAGTTGAGTGGCCATATTTGGCCATTTAACGTAATTACTTGTTAGTGGTAAGTTAACGGCCATATTCTGAATTGAAAACCGGCAAGAAGTGAACAAAAAACAAAGAGGGAGATTTCCTTACTACTCAAGTGACTCCATATCCCGGGAGTCATTCGGTCGCCAGAGCCTCGTTAGTCTAAAGCAGAATGCACCGCGTGCAGGTGAGGTTGACTTTTGAGTAGGATTCCTACTCCTTGCATCCCAAACTACCCTACTACTAACACGAATAACACCCACCAACGCTATAACAAGCTATACTACTATTAGCACAAGAATTAAACTATTCCTCCTATAAAAACTACTACTAGCCTAAATCCCTCTAGATGACCTCACTGTCCGGCCCCATAAAACAACAACTAGTATTACCTTTATCTACCATTATGACTACAATCCCAAAGAATTAGCATTTGGCGGTAGTTAACGGTAGTAAGTGGAAGTTAGTAGTAGTCGTAGTGGGTGAATGCGTGTGATTGTAAGGCCTGCCAGAGGCCTTACATTCATGTTGCTTACAGAGAAATTAATCTCGTGCCAGAGGCTTTGCGGCTTACAAAGAATTTAATCTCGTGCCAGAGGCCTTTCATGAATGTCACCTCCAGAGGCCTTAATCACACGTATTCACCCAGTACGACTACCAATAACTCCCGCTAGCTGCCATTAACTACCGCTAAATACTACATCGAAAAATACTACTAATACCCCTACTACCGCATAAATAAATAAATAAATAAATACCGCAAAATACTACTACTAAGAGCCCTTCAATTAAAAGAACTACCCACTACAACGGTAACGTTTTTTTTTTTTTTTTTTTTGCGTGGGAATGTGGGAAATCTTGCCTAAGACATTGTGGGGGGTCCGCACTCCACAATAGTGTGGGATTCTTACCCACTAAAACCCACACACCCTTCTCCCACGACGTATGTCTCCACCCCGGAACCAGTTGGGCTTTACAGTATTTCAGGGTTTGTCATCGGAAAAAACAACCAGGGCTTAAAGCTTAATTCTGATATTGAGAAACGATCATATTATTTAAACCTCGTAATATATATTGTTTTCGATCCATAAAATAAAACTTCCATGCAATACTATATGTATTCTGCCATCTATTGGATCTCGGGTGAACTATGCAATGACAAGGTAGCAACGTGAAAATATAAGTCCAAACAGTTCTATAAACAGTTGCTAGACGGCGTTAGAGCGGTGGAAGTTTTGCATTTTATTTCGTTGAGTAGTATGGGAATCTCATTCTTTGTTTCTTTCATCAGTTCACTTATTGCCGGTTTTCAATTTAGAATATGCTCGTTAACTTACCACTAACAAGGAATTAATGTGGCGGGAATGCTCATCTCGAAATGGCGGGTTGTTTACGAGTTTCACGCGAACTTTCATCCATATGAATATAAAATATTTTTATGACAATGAAATTATAAAAGATCGCACACATTACTAAATAAGTTGTAATACCAAGAAAGACGAATACGGAAATTTTTAAAAAATCAGAAGTGGGATTCGAAATCCTGCCACCGCTGCATAATTATTTATTTTCTCATTTTGTTTTTGTGTTTCAATTTAGCGGTTTGCTGATGTAAAATACTGGTAGTGGCCAGTTTAGCCCGCCGTCCAATCCCCCCGGCCACTCCACCCCAGCAAGCGGTACGCCCTTATTCCTAGGAAAGTCAACGGTAAACAGCAACGTGAGACCCCTATTTTTAGGATATGAACCTTAAGTCCAATAAACAAGCGTCTATCAACTCAACATTTATATTCAGGGATTCATAACGCACTAAACGCAATACAAAATCTGGTCCGTCGGAACTCGTGGTGCCTATCAAGGGGAGAAAAGCCATGTTCCGAAGAAGATGGCACAATTACTGCACGGCCGCGCTATCTGCAAACACCACGAAACACTACTACAGTATACAGTATGCTCAAAACATTGCGATAGGCTCTTAACTCTCAACCGGGCGGGCCCATCAGACAAACACTCTCGGGCGCATCGGTCATTTCGACCGCTTTCTTAATTTTTAGTCCTTCACTGAACGATCTTGGGTTCTAATAAAAATGTTGAGGATTAATTTTGTTGTATATAAGTTTATACTTATTTAGACAATATTTATAATATTTTTCTGTTCTCAAAGGCCTTGTAAAGATATATCCCGTTTTAAGACGACTTCTTTCGAGAAGAAATCTGGAAAGCTCTGAACACCAAAGTTCCTTTCTATTTAATTTTTCTCGGTTAGTAAAATGGAAGAATAATCATGTCATTTCTCCTCCCCCCCCCCGCCCCTCACATCCCCTCCCCCACCCCCACCCCATCCCATCACTCAGTAATATATTGAGACATATCCGACTTGAACGCTCAAATTATTGTGAAGCACAGTATTTCAGTTTTTACAGCCTGACTAGAGACGGGTCAAACTATCAGATGGCTAGATGATCCCTTGGCCGAGATAGTCTGGAGGGGAGGGGGCATTGCTAACTTTCTAACGGATTGCCTGCCAAAAATTTTAAGACTTTGGTCGTTTAGACCGCCATGCGCCCGATTGAGGGTTAATAGCATCTGATGCTGTGACATACTTTCTACAAAGTGGAGATATTTCGCGTGTGGGATGAAATATCGATGTGTGGGGCATATAATTGCACAAACAGAACTCCCACCTGCCAAGGTAATGTTATTTCACAGGTAAATGCACTTTATTTGCTATTTCTTGTGTTAAGTTTTCATCCGTAGGGTAGCCACCTGGTGGCACTGTTCTAGTATCATTCGTTAAATGTTCAAATATTGACATATGTGTCAACAAATATAAGTATTTTGATAGCTAGGAATTAATTACGGATATTTACCTTCGTTTCTTACTGGAAGTACGGTAGTTTCTGCTTGTCAATTAATGAACAGTATTACTTTAATCTAATTAGCCTACCCAGATCTATTTTGATGTGGCTTGAGCTCTTAGCTTTATTGCTCGTTGGTGTTAGAAGATTTATATGCCATTATTTGTATATTTTAGCGTGTTAATCTCAAACTTCAGCCCCCTGGTTTGTTTTTTACCGGAATTGAAGTGGCCTATTTTATAAAAGCTTCGTGCAATAAGAACAATAACGCCATCTTCCAATTAGTTCACATGCCTTAATATTTTAAATTTATTCAATACACATTCGTGAATTTAATGGCAGGCATACTGGTATCTCAGCAATTATTTGTCTATTAATTGGTATAAGTTAAGAATAGTGGTGGGTGTCTGGTTGTCAGAAATCCCACAATACTTACAGGTTAAAAAACTGCATACCGGTATAATACATTCATTTCCCAAGTGCTATAGGCCTACTATATTTTAGATCGGTGTATTGTCTAGTTCAGAGATGGGCACAATTCGGCTCATTGATCAGCGCTCCCGCTCCGGCAGGAGAAAGAGCCGAGTATGCGCTCTCACCGAAGTTAACCTTGTAGCTGCTTGCACATCCTGCCCTTACAAGCGGCGTATCACAACAGCTTTATACTTGTGCCCTGTTTGTTGTGCATTAGATGATTAGATTATGGAGCTACGTTCATACGTTTAATTATATTCCTTTTATTAGTTTCTGTGGAGGAAACATAAGTAATTACTTTGACAGCTAATAAGTACACCCTCCTTTGCCCACTACCGATAGTCCTGAAACAACAATAAGCGAACCTAACAACTTGTTTAGAACACAAGGAACGAAAACTTGCTCTGGTAGTACAGAAATAAATACATCAATAAATATATTTCACCATATACAAAACATAGCCTTATGTGTTCTTATATATCTGAACTGTCATTCTGCAGATGATGAGGACGTGTGCATATCCTTTCGCTGAAGCAGACTCAATTTTGCACTTCCAATTCGAAGAACGGCAGTGAGATGTGCGTCAGTTAGAGTGGCTCTTCGTGGAGATTTATTTATCTTAATTAGAGAGAACAGTGTCTCACACATATATGTTGAACTAAATATTGACAGAAGTTTGGCAGTCATTTTGTGCATGTTTGGGAAATCTGTTTGCGATAACTGTTCATAAAAATGTGCTAAGCTTGTTCATAATTCATATTTAGCGTACAGCCGTACACATAATATAGGCCTACTCGCCCGGTACAATGTTGTACCTATGCTTGCGCCTTGACTGCGCATATTGCCATCTAGTCGTTCCAACACAAACTATTAGCGAGCAGTCAGCTAGTCCCGGCTCTTTGGCTCCGCTCGCGCTCATGCAGTTGGCTCCAGGAGCTGCGCTCTCTCGTTGGCCACCTATGCTCTAGTTTATGTTGTAAAATTAAACGTTTCACGGCACTTTACATGATTTTCGGGTGTGACAAAAAGTATTGTGACTGCCGTACACTTCACGCTAGCCAGCAAAGACCAACAAATATTCCTTGATTTGCATCGGCATATACAGTACTTTACAACTTTGTACTATACCTGCTCACGAATCTTTTACTGGTAGTCTACAGTACCCTAGGCTCCATTTACAGCTGGAGTCAGGCTAAAATGGGGGCGTGGTCAGGGCTTCAACTCTCCGCATGCTATAGCGCTGACAGGGCGTCTCCTTATTACTCCTCGGGTGCTCACATGTGTTAGTGTTGATGTGAGCATCGTGCAACTGGTACTTTGGAGCTTGTTGTGAGAGAGTGACTGGGATGTGTTTGAATTGTGTATGTTGTGTCAGTGTGTGTGCAGTAATTTTAGATTTTACTTTGATTTGGAGGTGGGGTGAAATGAGTTGTTTTGTTAGTTATATTCAGGTTAGGGCGTATATTAATTAAGTGCTTCATTTTGTTAATCTTTAAGACAAGACAAGCCAAGTATGTAAGTCTGGATTTCGATGAGGTACCTACCAATCCGAGCTCGATTTAGTCGTTTTATGGGAAACGTACTGGGTCGACCGAAGGTTGGGATGATTTGGCCTTTCTGATTCAAGCTTCGCCTGGTATGGGACAGCGAAGCAGCGATGATGAAAGCGTCAACTATTTTGTGAGTTGCAGGTTATGGAAGGAGGATGCTGACTTTAGGTCAGTTTTGGTGATGCTCGGAGCTGCTGGTATTCCCACATGGTTCTCCAAGAAGGCGTACTCATGTTCGTTTCAATTTTTTCGCCTGGACTGGGTAAGCAAGAGTGATAGTGTTTATGATGGTGGGTGTTTAAGTGTTTTTTTAAATTGGGAACACTCTGCGGTAGTGGAGAGTCTGGATGCAAGAGTTGTTATCCGTCATGGTAAAGTCCCTATTATTTTTGCTTGTGGTATGAAAATGTTTTTTTTTTTGTGGTGTTATGGTGCCTTGGCGACTACTTATTTTACATACTTGTGTATAGTCAGGGGAAATTATTTTGGTGCGTTAGTAATTGTTTTTTGGGGTGTTGTTTTCTCTAAATTTGTTAGGTGTTTGAGTGATGAATGAATTGTTATATGTATGTGGGATCCCAGCTCGTTGCTATGCCAAGGCCTTGTGTTCGTTTCTGTTCAGTACACTGTCTCCTGAATTTTCTGTCTGGATTTAATGGGCTAAGTAACCGGGCATGCTTAGTAACTGAATTGATTGTAAATTTTTCTGGGGCGTGCTCAAGTTGTGTGGTTAGTGTATGGATTGTTTTAATTTATTGTGAGAATATTTCTTTTGAATTCTTGGTCACTGCATTTTGAAAATAATTCAGAGTTTGATATGGTAGTTCATATAATAATTTTGATTTGTTCAAGTACCGGTATGTATGGATTAATTATAACTGTTGCTAAAGGCATATAGTAATTGAAAGCTTTGGTTGGTTTGTTGGTTCTTAAGTTTAGGGGCTGCGACAACGTGGTCATGTAGCCCCGTGTACTAAATTGAAAGCTTTGGAGTAAATATATTTTATTTGTTAACGTACTGGGTTGTCAAATTTAACGTAAACAATGGTCAGTATCTTGTGAGATGTAAGAGTTTGTTTGGTTAAGTAACTTCTGTAACTTAAAACGTTGTAAGGTTAGGTGGACCGTCTTAACTTAACTTTTGGTTTGTAATGGTATCCTCTTTTGTGAGAAGTTCTAATTTGGTCATGGTGTACAAGAAAGAAATGTAGAGCATATTTAAAACACAGTCCGGGTCCCGTGTGCGCGTGTGATTCTAAATTGACAGTTGAATTTTTTGAAAGAAGCAACAGGTGGGAAGCCGTTGGATATATACATGTCTCGTAACTGGGAAGGCGCGACCAAGTCTTCGGAAGAAGGTGGAAGAGTGACATATAGAGATGGTGTGTTGTGGTCAGATTTCTGTCTCTTGGTGACTGTTTCAGAGTGTTCATGGTGCGAGGAAGTACCATACATTGGTTCGAGCTGGGTCGCCGCCATTGGCCATGGGGTCGACCGACAACTGGCAGTCACTCAACATCTTGGTGGGGGTATTCCGGTGATCTGCTGGCGGACGCATGGGGTCCGGAAGCCAGTTACCTACCTGCATCCTTGGCCACTTATGGGGTAGATCGAGAGTGTTGGTCCACGGTCACATTATAATTTATGTTCCCCCGGTGGCAGAGATTGGGGAGGCGAGGGTGTACCGTTTCGGTACATTGGGCGTTCATCTCCCGTTGCCTACCCATCTACCGGCAGAAGAGGTATGCCACTGATGACGGAGTGGCGACAATGAGTGAAAACACCTGTACTTATTTGGACGTTCAGGACTTTGGAAATATTAATCAAAGTTTAAAAGTAAACTTTTATGTCAAAATTCAGCAATTGCCATGAAGTAATCAATGGCACATTTGAAAAAACTAAACCTTGAAAAGAGTCAGTGATAACTGTCGTCATTTGGCGCTAAGTTAAAATTATCGTGGTAGCGGGAAACCGCACCAACAGAATTTTAAGGGGGAATCTGGAAAATCCCATATGTATTTAAATCTGCCGCCAAATGTTGTGGTGGTAGGGCTGTGTAACGGCACAGTGAAGTGGTGACGCACGAAAAACTGAAGATTGTCTGCTGATCGCTTGAGAAAGTAGGTTGTGTTGTAAGGTTGTTCATGAGAGGGACAAGCCGCGAAGCTTGGTCGGATCCCTCTCCCCAAACGCAAGAGAATTACAAGTTACGTGTGGACTGGTGATAAACTGTATGAAAACTTTCAAGTCTTAAAAAGATGGAATTGTGACAGAATTGACTTTTGAAAATATAGTGATGTGAGAAATAGTAGGAGAGCTGAAGGGAGTGATCAAGGAATTAAAAAACAGATATCAAGACTGCTGTTATAGAAGAGGTCAAGGAGGCGTTAAAACAAGAGATTCGGGATACCTTGTAATGTCAAAGGACATACAGGCAGCACAAAAAGATATAAACAGCATATCAGGGTCTATGAAGAATCATGAGGATATAATGAGTAAAATATCTTCTGATGTGAAGGAAAATCATAAGGAGATTGAAGAAGTTAGAAGGCAGGCGGAAGAAGCTAGGAGGCAGGCAAAAGAGGCCAAGAAACAGTCAGAAAACTCTCACAACAAAGGCACTACTGACGAACTTACGAAACTGGTAAGAGAGATGCTGAACTGAAGGAAACTGTAAAGAAGTTACTAGTAAATTTACAGAGTACCAGACGAAGGCTAAAGATATCATAAATGTACAAAACAGATCTTCAGTTCCGAATAAAGATTTTCATTTTGAAAAACTAGAGGAGTAAGTTAAAGTAATTGAAGAACAGGCAGCAATTCCAAAACTGGCACAATCCACACAGATAGCTGTATACAAAATTGTGGAAGATTAAACATCCAAATTTTAAGGTTCCGGGATAGCTACACCAGTCGAATTCCTGAGGGAAGTCAAAGATTACCTGAAGGACTCGAAGATTTCTAGGGAAAGGGAAATCCGAGTCATAGGCAAATTTTAGATGGACCAGCTTGGACTTGGTTTAGAGCGTTTAGATGCAATCTAAACAGTTACGAATAATTTGCTCAAGCGCTACTAAAGAAATTTTGGTCACCTGAGACACACCAGCAAGTGAGAGCAGAACTTTGTTCAAAACGCTACTCCACTTCTCAACCAACCAAATACTCTACGTATTTTTCAGGGCAGTTGTCTAAGCTACAGCATTTAGAACATCCCATGCCTGATAAAGAGTTAATTACAGCACTCTTCAGACAATTTCCGGCCGAAGTACAAAGGACCTTAATCGCAGCAGACATATACAATATGGAACAGTTTGATGAGGTCTTACAAAAATAAGATCATTCTAACGCCCAGTTCTTTCACCAAAAGGGTGGAAGGAATGAAAATCACATTGTTAACGCTGTTATGCCTGATCGGTATTCTCAGACACATTCACATATAAAACGGGAAGAGAAAACGCCGAAGGACGGTCAAGAAGAGTGAGGAAGGAATAAATATAATGACAGGTCGTATCAGAACAAACCGTTTACGAGACCTGATGGAGCCAAAAACCGCTGGAATCGATGGAGGAGACCTGGATACAACCAAAGGCAATACCAGGAGAGGAGATATTTTGGGAGAAATAACCAAAATTTCCAGAGGAACGAGAATTCCAGACAGTCGAACGAGGAATTTAAGCAGCAGGCACGACAGAACCTGGAGGAGAGACACGAGGAGACCAAAAGATATTTTGACAAGCTGATTCAAAATGAACCGAGTACATCGGGTTTGCAGCAGACCAAAGATCAAACTAAAAATTAGAAGAACGCAGAAGTTAACACTTTTCAGTTGACAGATTATGGGTATGGTTATGACACAAACGACGAAGAACGCAACGCAAATGGAATGAAGAAGACTCAGAGTGGTTAGCAAAACGCAATGGTTAATAATGTGTGCATAATGGATGATGGTTATGGATATTCATAGCAACGAGAGAAATTGACAACATAGCATCGAGGGAGAGTATCCAAAATTTGTTCGCATATTTTATAAATCCATGTCGAATCAAGGAAAGTTATAGCAATGGAAGCTACAAATTAGCAGATCTACGAACTGGTAACATCGTGGGAACTTTTATCGCGGCTAGCTTAAAATTGTACTAATCAAGAGCCAGATTATAAGTTAATTTGATTTTTGAAGCTTAGACCAGAAAAATAAAAATTTCATTTTTTCTCCTATGTGAGGGTTGGATGTGCCCTTATCCACATGCCGATAGCCTGGGTCTAAGGCACATTTCTGAGAAGGCGGAAAATTTTGAACTCGTCACCGCTTTTCTTCCAGAAGGTGATAGAAGCTATCAGCGAGGCATGATGGCGTACACTGCGACAAGTTGTGGCATTATTTTTTGTGATTATTCTTGTCCGATGGTTTTGAGACTTGTGACGTATGTCAAATTACTGGCACTAAGAAGACAAGAAGAATGCACTATCCCCGAAGAAAATCTGTCCAGTAGGAGCTGAGATATTAGCAATTATTTGTTTGATATTATTCCCGCTGTGACGTATGGTCCTGGTGACGTGCGAGCGGCGTGGAATCATCTCGAAAGCCTGAGTGGGTATAAATAGCGAGCCCAGTTGAGCCAAGAGGTCAATTACTTCGTGTGCATTGTCACGCAAGTATCTCCGTCATCACGTGCATGGTCACGCTACAGTCTTTATCAAGTGCGAAGCAGTCATTGTACGCGAAACTTATAGTGTTATCACTGGACGAATTTATGGTCAAGTGATAGAATATTTTAGCGATGCGAGGAACTTAGAACATTTTTTGTGAAGCAACATTGGAGTGTTAGGCTTCGTGAACTGTTGACACTTACTCAGATTTGTCATCTTTTGGACATATGGTTGACTTTGTCTACAGGCCACACTTGACTGATTGGAACATTGTTATTTCCAATTCATCAGTGACAGGTTTGTGTCTCGGTAGTTTAAAAGATCAGCCACAACCACATTGCAATATCCTTCGGATAAAAGTCTTGCATTTTGATCAGATCAAACTAGACGACGATTGGATAAGCATATCTCAAACTTTATTTAGGATCTTAGAGGGGTCCATCTTAACAGATGTGTGTTGGGGAGAATCCATTACCCGAACACAGGGATTAGTCAACGATGGGGCCAGCCGTGTCTAACGCGTGTCTGGAAGGTGCATAACCTTACCCGCTAGTTTATATTATACTAGGAAGCTACGGATCTGAATCATATGCCAAAGATTATAAGAGTATCAACTAAATTGAAAGGGGTCACAGCTGTATCAGAGCTACAACTGATTCTAGTACCATGGATCCCAAAGTTCGAACCCCTATTCATCAAATAGCGTCAGCTATAATGACTTTCTACAGGAACAGTTTAGTTCGAGTGTATTGTGAAGCAGATATAGGACTAGCCAACATGAGTTGCTAAGAAATTTGAGAGTAGGCATGGAAGCGGATACGAGGATTTACGTACGCGTCCAATGGGACGAATAAAGAGGGACACTTCTGGAAGCGGAACTTTTATGGGACCGGCCAGGAGGCCTGCCTCTACAAGAACTTCAACAATGTAAGCTACATTTACAATTTTTCTATAGCTTGTGGTATTTGGAAATATTCGTTTTGAATAATTATCAACACACAAACTTGATCTTCAGTTTGCCGTAGCAAACCACATTCGAATGTTATGGTGTTCAGGAAACTAGTTATGCGATTTCAAGTCTATGGAAAGCTTCAGGAACACTTTATTCTGATTTTCTATTTTTCGTCATTGCGGTCATCTTAGGTGATTTATTTTAGAGAGGGTGAACATATTTTCTCATCCACGGATTCGAGCTTTTTGTTTTCAATTTGTTTTGTCCATGAATTCCAATTTTGGATTTTGAAAATAATAATAATAATAATAATAAAATATTTGTAATAATAATCATATTTTTCTGATTTTGAAATAATAATATTTTGCTTAGTCACGATAATAATAATTATGTTGGATAATTGTTTATATAAGAGGTTAGGAAGTTTGGAACGACTTAATTTGAATTGGAGGATTTTTTTATCCTATGGTTAGTGGTCTTATGCACGCCCATATTTTGCATTGATACAAATGATTTTTCTAAACGTTTCATAAATGCGTTCTGGATTGGAATATTTTTTGACGCGGAAGGCCATCGAATGGTTACAGAAAGCCTGTATCAAATAGGGTATTCTCGAGTTTGTATAATTATAAACAATTATGGTAATGTCACAATATGACTATTTCTGGACAGGGTAGATACGATATAAAGTAATGTGGATTACTGTGATTGGTGAAATTGGTATAAATGAAGCTTCGTGTTTGAAACAATGCTATGGCTTGATAAAAAAAAGTAATAAATAATTATATATGAAAAAAGAGAGTAATGTTGAATTTCGAAACGAATGTGTATCATTCAGTCATGAAATGTAATCACGAATAAATATGGTGTTATGTGTAGAGTCAACCTTGATGATAGTTTGAACTTATAAAAGAAATATGTTGAAGAGAAGTAGCCTATAATAATTATAAAAAGCAATCATGTGAAATGAAGAGCCAAATGGTTATTAAATGGAGCCATCACAGATAAATTTCAGTAATTGATTTTCTCGTGACTCAGATAATTTACCCTTTCTTTGTCAAACCGTTTGTCTATAAACAAAAACTTAGTTTTGACGATGCCTTAAGGTGGTCAAATATAAATAAAATCCAAGTGGATTGAACGCATAAATAAAACAGTCATAGCTATAATAATTATTTTTTAAAAATTGATAAATGACCAGCCATTTATAAAATCAAGGATATTTTTGTTTTAAACAAGTTCCATAACTAAATAAATAATTAAAATTTTGTTCAAGTGAATATTTTTAAAATAGTTTTCAAAAAATTTCACCCTTTACTAAAACTGAAATATCTCGGGAAATATTTGCGCTACGACGACGTTTGTTGTCTTAAATTGTAATGCCCGTCAAGCACCGTCGATTGATACCCACCTTACCTGATTATATCATTCGAGTATTAAAATAATTGCGAATATTACTTCCTTCGAGGTCTCACGAAAATAGAATCGAATGACTTGACGGACATATTGTTGCTAGGCGACAACGACTAACACTGTATCATGATATTCAACGCCGCCGCAATAATAAATCTAACTTGATATTAACAGAGAGTTCCCGAATTACGTCATGATATCGTTAACTTCTACCTGCTCCACTCGGGCGCTAATGTCGCATGTATCCATACATGATATCGTTAACTTCTACCTGTTCCACTCGGGCGCTAATGTCGCATGTATCCATACAATAAGTAGAAGGGGATTCTGTGCACATAATTTAATTAAAACTTCTCAAAGAATGGATTACTTTGAGACTGAAATGCTCATGCACAATCAACAGTCATTTTGTTAATGACACTGTCATGTCAACATCTCTTTGAATGACAACAAATACTGTATACGAAAGACAACTAACTTCACGAAGATGCCACTACAGTCGAATGTTGGAACCGCTTTTTGTGTTGTGTATCCAATCTTTCTGTTATATAGTTTTTGGTCTCACCAGCTACAAACTGTCTTCTTTTCGTTTCATGATTCGTCCGTATAGGCTGTGTGCTCAATCAATACAATGAACCATATTATGATGAATGAGAGGCGACACTCAATTACAAATGTTATAAAGATTAAAGGTGACGGTAATTGTCTGTTCAGGTCATTGGCATATTGTGATTACAACAATCAGAGTTTATTTACACAGGTTAGAAAGCAAATTGTAAAACATGTTACAGACAAGTGGAATAATTATTATTCCATTATTGTTGTCAACAGCGATATGCACGAAACTGCTATCAATACGAGCGATGATTACAAAATGTATATGTCTATGAATGGTGTTCACGGAGGTCATGTCGAGTTAGTTGTCGCTGCTCAAGTTTGCAAAATTGATTACTACTGTCGTATGGAAGGTGACCGATTAAAATATATACGTCATCAACAAAGGAAGTTACGAGTTGATACATATGCCGGTTTAGCAGACGCCTTGCATGTACGAGCAGAAATGAAAATCTCCGAGTCGGTCATATTGTAGTTTTGCCATCTTCTTTTACAGGTAGCCCAAGGAAAATATTGCCAAATTATTAGGATGCGATGGCGATAGTGAGGAAGTTTGGAAAGCCAGATTGATTCATTACGTTCACTTCTAATGCGGGCTGGCTAGAAATACTTAACAGCATTCATCTCTGGGAAACGGCTAATAATAGGCCTGATATTGTTGTACCCCTAGGGTACGCTACCCCATCCCCTAAGGAAAATCTACAAAATCCCAAAACTACAAACTTCTGATCTAAAATCCTTATAAAATACCACCTACAAATTACATGAAGAACAATTAGCACATACAGGAAATCGGGTAGCCTCGTACCACAGGCAATGACCTGAAAGAGGTGCACGACTCGGGAGGAATGTAAGGATTCCGCCGAGCGAGCACACCAAAGCTATAAGAAACCCAGAGGTCAAGCGCCGGGGATCATCAATTACTCAGTCCTCACTCAGTGCACCTACGTGTTGTATCTCTGCTGTCTACTGGACGGGTAAGTGTCTTAGCGATCTACACACTAATCACTACACTACACACTCACCTCCCCAGTGCTTGGATTGTCATTATTTATTATTATTTGTTATTAGAACTGCTAGCTCTACCCAGTGTACCTCCAAATCGAGGTACACATTAAAACCATAATTAATAGAAGCCACTGGTCTTAATCTTTTTATTTTATTTAGTTAGTAAGTTCCTACCCTAATAGATTCCACTTTAGGTAGGACATAGGAATAGCCTTACTGTGTACTCGTTTAATTGCTATTTGTAGTCAGCTGAGCGTCCTTGCTCCGCGCTGACACTAGCGAAACTCTCCACTTACTCGCGTGCATACGATTCACTGTAGACCGCGTGGCGCAGTTGTCGCGCTTTGAATTATAACTTAATAGCTCTTGTAAACTACCCCTTTACATAGAACTACCCCGTCAAACAATACCTTGGGGAGTTCCTTTGGCTGATCGCACTGTCGATCTCCATTCCCTACCTCTTACAATATTCGCCAAGCTTGATCCCCCTTTTTAGCCCTCCGGCAGGCGCGCCCATTTTTGTAACGTGAGCAGGCGCGTGGCGCACTTTGTGCGCCATGCGTTTTTTTTTTCATTTAAATGTTGACTTTCTGTGGATTTATATATGCATACTTATTTAGGGACGTTCTTAAGTAGGTTATAATGTGATTGAGTTAGAAAAACGCTTCAATTATGCTAGGAAAATGCTAGGGTAACTAGGCAAATGTATTATTTACAGAATAATAATATACATTAAGGATCAGAATTTATTTTAGTTTTTAGACATCGTTACTCGGGAGAACACAACTTTCACTTGGCATGCTTCTTACAAACAAACTTCCTGCATTGATCACACATGATGGTCGTATTGACATTCTTAGATCGTGCACATGATTGACATCTTCCTCGCTTTTTCTGGTTATATTGCACAGGTTCCTCTCCAGCTTCCGTATGGTTCTTGATGAGAAATTTCTTTATATCATCAGGTATGCTTGGCATCATAGCGCGACTACTCATCTACTCTCTCATCAGTTGCAGAGCTAAATTTTGGAGGAAGACCCTCCTCCTGTCTTTAGGGTTGCCCTCATTGAACTGAAAACAATTTGAGCATTTATCCCGGCCATATTCATAACAGCATGAAAGAGAAACCAAAGACCATCTCTTCGTAATCCTAGCCACTGTGTATGATGGACACATCTCATCCACCGTATCTACTCCCCCTTTAGTTGCATTATAGTCCAGAATTATGTGAGACTTGTTTGAGGCTTCGTCTATTGTCCCAGTGTCATGCATGGTAGAGAGTAAAATAACAACTTTGTTTTTCTTTGTAACTTGAGATACTAGAGTTAAATCTTTTTGATACCCAAATGTTGATGATCGTACCTGTCTACCTTTTTGGGTAGGAACTCAGCTGGCAGTTCTATCTTGTTTTTTCCAAGAGTTCCAATACAAGTTATTTTCTTTCCAAGTAGCTCCCTTGCCAGAGGTACACTTGTATATCAGTTGTCCATGGTTAGGTTTCGGTTAGAGCCTTTGGTTGGTTCCACTAATCCATGGACAATTGCAGATGGCGAATTGTTTACGGAAAAAGGGCCATCTGGCTGCTTCCCGCAGTGAACTTCGAGGTTACCGGTGTAAAATGTTTTAGCATCACAGAGGGCAAAATTTTCTAATCCGTATTTTGCCGGTTTATTGGGAATGAATGCACATCGCCCTCTAAATGGTTCCAATTTCTCGTCGACAGTAACGTACTCACTCAACCAGTAACTTGTTTTACAATTTTATCGGTAAATCTATCAAGCACATACCTGACAGTAGCAAGCTTGTCTGTTTTCAACCTCTCAACTCTTGTCTCCTTGTCATCAAAGCGCATACAACGAAGAACAAAGAGGAACCTTTTAGCACTCAAGCAAGCACGTAGAATTTCAAGTCCAGTATCTGTGGTCCATAGTTCATTGACAGTAGTGTGGCTTAGCTTCTTCATTCCCAGTAAGTACAAGACACCAAAGACGGCCATCATTTCACATCTCGTTGTTTCCTTTGCATCCCTTTCTCTAGAGTATTGAATTTCTTCTCGTTGACGCGCAATGAATAAGTTAGTGTACCTAACAATTTCGTCTACCATATCAGTGTCTATAAACAGCAAGAACGCATCAATTTCCTTTTTTACATCTCTGTACCTTAGTATTGGCATGGGCGATTTCTTTCTCAAAATATTTTTGCGTTTGGTCTTGGATGTGGTTGAGAAATCAGTTTTTCTCCATTTTGTTTCTTTGTCCTTCCCCATGAAATATGCACTAGCTACAGGCTCACTAACATCGTCATCGTCACAACTCTGTTCAGAGTCAGTCTGGTGGTCGCTGAAATTAACTACTTCATTCTCTGTATCTGAAACTTCACTCTCACTGTCTTCCTTGCTTGATTCAACGGGCTGATCATCCTGCAAGTTGATTACAAGTTCACGGATAGCCTCGTCATCAAGAATCTCCGTCCTGAAAATATTATTGCTAATATGAGCATGAAACTTACCAATTTTTCCCGATTTAACACCCAGCAAAACAGAATAAATTTGGAATAAATTAATAGAAATGCTAAGAACGTCAACCGTACATGGGCGTGCCTTAGAGCTTGTTATACGACAAAAGAGTCATTATAGATAGGGAGAAATGTTAAATATTAATTAATGATTGTTGCTACAAACTTAATAAGCGTTAAAATAATCATAGAGAATAAAAATGAAACTAAGTTATTTGGATAGTTTTATTACATGATCAGGCGCGCGGCGCACTCAGTGCGCCAGAGGTGTGTTGTACAGGAAATGAGTTTCTAATATGGTAACAAACACAGCTACAACAATCACGCTTTCGTTACACGACAGAAGACACTCCAGTGAAGGAATAGGCGGGCGAACAACATGATGGTGCACATTCCCTCCACGAACCACGTGAAATATCTACCATGGCGCACTCCGTGCGCCAGCGCGCCCGCCGGAGGGTTAAACTAATTTCACCCCCCTAGATTTATTATTTGTACAGGCATCCCTCTCAGGAACCTTACAAAGAGGTGGACGCCCGGAGTACCGCGACGTTGTTTTAAAGCAACGTCTAAGGGAGTTCAGACAACGAACTTCCGCGGCAAAGGTCCCTAGACCTCGTGCTAGCCAAGCAAACGCCACCCAAAATTGGGAACATTTTTTGAGATAAGGGTTAGATAAAATCTTTATACCCAACCCAAGCCCGCCCAGATAGGTAATACATTTTTAAACGCCACCCTTACATAGAAACACACAGTTCATATCCCCATACATACGCGCTTACAGAAGGACGTAGAGTGCAAAGCCATGCTTAAATTTACAGAGCCTAGTAAGGTAAGGCGTGTATTTAGAAATACAGCTGCCACAGCTGCCCCCAAACACCTACGCCCTAAAATAGTGATTAAGAATCCTGACCTAATAACAGAACATAACGTAGGCCAATTACTTAGAGAACTTGAGGACGCAGTTATAAATATTAAACTTAAATACCCAAACGTAAGAAGACAACGTCCCATCACACGAACACAGTCGCCCCCAAATAACGGGGATATTGACGAATTACCCCCCACATTACCACACGCTATATTACAACACCTTAGTGACACGCAGCAGGTCTACAACAAATTACATACCCTTATCCAGCGGTTAGGTAAACCTAAGCGGGAAAGGGACAATATACACCTCAATGCAAATATTCAAGCCACCAGCAAAAGCCTCCAGCACACTATTCAGCAAATCATCCCAAAAAACCACAAGGTCCCAGTTGGCCTTGCATCATCGTTGATTCAAAAACCAGGAAATCAGCGATCTCATTTCTCGGAAGGGCCACATTCTACACCCACCAGCCCGATTGTCGCACGGGATAGGCGCTTATGCCAACAACGCCCGGAATTAGATAACATCCCGCAGGACAACAATTATAACAATGCCAAGTTACGCGGCAAAACCAAATACATACCCGCTAAACATACCCCTGCAAACCCCACAAAATATTCCGCAGGCGAACGATACCCTGAGGAATACCGGAGGCGAACGCAATATCTTTCTCAACACTGGAGTAATAGGCCTCAGAGAACGCACTCACCTCCATACGAGCACACTCATATCCCCCCACACCATAGATGGGCCATACAACACTCTCAAAACCCACCACAAGATTACCCAGAAAATCGCCCCCCACAACTTAGGGCTGATCCCCCAGGCCGTCGCGTACCATATACGGAGGATACACGCCATGTATGTACACCTCCGCACCATAGGCCGATAACTCCCCCACACTCTAGGAGGAGCAATGACCGTTCCCAAAAACATCCCCAGGAGTACACTATATACATCCCTATACAGTGCACACATGAAAACCATCCAGAATATTACCAGTAAATTGCACCCAGGGATTACCCACGATACTCCGAAAAAGAGAAAAATCTTAAGCACGTCACGGAATGGTCCCATGATGAATATAACCATGGCAGACAGAAGCTCGCCCTACCCTTTAACTATATTGATTCACGACGCCACGGGCTATCCTAACTCACCACTAAACCCAGATGGCGGCCCATTATAGCCGAATGGGCACCCAAAGCACAGATGCCTACCCAGATCATTCCTCTTAGTAGTCACGGACACCATGGGTACTTCCTTTTTTTTTTGCCACACACAATAACGTGACTAATATAAACTAATACCGGTATATATCTCCACCCCTGGGGACACATGATTAAATTCAAGCAGCTATACAGCCCCTAATCATACATCAAGATAAATACTGCCACCACGCCAGTAACGGAACAAGCCAGGGCATTCACCCGGCAATACGCCAAGAAGTGGCAGCGTTTCCGTCGGCTCCAGGCATATTTTATTACAGTAAAGTTACTCACACATCAACATGACCCAATGGAAGCGATCATTATATACAATATACCTAAAGTAATTAACACATATATTTCCATAATGCCCACTCCTATTAGGAAGGAGACGGCCGTAGCCATGCCACATCCCAAGCTTGATATGGGAAACGGGACACATGCGGACACAATCACGGTACCGCGTAATAAAATTTCAATCCCAACGCTTCCATTAGGCCCTAGGACCACAACGCCTATATCGGCTAGCAATAGTCCGCAGGTACGCCGAAAAGCCATAATAGTTCACCGCACAGCTCCAATCACAATCCCCAAAATAGAGGGTCGGATAAATAAAACTAAGATTACCCTTCTCCAAACGCCTCGCACGGAGAACGCATCCCTTGAATGGATACCAGGTGCGAAAGCCGCTTTGGCAATCCGAGGGAGGCGATGCTATTACTTGAGATAGCTAAAAAGGGGAAAATCCAAAGTCAAAACACATTTTTTCTACGTAATTCAAAATACACTTTCCTATAATATCAGTTAAAAGAACAAATAATAGCCTTAGGAATAGTATAACTTGCTGGTATAGCACATTTTTCTTTACCACACAGCATTTAGGTGTAGGTAAAAGATAAGAGATGTCGAGGTACGTTCCACTCGCAGCAGTCCCACATAGGCTGGATCTACATTTTCATAGTCCCCAAAGCCATAAGGAATGAGAGCATTTCACCACCATTAATAGAAAGTAAAATAGCATATTTACCCCCAAATGGTTTGAACCCAGGGATAGATAAAGTATAACAAGCGCCCTACGCGCTATGACACTTAATAGCTATGCTCATAACTAGCACTCATTGGCAATTTCCAATACTGCATGATACGAGGATTAATTATAAGCTGCATGTTTAGTTGTAAGAGGTATAATAAGATATACCAGGTTATATTACATGTGTAATATGTTTTGGTAAAATAATGAATTTTGTCAACATAGACTAGCTGCAAATAGAACATGGCTAGATACATATTTAATACTACTTAGGCCCTACACTCCCCATAGGTCCCCATAGCTAGAATACGCCCTAGAAGCCTTGGCAATAGCGCCAAATATAATGTGGCACCTAGTCACCACAGTCAGAAACAGTGGTCACCACCAGTCCCAAGTTAATCCCACAAAATAACTCGTCTCTAATTCTAAAATTTCACATAGGACATACCGACGTAACATTTTGGATAATGATTATACATTTATATTATGTAATGTGCAAAAAGGTTTTCATAGACAATACATTGTAGACAGAATATTGCACATGTCCTACACAGCGCATGGTAAAACGAGGTCAAGCCTCTGGCATAGCAGGCGGAAGTAACAAGACACGGAATGCGCCGTCAGCGATACACGCTCAATCCTAGCAACAGTGATTTACGCAAAGTCACGTAAAATACCACACTCACACATGGCCGTGCGAAGCAAGGGGTCATTTACCCACACGTAGCCCTTATCGACAACCATAGCAGGAGTCCTTCATTATAGGAAAATGCCTAGACACTTAACATAAATATAAATTCATAATGGCGCACATTTTTACATAAATAATCGCATTTAGATTCACACACACATGGTCACAAACATTAGGCGAGCGATCAAAGATAACATTCCCTATTATAAGGAAATATAACATAACGGACCCTTGTCCTATAGACATATAATAACAGAACACAGTTCGAGTACCCTAACATAGAACTTAATTGTTTATACATATATCCCGATAGATATAATAAATACAAGCGATTCCATATATTTCCCATAACACTATAGGAAATAACACTGCTATGGATCATGAACACCTATAAGAGATTAACACACATTCTTTTACTTGAACAATTTAAAAAGTGCACGGATTCCCACAGCTACCCCATATTAAGGAGGGATACCAGGCTGATACACTACATTGCCACAGGATAGACCAATACAACAATATATACGGCCTAATATACTACATAACAGTACATTAATACAATTTCTCTAACGAACGCGATTATTCCCGTGATAGCAAAGACACAGACAGTACAATAACACAGGTTAACCGCAGTGCACACACACAATGAACATAGGTTAGCGGCATTTCTAGGATGAAACGCAATACTTCTACACTCGTGCAGGTGAACGATATTTCACACACGAATAAATGTAGACACACAATAACACAGGTTAGCGAATTCCACTGCCAAGGCAGAGTAATACTTATAACACTATATAGCAATCATTGGTATCATTACGCTCACTATTGCGACAGTACACAGGTGACTTATTACCACCACAGCCAATAGGGAGTGACACAATAACACAGGTTATTATACTATCACAGCAAACACAATATATAGGTCCGCTGAACACACAAGTAGGCAACACGGGGAAAGAAGTTGACAGATACTTACGCGCAATACATATTATCCAATACACTGTAATCCACAAGGTGTTTTTAATCATAAATATTAATTTACTTCACACAGACTACTTACTAAGGCAGTCTCCACACAGACACTGAGTCATGCTCTGCAGGCAAGGCGGATGCGTGCGTACGCAGATTACCGACACCTGAGACGGTAGTAGGCCGCGACTCACGTGTTGTATACAGCGCTTAGGGCGCTCACACATAATCTGTTCCACATCTTTTTACCCTCATAGGGGATCTTTTAGATATCTCTGCTTTCTAGATCAAAGTGGAATTGACCACCAAATACCGTCATATAAGACAGACGAGATGAACAGTTTCCATATGAAGCGAAACGCAATATCATTAGCCGACGGAGTAGGGAAATCATTTGAATTACGATTATAGTAATGATCATTACATTTGTAGCCTACGACTGACCGGACGACTAGTTTTAGCTAGTCGATTGGGGTACTCCTCTAACGGTCTACGTATGAAATCATCTATCATCCAAACGCTAAGTACAAACTGTTCGTAATTGTCTACTTAATGACGAAATGATAGTCATAATTTTACAAATTAATTCAATATTTCCATAAAAGCCACAAGGCGCATAAAGGACCACAAATCCTTGCAGAGACCCCCTCTAGTTTACTTATACACAATAGATAAACAACTAACAATACGATCATCAGTTGGCCAAAGTAATCTCCATATTTTCATTTTGAGGCAACATGGCACATACATATATGTATGTCCATGAGTAACACAATAACGCCATGGCCCATAGATGTCCTACAGTAGACCTCAGGCGTTAGAAAAGTCAAAAGCAGGTGTATGCCTACCTTCCTGGGTCAAAACACTATAGGATAGATATCAGCCATGAGCGTATAGATGTAAATATATTCGGCAATAAATACGTTAAATGGTCCATAGCTAATGTACGTTATCCTAAGGCGCAATTAAGTCCAGAGCAGGTGTTTGCCTACCCTCCTGGGATAACGATAAGGAATGAGTATCGATCAGAAACATAATCATGCCGAATTTTATAGATAATAATTAGTAAAGACCCGATGATTTTCTTTAATATATAACAAGTAAATATACACTTGATTTCACAAACAAGAATATACAGAATAGGAATACACTATCCTTATACAAATATATCCGGTCAGGAGAATACAATGCGTAGTTCTCACTGCCATACAGCAGAATTCCCGATGAAGGTAGCCCGTTATGCTTCTCCACGGACAGTCTACCATGCGGAATGCAATATTAACTTGAATACACATATTGCTACACCCCGCCTTATTTTTCATTTTCCCGGAGTAGACAGGGTATACCACGGAAACATTTTTCCTACAGGGTAACACCCAATATTGATACACTCACAGGGTAACACCCAATATTGCTACATTCACAGGGAATCGCCACACACGTAAACACATTCCCAAAACACATTAGTACAATTTGTGAATTAATTACAGGTCAAATAAACATAGTTTATAAACGCCATTTTCAACTTTCCCACAGGAAGGGGACACAAAACACGAAAACACTTATATATAGATGGGCACCCAGCATAGTAATGCGCCCTGCATTATTTTTCATTTTCCCGGAGTAGAAAGGGCAAACCACTGAAACACTTTTCTACATAGTCTTACAGAGAATTTTTACAGCCGAAGGAATGCGACATATGCTTCCGAACACATTAAAACACAGTCCAGATTACTACATATATTCTCCCGAAGTAGAAAGTGCAAACCAATGAAACACTTTTCTACATAGTATTACCCCGAATTTTTATAGCCATAGGTGCGACATATGCTTACGAACATGTAAAATACACTCCAGCATACCACATATATACTATATAAGAAACACATTAGTTATATACATAGCGCTTGCCACATTTCGGTACGATATAATGACAATATAATCCCATTAGGATTTAGCCAAAGGAGAACATGCGTAAATTCCCAGCATACAGACGAATAGCTAATGCCCTCTGCCCAAATTATACAACACACCAGCTGTACAGTTCAAAACGCTGGTAAACAATACATTAAATACGTAACACGTGCGTTTGACAGCTCCTTTACGGAACGATAACAAAGCCCTCATGGTTCCAACCCACTCCTGTCGCTCGCCTCCAATCACAGTAAAGACATGATAAACAAGACCTACTCCAGCCGGACAGCCAATCAAAGGCTACAGGTCTCGCCTCACACTGACGACAGTTGATATCTCATACACACACACGTTATCTACGAACACGCCTCCTACGTGACAGATAACTAGCGAACGGCCATAATGAATTCAAGTCGCATATCTCGCGCCAGATTCAAACGGCACTAGGGGACAGACATCCAATTGTCGCTATACAATACACACATTAGGGTAACCAGATACTTTTATTTCAGTTCACCCCTATCATCCCTCAATACTTTACACCGGGATAACAAATTTTACGGCCAAAAGCCAATATTCTCGGTAATATTTACACAGCGCCGCGTCACACTAAATACAACACATTCTATATCTTAGCGAAATTTTAATACATTTTGCCACAAGATACACCCTTATTTAGACACACCATTTAATATAGAACAACATGAGTATGTATCCGTAACCAAATAGGCATATAAATCCACTTCCCATTAGGAGGTTTTAATTTATTTTATTTTGAAATACGGCAATATTATTCAAAATATTATCTTTCAGAGTTAGACCGGCAGAGTTGTTTCAGGTGACAGTATGTTAATATAACCACCATACATTGTACCCCTTTTGAAACCCATAATGAAAACTCTACACTTAGGGATATTTATGGCCCTGTTTAATATATAGATGGCATTCATATATACCATCATTCCAGCTAATAAGATGGCAATAAACACTTATGTACCCCCCTCATTTTCATAGGGTGGATAGTATGTTATTTTTTTGCAGCGATCAGCCCCATCATAGGAGGGAATTACGATACATATAGTGCGCTGCAATATAGCCTGGTTTAGGATACCTATACATAGTATCTCTAATCAAAATCTATAGACAACATAAATAGATAATATCTATAGGCAACAGCTCTAGATAATGTATCTAGACAGTAGACCTAGACACAATTTACAAACAATATCTCTAGACAATAGATCTAGACGGAGTTTATAAAAAATACCTACAAGCAATAGCTTTAGAGAGTATATCTAGATAATACCTCTATACAATACCTCTAGTTAAGGAATTATACTATATAATAATAATAGATGACCAGTGCTTTAAGATAGACTTTATAGCTTATAAGTCTAATAAACATAATACGAGCATAAACAGCAGTCACATATTAATATGGCGATAGGTGCCATATATTACCGTTAGTATGTCCAAGCCAAAAAGCACATTTCCCTCCCATGATACACATTAAACACTATACAGATAACACATCCACACTTATTCCCCTACCAATGCGAGGCACTATGGTTATTATGCAAATACCAGGGTGTACGCCATGCCTTATCGCTCATGGTTGGATGTTAATCAACATTCGGAACCTTAAAGCTAACAGCTAGCGTTCCAGGTTTAACCCACTAACACAAGTGCATGCAATGATACATTTTTTATCACCAATGTTTTCACCCCGCATGTTAATTAAAAGCATAAATGCTAACCCACATCCTTCAGCACGGTAACTAACAACCAACGCTGAACACCCAGATCCTATACAATAAAATCCTCACCTACACCGGTCGAGAGATCCTACCCATTAACGTCTCCATACATCCCCATAGGACCAAGATTCCTTGAACCTTTATTACCATCCCGTTACCAGTAATTAACAACTTTTTAACATACCTACAAATACCCAATAACATGGGAATACCATTCAAAATCCCTCACTTACCTACTAACATGTGAGAAGGAATTATACGCAGCTGATATTAGCTGGAAATCCGATTGACCAGGCGCAATGATACTGCACCGTGCCACCACAATTGTCCCCCCTGTATAACTACAACACCATACAACAACATTAAAACGCTAGACACTTATTCCTTATGGTTTACGCACGGCGATGCACTTAGCAGGATGTAAAAATGTTTTCCAGGTGAAAATATATGTTAAAAAATATTTTCCAGGCGAAAATATACGTTGATGTATCAAGGGATTGTACCCAGGACATGACATGAAAAGACGTCGACGTTGACGACCGACGAGAGGTCATAGTGGTAACGCGTTAGGGTGGGCAAGCGCCTGTGTTGCGGGGAAGTACCTAGCCTGTCTCCCCTCAATACAGGGTCCGTTATACCGTTTTTTTTGCCCTAACGTCGTCTAAACTATACCTACGGACGGAGGAATAATGGTTCGATGAGGGAATAAGTTACCCCACATCGGACAGAATACTTTCTCCTTCCCAAGACGACCCCTAGGACTTAACGTTAGTCAGTAAATAGAATTAAGTAGATGCTCTAGAATAGGAGCAAACACCTGCAGCGGCAGGTATATAGGAATAAGATGAGTATTGAGAAAAGGGAATACTGAGTTAAGGGTATAAGGAGATAAGGAAACAAGGAAATAAGGATATAATGACAGAGTATGATAAGGAAAGGATACAAGGAAATAAGGGAATAATAACAGAATATAAGAAATGAAGTGATATAAGAAATGAAATGAAATAATGAACCAATGAAATAATGAACAATTATATTCCGGGCCGAGGTATGCAGCACCGATGACCTCTCTGCTCATACCCCCGATGAACAAAGCATACAAACAGAAAATATATAATAAAACTACGATTCTTTTCCCTGGCCGAGGTAACAGACATTATTGTGCCCCAGGAAGACGAATATTGATATTGCACAAGAGGCAATATAAGATATATAATGAAACTACGATTCTTTTCCCTGGCCGAGGTAACATATATTATTGTGCCCCAGGAAGAAGAATATTCAGAAAATATATAATGAAACTACGATTCTTTTCCCTGGCCGAGGTAACAGACATTATTGTGCCCCAGGAAGAAGAATATTGATATTGCACAAGAGGCAATATAAGATATATAATGAAACTACGATTCTTTTCCCTGGCCGAGGTAACATACATTTTTGTGCCCCAGGAAGAAGGATATTGATATTGCACAAGAGGCAACATACACAATAATAAACAAAGATAAATACGATAATGAACAGAGGTAAAGGTAGATCAATGATATAAGACAGAAATAGATAGGAGGCAAATACAGTAAAGTCATAGGAGATAATGAGTAAGAAAGAATAAAGAAAGACAAAGGTGAATACAATAATTAATAAAGGTAATGGTAGAGCAATGGTATAAAACAGAAGTAAATAGGAGTAAAGTACAATGAAGTCATAGGAGACAATGCGTAAGAAAGAATAAAGAAAGATAAAGGTGAATACAATAATGAATGAAGATAATGGTAGAGCAATGATGTAAAACAGAAATAAATAGAATTAAAGAACAGTGAAGTTATAAGGGATAATGAATAAGAAGGAATAAATAGAGTACGAATACATACCCAGTAAGAGATAAAGGTTGAAGTAATACAAAGACTTAGGAGAAAGATGAAGGAGAATAAGTAAATGCAAAGGTAAACAAAGAGTTAATAAAACATGGCCAATAGCAATTAAGAATCTAGGTATTATAATAATAAACATGTATTTCCTTTTCAGCGCAGGTTGAAAACCTGAGGCGCTGATACCAGACAAAGCACACATGGTGGTGCACAATTTGAAAGCATGTATCGGGAGTGGCTCCATTTTGGGGCGCTCACCGAAAATAACAATGATAATGATAAAAGGTGATTTATTGACTAAACATAATGTTTATCTATATGCCTCCACAGGATTAACCCCACAAAGGACGAGGGAAAATGCACTCTGAAATAATCATTTTTACATGAATTATGGATCCACAAAAAAATTGATACAAAATATTTATGCACTAACCATATGTTTTTTTCTTGTATTACACAACTGCCCCACCCCCAAAAGTGCACACTCCCATGCCCCATACACAGCCCCCCCCCAGCACATAATACCCATTTTCAGGCACATATCCGGACCACAGTGGAGATATACCTGTGGGATATCCTCCACTGAAGGTCGGATCAACGAATAAAATTAGCACCTAAAATGAGAGGTGCATTACGGCCCCACAACTCGCGCCTATCTTTGTAAAGGACGAGTTGTGCAGCCAAGATGACTTCGCTCGCCCACAGGGAGCAAGCCATACAATAAAATATTTTGTACACAAAAAGTGTATCACCTGCAGGTAATAGGTAATAGGTAATAGGTAATAGGTAATAAGTAATGGGTACTAGATAATAGACAATAGGTTATGATTACATATTAAGTTAAGAGTGCACTCCAAATAATGTTAAAAGGTATTGAATACAGTATTTAAAGGAGTATAGTTGCGCAACAACAGTAATAACAGTAGGATGATAAATAATTAAGAGAATTTGGTTTGTTGATACAGAAGGTTGATACATAATTAAGAAAAGTTGATTTTACTATTAGGGAATTATAACACAATTAAGAAAATTTGCTTTTGTTTTTATTGAAGATTAATATAAATAAGAGAATTGGATTTTGTTTCTGTATGGAATATTGATATAAGTAACAGGGTTTTGTTTTAGGTTTTAATGGTTTTAATGATTATACATAATATGAAGACTTGAATTTTTTTTAAAATGTTGTTGATATTTAACCAAGAACTGAGAACATATGGATAACTTTATGATACACGTTGTTTTTTCCTTTCCACTCTTCTAAATTCCACATTGTAAAAATGTCGCTTTTCTCCCCAAACAATAAAACACTTTTCAATTTAAACCTTTAACTACACCTTGCGGCATTTATTTTATTCTGTCTCTATACTCTATCCCTTTTACACACATACAGGGCACGCGAGAGCAGTTTTTCATCCCCACTGGAGGCAAGTATTATATATGTATCAATCACCTCCCCCTTTAACCCTCGGATGTTTTTTTCCTCTCGTGTGTTCCTGCACCCATTAATTTACATTGTTGCAATTGATTTTTTTAATAATTTGTACTGTTTTATTTAGCAAATTATTATGTTTGTCTATCACAAATACAATAATGGATCCATGTAATATCCCATCAAGTAAACACATAATATGAAAGACAGTACGCTTCACACCCCACTGTTGGATTTTAAAAACAAATTGTAAAGAAATATTGTTCCCCTCACCACAAACAATTACACTTGATCGCTAGGCACACCCGGACACCCAATCACTAGAAGGCACACTTATTCAGCCTTCAACTTTCGACATTTACCAGTATAGCACTAAATTTATATCTACCCCCTGACTTACCCCTATCTTCCACGAGGCTACCAACCCACCCCCTACGACACCAGCCATACAACAATGACCTAAAGTGAAAGAAGAAAAGAACAGAAGACAGAAGATTATCAAGAAAGAAGATGATGTCTTATTTATTCAAAAACCACCCCCACTCTTCGTCCAGTTATCGAGGACGATAACTAACCCTACAAAGGGGGTTGTTGTACCCCTAGGGTACGCTACCCCATCCCCTAAGGAAAATCTACAAAATCCCAAAACTACAAACTTCTGATCTAAAATCCTTATAAAATACCACCTACAAATTACATGAAGAACAATTAGCACATACAGGAAATCGGGTAGCCTCGTACCACAGGCAATGACCTGAAAGAGGTGCACGACCCGGGAGGAATGTAAGGATTCCGCCGAGCGAGCACACCAAAGCTATAAGAAACCCAGAGGTCAAGCGCCGGGGATCATCAATTACTCAGTCCTCACTCAGTGCACCTACGTGTTGTATCTCTGCTGTCTACTGGACGGGTAAGTGTCTTAGCGATCTACACACTAATCACTACACTACACACTCACCTCCCCAGTGCTTGGATTGTCATTATTTATTATTATTTGTTATTAGAACTGCTAGCTCTACCCAGTGTACCTCCAAATCGAGGTACACATTAAAACCATAATTAATAGAAGCCACTGGTCTTAATCTTTTTATTTTATTTAGTTAGTAAGTTCCTACCCTAATAGATTCCACTTTAGGTAGGACATAGGAATAGCCTTACTGTGTACTCGTTTAATTGCTATTTGTAGTCAGCTGAGCGTCCTTGCTCCGCGCTGACACTAGCGAAACTCTCCACTTACTCGCGTGCATACGATTCACTGTAGACCACGTGGCGCAGTTGTCGCGCTTTGAATTATAACTTAATAGCTCTTGTAAACTACCCCTTTACATAGAACTACCCCGTCAAACAATACCTTGGGGAGTTCCTTTGGCTGATCGCACTGTCGATCTCCATTCCCTACCTCTTACAATATTCGCCAAGCTTGATCCCCCTTTTTAGACTAATTTCACCCCCCTAGATTTATTATTTGTACAGGCATCCCTCTCAGGAACCTTACAATATTGAAGTGAGAATTTTCCATTGCAAAGTAAAGGAATTGCTACGATTGATTAATGTTAAGGAAATTTTCGGTAAAAGCATATCTATATACAGTGGAATTTCAAAAACGAGGTCTCCCACACATCCATTTACTCTTAACATTAACGGAAGATTGTAAGTTTCGAGAAATTTCTGACATTGACAGTGTGGTGTCAGCCGAAATACCAGATCTCGAGGATGAAGCGCTATGCGAGTTGGTAAGGCGTCATATGGTACATGGTCCTCGCGGATCTTTGAATCCTCCTTCAGTCTGTATGAAAGATGGCGTATGTAAGAAAGAATTCCCTAACAGTTTCAGGAAGAGAACAAAGATAATGCCAATGGTTATCCTTCGTATAGGAGAAGAAATAATGGACGGATTATTATAAAAACAATTCGAGGCATTGACATTGAAATCGATAGTCGATTCATTGTTGCCTACAATCCATTTCTTTTACTTTACTTGCAAGCTCATATTAATGTTGAAATATGCTCAAGTGTTCGGAGTGTTAAATACATCCACAAATCTTATATATATAAAGGAATGTCTGTCTGTTCGTCTCTTATGCGTTTATAAACCATTGATCCGATTGCGATCAAATTTTGGTGAGTTGTTGTAAACACTTTCGGGATGTTCATAGGTCTAGTTAATCCATTTCACGATAGAGAGCGCGTGAGTAGTTTAAACAAATGCGTAATGGCGATGTGTTCATATACAATTCATCCGATTGCGATCAAATTTTGGTGAGTTGTTGTGCACAGTCCAGGAAAAGTTATAGGCGTAGTAAATCCAATTTACAATAGATGGCGCGCGAGTAGCTTCAACAAAATGGCGTTCCTTTGTTTCAAGTAAGTCCCACATGCGTTCATATACCATTCACCCCATTGCGATGAAACTAGGGTGAGATATTCTGTACACTTCAGGTAAGCTTTCTGGCTTAGTAATTCCACTTAACAATAGGTAGCGCACGAGTAGATTCAACAAATGAGCAACGACGCGCGAAGAGTTTCAACAAAGTCCCGTATGCGTTCATATACCATTCGTCCGATAGTGATGAAACTCGGCTGAGACGTTGTGTACACTTCTGTGAAGGTTTCTGACTTAGTAAATAGACTTTACATTAGGTAGCGCACGGGTAGATTCAACAAATGAGCGACGACGCTCGAAGCGTTTCAACAAAGTCCCGTTTGCGTTTATATACCATTCGTCCGATAGCGACGAAACTTGGGTGAGATGTTGTGTACACTCCAGGAAGATTTCTGGCTTAGTACATGCATTTTACTATAGGTAAATTCAACAAACGAGCGACGACACGTGGATCGTTTCAACAAAGTCCCGTATACGTTCATATACCATTCACCCGATTGCGTTGAAACTTTGTTGAAACATTGAGTACACTCCAGTTAAGGTTTCAGGCTGTGTAGATCTATTTTACAATAGGTAGCGTACGAGTAGATTCAAACAATGAGTGACGGCGCACGAATCATTTAAACAAAATTTGTTTGCGTTAATATGCCATTCATTCGATTGCGATGAAATTTTGATGAGTTGTTGCGTACACGCCAGGGAAGGTTTTTGACTTAGTAAATCCATTTCACAGTAGGAAGCGCACGAGTAGATTCAACAAATGAGTGACAGCGCACGAATCGTTTAAACAATATTCCGTATGCGTTCATATGCCTTTCTTCCGACTGCGATGAAGCTTTGGTAGGTTGTTGCGCACGCTACCACGAATTTTTCTAAATTAGGTAATCCATTTTACGATAGTTTAAAGGCAGTTAACGAAAATTGAAAAGAATATTGTGTATTCAAAGCACATCAAGAAACAAAATTACAACGCTAACACTTTCTTTGATTGGCATTGCAACGCATGCTGGAGTGTACACAACAAGTATGTGTATAAAGTTCATGACTGCTGCATTGTTAAAATATGTCCTGAAGGCGAAACGGTGAACTACGATGAAATTACTTATTTCCTAAATTGGTCCAACACTAGACACATTCAGGATATTTTCATTTCACATGCATGAACAGTCACATTCTATCGTGCGATTACCAGTTCAGTTGCCAAACTTGCAAAATATCTATTTTAAAAATGATAACGCTCCTGATATTTTACTTCAAGTACAGTTGCGCAACACGGAATTACAAGCGTGGTTCAAGTTAAATCAGGATTCGCAAGCCGGAAGTCTAAATATATATATATCCTGAAACACCTGTACATTATGTCTGGAATAAGAGCAACTGCCATTGGCAAAAAAGAAAAATGTTTCAAAAACTATAGGCAGAATGTATAATGTTTCGCCTACAAAAAGGTATTACTTACGCCTGTTATTGCTTCACGTCATAGGTGCTACCAGCTTCCAGGATCTACGAACATACAAAGCAGCTGTCTATTCTACTTTTAAAGAAACAGCTAAGGAGCGAGGTTTGCTGATTGACGATTCTGAATGGCAGCGTTGTTTGGCAGATGGGTCACAATTTCAGATGCCATCTCAGTTACTAAAACTGTTTTATTATATATGTATCTTTCAGACCCCTTCAAATGTAAGATAGTTATGGGACATTTTCAAGAATTCATCATCAGAAGATTATCTGCAATTTCACGAACCTAACATTGCTTATCAGTTCACTCTTATACATATTTCTAATACATTAAAGCTCCATGGTCTTCCCATTACTTCTCTCGAATTGCCAGCTATTATTGATGATTTCCCTCAGACAAATTTACCAATGAATTATCCAAAACTTAATGAGGATCTATTTAGTCGGATGATAAACCAAGCGAAGGGAAACCAAACGGCTATAATTACAGCAATTTTGGGGTAAGTACAAAACAGCAATAAAAGGATGAGTAATGCATATTTCATTGACGGTCCAGGGGGCACCGGGAAAATATTTCTTTACCAATGCTTGATTCACAGTTGCACAAATTTGGGGTTAAGTGTAGTTTCTGTTGCATGGACTGGTATTGTTACTACCTCAGGGGCGCACTGTACACAGCCAGTTCAAGTTACCTCTACATTTACATAAAAGTTCTGTATCAGGAATAAAAGTTAACAGCAAGGAAGCTTTTTATATTCGTTCAGCAAAACTTATCATCTGGGATGAAGCCCCTATGGCTAATAAACACGCGTTGATGTGTATAAATCGGTTGCTCAAGGTCATCATGAGTAACAACGTGCCTTTCGGAGGAAAAATTATCATCTTAGGTGGAGATTTTAGGCAGGTATTGCCTGTTGTGTCTCACGCATCTAAAGCAGCATCAGTCCAAATGTCAGTAAGGTTCTCTCCTTTGTGGCCATTATTCAAAATTTTTAAACTCAATAAAAATATGCGAGTGGATACAGATCAACGTGACTTTGCAAACTTCTTGCTACAAATTGGTAACGGTAAATACCCTCACGTCGATGGAGAAAATTCAGAATTAGTCCCACGCTGAAAAATATTTCACGCTTTTCAAAAATAGCGATTTTAGCACCTAAAAATGAACATTGTAAAGAAATCAATGACAAAGTTTTAGACCTAATCCCAGTATCATCGAGAACTTACATCAGTGTGAATAAATTGATTACTGAAGATGAGAGTGAACTTCTACAATTCCCAATAGAATTTTTAGACAGCATAGACATAAGTGGATTGCCACCTCATATATTTCGACTAAAAGAAGGCTCAATTGTGATTTTGTTGAGAAATATTAATGTTACCCAAGGTCTGTTGAACGGTACTAGACTGTTGGTTTGGAAGATGCATGACAATTGCTTACACCTGGAAATTATTACTGGCGTAAATGTTGGAAACAATGTCCTACTCCCTCGCCTTGACCTTACGCCATCAGATACTTCTATGCCATTTTACTTCAAAAGGAGGCAGTTTCCAGTACGTTTTGCTTTTTTTTTTATAACTATCAATAAAGCTCAAGGTCAAACACTAGATCAAGTAGGCATTTATTTACATCAACCGGTGTTTAGCCACGGACAACTTTACTGTATGCCGCACAATCGCGAGCAAAATCCTTTCATGACGTCAAAGTTCAAATAGAACCAAATGTCGAATGGAAGGAAGTACTATTAGAATTTTGAAACGAATGTTGTGGAGGAGCACAGACCTCAGCAAACGGGGCACAGATTAAATAATAATTATACAAGTACGTCCGCATCCCTAATAAGAACTGTCCTGTGGTAATGGTAAAAAATTACTATTTTCCTACATCGGTGATTACTATCCTACATCCTGTCATTTAATTCCCTCAGTTCTATAAATATACTCAATCAAATTGACAGCTTAATAAACATTAATTCCTTCTGTGTGAGTTATCTTTTCATTTCTCTTAATCGCCTTTACTTACTATTCTATCTGTAGGGGTGGAGGCGATAGCTGTCTTTTCAGAGATGTGCAAATTATTAGATTCGATGTCAGGTTTCTAATATTGCGTTTTTACTTTTCACGGTTTAATGCACTAAGTATGTTTACAAGACGATGAAATTACTTCAGATATTCAACCAAGACTCCTAATTATATTTTCATTTAAGAAACTCAAATTAAAATGATTTTTTAGAATTTCCACTAACAGAGGAGCCTTGCAAATGCAAAATGCCACACGTTTCGTTTTTATTACTTCACTCTACTTTACGTGTGAATTTAGAGCGGAGGGATTTGGGGTCTTTTAACTGATGGAAGCTATTGAACTATTCAAAGATTCATGAAATATGCATTGAAATCACCTGACTTGAATTCTAAAGTCAATGAAAAATTGAAAATGGACCTAGCTCAGATATCCCTCGGAATGCAATAATCTGAAAGTTTCCAGCCGCAATTCCTTATGGGAAAAGGTGTAATTCCACGGGAGAGGAAACACTACTAAGTAGGACAACAAAAGAAGTTGGTCTATAAAATGATTTTGAATAACAGTAATGACGACTAATTAAAATTATTTATTTAATTCTATTAATTTGCACACCTCTATATGTTAACCAAGAGTTACATCTCTAAATTCAAATATAAGAGACCCATCTTTTATTTTAAATTTATACCATTGTTCATAAGGAGACAAAACACCAAATTGTACCGCTGTAGCCTTAAATTGTGTGGATATCTCTATCTACTTAGTATAAAACAAAGTTCCCAATTCTTGGATGTAACGGGTAATCTCGAGAGCAACTTGATGGATTTTGATGCGGTTTTCACTATTCTGTAAATGATTTCTCGATGAAGGATTAGGTAGAAAAACATTTATTTATGACCAAAAGAAGCCGAGCATTTACGATTTCAGTGAATTGAGTTGAAGAAAAACCTAACGTCCATGTGTCTTTTAAGCTTACACTGGGTAAACCGTTAAAAATATCGATATTCTCTGAGAATTGTTCAGCTTGAAAAGTTCTGCAAGAAATTCCGCGACAGCTCCCACATCGACCACTGTAAGTGTTTTTACGTTTTCATTTCTTCCAGCAATCTCCATTCAGTGGCCATTTAAATTACTGGCTTCAGAGTGAGTTTACGAGTTTGCGAGCGACCTATCACCCTAGCTTCAGCCAGCATCAAACTGCCGAGTCGTGCCAAGTTAATCCTTCAGAGAAGAGTATAGCTTAAGTGTTTGCGCCTTTTAAGCTTACACAGGGTAAATAGTGGGACACACACACAGAGGACAGGCAGACACCCACACATTTGATCTCATAAGTCAACTTCATCATTTACCCAAAAGCGACCGTAACGTAAATGTCTGTTCAAGTCACTAGCATGAAGACATGCAAATGTCATATGGACATGCTGTAGGATTGTTTAAGTGAATGCTGCGGAGCAGCACGGGTCTTCTAGTAATGTATAATTAATGACAATAATTTTGTTGCTTAAAGTTGTATGATGAAAATATAAATAGATTGATGTTGTCAATTTTGTGAGAATCAAGATAAACGAATATCAAGAATATTGTTGAATTTATGATGAATATAAATAATATGATTAAATATTTTGGATAAAGATGATAAATATTTAAACAAATGGTCTTGTGGATCATATTGCTTTAATTGAGTGAAATTTGCGGATATAGAACAGAATATCAAATAATTCTTCATACGATCAAAGTTCTTTGAATCCTTGTTTGAAGTTAGATTGATGAACAATTATATTTGCTCACATGTCCGACAAATATTTATGTTTATTTAATTAAGACAAGGAAATGTAAAATCAAACTCAGAATCGAACAGTGAATTTATGAATTTTGGAAAGTGAAAAGTGAAATACTCTATCAACGAGTGATAATGTCTAATTAACAGACTGTAAATAGTCAAAATAGGCATCAGGCCGGACGATCCATTTTGTCCTGATTAACCTACAAATTTGTAAATAATACTCTATTTTGCGATCGATGCAAATGGACTATTAATTTTGGCAGTCGATCATCTTCAAAGTGTTTTTTTAGTAGGGTGAAAATTCTATTTCTTGTGTGTTTATGTGTGAGATACTTTTTTCATGCATTATAGCGCTAATTTTTGCATCTTAAATTTTCTTTTAAAATTTTAATTATAAATAAAATGAGATTTTATAGAAATTGTGGTATTTTCATTTCTCCTTTCTATCATATTGCTGCATCGAACCGAGAATCAGTGAATTAAGTTTAGTTAATATGTTTTGTTGTTTGCTATTCACCCGGTTGGCGCCCTGAGATCTTTTGAGTCTCGTACTAGCTGATTTTCGGTAACATGAATATGTGGTCGTTGGACTTAGGTCTAAACGGGCACAGTACGATAAATATGGATTGTATAGATTAATACAAATGTAACTAAACATGTTATAAGAAACTAAGGAAACGTATAAGATGGATAAATAAGCACGAAATACTAGAAGGGAGGTCATGTAAGGTATTTATATTTCATTAAGACGATAATATACAGAGAGTTATCTCAATTTGTGAAGTTCTATGAACTATGGTTCCATAAAATAATAAGAGGTTAATAATATCGCTAGTTGAATCGCTTTAAATGGAGATGTAACATAAAATGTATAAGTAAATAACAGGAACGGTTAAACAAGTCATTATTAAGTAAGTACGAGAAGAATTGGATGTATAAGAGATAGACGTATTGTAATTTGAACTATATGAGTAGGATTACTGATTTTAATGGACACCTGGAGTGTGCACAGAAATGGGATTATTTATTAGTATTGCGTGTATTGAAAAAGGATCCGAAAGCGTATGTGTTGACGCTGGCTTGTAAAAGATGATGTTCCAATGGAGGTATAGAAATCGAAGCGATATTTATAATGAAGTTCCGACCATGTTGTCGAGGTGTTGTATGTATGAAGTTGCGATTAAGATATTTTTGAAGCAGATTGAAGTAATGGAATGTACTACGTGTATGGAATGAACCATAAGATAGTCTGATGTATATCCGTCTTGTTTATTAATTTTTTATCCAGAATATGTCTATGCCGAGCAGTTCTGAGCTTCATTGCTCAAAACATTATGCTCATTTATTGTGAAATTTAAACCCTAATGTGACAATGAAGTAGGAGATTTCATATAGAAGATTGACGAAAGATATAGGCAGGGAGAATGATCGGTGGATCAGTATATTATCGCATAGCTAACGATAATATGGGGGCTGCGTGGCGCAGTCGGTAGAGTCGCTGAGCTTCTAACTGAAAGGTGGTGGGTTCGATCCCCACCCAGGTAGTGGATTTTAGAAACAAAACTACCACTTTCGGAAACGCAAATGGCCCTGGGATTCACTCAGCCTACACCAGAAATGAGTACCAGGGTAATTCCTGGGAGCAAAGAAGGCCGGGCGTGGAGCTGACAACTCCATCCCATCTAGTGCCGATGTCACAAAAAGTGGAAGCCTCTACCTTCCACTACCCCCAGGGTCTCCATGGCCTTCACGGAGTTGGCTTTGGCTTAATGATAATATTGTAAATATGTAATTAAATTATTAATAGTAGTATTTTCAACGGTTATTTATATGTGTAAAATTTAGTTTTGAGTAAATGCAATTACGAATGTATCATACAGGGGAGAAATGTGAAACGTTTAGCGTGTGGATTGTTTAACATTTGACAAGTACAGTATGATTAACAAGTGTGTAATCGGTTTAAAAATGTTTCTAGACGGTGTGTCTAGGAGGTAACTTTATTCATAGTCAACGAGGACTTATAAAGTTGTGAAGTGGAGTTCACTAATTATTATTTGCATTAAGAAAGGCTACAAATCTTAATTTAATATTTATTTAATGTTTCTGAATCGTGTGAATGTAGGTGTTGTATGGACATGAAATGTCAATGGTTTTTGTTGAATAAATTATTGCAGGCACGTTTTCGTTTGCCTATCCGATTTTTATAGAACATCTCGACTTACTAATTTCACAATCTGATTACGATGGTACTACGGGTTAGGTACTGGCGCTCTTTGCATTTTAGAAACCGATCACCCCCGAGATTCCAAGAATCTCGTCCTACCATACTTTATTGTGGGATGTTTTATACGTAATCAAGTAGGAGTACTATCGTAGTTTAATATTTATACCTGTATCGAGAAGTTACTAGCCTTTCACATAGCGAGGTACAGTTGAATTATCTAGCTGGGTATTGATGTCCATAGTGATCCCTTCCACCTTTAGAATAATAGGAGAGGGCTACGTCAATTTTGGCTACATAAGAGTATATTCAATTGGCGTTACCCAAATCGTGGGGCGATTGATGTTTGCACGCGTCGGCAACATTTAATTGCTTGCTCAGATCGAGTGGCTTTGACTCAGAAATGAGGGGTAACTTTTGCTGAAAGATTATGGTGTATGTTGAAGTGAATTGATGTAACCATTATTGAGGAATACGATAATGTTTGAGGTATATTTGTTGAACATGTTTGGTCATAATAATATAAAAGTAAAGTCATAGTTAACTTGGTGGTTATTTTAAGATTATGAATGGATTGTTAAATGGGGTTGTTTGGAGTGTTGATACGATGTCGAGAAACAGAAAAGTAATTATAGGGATAGTATTTTATAGATAGGCTATTGACGTCCGAAACGAGGGAGGAGCTTACGGTCAGCTGTTTGCAATATGGCGGCGATATAGTGACGTGAAGTAATTGGGTGTACGTTTGTTATGGATTCTAATTATTTATGATGGCAAAATACTACATATTTTCTTTCATTGATAGACATATTTTATAATCCATTTAAATGCAGCTAATTACTAGCAGTTAAAAATATTACCCGCATGTCGATAGTTAATTTACTCTGCTGTTACACAGGCCTATATGAAGCCTGTACTTGGGAGCCTAGCGGTATCGATTTTTTAATTAATTTCACAATATATATATATATCTCACATAACACAAAGGACGACTCCCTGATAATAAATTGAATCAAGCAACCCTGAATTTGCATGAATGTTTTGGGTTCAAAGAAGCGTTACTTGGGATGCTCAAATCATACTTCAATATTGCAAATATAGACCTACATACTTGCTGTTCAAAGGCAAGAATATTAATTTATTACTCTCTTGCCACAGGCAAGTTAAAATGGAGGCATCCTTTTTATCAATATATTTAATTAAATGTTTAAAATACAGATATTTAACAAAGCTGGAGTCTCTATTTGAACTAGTCATAAGCAAACGGAACAGATCAAAAACTACACTTTAAGCCAAACCAAATTCACTCTTCAGCTCGACATAAACCATAATACAAATTAAAACCTATACAAAACATACTCTCCTTACTGTTGTACAACTTTCAAACCAACTATTCGCACTCAAAACTGAAAAACCCTGAAATGGGAACTAATGAAACTTAGAATAGCCTAGGCTGATCCGGTCTCCTGCTACATTACCGCATATGTATACTTAACATCACTTTAACTTCAAAATTACGGCTATTTAAGTGACCTATCTGCCTGAGTAGTATAGGTGTTACCGGCCTGCCTGGGATGATGGGTCACCAAACCGGTACTTAAAACTAAGATTTTACATTTTAATTAACTAAATTCAACAGTAGGGAGATCATAGCCAAAAACACAATTTAAGCCAAATCATACTTCAATGACCTACATACTTGCTGTTCAAAGGCAAGAATATAAATTCTCTGGCAAATTAAGGCTAGGAACAGCATTTTTCTTAAGTTTACTAATCATTCGGCTATTGTCAATCGGAAGAACCCCTAAAATAAGTTTACGAAGAGCGAATTACATTCTATGTACGGCACAGAAGTAACAGGCTACAAGTTTATCAGTATTTTTGATGTAGCTCAATCCATGTGAATACAAATTAGAGACAATAACTATCAATAATCAACAGTACCGGTGGAAAGAAGTCGTCTTCACAAAAATGCACACTGCACACTGTCATGTAACATGTAACATGTTTTCCAATTGACAGCGCCGAAGCCCATCTTTCTCTCTGAACTTTTTGTACAGGAAAGTAGTGAAGATATTTCGTACCCGTTTTATACGATTTGCAACCGTATACAGAGCAGTACCTCCTCGAATTTGACAAATTTCTTTCTGTTTCCATCACGACGTCAATGCTTCACCATCTAAATAAACCACACCAGTCACAATGTTACAGCTTCAACATTCTACCGCGTGGCTGCGCCATCCAACTTTTCTGACGTCAATAGTATTTTAAAATATTCCAATATCAATGATGCTACAAAAGTATGGTCATTTAAGGTATCCACATTGTTGTAAATGGTGATGTTGCCCTAGTTCTCCAAGAAAGAAGAATGTCGACGAAGGACATGGATACTATTAAGGGTAAGTTTGGGAAGCTGCAGGAGGCGCAGACCCATATCTCAATAGATTTAGAAACATTGCACAAATACACTAATGATAATTCGAAGAAAGTACAGCAGGAGATAAAGCAATCTGCTGACACAGTGAAAACTAGTTTAAAAGCTGAGCTTACACTTGCACAAACACATACTAAAGAGAGTATTGAACAAGTATAGAAGGAATGTAGATTAGCCCAGGAGAAGGCAGAGAAAGCCCAGGAAGAAAATAAGAAAGCCCAGGATAACGCAGAGAAAGCCCAGGAAGAAAATAGGAAAGCCCAGGAAGAAATTCAATTAGCTTTAGAAAAAGCCCAGAATGAAGGAAGAGTAGCCCAGGAACTGAGTAAACTAGCACAAGAAGAAAGTAAACTAGCTCAAGAACAAAGTAGGAAGGCCCTAGAAGAGACTAAGATTATAATAGAACAAGCCCAGGCAATAAGTCGAAGCAGCGGTGAGAAAATAGATCAGGTTTCCACAGATTTAGGTACACTTAAAGAAGATGTAACTAAAAGAGTAGTTGCTGCACAAGTTGAAAATAGTGAAAATATGTTTAACCTCCAAGATAAATTACAGAAAAGTTTAGAATAGGTAGAACATGAAAACAAATTACACTATGACAAAATTACAGAGTCACATGCTGCACTGAATATAATTGTTAATGGTTTGAATAATACTGTTAGTGATTTACAATGCAAACTTGAGGATCAAAAAGGTTGATCGAAGAAGGCATAAATGTGGACATACCGGTAACAAGAAATATTGTAAAAGCTGTTAATGCTATGAAAGAGTATGTACTTAGATCTAACAAAGAATATATTCATGAAATGCAAGCTAAAGTTATTAAAGATATGGGAAAATTTATTTCGGGATTGAAAGCAGAGTTTAATAAACGTATAGATAGTGTACAGCAATCTAGCGTTACCGTACTAAGATGTCAGAATTAACTAGCAATTCAGATACATATAGATCAAATGAACTCGATAATATCAGAAAGGCGGTAGATGAGGTAACGACCGAGCTTGCCAGAATTAAGTCAAGTCAAGAATCGGAACTATCTGCACTAACTGAACGAATGGAAAACGTAAGCGTTAGAGAAGATGGTTATCTCGAAAATTTAAGAACGGATGTACGGATGGATCTTAAGGAAAATTTACAGAAATTCTTTCAGGACTACGAGGATAAATCACGAGAAGAACGTGTTATACCAGAGGTCAGGAGAGATAGAAATTAGGTAAATGATAGACGTGACGAAGAAGATAGAGAAAGCTTTTACAGTCAAGAACATAAAGACGAAGGTGAACCACGGCCTAATGTTGAACGTATCCGAAGGGAATATGACGAAGCAGGAAGATATTTTGAACCATGAGAGAATTGAATAACTGAAAATATAGTATTTTTGAAGAACATAGAAGATAAACCGATTCGTTTCAGTGGAAATGGAAATGTAACTGCAATAGAATTCCTAAGAGATATGAGATGCTATTTGGATGACAATCGCATTCCTAGAGAAAGAGAAATAAGGGTTGTCGAGAAATATCTTGAACAAGAGGCGCTTGTTTGTCATAGAGCATTCCGCTACACATATGCTAGTTTCGATCAGTTCGCAGAAGCTCTTCAAAAGCGATTTTGGAGCTTAGAAACTCAGCAGGACATACGTGCGGAGATTTATTCGAAGAAATATGCATTCTCGACCCCAACAAGATACGCTAGCTTCTTCACAAATCAGTTAGCCCGTCTCCAGTACCTTCAGCCTCCATTAGCTGAAGGGGAGTTAGTTCATGCGATTTCGAGGCAACTTCCGATGGATGTACGTCGCCACTTAATATCAGCGAATGTAAAAACTCTCGAAGCAATGGCTGATATGTTGAGACAGCTAGATCATACAAGTTTGAATACAAATACGCCGAATGTAAGGAGTAGGCATGAGAATCGTGATATACACACGGTACTCAATAGACCAAACCCAGCAGACAGAAGAGGAACGAACCACCGTAGGTCCAACACGAACGCCATATTTTAGACAAAACCGGTATGAAACAGGTTATAGGAATACAAGGGAGGGAAGAGCATACCAAAATAGGTATTGGAACCATAATCAACGTAGAACAGGGTTCCACAGAAATAACAATTTCCAAAGAAACAGCTATTATAATTGCGACAATAGACAAAATGGAGGAGGATACCGTCGCTACGAAAATTGGAATGGCGATAATTTCAATCGTCAGAAGCAACAACAACAGCAGCAATCAAGTAATAGAGGTTGGAGGAATAATGAAAATTTCATACAGTATTACGAGGATAGGGAACGTGAAAGTCAGGAATACTTAGAAAGTCTAAGAAATAAAGAGAATGGAAATGTTGAAAACCAGGAACGTAATGATCTTGAACCACAACCTTCGACGAGTCGACAAAACTATGGTAAAGACTCGAAGAAAGACGGAATTAGAGGACATTGGAATTCCTACTTCAAACCACATTGTCATAAACGAATTATATCAAGTTACAGACGAAGATCACTTATATGAGACGGAGGAGCCAAAACTAGGTAGAATAGCGAGATTACCTATAATTCAGATAGAAGCAGAGGGAGAAAGCCTTAAAACATTGATTGATACTGGAGCGACAGCTTCAATCCTATCTGAGGATTGTTATAACCGACTTAAGGATGGAAAGTCGGTTATAGCAATGTCGATTTCATCTATTAAAGTTAGAGGAGTTTTAACGACAAGTTGATGAAATGCAGGATCCAGGTATTGATGCAATTTAAGATTAACGATTGCATGTATGAACAGATATTTATTGTTCTAGGAAAGATAAGGTTTGACGCGATCCTTGGTATTGAATTTATCACTAAAACAGGTGCGATTATAGATCTCAGGAAGGGAATTATCAGATTTGATGAGAAATGCAATAGTCTAGAAAACTCAGTAGAAAAGAATTTAGAATAATCCATAGAAGACGAAGTTAAGGAAGAAAACTTATAAAACATTGTATGGAGGTTGAAACAGAAATACCGAGTCGATATAGTCTGAAAAGTGACGGTTATGAAGATTATCAGGACAGGATGGGGAGATTGATCCACGATTATACCGATGTGTTCGATGACAAACCGGGATTGATCAAAGGCTATAAACACCAAATAAGGCTTACAGATACTTCACCTTTTCAGAAGAAAATATATCGTATTCCGTAAAAGTATCAGGCAGAAGTAGCCGAACTTATTAAAGGAATGGAACAGGATGGCATTATAAGAAAACAAGCGACTCCATATTTGAATCTAAATTGATGGTAGTTTGAGGGTATGTCTCGACGCCAGAGAAATTAACAGTAGACTGTTAAAAGAAGTTGACAGATCACCAAAGATAAGGGAAGTACTAAGAAAATTTAAGGGAAAGACCCGTTTTTCGGTAGTTGATTTGACGGCATCATTTTACAAAATTGAGTTGTCAGAAGATAGTATATGTTATACGGGGTTTCTGTTCAATCAGACCTCATTTGTATATCAGCGTGTCCCGTTTGGGGTTGTTAATTCAGGACCAGCATTGATTAGAGCACTAGATAGAAAGTTGACTGATAAAGTGAAAGCCAACGTTATCAGTTAAGTCGAAGATTTCATAATATCTTCGGAAACGCCAGAAGAACATCTATATCATTTGAGGATGTTATTGGAAATTTTAAGAAAGGCCAACATAAAGGTGAATTTCAAGAAATGTCACTTCTTCCATCAGAAGATTAACTTTTTGGGACATTCAATAGATCAGCACGGATATCATCCGAACGAAGACAAAATTGAGGCTATCATGAAATTCACTAAACCAACGAAAATTAAAGGAATTAGAGATTTCTGTGGACTGTGCCAGTTTTTTAGCTCACATTGTCCTAAGTATTCAGAGGTAATGGCACCGCTATACGACTTACTGAAGAAAAACAATCGAGACGAAAAAGCAGAAAAAGCTTTTGTCCAAGCAAAAGGGATGTTAAGGAATAATATAAAGCAGGAGTATCCTGATTTTGAACGCTCTTTCTTTATTGAGACCGACGAATCTAAAATTGGAATTAGCGCAGTCTTGTATCAGCAGGATCAAGATGGAATCAACCATTATATTTCATTCAACAGTAGCAAGTTGAGACCCCATGAATTGAGTTATTATACTACGGAACTAGACGCATTAGCTGTTATTAACGCGTTGCAACAGGGGAAGAAAATTTTACTAGGTTATCAAGTCATAATTAAGATGGATCATAAAGCTCTTGAGTTTACGTTGAAGACAGATCTATCAAGTGATAGAATGACAAGATGGACCATGTTTTTACAACAGTTTAATGCAACGATAACACATTTACCAGGAAAGGATAATTTATTGGCAGATATCCTATCAAGAAATCCGACAGTAGATGGAAATGTAGGGGTTAATGTAATCCAGATGGATCACGAGGACCAAGAAACTTTAAAGAAGTTGGAAAGGATTGCACTAACGCAAAGAAGACACGCACTTTTAAGAAATATCTACAGATTCTTGTCTGGTAAGATGAATGTTGAAGATGAGAAATACCAAGAAGTCAGGAACAATTCAAGACACTATGTTATAATAGGAGACATAGTATGCAAATATATTGATGTTGAGCATACTGAAGTTCGAATTGTTGTTCCACCAAAATTAATTATTCCAGTCATTTGGCTCGTACATAAAAGTATTGGACACGGAGGTGTAACACAGCCCTAGAAATTGTATTGGACAAACATGAGAGAAGCCATAGCAAAGGTTATCAGGTCTTGCGAACTCTGCCAGAAGAATAAGGTTACATCAGAGTTACTGAAGGAAAAACCGAAAGCAATTATTCCGACTAAACCACTGGAGTTATTTAGTCAGGATATATTTGGACCAGCACCTAAGAGTCTTAGAGGAAATCAATATCTACTAGTAACAGTTGACGTCTTTTCTAAAATAGTAATGCTCAATCCGATGCAGAAAGCTAAAACAAAGTCAGTTCTACATCAATTGGAGAGAAACATCATCCCAAAACTTGGTAAACCACAAAGGTTGTTAACGGACCACGGAACTCAGTATTATGACCGTTTGACCGAAGTCCCACGTCCACACGAGCATGAATTTCAACATCCGCCGAGCATAAGACTCAAAACATCTCGGGGTCCATCTGTGTAAAATAAAGCAAATAAATCAAAACTAGCCGGACGGATATCGCAATTCACACTCCATCAAGGATGGAAGTAAGTGCAAATAATTTGTCAATGACACCAATTTCCTAAAGACACCTCAGTTTAATTTAACTGTCTGCTGGTCCTACTAGAATACAATGATCCCCCAGGGAGAAATCTCAAAATTCCAGTCCTGAAAAATAAAAACATCCTGCGCTCCCCCTGGGCCCCTCATCTATATATAATTGTCGAAACACACAGAAATAAATAGTTACAGCCATTTATCAAAAATAATTTCACTTCTTTCAAAAGTTTCATTTGATGCCTGAGAAAATCTTTAGTCCATCTCAGCATCTATTTAAATTAATTATAAAAAAACTACATTTATCACTGATGTGCAGGAAATTATCAGTCCATCCTGACATCGTGATTTTATTATTTACAAAAGTATCACTTGTAGCATATTTCCGCATTGTTTCAAAAGTTTCAACATCTGTGATGAAATTCGCATGTCCTAACTCAAATCTGAAAAGTTATATTCAACGATGTGAAATCTAAATCACTAACTCAAAGACCAAAATTCTTCCTATACAAGAATTTATTGGTAAAAAAATATTTTTAGAATAATCCTAACTGGTATTTTATGAATATTAATGGATCTACAACTTAAATCAGCTGTTGTTGTTTGAGTCTTCAGTCTTTTGACTGGTTTGATGCAGCACTCCATGCCTCCCTGTCCTGAGCTAATCGTCTCATCTCTACATAGCTACCACACCCTACATCCGAGGCAATCTGTTTAACATACTCTAACCTTGGTCTACCCCTACAGTTCTTGTCCTCGACCCTTCCTTCCATAACTAAGCTTGCTATTCCTAGGTGTCTTAGTATGTGCCCTACCAACCTATCTCTTCTCTTCATTAGCAGTCGCCATACTCTCCCACTCGTCTTAATACCCTATCTACCCATCTGATCTTGATCATTCTCCTGTAACACCACTTTTCAAACGCTTCAATTCTTCTCTTTTCTGCTAATAGTCCAAGTTTCACTTCCGTAGAGTGCCACGCTCCAGACAAAGGTTTTCAAATATGTCTTCCTAATACCTAAATCTATATTCGATGTCAACAGATTCCTTTTCAGTAGAAATGCTTTCCTTGCCTGAGCCAACCTCCTATTTATATCCTCTTTGCTTCGTCCATCACTGGCTATTTTGCTTCCTAAGTAACAGAAGTCTCCTACTTCCTTTAGTTTTTCCCTGCCAATTTGATGTCCATAGAGGTTTCTGATTTATTGCGACTGCATTCCAATATTTTTGTTTTACATTTATTAATTCTCATCATGAATTCTTTCCTCAAGACGGAGTCCATACCATTCAAAAACTCATTCAAATCCTCAGGCGTGTCGGCCAAGATGACGATGTCATCAGCAAATCTCAGAGTTGAAATTATTTCTCCCTGAATCTTCACTCCCACTTTAAATTTCTCTCTATTTTCCTTCATTGCTTGTTCAATGTAAAGATTGATAAGTATGGGTGATAAGTTGCAGCCTTGCCTCACACCTTACTGAATACCAGCTTCTCTCTCATGTCCATCGGCTCGAATGACTGCTGTCAGGTTTCTGTATAGATTGTAGATCACCCTCCTATCCCTATACTTTATTCCAATCATTTTCAAAATGTCAAACAATTTAGTCCAATCAACGTTATCAAAAGCCTTCTCTAAGTCTACAAATGCCATGAACGTTCTCATATCTTTTCTTATTCTACCTTCCAAAATCAGCCTAAGATTTAGTACAGCTTCCCTAGTTCCTACATTTCTTCTGAAACCAAACTGGTCTTCACCCAATTCCACTTCAATCTGGCTTTCCATCCTCTTGTAAATTATTCTAGACAGGATCTTTGAAGCATGAGTAATCAAGCTGATGGTACGGTAATCCTCACATCTGTCAGCTCCTACTTTCTTCGGTATAGGGATGATAACATTCTTCTTGAAATCAGAGGGTACCTCACCTGTCTCATGAATCCTACACACGAAGTGAAATAACTTGATCAGACCTTCATCTCCTATGCAGCGTAGCAACTCAATCGGTATATCATCTATACCTGGTGCTTTGTTCCTGCTTAGGTCTTCCAATGCTCTGTCAAATTTTGATCTCAATATTAAATCTCCTTTTGCATCCTCATCAATTTCCTCCTCCCTTTCCATTACATGATTCTCAATCTCCTTTCCTTTATACAAACCCTCTATGTAAGCTTTCCCTCTCTCAACCTTTTCTTCCCTATCTGTTAGAGGCTTTCCATTTGTGTCCTTAATATTACAGCACTTATCATCTTAATTTATTAATTTATCATCCAACCACTGGACAAAATGCCTCTTATACTGTAAATCTGTTGAATAGGCCACGGTAGGGCCTTGAGCAAATCTAGGATAAATTATTACCTTATTCATATTTAAACGACTACACCTTGTGGGCAATTATACAACAGTTTAGGAATGTAGAATTTCACTGACGATAGGCCACTGGTTTCTTATGTGAGTGACTATATTGTCCTCAATTATATCATATCAGAGCATGGAGCAATTATTTAACCCTCAAAACAAACCTCCTTCATTAATTCATACTTTTTCTCTTAATATTTTACCATTTTATTCTGATTTTTATAATATTTGACCATTATATTCTTATTTTTATAATGACCCCTTAGCTACATAGGCCTAGGCTGGATTCAATGGCTTCTACACAACCAGCATATGGGATCATGTCTCTAGCATGCCCTCTCATACACGTTAAATATCTCGGCCAGGCCTATCGCATAGGTGTAATAAAATTTTAATGTCTTCTCTAACACACACCCATTTAACAGTCGCATTATTTCCAATACATAGTTCCCCTCATTTTATACAAAATACGTATATGAATAGCTTTCCGTTCCTAGCATCAAACAATCATGTTTTCGGCATGCCCTTGTGCTCAAAAGAAACTCCAATGTTCTCAACCGAGATCCATGATTTATCCAATTATTATCCGCTATTGTTACCAGGAATTGTTATTATTATTATAATTATTACTAGCTGACCCGGCAGACGTTGTCCTGCCAATTAAAGAAAGTGTTGGGGTTTTGACTTTGTTAGTTGCAGTGCTTTTGGATTCCCAATATTTTCTTCTTTTTCCGTTAACCACCTCTTAAACTATTATAAAAAAAATTATTTACTATCTCAGAAACATTCACGGGAGCGTGATCAACAACTCACCAAAGTTACATCGCAATGAAATGAATGGTATATGAACGCATACTGGACTGCTGAAACGATTAGAGCGCCGTCACCCATTTGTTGAATACACTCGTACGCTACCTATTGTAAAATGGGTTTACTAACTCGAAAACCTTTCCTGGCGTGTACACAACAACTCATCAAAGTTTCATCGCAATCGGATGAATGGCATATGAACGCATACGGGATTTTGTTTAAACGATTCGCGCCGTCACTCATTTGTTGAATCTTCTTGTGCGCCACCCTTTGAAAAACGGAGTTACAAATTCATGAACCTTCGCAGGACTGTACTGAGCTCTCCAAAGTTTTATCACACTCGGATGAATGGTATATGATCGCATACGGGACTTTATTGAAACGATTCACGCGCTGTCGCTTATTAGTTAAATCTACCAGTTTGCTACCAATTGTAAAATGGATTTACTAAATCAGAAACCTTCCCTGGAGTATACACAACAACTCACCCAAGTTTCATCTCTATCGGACGATTGCATACGAACGCATACGGGTCTTTGTCGAAACACTTCGCGCGTCGTCGCTCATTTGTTGAATCCATTCGTGCGCTACCTATTGTAACATGGATTTACTAAGCTAGAAATCTTCCCTGAAGTGTACTCAACATCTCACCCACGTTCCATCGCTATCGGACAAATGGTATATGAACGCATACGGGACTTTGTTGAAACACTTCGCGCGTTGTCGCTCATTTGTTGAATCTACTCGTGCGCTAGCTATTGTTAAGTGGATTTACTAAGCCAAAAACCTTCCCAGAGTGTATACAACATCTCACCCAAGTTTCATCGCATTGGGGTGAATGGTATACGAACGCATGTGGGACTTTGTTGAAAGAAACGCACGCCATTTTGTTGAAGTTACTCGCGCGCCATCTATTGTTAGTTGGATCTACTATGCCTATAACTTTTCCTGGCGTATGCACAACAACTCACCGAAATTTGATTGCAATCGGATGAATTGTATATGAACGCATCGCCAACACTCATTTGTTTAAACTACTGGTGCGCTAACTATTGTTAATTGGATTAACTATGCCTGTAACCATCCCGGAAGTGTGCCAAACAACCCACCAAAATTTGGTCGCAATCGGATGAATTGTAGGCTATATGAACGCATCGCCAACACTCATTTGTTTAAAATATTCGCGCGCTGTCCATTGTAAATTGGATTGACTATGCCTATAATGTTCGGAAGTGTTTCCAACAACTCACCAACGTTTCGTAGCAATCGGATGAATGGTATATGAACGCATACGGGACTTGGTTGGAACGATTCGCGTGCCGTCGCTCATTTGTTGAATCTACTTGTGCGATACCTATTGTAAAGGTGATGTACTAAGCCCGAAACCTTCCCTGATGAGTACAGAACATCTTACCAAAGTTTCATCGCTATCGGACGAATGGTATATGAACGCATACAGGACTTTTGAAACGCTTCGCACGACTTCGCTCATTTGTTGAATCAACTTGTGCGCTACCTATTGAAAAATGGATTTACTAAGCCTAAAATGTTCCCTGGAGTGTACACAACAACTCACCCAAGTTTAGTCGCTATCGGACCAATGGTATATGAACGCATACGGGACTATGTTGAAACACTTCGCGCGTCGTCGCTCATTTGTTTAATCTACTTATGCGATACCTATTGTTAAGTGGATTTACTAACCCAGAAACCTTCCCTGAAGTGTACACAACATCTCACCCAAGTTTAGTCGCTATCGGACGAATGGTATATGAACGCATACGGGACTTTGTTGAAACGCTTCGCGCGTCGTCGCTCATTTGATGAGTCTACTCGAGCGCTACCTATTACAACATGGATTTACTAAGTCAGAAACCTTGTTTGTAGTGTACACAACCTCTCACCCAAGTTTCATCGCTATCGGACGAATGGTATGTGAACGCATACTGGTCTTTGTTGAAACGCTTCGCCCGTCGTCGCTCATTTGTTGAATCTCCTTGTGCGATACCTATTGTTAAGTGGATTTACTAAGCCAGAAACCTTCCCTGTAGTGTACACAACATCTCATCCAAGTTTCATCGCTATCAGACGTATGGTATATGAACGCATACGGGACTTTGTTGAAACACTTCGCGCGTCGTCGCTCATTTGTTGAATCTACTCGTGCGCTACCTATTATAACATGGATTTACTAAGCCAGAAACCTTGCCTGCTGTGTACAGAACCTCTCACCCAAGTTTCAACGCAATGGGATGAATGGTATATGAACACATGTGGGACTTTCTTGAAACAAACGCACGCCATTTTGTTGAAGCTACTCGCGTGCCATCTATTGTAAATTGGATTTTCTACGCCTATTACTTTTCCGGGACTGTGCACAACTCACCAAAATTTGATCGTAATCGGACGAATTGTATATGAACGCATCGCCATTACGCATTTGTTTAAGCTACTCGCGCTCTATCTATTGTGAAATGGATTAACTGTGCCTATGATCATCCCGGAAGTGTTTACAACAACTCACCAAAATTTGATCGCAATCGGATGAATGTTTTATGAACGCATAAAAGACGAACACACAGACATTCCTTTATATATATATATAAGATTATGACTTGACTATCAGTCACTAGCAGAAGTACCCGTTCTTCGAACGGTGTTCGGTGTTAACACCAGACATTATAATAATAATAATAATGTTATTGGTGTTACGTCCCTTTTAAGTACTGTTGCTTTTAGAGACGCACCAGTCATTATCAATTGAGCTACTGTTGCAATGGTTAGCGGCTTGTAATTCCTTCACAAATTTTTCAAAACGAAGTTAGTTTTCTGGGAATATCACACACACTGTTAATTTAAGGGCCTTATATTGTGGTTTTCGGAGTCCCTTTATAGACTCGCAAATTTTGTGTCTCACATTGAGAAGTGCAACATATGCTTTGGTCGTCCTTCTAGGATAATTTTTATATTTCGCCTATTTTAGCATGTATTTTGAGAAGTTTTTCCCGATATCCACCCTTCTACTGTATGAAATGTACGGTGAAGAGTTTTATAAATGATTGGTGTATTGACTCATGTTTACCATACCTAATTTTACGATGCACCAAGCATCCGAACATGAGTTATAGGCATACATAAGGATACACAGAAAGACAGACAGACAGACAATACTATTGTCTACAACATATCACCCAGAAATCCAAATATGGGTATATCTACCACACAGTATCAAAGAAAATCATCCTTACGATGAACCCGTATGTCGACAAAAAAAAAAGATAAGTTAAAATGTGCTCTCAAACTAAATTCACCTAACGTGTACTTCATGACATGAAATAGAATTGAAAGCCTTGTAGATGAAACGCAATACACGTCACATAAAAACAGACCCTCTACGTTGTGTTGGGTCCCCATACACAGGAAGACCTCTATCATAAATTATAAAAGCTTGTGGTGCATGAAAATTCAGGTTCTTCAGTCTCAAATGGCCCAAATTCCTAAAAGCCGCAAAAAATGCTGATTCAATTCAGGAATTTTTGAAAATAATGTTCTTGTTTGCAGATATAATAGACCTTCTGTACTATATGTCGCAGTGAAAATTGCATGAAAAAATCCTAGGTTACCCCTTGACCCCCTTAATTGCATTGATGAACTATACAGTCTACGTTGGTTCTGTGATAACCTTATATTTGCAAACTTTCACAGAAATGTAATAAATGTAATAAATTGCTTCTTAATGAAATAGATGGAAAGTTGGATGCCACCCCTTGAGATAATGTTCTCATGGTTACCGATTTGCATTCCTTCATTAGTTTGTTAAATTAAATTTAATTAGTTTTCTGGGAATGTTTCAGAAACTGTTGGTTTTAGAGCCTTATAATGTAGTTTTCGAGGACCCTCGAGTTTTATTTCTGGCACCGAGGGGGCTTTGTCTCGTCGTTGTTCGCCATAATATAATATTAATAATAATAATATAATATAGGGATAGGAATATAATAGACCTGCCACACCACACCCGCAGATGTAAATCGCGTGAAAAAATTCTAGACTACCCCTTGACCCCCTTAAGCGCATTTTACGTATTGATGAAATTTACAGCTTAATTTGGTTCCATAATAACCATCTAACCGTTTGCAAACTTTCACACAAATGTAATTAATGCAATTGTATTGCATCTTACAGCAATAGATGGACCTCTGAGAATCTGTTGCCATGGTTATCGGCTTGCAGTCGTTCATTAGTTTATTAAATTAAATTAGTTTTCTGGGAATATCTCAAAAACGGTTGGACGTAGGACCTTAAAATGTGCTTTCAGGGCCCCCAAGTTTTGTCTCTCACATTGAGGGGCTGAAAATGAGCTTTGTCTCGTCCTTCTACTCCTATTTCAGCATGTATTTTAAGGGGGTAGGCCCTCTTTTATGAGATGTACGGAGAAGGGTTACATCAATGATCAGTGTCGTGCCTCTGATGGATATCTATACCAAATTTTACGTTGATACACCCAGGCGTTCTCGAGTTATAAGGGAACAAAGTTGTCCACAGACAATCAAACCAACAGACAGACAGACCAAAACATTATTTTCGCGCGCATCTATCATAAAACAGTCTGAAACGTGTAAATAACTCAAATTTCCGTAGAAATTCAGAGAAAAAACAAATTTATTTTTTATATATGTAGAGATATACTGCACCGCTCGGTGTTGACCGTGTTTTATTGCACAAATTTAGGTTTTACTCGCTAACCGTCGGAGATACACGAAAAGTGATAAGAACCTTTTGGATAGAAAATTAAATGCTAAAGCTCGTGTATACCATCAAAAGTTTGATATTCCTTAGCGTTCTCTTTTTATTTGAAATGGAAATATGAAATTTTGAAACCAAAGGGTGTAGTGACGTCACAAAAGTAGGTTTTACTCGCTAACCGTTGAAGATACACGAAAAGTGATAAGGACCTTTCGAATAGGAAATTAAATTTTAAAGCTCGTAGTGCCATCAAAAGGTTGCTATATTATAGCGTTCTCTTTTTATTTCAAATGGAAATATGAAAATAGTCGCCATTTTTCAATAGTGCAAAATATCGTAATCAAAAGTACCCTATATGTAAACCTGGTAAATCAGCTACATCCATGCAAAATTTCATTTAAATCGGACCGGTGGTTCTTGCGTTATTGAGTAACAGACACACAGAAAGACAGACACACACCTTCTCATTTTTATATATTAGTATGATGAAAATATGAAATTTTTAAACCAAAGGGTGTAGTGACGTCACAAATGTAGGTTTTACTCGCTAACCGTTGGAGATACACGAAAAGTGATCAGGACATTTCGGATAGGAAATTAAATTTTAAAGCTCGTAGTGCCATCAAAAGGTTGCTATATCTTAGTGTTCTCTTTTTATTTGAAATGGAAATATGAAAATAGTCGCCATTTTTCAATAGTGCAAAATATCGTAATCAAAAGTATCCTATATGTAAACCTGGTAAATCAGCTACATCCATGCAAAATTTAATTTAAATCGGACCAGTGGTTCTTGCGTTACTGGGGAACAGACAGACAGAAAGACAGTCACACACCATCTCATTTTTATATATTAGTATGATGATGAAAATATGAAATTTTTAAACCAAAGGGTGTAGTGACGTCACAAATGTAGGTTTAACTCGCTAACCGTTGGATATACACGAAAAGTGATCAGGACATTTCGGATAGAAAATTAAATTTTAAAGCTCGTAGTGCCATCAAAAGGTTGCTATATCTTAGCGTTCTATTTTTATTTGAAATGGAAATATGAAAATAGTCGCCATTTTTCAATAGTGCAAAATATCGTAAACAAAAGTATTCTATATGTAAACCTGGTAAATCAGCTACATCCATGCAAAATTTCATTTAAATCGGACCAGTGGTTCTTGCGTTATTGAGTAACAGACAGACAGAAAGACAGACACACACCATCTCATTTTTATATATTAGTATGATGATGAAAATATGAAATTTTTAAACCAAAGGGTGTAGTGACGTCACAAATGTAGGTTTTACTCGCTAACCGTTGGAGATACACGAAAAGTGATCAGGACATTTCGGATAGAAAATTAAATTTTAAAGCTTGTAGTGCCATCAAAAGGTTGCTATATCTTAGCGTTCTCTTTTTATTTGAAATGGAAATTGAAAATAGTCGGCCATTTTTCAATAGTGCAAAATATCGTAATCAAAAGTATCCTATATGTAAACCTGGTAAATCAGCTACATCCATGCAAAATTTCATTTAAATCGGACCAGTGGTTCTTGCGTTATTGAGTAACAGACAGACAGAAAGACAGACACTCACCATCTCATTTTTAGCCTACTTTTCACATTTTGCAAAAATGAGGAAAAAGTAGACTAATGAGATCGGGCAAATGTGTGTCTGTCTGTCTGTCTGTCTGTCTGTCTGTCCTTCTGTCTGTCTGTCTGGCTGTGTGTGTGTGTCCCCCCTATCAACTCCTAAACGGCTGCAGCAATCAAAACCAAATTTAGTATGAGTAAAGATGTGCACCGGAATAGCTCACGTCCATATTTGAAACTGATGTCAGTGCTACCAACTGCTGAAAAAACGCACTAGAAATTTGAGCTCCATGTTGGATATCTCGCAAGGTATGCATGGGAGCTATTCCAAAATTGGCACACATGCAGATAATACTATTTCAGTTAAATTTACAGGAGGCCAACAATGACAGTGTTGCAAAAATAATTTTAAGCCTTCTGATAGGTCCAATGTTTAAATGCATATAACTTCTACACTATCAATTGGATTTCAACCAAATTTTGTATGTAACATCTGTACATAAACATATATGAATGAGCATATTCTTAAGAGCCAACAGGGCTACCAACTGTTAATAATTGCTCTCTCTATTTTTTTATCCAATTACCAATATATCAGAAAGTATGCAAGCCAACAGCTTTAAACTATGCACACGTATATTATGACATTTTAGATTAATTTGGAGTAACTTATATACGTCAGTTCTACCAACATGATTATAAACCTGCTGATAGTACCAATTTTTAAATACATGTAACTTCTATACTATCAGTTGGATTTCAACCAAATTTCGTATGTGCTATGCGTACCATAACAGATATTACTATTCGTATTGTTAAGAGCAATCAGGGCTGCCAACTGTTAATAAATGCTGTCTATATTATTTTTACCCTAATATCAATATATCAGAAAGTATGCAAGCCAACAGCTCTATACTTTGCACACGTATAGCACCTGACATTCTAGATTAATTTGGAGTAATTAATACAAGGCAGTGCTGCCAACATGATTCTATGCCTGCTGATATGTCCAATTTTAAAATACATGTAACTTCTATACTAACAAACGTATTTCATCCAAAATTGGCACAACAGATATCATAATATTTTAGATTATTTCTGACCAGCACACGCATGGTATTGTTGGCAACATGCTTTTACGCGTGCTGATAGATCCAGTGTCTAACTGCATGTAACGTCCATTGGACTTCAACCAAATTTTGTATTCTGTACCTTAAGAGATTGAACTAAGAATATATTCAGTCACCAGGGCTGCCAACTGTAGTGCTCTATTAGGCTACATCATACCAGGTATATTTTGAACTAATTAGATATTTCGATATTACCAACTTAATTTTGTCATTATTCTAGATAGGTTCATATACTGTAGAATAATCATTGGCATGAAAAGTAGGCTGTATAGTTCTTCACGGAACTTCTTGTTATATATTAGTATGATGATGAAAATATGAAATTTTTAAACCAAAGGGTGTAGTGACGTCACAAATGTAGGTTTAACTCGCTAACCGTTGGATATACACGAAAAGTGATAAGGACATTTCGGATAGAAAATTAAATTTTAAAGCTCGTAGTGTCATCAAAAGGTTGCTATATCTTAGCGTTCTCTTTTTATTTGAGATGGAAATATGAAAATAGTCGCCATTTTTCAATAGTGCAAAATATCGTAAACAAAAGTATCCTATATGTAAACCTGGTAAATCAGCTACATCCATGCAATATTTCATTTAAATCGGACCAGTGGTTCTTGCGTTATTGAGTAACAGACAGACAGAAAGACAGACACACACCATCTCATTTTTATATATTAGTATGATAAAGCCTTCAAGTATCACATCTCACATCCATTTACAAAGAAAATATTTTACAACATTTATTTCAAATTCAACTATCAAAAATTTTATAAATTCAAAGAAAATTTCGTTCGTGTTAACTATTATTCCCAAAGAATTATATTTATACGTTATGTGGCTATCCACATTCCTCATCCGTCAAAATACTCAAAAGAGAAAACTCCCTAAGATATTCGGGAAAAAAATATTATTAACAATTAAATTTAATTATAAACAAATAAATTTAAGCAAACTACAAATATATTTCAAAGTTCCCTAACATAACGTTTAGGCGTAGAATGGTTTAAAATAACCTCTGCATCATAGCTTACTGCTATATCGTTGCATACCCGGCTGAATTCGCAACACACTAGATTTCCATAAAAGGGATCCATTAGAATGAATTGGCTGATAAATCCGCCAACGGACTGTAACTTCTTGAAGTAATATCCAACAGCAGAATCCTACTTAGCAGACAGTATAGTCGAAATTGAGAATGCAGTAACACTAGCTACTTAATAATAAAGTTGGCTCATATTGTGAAGTTCTTGTAGGCAGAATCCTTCTGACGTAGAGTCCGTGTATACTGGCTGGTAAGCATTTCTTCCCGTGCACAGATGTTCCGCGTCACACCTCGCCTATACTTCATTATTTACGATGACGTTCCCAGATAACCCCAGACACCTCACCTCCAGTTCTTTTAGCACCTCATGTTGACGGTTCGATCTACCATGTTCAAACAATTCCGATGCATGTCCAGCAACATAATGTTAGAATTTTCGAGTTCCCAATCTTAACACTTGCAGCTTGTGCCACGTAAAATCTTCCTATCTCGACTTATTCCCTTTCCCGTTCTAGATTATGTAAACCGGGTTGAAAAATCATTTGACAACCACGACCGTTGGTTCGAATCTCGCGTACTTACTTTTAACTTTGATGTTTGGAGCGATACACTTATTATCTTAAGTGTGGTTTTCATAGTACACTAGTACCATTTCTAGTTTCTAGGCTACATTCCCTAAATGAGTAAGGAATATTATTCCCCATAGTTCTGCATTCACAGTAACTAGGCTCATATGTCGGCTAAGTTGTTCTAACTGCAAGTGAGGAATATTATTCCCCACGGTTCCGCACACACAGAAAATCAGGCTTGCCTACGTCGCCTAACTATGATAGATGGATTTTAAGGCCCCTATCATATTCGTGGACTAATTTCCAACTCTTTTAAGACAGGTATCCTCAAACTCAAATTGCCAAGCAGACTTGACCTTGGGCGCGTGATGCCTCGAGTCAGACTATACACACTTCTCCTCACACCTGCTGCATGTGGCCTACCTTCCGTCAACCACGCGGATGAAAAACATAATCCTTGCGCCAATGGATTCTTCGTTTTCCAATATCTTCTGATCCAATCGACGGATTCTCTTGATCTCTTCGGTATTTTTCTTATAAATGAATTCAGTATCTTCCCACGATGTTTTTGTGGTTCTACCTCTTCGCATTACAACTCGTTAATCTTCCATGTGCGATTCCTCATGTCGATGCTCTCTCCATCTGGTGTCAGCTTGATGAAACGAAACACCTAAGCTCCGCGCTCTTTTCAAACAGGTGGTTCATCAAAGGAAAACAATCCGTGGCCCTCATCCATATGGGCACAGTATACCTCAGTTGAATTTCGCATTGCTATGGATAGATTAGCGATAAATCATATCTATAGTTCTATCCAAAATCCCGCTTAGAATCTAACAGAGTGTCTGATGTTGGAGGCGACAAAATACATAAGACTGTACAGTTCAGACAACCACCAGAACTGGGTAGAGGTTGTACCATTGATAGAGTACTGTATGAACAATACGCGCCATGAGAGTTCGAACGAAGTCCCTGTAACACTTCATTATGGATAGAAACCCATCCGACCTTGGAACGGGATTTTTAACGTCCCGGATGATATTGATCTGCCGAGGGAAAGAAGAATAGAACTAGCAAGAGAACATCTGCACAAGCAAGCAGAGAAAAGGCTGAAGAGAGGAAAAGAGAAACGGTACAGTTGACCTTTGAAAGTAGGAGATCTTGTCTTAATAAGATCTAATGTAAAGGCCGATGTTTCCAAGAAGATTGAGCCATGAAAAGTGCTGTCTCATAATCTGTTCGTCATCTATTTGATATAAAACCTGATGTAAAAGCAAGGTGAAGTTGCTTAGTTTGGCCTGTGGACTTGAGATGGCAGATCCTCTCGGCAAACTGCTACTATAATGGGTTGAAGTGTTCTCCGACAGAGCGCAGCAGTGCTACGCAATCGCAATTTCAACCTCTTGGGAATGGAAGTGTTCTAGTGGTTATTAAGAGGGCGCTAAAGTCAGCCGGCCGGCCGCTCGTGGCAGGCTCTGCTTATAGCATTGAGAGAGAGTTAAAATCGACGTTTTAAATAAGTCAATGGCTGAAATTAAACAAAACTTCACTTTCAAATCACGTAAATACCTTCAATAGCACTTATTAAACTTTTCAAATGAGATTTCATTGATAATAACATATTGTATCATTGAAACTGAAAAGCAATTTTCCCATAAGGCAAGGCCTATTTTTCACAGATTTTACTTCAGAAATTAAAAATCAATGTGACTGTCAAAAGTGATGAAAAGTTGCATGGCTGTAAAGGGTATTTGTTTAAGAATGCTTCTATAGAGATGAATCTTGCTTTCCTCCTGCGTGTTTCTATAAAAGAAGCAGTTTTTAATGTTTTACACTTTCAGTCGTAATGCCGCTGCCGTAGAAGTTTGCTACTTAGCCGCAAGAGCGCAGGCGTAATGGGTCGGTAATGCAGAGTGACAAGTTATTTCTAGCGCTGAGAACAAGACGTACAGCTGATGTATTGTATTCGTTGAATAGGATTCTACTGTGTTTACTTTCGTTTCTTAAACGAACTGTTAGTAGGTTCATTTTCTGTGTACAGTGTTATTAATTCAACGAGTTAAAGTGTAATTTATTGTGATGGGCAAAACTCGGATGCCTCTTTCTGCTTGGCGGAAGAAAAGAAGATTAAATCCAGTGCTACAACGATACAACGATGAAAGAAGGTAAGCAATATTGAATAATACCCTATATTATTCTTAAATAATTTTGTCCCATACACTACTTATTGGAAAATAAAGTACTGAATTTTTTAAACTATAATTTTGAACAAATTGATAAAACAGTGTTGTCATCTCATAATTATCAGGGCAGATGACCCCGCTATTCCGTCCTTTGAATTAATAATAACTAACTAAATAATTACATAATTATGAATTCATTTATTCGAGTTATCTTTTCAAGAACCCAGTAAAAATAAATCGAAGGTCGGAAGTATTCTATAAATTGTCATTCTAATAAATAATAAAATAATAATAATAACCTCTGGCACTACAGCCCATGAAGGGCCTAGGCCGACCAAGCGACCGCTGCCTGGCCATTTGGCCTGCAGATATTGGGGTCACGCGTGATCAGCGCATCGGGTCCCCTCAGCCGTTAATCTTGGTTTCCGTGATCGGGGCGCTGTCTCACTGTCAAAGAGCTACTCAATTGTCCTTACGAGGCTGAGTGCACCCCGTTCCTGCCCTCACGTCAGTTTCTAAAATCCCTGACGGAGCCGGGAATCGAACCCGGGGCCTCCGGGTGAGAGGCAGCCGCGTTCTACCCCAACACCATGGGGCCACCGTCATTCTAATAAATACAGTATTTATTGTTAAGTTTGTTTTCATTAATGAATATTAAGTTATAGTAAAAAATTGTTTAGTAACTGATGAAAACTGAGAAATTTAATGTTTGCCTTTCGTTTTGTAATTGTTTTTTGTGGTTTAATATTAACAGCAACAATTATTGCAGGTGTAGGTAGACAAAAATACTGTAGTTTTAGAAACAATTAGCTTAATGTAAATTAAGGACAAAATCGGGCTTAAAATACCTTATATAGGTTGTTGTTGTTTGAGTCTTCAGTCTTTTGACTGGTTTGATGCAGCTCTCCATGCCTCCCTGTCCTGAGCTAATCGTTTCATCTCTACATAGCTACCACACCCTACATCTGAGGCAATCTGTTTAACATATTCTAACCTTGGTCTACCCCTACAGTTCTTGTCCTCGACCCTTCCTTCCATAACTAAGCTTGCTATTCCTGGGTGTCTTAGTATGTGTCCTACCAACCTATCTCTTCTCTTCATTAGCAGTCGCCAGAAACATCTCTCCTCTCCCACTCGTCTTAATACCTCTTTGTTTGTAACCCTATCTACCCATCTGATCTTCATCATTCTCCTGTAACACCACATTTCAAATGCTTCAATTCTCCTCTTTTCTGCTGCACCAATAGTCCAAGTTTCACTTCCATAGAGCGCCACGCTCCAGACAAAGGCTTTCAAAAATGACTTCCTAATACCTAAATCTATATTCGATGTCAGCAGATTCCTTTTTTGTAGAAATGCTTTTCTTGCCTGAGCCAACCTACTTTTTATATCCTCTTTGCTTCGTCCATCACTGGTTATTCTGCTTCCTAAGTAACAGAAATCTCCTACTTCCTTCAGCTTTTCACCTGCCAATTTGATCTCCATAGAGGTTTCTGATTTATTTCGGCTGCATTCCAGTATTTTTGTTTTACATTTATTAATTTTCATCATGAAGTCCTTCCGTAAGACGGAGTCCATACCATTCAAAAACTCATTCAAATCCTCAGGCTTGTTGGCCAAGATGACGATGTCATCAGCAAATCTCAGAGTTGAAATTATTTCTCCTTGAATCTTCACTCCCACTTTAAATTTTTCTCTAATTTCCTTCATTGCTTGTTCAATGTAAAGATTGAAAAGTATGGGTGATAAGTTGCAGCCTTGCCTTACACCTTTCTGAATACCAGCTTCTCTCTCATGTCCTTCAACTCGAATGACTGCTGTCTGGTTTCTGTATAGATTGTAGATCACCCTCCTATCCCTGTACTTTATTCCAATCGATTTCAAAATGTCAAACAATTTAGTCCAATCAACGTTATCAAAAGCCTTTTCTAAGTCTACAAAAGCCATGAACGTTCTCTTATCTTTCCTTATTCTACCTTCCAAAATCAGCCTAAGACTTAGTACAGCTTCCCTTGTTCCTACATTTCTCCTGAAACCAAACTGGTCTTCACCCAACTCCGTTTCTATCTGGCTTTCAATCCTCTTGTAAATTATTCTAGACAGGATCTTTGAAGCATGAGTAATTAAGCTGATTGTACGGTAATCTTCACATCTGTCAGCTCCCACTTTCTTTGGTATAGGGATGATTACATCCTTATATAGGCTACACCGCTTTTCTTATAATATTTTACTTTTTCTGAAAATTTACTATCAATAAAATTTTAAATGCCTCAGACTAACTGGCTGCGTGGCTCAGCGAAGTGTTCGCCTGCTGTTCCCAAGGTTGCAGGATCAAATCCTGGCGTAGTCAGTTGGCATGCGAGGGCGCCATGTCAGTGGATTTACTGGCACATTAAAGATCCCCTTCGGGGTAAACTTCCGGCACCTAGGCGTCTTTTAAAAGCCGCAGTAGTTAAAAGGGATGTAACACCCATAACATAATTCAAATGCCTCAGAATGCACCATTTTGCCAATAATGTTTCAAATGTTATGGAAAGAGGGCTAAGCTACTTAACCGCGGGTATTCTTATGTCGTTTATTCTGGATCAGCTATTGTCTGTCAGTTAGTTGATATGCTAATTATTCCATTCATATTGACAGTAAAACTTTTAGTATAAAAATGCTGATTTTGTGTTTTTAATCTTTGCTTGATTTTCTTTACTGAGCCGTAGGCAATATGTAAAAAAATATTTTTTTATTGCGGAGAATTCCCTGAACACATCCATCTGACATGATCTAGGTCCGATATGCGTGTCATTATAGAGAGACAAATAATGATCAACAAATAATCCTAAATATACTCTGTAAAAACGACTTTTTCAGTACCAGTACTGGATGCTTTTTTTTTTTTTTTTTTTTTTTTAGCAAGAAGAACGTTGATTTGATAGAGACACATGAGCCGGAAGCTGTACAAGAAAAACAAGAACAACCAGTATTTGGAAAGCCACAATGCGTCTCACTGAAACTTAGCGGGAGAAGAGTTGTAAATATTGTTGACTTTTTAGACCAGATCAAAGATATAGACAAACACAGCCCGTTTGGTTGCACTTTCGCCAATATGGAAGTGATTTCTGAAAAACGTCAAGGCTTAAAAAGTATTTTCGTTTTCATGTGTAACATGTGTGGTTTAAGAAAAACAGTTCATTCTGAAAATTCACATGACAACCTGATGGACGTCAACACTGCCAGTGTTTGTGGTACAGTTACTACAGGCGGTGGGCACGCACAAATGGAGGAGTTCTTGAGCGTACTTGACATCCCTCCTATGAGTCATGTCACATTCAAGAAGTACGAGGAGAAAGTGTCGGAGGGTTGGGCAGCTACTGCGGCGGCGGAGATGGAGGAAGCAGCGGTGGAAGAGGCACGGCTGGCGCTGGAGCTCGGCGAGGTAGATAAGGATGGCGTCCCGCTTATCACTGTGGTCGCTGACGGTGCCTGGTGCAAGAGGTCGTATCGCACCAACTACTCAGCTTTATCTGGCGTGGTAAGTTGTTATTAGTTACCGTACCGTACTGTATATGGCAAGAGACGTAGGCAAATCCTGAACCGAAGCATTTTAGTGGCGCTACATAGTTTGCTCTGTTCACTTTGTGTATCAACGGCCTAAGTAAGTAGCTTTTGATAAAAGTAGTATTTCTGTGATAGTAGAATTTTTTTGCGCGTCAAATTCAAGAGTAGCCTTACCTTGTCGGCGCGCAACTCAAACTTCGTCAGCGAGTTTCACAGCTAAAATTTACCAAAGTACGAGCTGGATTCCGCCAATTCGTACAACATTTATAATTTTAAATTTAAGTTCTTACTTTTCATTAGTGTTCGTATGTGATTTTACAAGAATTCCAAAAATAATGCTTCAACGGGAATAATAAGATTACATTTTGAAATAAGTAAAAATAAGAATTTTAGTGTGACTGTGTAACGGGTTAGCGGCTACACGAGAGGATCGATTTTGACGAAATTCAGCAAGTATGTCAGAAAAACGTCTAACTGTATCTCCAGACTTCTTCCCGTATCTTAGTTTTAGGGGTTTCTTCTGCCCAAATAATATTACGTTCATAAAAAAAGTTTTAGATGATTTTGATCTGAGTTGGACTGAAATAATCCTTATAGGCCTAATTCACTTTTATTTAATTTCTACCTAATTTGAAATATTAACTTACTGTGCATCATAATAACTATGCAGGTTATACTGTATTTATTTTTGTTTTTGTAGGCAGCTATCGTCGGTCACCGCACTCGGAAGGTGCTCTTCATCGGCGTAAAGAACAAGTATTGTACAACTTGCGCCCGCGCCGAGACAAAAGGAGAGGCGGCCAAGACACACACCTGCTATAAGAATTGGAACATGACTCAGAGCTCTACAAGTATGGAAGCTGCGATCATTTGCGAGGGCTTCCAGAGAAGTGAGGAAATGTACAACGTTAGGTATGCTAAGCTTATCGCAGATGGTGATAGCAGCGTGTACAAAAGAATTTTAGAGTCTAGGCCGTATAAATGTTTGACTGTTGAAAAGGTAGAGTGTAAGAACCATTTGCTAAGAAATATGTGCACTCGTTTGAGGAATATTGCCAATTCCAAAACTGAGAAACCTTCAGTCATGCTTCGCAAAAAAATTGGGAACAATTTGTTACGCTGCAGGGTTGCATTGACCAAAGCCACTGAGCACAGAATAAGAGAAGACCGGCTCATAAATGAAAAAATTGAAAACCTGAGGAAAGACATACTCAATATCCCTAGCCACGTGTTTGGTGAACACAAGGGGTGTGTAGAGAGGAGCTACTTCTGTGAGCTAGACACAACAACTGCTCCAGTCGATTCTAACCTTGTGCCTCAACTCGCTTCTGTTGGTCTGTACGCATTGATTTCGGATGTTTTCAGGGATGTTAGCCGTCACAGCCGCAGCTTGCTCGCCGATGTAAATAGCAACTATGTTGAGCATTACAACTCCATAGTTGCTAAGTTCATTGGCGGGAAAAGAATAAATTTTGCATCGACCGGGTCATACCAGGGGCGCTGTTCTGCTGCTGTTGTTCAGCACAACTCCGGCATGGCCAATTACAAGCTTCACAAAACACTGTATAGTTCAAGTCCAGGATCGTTTGCGAAAGGCACAGAGGTAAAAAGAAAGAAGAAGGCTGATAGTCGGAAGAACCAAAAGAGATGTCGCAAGTCATTATTTAGTTCAATAATCAATGAAGAGAAGGATTATGGCCCAGCGGCACAAAGACCCGATATCGACGAAGAGGTGATGAAAAAGGAATCGGATGAGTTCCTGAAAAGTCTACACAGATCAAAGGAAGAATTTGAAAGAATTGAACGAGAAACAATTCAGCAAAGTGACTGTAACGAATGGCTAGAACTCCGCAGAAACATACTCACTGCGTCGAACTTTGGGCGAGTTTGTAAAATGAGAGCAACAACGGGGTGCGAGCCATTAGTGAAGCAAATCCTCTACACTGCATTTGATTGCGAGGCAATGGAGTATGGCCGAAGGAACGAGGAGTCAGCTCGCAACGAACTCGCTTTTTTGATTGACGAAAAAATAGAAAAATGTGGTCTCTTTATCGATAGAGAGTTTCCTTTTTTCGGAGCCAGTCCCGACGGGCTAGTCAATGATGATACAGTCATTGAAATAAAGTGCCCTTCGTCGGCTAAGGACTTTACTCCAGACGAAGCTATTAAGAAACGCAAGGTCACTTTTTGGGCAGTAAACAAGAAGGGAGACATCGGGGAAGTACAAAAAAATCACATATTCTATTTCCAAATACAAGGTCAACTTCAAGTGACAAAAAGGAAGTACTGCATTTTTGCCTTGTGGACCCCAAAAGGAATCAAAACAGCAAAAATAGAACGAGATGAGACCTTTTGGAAAAATGAAATGTTCCCAAAGTTACATAGGTTTTATATGGACTGCCTACTTCCAGAAATAGTTGACCCTAGACAAAGCCGCTCCATGCCTATAAGAAACCCTGCTTACATAGTGGGAGCCCAAAGGATGGCTGAGGAGAAGAAGGCTAACAAAACTGTAAATAAAATGTAATTTGTGTATGTAATTCACAACTATTTGTATGTAAAAGTTTGTAACCGATTTTCGGCCTCTTGTCTAAGATCGGAGTGTTTTTTTAATGTAAATTATGAGTACAAACTACTTTTTAAGTTCTTTATGTTAGTTTTATACATTTTTTTAAGTGATTTAAATCATAGAATATGTTAGTTTTGTCACAATTATTGCATTATTATGCCGGCCCCGTGGTGTTGGGGTAGCGCGCCTGCCTCTCACCCGGAGGCCCCGGGTTCGATCCCCGGCTCCGTCAGGGATTTTAAAACTGACGTGAGGGTTGGAACGGGGTGCACTCAGCCTCGTGAGGACAACTGAGTAGCTGTCTGACAGTGAGACAGCGCCCCGATCACGAAAACCAAGATTAACGGCCGAGGGGACCCGACGCGCTGATCACGTGTCACCCCAATATCTGCAGGCCAAATGGCTGGGCAGCGGTCGCTTGGTGGGCCTTAGCCCGTCATGGGCTGTATAGTGCCAGGGGTTGACTATTGCATTATTATAATTGAACTTTAGGATGTATTTGAATCTTTGCGTTTTGTAAGATATTGTTTCATGCAATTTGTAACGATCAGTATAAAAGTGTTTGTAACATCTTTGTAAATTACGAGTATAAGTTACTTTCCAAATTATTTTATGTTTATTTTGTCACGACAACGATTGCAATTACTATAAATTGATTTGGATTAATATGTCATTGTTTTGTTCAATATTATTTTGTGTAATTTGTAACTATTTGTATGTAAGTGTTAGTGATATTTTTATAAATTGTGATAATCTGATACATTCAAAATTACTTATCCTATTTAAATTTTGTCAGCTAACAATCACCATTGTCATACTGTTCTTGATGTTTACTTTTTTGTAGTGCTATATTTTCATTCGTAATATTACGTCTTTTATTACGATATGTAAGACATTGCTTCATGTAATTTACAGTTTTTTGTATGTTTGTAGTCACAACAGACCTTTGTTTGGTCATTGTGTACTAATGTTAGATTTTAGTAACGGTAAAGTCTATATACAGTTTTGTTAATAAACCTTTTTATCATACACTTATTAATGAAAAGTACAGGGTCCTTCTTTTTTTTTCCGTCTGCAACTTAGTAGCGCAGCAATAAATCTCTCGGCAATGAGTCACCCGGCTACGCATGCATTTTTCCGCTGCGATGCTATCTCGCTAGACTGATAAAAGGAAGGTCCCGGTACAGAAATCTGATCTATTGTGATTTAGCATTTGTCCTACAATAATACTCAGGTAGTTTCATATACTTTAACTAATTCTAAACATACGGTATAAGATACGCGTAGCACTAGAAAATATCAGAAAACGCATGACGAGAAAGAATCACTTATTGTAAGGAGTGACATAATAGCGGCGAGAACTGTATTTTTAAGGATACCGGTACCGCAATGTACGAGATCGGTAAATCAGGGACATACTGTATTTATTACCTATCAAAACTATACAGGTCACAGCGACGTTTCCGGAGGACTGAACGTTCCATTGGTTAGGAAATACTGAAATATTGAAATACGAATTTGACTGAATTTTGAAAATAAGCAATACGTTTGAATTCTCACCAATCAAATTCTTGAAAGGTAAAGTGAGTAAACTTTAAAACAATGGTGATTCTTGAGCCGTTGTGGAACGAAAACGTTGGGTCCAATTTCAGTTATTTCTAAAGAACTGCTATTTACCTAGGTACATGGTCTATTGGCAGCAGGTGAAATTTCAAGCGTTACAATGCTAAAGGCAACTTGGAAAATGTAAGCACGCTACGAAAGTTAAAAGTACAAAATTCACGAATGAATGTAAAATGAGATTATGTCCCGGCAAAATGCCTGGTTGGTGGAAAATCAATATATTGAATAGCTTCCCTTTCCCACATAATTTCACATAACCAAATATTGAAATTTTAATTTATAAAAAAAATCATGAATATTATTAGAATTTCACGGAAAGAACTCAAATGTGGGGCGGCAGTCATTACCGTGGGCCCCATGATCGCTCTCTACCGTCACGGCCCTGCGTGGACATTGTGTAGTTTTGGTACAACCCTATTGTGGGCGCATGTGAAATCTTATGTTGCAAGAAAAAAACAATACGTTCCGAATAGCAGACGTTGGGAGAATTACGGGCGAGGCGACGATTGACAGCATCACAACATCCGCCTGGGCAGGTTGCGTTAGTCCTACAGAAAGACTGGGGGAAGAAAATTGAGAAGTCGGCTGAGTGGAGGTTGAATGCTTACCGACTTGCTTCATAGCAATTAGCAACACTGGGGGAAGAGCAGTCTGGCGACATCGCAATGAGTGTCTCTGTCTCTTTAAGTGCAAAACGCTCTCTCTCTCACCTGCCACCTCACTCGCTCTCCTCTGTAGCATGGTCGGTAATGCAGATTACGAGAGAATAGCGCTTACCTCTCAGGTGGCCATTTCCGGAATTAAAAGTCGATTCGCGAGCCAAGTTTCGCTCCCTCTTAAACCTTCGTCATTAAACAAAAGATTGTATGGGTATTATACCGCCAAATTAATTTTTGTGAAGCCTAATGTTGACATGCATTGTCACATTGTGTGGCACTCATCGATTGGACATTTAAATTAACATTCATGCAATGCGGCCTATATCTTGTTTGGGCCCCACCATGTTGGAGCCACGGTACTTCGAAAACCTATTCTGAACTTGAAGGACGTGAATTTTGCGTCGCCTATTGAGATGAGGCCAATGGCCCCCACCTCCGCATGGAATGGATCTAAAATTATTTTATTTAACGAGAACTGAAGATTAATGGAATGTATAATTAGCTAACAAGAAGATGTGTGCGTATTATTCGGCCTGGATTGTGAACAGAAGTTATTTCGGTGGGCGATTGTCATGTAGGCTGTTGGGTAGCCATGTTGTACAAATTGAGGTTATTTCAAATTATTAATGCTTTCGTGTTTTTTTATTGTGTCTCCCAGAAAGGAATATATTTTTACAATGTATGTTTTATTTTACATATTTTATGCTCGGATCTCCAGATTTGGCTTGATCCTGTTGTGTTATTTATTTGTCTGAGGCGACTGGGCCTAATTTTTTTATTTTATCTGATGAGTAAAATTGTATTTGTAATTTCCGGGGACACGTCTCAAGTTTATCCTTTTTTTCCTTATTTATTAATTTTTATTTTACGTAGGCCTAAATGGAATTCTCCTTGTGATTAGCTGGTTCATTTTCTTCTCGTAATTTAGGGGTTGGCCTATATTCTGGTCCTTTGTTTATTAGTTGTACGATCCGTAGCATTCTACATTTCCTTGTCTTATAGTGTTAATATGTAATTATATCTCCCTTTAGTTTCTTTTTCTCACTGGTGACGTTTAATTTCAAAAGTCATTGTTTGCCGTAATTTTGACTGGACATGCAGTCATCTGTTTGGTCGCCATGATAAGTTTTTGTTTTACCAGAGTGCATTGTGGACTATGGCCATGATTGTCTTGGCGTCCAGCGGGATACTCAAAAGTCTGTTGTGGCTCATGATAATTACTTTGTTTCTTTTAAATCATGTTGATTTTCCTTTGTGTTTTTCTTCTCTGTAAGTTTTCCTGAGTATACCGCCGTCATGTTAAATTTATGTTTACGTGCCCCTTTTTCTTGATGATTTTTTTAAATATTAATCTAACTAGTGTGGCATTATTTCATCGGTGATTGTTCTGTAGGTTATTGGGAGGTATCTGTAGACGAGCCTGTGAGATTCTTCCTCTCCACCTTCCTTCATTTTTAGGTAATCTTCCGTTGGGGTATGTAAGCTGAAGGTGAGCTGCAGTACGAGCGGACCTCTGAATAAAAGGTAAGTTGGGTCAGTGACCCTATCCTGTTCTCCCTCCCCCCGCTAACCGTTTTAGTGGTAGCAGAGCGAGCTCGATTGGCGCGCATCTGCAGCCATCTCGACCCCCTCTGATCGGAGGCTTGTCTGTGGTGCAGCATTGATGCGTTGAATTAGCTGAGCTTCTTGTTTTATTTTGTTTCTAAATTTTAAACAGTTGGCCGATGTGTGTTATGCCGTATAAGTGTTATTTATTGTGTTGTTATCAAAAATCGTTCAGCTGTTTATTCGGGCAGAAAGAACATCAAATTGGAACCACCATTTGTACTGGGTATCCAAGATGTTGCCATACCTACACAATGCAGGGCATATTCACTACGTTAAGTCTAGCTGCATCAAATGCTTCAGTTAGATCAGAATAAGCCCGTGGACGAGTACATCAACTTCACGAAGAACGGGTACTTTTCATCCGACGCTCGTATGATTTTTGGGCTGGAATATGGTCATATATGGCCATAGAATAAGATCTTATGCGGCCTATGAAATCACGTGTAGGTTTAACAAGAGGACGAGGAGTGGACGATAGCGCGCTGGCTCACTTTGTCTCGGCGTTTCCACTGTGCATCCCGATCTTTGATGCTGTAGAAAAATGTGTCTGGTATAAAGACAAAATCCTCGGAACAGCACGTTGATTGAGGGACTCGCGGCGGAAGCTGGAAATCCGCCACGCAGAAGTGTTTCGCTCGTGGGAAGAAGATCGCTTTCCGTGGGATTTAAATAAAGAAAGTGTTCAATCACTTTCCACTGTCGTAGTTGCAGACAACAGCATCAACTGCGACAAGGCTCGATAAGTTGGTGAAGAAGCAATACAACAAATGAGGGGAAAAGTTTTGAGGGTCTCAAGCTCGCAAGAAAAAGCCGCGTAGTCCCTTTGTCAGCATTTGGGTGCCAACTAAAAATTCGTGATGACATTGTCCTGGTCAACCCGCACCAACTTTTCATGCGAATCATATTGTAACGTGTTTTTCGAGGGTATTTTACGCCACTGATATAAGTCAGTAGGAAGCCATTCAATGTTTATTTAAGCGGCAAATTGTTCTGCCAAGACAAGTTTCATGTAACTTATTATTATTATTATTATTAAGGTATTTTTGGAGCGTTTTTTATAGATTATAAGTATACAGATAGGTTCTCGATGTTATAGAAAACACTATCAAGCGAATTATTACGAACAACATTATCGCGGAAAATTATATGATTACGGAATTTTACGGATTTTTGTCAGTTAGAGTTTATTGTGAGTGTGATGATTCATTGGGAATTCAGCTACAGGTATATTCTTGTCGAGAAGGGTGACGCAAGCCGTGGGGCACTTCCAGCTGGTTGCATCAAGAAAAGGCGAAATGGCCTGGACCGGTAATCGACATCGTCGCGCCGAGTGTATTGACCCATAGGTGGGGAGTATCGCGTGGTGGCTCAGCCAATCATAGGAGACCGGGCGAGTGGAAGACGGGTCCGGAGAGGGGGGTTCGGCGAGGGCATATATTGTTTGCGCGCCGAGAAGGGAGGACGATTATCATTGTAAAACTTGACCGTTGTGGTGGCTCGTGTGGCTGGTTCCGGTGTGATCGGACCATAACTTAAGGGGAGGTATGACTGAGTTTTTCAACTTCCACAGTTTTTATCATATCATTACCAAATTTAAACCACTTGCATAAACAGTTGCTGGCATCTAATGTTCTAATTTATAATTAAATAGCTTTGTTAGTTTTTGAGATATTGCACTCTTTGTATTCAAAAAGTGGTCACATAAAAAAGTCCCTTGCGACAAAGTTTTTGTTCGACCAAGCTGATTTTTTTTAAATGTTGTTAAGATGTATAGAAACAATAATTGCTTTGGGTTTTTGTGTTAGATGAATACTGTTCTTTCCAGAAAAGTTTAAACTTTCATTTTATATATTTTTAAAATTTCAGCATTAATAGTTTAAAGTTATCTATCAAAATTCATACTAAAACTCAGAGAGGTTCAAAACCAGAAACAAGTTTACATTAGTGTACCTTTTGCAACTACTTTACCAAGTTTCAACAACATCTGAAAAGAATTGCATCGCAAGGAGCATTTTGTACACAGAAAAACATTGGAAAAGAGCAATGCGAGAAAAAGGCAAGTTAATATTTACTCACTCAAAACTGCCCTGCCCCATATGTTTCCCCTTCACATCTCCTCGTTCTTTCTTCCTTAGATATCTTCTGCCATTTTACATGCCTCCTAGTCATTTTCTCCCTCATCACAGCCCCTCTTTTGTGCCTGAGTAACACGTCTAACATCTGGTAGTTTGCATAGAGAACTTGAGGTTATAGGGATGGTCGAATTTCTGATGGAATGAAGGGTTTCCAGAGTTTTGTAGTGCCCCATATTGAATTCTGAGACAGCCCTGAGGATTCCAAGTTCCAGTTTTGTCTTGGAAACAAATATCTCCTTAGGGCATTTACTCCACACTACATTATGGAGGGACTCGTTAGCATTCTGAGTCTTCCCCGCTGTACAACACTGCAATATCTGATCTGATGCTAGTCTCAGATACACAGGTGCTATCTTCTCAACAACAGAAGGATTCAGCTTGCAACTCATTCTACTGTGGCTATCATTTGGTTTTCCTTCTGCCTGTTGTCGGTTATAGAAGCACCAGGAGTTGATACCCTTAGGACAAGTCAAATGCTGAGGCTTGCGGTCAGTTGACATACAGTGTCTAAGAGTTGAAAAAACTGTCCTCTTCATTTTTCCTACATCTGGAATATTATTGACAATGGCATGCCTATAATATTGGGTCAATTTAGTTATAGTGCTGTCTTTCAAGTTGCCCTCTTTACGCCCACCCAGTGTCACACCCTTCACCCTCCATTCCTTGACAGTGTTACGAAGAGCAGTACCAAGTCGCTTAGAAATATGGTTTATGCATTCTTCTTTCTCAATCCTCCATTCCCTGCATTTAGGCCCTTTGTCACAAATCTACACCGTTTCACCGATCTGAACCAAAATTTGTATACATACCCTTTGGAACCCTGCGAGTAACACAGTCAGCATCAAATTTCGGGCAGACCACTCCATTCCCTGCATTTAGGCCCTTTAGCACAATTCCACACCGTTTCACAGATCTGAACCAAAATGTGTATGCTTGCCCTTTGGAACCCTGCAAGTAACACTGCCTGCATGAAATTTATGACAGATCAGTCCATTCCCTGCATTTAGGCCCTTTGGCACAAATCTACACCTTTTCACCAATTCGGGTAGCATCACATCACCCCTACCAGTTTTCTGGTGCAGAATTGCGAAAATAGGTGCATCTTGCGCTGTTTATAAATTGCAGTCACGGGGAGTAATTAGTGCAAAAAGATCTCTTAGGCCCCGTAAAACAGTTATCATCATGAAAATATTATGCCTCTGTAAAAGTGCAACGGTGTTGGTGGAGTACATTGAGGTTACCAGCTGCAATAAGCGTTGGTGCTTTCAAATTTACCTTCATTTATTTCGAACCTTATCGTTGAGCGCTATGTGGCGATAAATGATACTATTGCTTCCTCAGTACCGAGGGACAGCCGAAATTTTCCAAAGTGTCCTGATTATTTTCCTACGGCGCTATGCGACAAAAGACGACTCTATTGATCTCTACATTTCTAACAGCCAATGAGATATAGGCCCTAGGCAGTATCTTTTATTTCACTTACTCTTCTTTGTAATCATTTTTTAAAATTTGTTTGTAAATTACATGTGTCAGTGCTGTAGTTAGAAAATAGACGTTTCCCTATTCATTATTATCATTTATATCATTACGGTAAAACGACCTGTATGTTACGTCCATTATACGGTACCCTTATCACCCCCACTAAAACCACCACCACCACCCCCACCACCACAAAAAGTTATATTTTTCAAATATTTTATTCTGTTAGTTTAAGTATCATGTGCCAGTTCTGTAGTAGTATTCATTATCAACCATAAATAAATAAATCCACCGGGCGAAGCCGGGCACTACTGCTAGTATTTAAAAAATACAATTAAGTATCTCCATACTAATCTGTACTTCAGAATTCAACATTGTTGGAAAATCATGACAACAATAATTGTCTATAACGTTGCAAAATGTGATAATAACATCATTGTTATTAGTAATCCGATATATGTGAGTTAATAACTGAATCAAGACGTTCCAATTATATCTAAAGTCTAATGAAATAAATCTTCCATGAAGATTTATATCAAATCTATTGTTTATTAATGATAGAACAAAGCTATCTAAGAAATATAAAATAGTCAACTGATATGACGAATATCATTCTAATCCAATGTCTTCGTTGCATATTTCAGCTTGGCATAACGTTGCAATCGTAAATATAATTCTTGCCAAAACGTCTAAGCGTTCGTGATATTAAATCACACTTTGATATAGATATCGATAATAATCGATGAAATCTTCCCCTAATTATGATCTTCTTACAGAACAAATACCCAATATCGTGTTAATCCAAACAAATGAAAAATTAAATTTTTGTCTAAGACGAACGTCGAAATAGAAATCCATAAAATCTTGAATTCAAAATAAATTCAATAAAGATAGAATTAAAATAATGTTAAAATATTCCTCAATGTGGAATTAGAAATTCCAATAAAATATCTTGATGGTCCAAAACTGTATAAACGTAGTCTTTGTTGGCATGAAAAACCAAGCATCCAACATGCACTCTTGTTTAGATAAAATTCGAAGAAAATTTGAAGACACAACAACATTCATAAACATGGAAGATTGGAGCTCAAAATAACATTGTCAAACTACTCATCACTACAAATGAATAAAACTCGGCGTTTCTACCTTGTGAAGAATCTAGCAGAATCAGTAGGTATATTGATATACCCTGTTGGTCAAAAATAACTGCTCGAGAGAAGACTCCAACTATTGGCCTCCATATCGGACGTACAGCTACCTCGGGAATCAAACCTGCGTTCCCTGGACTGCTCCAGCACCATCGGAAAGCGATCACCTCCTCTCCGGCTCTGTTAAGATCCATTCTTCTGTAGTAGGCGGGATACCCTACCTTCTTGGTTCTTCGAGTGTAGTCTTCCTTCTTCTGTGACGTGTTTTATAATTGACATTCATATAAGAGCAATATCGTTGGTAAACAATCAATGTTATAGACCGTGATGTACTTCATAGAGTGTGAAAATACAACAACTCAATGGATGTTCGAAATGGCTAGGATATATCTTGGTAATGCTCGAAATTCATATAATAGTTGCTCTGTGATGTCATCTTATCTCTGCCAAATGTATTCCTGGCGCTTGTAGAAACTTAAGCCATCATTGCAGTCTTCGTCAAATAGTTGAACTGCATTCTGTATAACTTCACGTTAATATTGTGCCCGTCAGAGGAGGTTATCTGGTTGCCACCAACCGTATGTGGCCTTCCAGACAACCCCGTGCTTCAAAACACACCACCTGAGAGGATCGGATGCACTTCTTATGGGGCTAGCCGGCACGAGATTCAGCATCCCGCAAGGATCAGGTCCAAACGGAAGTAAAGTCAATGACACCCAAAGAAGCACACCCTCAAAACACAAATCTAGTGAATAAAAACATCCAGACTTAAGTAAAATTCGAAGAAATTATTTATTTAGGAGTCAAACCCCTATCCTACTATCGGAGGGTTTGAATCGGCTAATACGCAAAGATAAGAAAAAAACAACAAAACAACCCCTAACTGAATTAAATTATCCCTCTCGACAAGTCCTAATTTCATAAAGAAAGCAAAAGCAACGCTTGGAATGTGGTACGAAAAACAACCCTGATTGAAGATAAAAGTAAGGATGATGAGTCCAGATAGAAACATCATACAGCTATAAAGTCAAACATGACAGCAAATCTAAATTATACTGGTACCACTCCCGTATTTACATTTAACCTTACCTATTCTTGCTGATCCTAACTGACAATAATCTACGGCGAGAAGCGTCCGTGTAGAACAAAAACTATTTCAAAACTAGGATGACAGTCATAGTATTATAACAATTGAACAATACAACAACTGTACAATAATAATAATAATAATAATAATAATGCATGACAGCAGGAACAATAGGATAACATATAAAGAAGTAATACACTCAATAATGTTATTATTAATAACCTGCTTACCACAGTTTAGAAAGCTGTTTGCTTCTAATCGTCATCTACTGTGTACGGTTAGATTAGTGAACGCACTGTAAAGACAATGTCTAACATCACATGAGGTCACTGCGGCCCCCGAATTAAAAAACCATTGGGTTGCGAGTGATCTCAGTCAGTCAAAAATAGGGTTAGCTTTCAACATTTCCATGAGGAAATACTCATAAGCACAATGCGCCGGTCAGCTGTAGGCAAATAAGATCAAGAATTAACTAATAATAATTTAGTAAGCATATTAGCTTCGAAGATTTACGGTAGTGAGATTCATGATATAAGAGTTTTGTTTACATAGTTGGTTTAGGCCTAGTTCATTATTTATTACGAATGACCATAAGCCACAAGGCTTCAAGAGGTAAGCGACCTGAATGGTACTTACAAAAATAGTGCGTGACAAAAACCATCACCACAAATACACGAGATACAAAAGACTCGGACAACAACAACAGCAAGCTTTGCGGCTCTCAGCTCGCAAGAATACCTCGGTCAGTTTGGCACAATGCTCTGTAATGCCGGCTTCCCAAATATAAGAGTACTAGCAGGTACCTGCGGCTTCGCTCACGTCTTAGTTGAGTTATGTCCCATTATATATTTTGTTATTTCCCATTTTCTTTTGAATGCCACCGAACCAAGCGTTAGATATTCATTGACGTTCGTCAAAAATGTAAGGCGTGGACGTAAAATATGTGTTTTCCGTCCAACTTCGGCCGCGGAATTGAAAATTCCCACGTGTTGTGTAACACTTATATCATAAAGAGATATTCTATTTCAACCGATTATCATTCCGAGTTCGCTGTTAAATTAAATTTAAATTTCCTCTTGATATCACAATGCAAATCTATTAATATTTTACATTACTTCTTTTGTAACAACTTATTTTCCTGCTTTAGGAATGGAATGAAATAATGAAATATTAAGGATATGAAAGAGCTTAATTAAATTGTCATAATGTTGAAAATTAACTTTTAAGTATGAAATAAAAATACAGAGTGAAAATACAAATATTTGCCATCGAACTAAATTTTAATTTTAAAGATTTAAAGAAACGTATTTTAATTAACTATATCTTTAACCTAACCATAAATAACTTAAATAGATTTTGAAAACATGAACTATATACTTAATCAATCTATAAGTAACGTAAAATCGTACGCCACATAACAACAAATAAAAGAAGAATTTTAATATAATAATTTAGTTTAGAACTTCTTTATATACAATATTGGCAGTTCTTCCTTCTGGTGCCAAAATGACTAAGCTACTTGGAGAACTTACTCTGAAACAGGCAACATAAAATTGTCCGTGGAAGAAACAGTCTTCGCGTAGGTCGATTCCTGCAAATGTTAAACTTTGGCCTTGCGTTTTGGAATGCACGATACGCATTAAGTGGGAAGGCATCCGCAGTTCAAACCCAAATGCCATCTCCTGACGCGATGTCAATAGATGCATGTCAAAGGGAAACATTCCATGTTGCGAACATGGGCCGTATAACCTTTACCGAAAGCTTCTGCAGATTTAGCACCAGTCTTATTCTGAACAGCAGTTCCTTGAATTCAGATTTGCCAACATTTTATAGTAACTTTCCATGTGTAGTATCTCTGTACCTCAACATACAGAAAAGTGTTTTCAAAATCACGTCTTGTGTAAATGTTGGAAAAGGTAGTGAATGTGGTTTTTGGCGGAATGAATACTCGCTTGTAGAAATTATTTTCAGTAAAATAGACTGGTTCTCTATTCTGTAAGTGCATATCGATGTATGTGACGGCGGGATGCCTTTAGTGAGACGGAAACGGCAATAGTCTCCACATAGCTTCTTTGCTAATGACTTAACGACCAGACTGATATGTTTGTACTTAACTATACGGGATTTGGGAGCCCTTTGTTTATAAAATTGAATGTAGCTTGATCGCTACCTTTATTTAGTAGTCGCTACTGTAGTGTTACAAAATTAAAGGTGGTATTGGAAGGCGTTATCTCACACTAATGTTCATTACTGTAGTTCTAAAACATAGAAAGTTATTTTTTAATTATGATATAGATATACCTTGAAAGAGGTTGGTTGGTTGGTTCCTTAGTTTAGGGGCTGCGACAACGCGGTCATGTAGCCCCGTGTACTTTGGGTGTGTGTAGAATTTGTCTGATAACCGGTGTTAATTGTGATGACTGTATTAGTGTGTGTATCTGTTTTTTTTAATTCAAGTAGGGTCTGCAACTTTGAATTTTCAAATAGTTCCTACTTTTGCCGCCAAACGCCACCGTCAACGACTACTAGGCCTAGTTCAGAACTAGCTACTAGACGCCACCGCAGTCGGCTCTTGGCAACGAACGTAGCAACCTAAGAGCGTTGTTTACATTCTTAACCTATCCAATTTAGTTTCACACAGGTGTAATTAGTGGAAAGATCTTTAACATGCCATAAATCTATGACATGGGACCGCCGGCTTTACTTCCCCTCCGAAGGAAGGCATACTGAGGGATTTTTAACGCTCTTAAAAAATCCGACGGCTCTTGAAAGAGGGATGACCGTTTAGATTTCTAATGTTCTTATCGTGTTTTAATAATAATGTTATTGGATTTACGTTCCTTTTAACTACTCACGCTTTTACAAACGCCGGGGTGCTAGAATTTTGTGCCGAAGAGGATCTTTAACGTGACAGTAAATATACTGACATGGTTCCCTTGCATTTGCGCACCCTCAAAATCCAGCTGATTGCGCCAGGACACAAACCTGCAACCTTGGGCCCAGCAAGCTAGAATGTTACCGCTGAGCCTCGCAGCTAGTCTATCGTGTTTTAGATAATAAGTGGATTGGCATTGCCTCCTACAGGGATAGATGGACAATTTGGATGTCATTTCTTGAGCTACTGTTGCCATGGATACGGACTTGCCATTAGTTCATCAGTTTATCAGAGCGAAGATAGCTTTCTGGGAATATATATGATATTGTTGGTTTTAGGGCCTTAAAATGTGGTTTCTGGTGTTCCGTGGGGACATACCGAGTATTGTTTCTCACATCGAGGGGCATAAAATGAGCTATGTCCGGTCTTTATGCGACAATTTCGATATTTTGTCCCAGATAAGTTTAACAAAAATTTTAAATCACATTTCACCTTTTTCATCCCTTTAAAATCGGAATTTTTAATAATACTTTCTCAGTGCGCATCTACACTACGGTAGGAACATATCTTCAAAGTTTCATGCAATTATCTCCAGTAGTTTTTGCTGTGCGTAGATTATCATTCAGTCAGGACATCTTCCTTTATATATATAGATATCACTCCTCATGTCTAAACACGGACATAACAGTTAACAATAAAATGTTAACTAGCCTGATACAATGTCTGGTTCATCAAATAAGAAACTCTAACCATACGTAGATCATGAAATTGCTAAACATTTAATCGCTCACAACATTAGCGAAATATCAAAACATGTGACTTATTAGTCACCCTGTACCAATGCAGCGCAATTAGCTGCTTCTTGAACTAGTCATGGTCGAGCGTCTACCAAACATGGCTCGACAAGAAATCCTTACAAAAATGTGTATAAAACAAGTCAATCAATAGTCATGGTCTCACTATCAGAAAATACTGGACATGTGGGAATATATTTTCTATAAAGGGTTTGTTTGGACTTGACCGCACGTGTCTCCACTGTGGCTCAATGAGTGCATGTGATTTCATTGCACTGGGCAAAGTCATTAATGTTTTATAAAATCGGATTCACATTTAATTGTCCACTTATACCCCTCACAAATACACATGAGTATAAGATTGTTGGCTATGAATAAACATGCACAAAGATATAAATGCTTTTAAATTTCAAAGAGTACGGAAACACAGATGCTCCGCTCCTTCTAACTGCTTTGAAAGATATCTCTCACTGCGGTTGAGTTTAAATAATGGCAGTGCTCACACAAGGCACAATTTACAAGACCTTAACCTCCTGGCGTTGTTTAAAATGATACAATAGATTAGTGTAATCAGGAATTTGAGTAAGCTATAACTGCTCTGCTCATTAGACTCATATAGGATTCTACTCGAATCTGGTGGTACCCTGAACCACACAGGAAAATGCATAAAATAATCCATTGAAAAATTGAATGAGTGATTCCTTTTCATTAACTGATACGCCCATCAGTGGCGTGAGAATAATTCCATGCATCAGGAGCTAAGTGAAGTAAACATGGGATTACAAACCACCCATAAAATGCAGCATGAGCTGTCTAGAAAAATTGTAGCTCCGAGCTAAATAAAAATATACATAATTCACAAGATGCACCAGTGTGTAAACACACCATTGGTGTCTACCCATTAGCTTCGAAAGAAACGATGCATAAGCTCGTAAAGCAAAAATACACTAGAACGGTGACTACAAAAGACAAAGCTACCTATATGACTGCCATCAATACGGTCGCTACAGAACTACTCCACCAAGACCGATAACCTGCACAGAAAGGAATTTAATGCAAGACTCACGGCGAATCGTGGTTCACCTCATATCCAACAACAAAACTTGAGGAGCAATCAATTCCTCGTAGATTAAGGGAAATTCCATCATTCCCAAGGCTATGAGTCCAGCCATATTTTTTCCCTCTTCTTCCAGTCCATAATGCGGTTAGTTCCTCGACATCTCATCCGTAAGAATGGCTTAAGCCATTATCAGCACCTTGGTAAAGTGGGAACAAGTTACCTCCACGTGGTTGAGTAACAGAATTTCATAGGCTGATGAAATATGTCTAATCACTGAATTGAAGCGTAGGTTTGTATGAGTTACACTGACTCTACACTTTGCAGACTTTATCAAAGAATGACAAGTTGTCTGCTCACAGAATTTACAGATACGTCTGGTATCTATCACACAGATTCTAACACTGTTAAATTGCGATTGCCGAGTATCACTATGATCGTCGGGCGGAAAATTCCGGCTTTTACACAGCACGGTTTTATATGATATGATTTGCGTAAACACGCTATAAATCACTGTATTTCGCTGTTAATATTCAATATTCACGACTTGCATACAAAATAGGTATCTGCCACGTGATATGAGTGCTCACCACGTGCAGATCCGTAAAAATCGTAGATTCACAAATCTGGCGTAAATTTTACATCGACGTGGTCACTATTCACGAACTTGATCATTCACAAGCACATTGTGTGCAAAAACAATTCGTTGAACACGGATTCCAATCAAAGATGTGGACAACTATCGTCCTAAGCCCAGGTCTACTTAGACCTTCACAAAATCACGTCTGTGCATGACCAACACACAATAGGGCTTGGTTCCCCTCGGAAGTTGATGTTTTGGGCTCGACACTTCCAAATTCGCGTAGCGATTGACTATGTCCTGTTCACATCTCTGGGATTATATACCTTTACCTTTATGAAAATAATCAATTATTAAACCATCACACCATGGTAAATGATGCAGAATGACGTGTTATGATTTATTCAAGTGTGCACAATTAAAAATCCATCTTTAATTCATCAGGGAAAATATTCACAGGATCTTGGCAGAGTCAAAAGTACGTCTGAAGTTCAAGCATGCTTCCTGGGTACGCTCAGCATATCTTGGTTGTGAAAAATCCATGTTTCCAGAGAAATCATTACCAAGATGAGCGAATACGGGCTCAGTTGCCTCCTCGTCGTTTATTATTATTATTATTGCCTTTATTGGTGGCGCAGTTAGGGCTCTTGGCCCTCCCTTACACTTAACCACATTAATACAATTAAAAATCCCTCAGTATGCCTTCCTTTGGAGGGGAAGTAAAGCCGGCGGTCCCATATCATAGATGTATGGCATGTTAAAGAACCTTCCACTAATTATACCTGTGTGAAGCTAAATTGGATAGTTTAAGAATGTAAACAACGCTCTTAGGTTTCTACGTTCGTTGCCAAGAGCCGACTGCGGTGGCGTCTAGTAACTAAGTTCTGAACTTGGCCTAGTAGTCGTTGAAGGTGGCGCTTGGCGGCAAAAGTAGGAACTATTTGAAAATTCTACGTTTCAGTCTGTATTTAAATTAAAAAAAAAACAGATAACACACACTAATACAGTCATCACAATTAACACCAGTTATCAGACAGATTCTACACACACACAAAGTACACGGGGCTAAATGACCGCGTTGTCGCAGCCCCTAAACTTAAGAACCAACCAATATTAATACAATACCATAAACATATTATGGCGACAAAATTAAACAATAATAATTGACATTGATAACGACTTTCACACTGTCATTCACTCATCCATTCACACTTGTTGTCGGTCAGCAGTGTTCAGCAGGCTGCCCCATCAGGTGGTCTTGAATTTAGATGGTGAGGTGGTGCCCCTGACACTGGCTGGAAAGGTATTCCACAGCCTAGACCCCACCACATGAAAAGAGTTGTTGTATATAGAGGAGCGATGAATAGGAATGGAGAGGGGAGAACCAGAGCGTGTATTATTACCATGGAAAGGAGACAAGTACTTGAATTTATTTGATAAGTATAGTGGTATATCGTCAGACAATAATCGGAAAATCTGGACAAGAATGTGATATGATGGACGTATTTCAGGTTTCAGCCAGGAAAGAGCGCAATAATAGGGAGTGATATGTTTATCATAGCTCAAATCGGAGATAAATCGTATGCAAGAGTTGAGAGCTCGTTGAAGTTTCAAAGTTAATGTTTTGGTTGTGTTTACAAGAATAACGTCACAGTAGTCAAGAATAGGAAGTATTAGTGTCTGTACGAGTAGGATTCTTACTTTAAATGGTATTTTTTTTTCTTTTGGGGGAGTGGAGCGTTGCGAAAATCTTCTTGCATACACTCTGTACATGTTCAGACCAGTTAAGAGTCTGATTTATTATCACACCTTGATTTTTCACTGTAGGACAGTATGGAATTTCATTGTCGTTCAGTACGATTGGGGGGATAATTTGATCTCGGAGTGACGTCAATAGTTTTTGAGAGCCAATTATGATAACTTGTGTTTTGGAGGTATTCAAAAGAAGGGAATTTTCCTGAGAATATTTTCCAAGTCGTTGAAGGTCAGCGTTGATAGTTTCAATTGTCAATGGAATGTCATTTGTCTTGCAGTGGGAGTATATTTGCAAATCATCTGCATATAGGTGATATTTGCAATTTTTCAAGTTAGATGAGATGGCGTTGATATATAGTACAAAAAGCAAGGGTCCTAGTACACTACCCTGTGGGGCGCCTGACTTTCTGCTTAGCCACTGAGAAGTTTTATCCTGGGTTACAACACGTTGCTGGCGATTATTCTGGTATGATGTGAAAAAGTTAATTATCTGCTGGTCGAAGTAATAAAATTCCATCTTTTTCAATAGTGTCTGAGTATTTATGGTGTCAAAAGCACTGCTGAAGACGAGAAAGGTGAGGATTGTCACCAGATTTTGGTCCATTGCGTGTCTAATGTCGTCAGTCACTTTGAGTAATGCTGTTGCGGTGCTATGTCCCTTCTTGAAACCTGATTGCAGAGGGTCTAAAAGAGAACGGCTATTCAAATATTCAAGTACTTGCTCATGAACAAGACGCTCGAGGGCTTTTGAAAGTGCAGGTAGAATGGATATTGGCCAATAGTCAGATGGAAATAAAGGTTCGGTTTACTTAGGAATAGGGATGACATTGGCTTGTTTCGATAGGGAGGGAAAGGTGTTAGTTTTAAGATTATGGTTGAATATGTGAGTAATAATTGGTAGAACGGCACCGATGATATTATGTATGAAGGATATGGGAATATCATCAACTCCTCTCGCTTTTGATTTTATGGAATATAATACCTTTTTTACTTTGTCTGCCGTAACCGGATGGAAAGTAAAGAGCGGGTGGTCAAGTAGTGGGTGAAAAGGATCATGGGGTGTTGAATTATTTGGTACTCTCTCTTCAGTAAAATATTCATTTAACTCATCAAGTGGTATGCCTAGTACATGTGTCTGTTGCTGCTGTTTGCCTATACCTAGAGAACACATATTATTCCAGGCATTCCTTGTATTCATCTTCTTTGTCACGTTTTGTATGTAGGAGAATTTTGCGTTTCTTACGAGCTGCTTAATACGATTTCTGAGCACACGATAATTTTCAAAATCACGGGTACGTTTAAAACGCCGGAACAGTGCATCACGCTGTGCCATCATACTTTTAATATTTGCATTTAACCATGGACATGCTGGGCGAGTAACTTTGATCGAATGTTTAGGGGCATGTTTGTCATACAGACTAATTATAAGAGAATGTAACTTGTTTACTTTTGCGTCAATGTTATCTAAGAGTAATATGTAATTCCAGGAAAGGTTGTATGCGTCATATTTTTAGTCATCCATATTAATATGTTTCATGTTTCTAGTGATAATATAGTTAGGTGTGTACTTAGGTACACGTAGGGAGTTCGATAGGTAAATTAGGTCATAGGTGGAGATATATGGTACGGGTGTTTGCCCGAAAGTTTCAACTCTGTCGAGATTGCTTGTCACAAGATGGTCAATGAGTGTATGTTATTCGTATTTATCAGAGTAAATGTGGTTTGTAGGTTCCAGGGGAAGAATAGTCATGTCGCAGGAAGAGAACAGGTTTTGTAATTGTTTGGTCTCGTACGTCTGTGTCAGTAAATTTGTATTGTAGTCACCTACGGCTATTACGTGTTCGTAGCTTCTGGTGATATTTCTTAAGGTTTGTGGCGTTGAAAGTTCCTATACGCTCGTCGGTGTGCAAATCTCCAATGACATATCTACCATTATTTAGTGCCTCGAGTAACTGATTTGGGCCATAATAAAGTGAAACAAATTTTCCATATATGCGGTCAATTGGAGTAGAAATCCCTGGTCTTCTAATCAATACATGATCTCCCTCGATGAGTGGTTGTCTAAACCTCTTGTGTCTCATCCTTCGCAGACGTTTCTCCACTTCACGATTTAGCTTATTCCTTGCAGCAATGACTCGACTCGCATGGGATGGTTGTAGACAGGGTGGTGTTACAATGACTCGATTCCATATGCGAACTGGTGCTTGATTTAAGTGAAGTATGCACGGTATCTGGGCTGTACTCTCATGTACGGTAGAATTCACACATTTGGTTATTACAGCAAGTACTTCTGTCCATCGCCAATGCTCCTCTTGGCAGTAAAAACGAAAGAATTTGGCTAAAGTAGCCATGACACATTCGGATGGATTGCTCTCTGGGTGGCGAATTGATGATAATACGTGATCTATTTCCAGTTCCCGCATCGCATCAGCAAACTCATCAGACGTAAACAGTGATCCGTGGTCAGTAAGCATATATTGTGGCTTCCCTACCTCCGCTATCACTTGTCGATTGATTCTCTGGATAACCTGGTGTGCGGTCGCCTTCTGGATCGGATGAAGCATGGTGTACTTCGTAAAAACATCAATTGTAACTACAACATATCTATTGCCTCTTCTTGCCTTTGGAAACGGTCTGTACCGGTCTTGAGCATAAAGCTCCCTAGGTTGAGTTGGTAAAATTGGCCTAGGTGGCTCACGTAGTAAGTGCGACGTATATTTATTCCACTGGCATGCGTCACAAGCATGACGACACGTCCCTTTCCAAGTGAACGATTCTCAGGTAGTGGCGATCGTTTTATCCGTACCACCATGACCGATAGATAGGTGTACCATCTTAATTACGGTGTCCTGGTAACGCCTCGGTATCACAGCACGAAGCTGGGTATGATCCGGGTCTGTAAATTTATAAAGTACTCTGCGATAAAGACTGTAGTCCTGAGCTATAGCAGCTGTAGCAGCGTAATCGATGTCCTGAGCATCCATACGATTTTCCAGATATCTGATTATCTTCTGTAATTCCTCCTCACGTCTTTGATCTTCAGGTAAGTGACGTAATCGCTGACGATGTTCCTCACAATCTCCCTCGATGTCCATATCGTGTATCACTGGCTCGGGATTGCGACTTAGGATGTCCGTAAGAAAATTATCCTTCCCTGGTCTGTGTACAATCGTTCAATCGAATTGCTGGAGGAAGAGCGTCCAGCGCATAATTCGATCACTGGCCAGTCTTGATTTAAGTATGAAAGTCAAGGCGTGATGATCAGAACTAATCAGGATCCTCTGTCCCCATAGCAATATTCTCCAGTGTTCCAAAGTGTGGACAATAGCTAAAGCTTCCAGTTCTGTTGTGAAATAGCTAGTCTCGTGCGGTCTAAGCCTTCTGCTAAGGAATGCAATGTGGTGGCGTCCTGGATTATCGTCTCCTTGCAGCAAAATGGCACTTATGCTTATAGTAGAAGCTTCTGTTTCTAGTATGAAGTTCCTCGAATAATGGGAATACTCCAATGTTATACTGTCAAACAGCATTTTCTTAGCGTTCTCGAATGCGACTGTACACTCGTCAATCCAGGCCCATCTATTGTTCTTTTTCAATAAATTCAATAGTGGGGCGACAGTTTCGGAGTATCGTGGACAATGTGCCGCAAAGAACTGTGTAACACCTAGAAACTGTCGTACGTGCTTAACACGAGTAGGTTGTGGACATTTCGAGATGACCTCGATCTTGGCCGGGTTTGGCCTGTCACCTTCGCCGCTTATGATATGACCCACGAAAGAATTTGCACTGTCTTTGTTTATCTTGAAGTTAGCAGTTCTAAGGTTTTGGAACACGAAACGAAGAGTTTCAAAATGTTAATCTTCGGTCTCAGATGCAATAATAATATCGTTCACATAGCATATTATTTCCTCCTTGACCTCAGGAGTTAGGTTGGCATCCAAAGCTCGGATTAGTGCAGCCCCTGCGTTTTTCAGACCAAAAGGTAACTTACAGAAAACGTAAGTTAGTCTGTCCAAAAAGAAACCAGTATACTTTTGAGTATGTTCCGACAGCTTTATGTGGTAATAAGATTGAACTAGGTCAAGCGATGTTAGGTACCTTTTCGCTTTAAATTTACGCAAGATATCTCGTATCTTGGGCGGTAGGTCATGTTCCGGACTCAAGCGTTCATTCAAAGCTCGTACGTTGAAACATAGTCGTAGGCTTCCGTCAACTTTTACTACAGTGGTTAACGGGTTGACGTAAGATGTATGTGCCTTTTAATGATTCCTGCTGCTTCCATTTCTTGCAATTTCTTTGCACCTTCTTCCAGATGCTTTTTTGCTATTGGATATACTTTCCTCTGGAAAGGTGACTCGACTAACACGACTAAATCGTACTCAAATTTCTTAATTTCACCTGGCGTCGTATCGAAGGTATTTCCATATTCGTTCAGTAGCTCTTCTAACTTTCCGTTTACTAGTCCATGGTGTTCCTTATTATCCACGCACTATTGCTGGGTGCTTTCCGTGTCCAAAGCATTCAACATTTCTGGGACATTAACATCTGCACCTAAGTCGGCGTGGTATTCTACGAGATCCATAGGAATAGCGTCATGTGGCATGAATCGAATGGTGTTGTTCCCCATGTCGATAACTCCGTCATGCTTTCTCATGAAATCCGCCCCTAATATGGCTTGGTATTTAAGGTCTTTCAGAACAAGAAATTGGTGTAAGTAAATGTGATCTGCTATCTCCACGGTACATAGTACTTGCACTTTGTCAAGTCTGCTGATAGGACACTAATCATAGCTCCAGTATCAATTAACAAGGTAACGGGGTATCCGTTAATTTTCGACGATATTAGTGGCAGTATCGTAATTTCAACGTCGTTCGTCGTGCGTCGTTCATTAAGTAAATCTTCTTGGAGTGGCTCCCAGAGGAAGATGACTCCGGAGTCAATCTCCTCAGATTTCATTGGGATTTTGGCGGTTTTTTTCCTTTTTGCTGAGAAGTCCCTGGCTGATTATGGTGCGGGGGATCTTCTTCGGACATCTCCTGTGATTCCCGCGGCGTTTGAGCTCGGTCCCTCTCTTCTGGTTGACCTCGTAATTGCCGGATGTACTCTGTACATCTCCCTCGCCAATCTCGGTCGATCCGGTACCTAGGGTCTCGGTCTCTTCTGTAACTCCCTGAGTACCGATAGTCCCTCCTAATCTGCCCGGACGGTTGGGTGCGATGTTGGCTATCGTTTCCTCGTCCGTTGTTATTCTGTCGACGTTCGTCATTATTCCTGTTATCAAAACGACGTTGCCAGTAAGTTTGATTGTTCGGTTGTCTGTTTTGTTCGTATGGCCGCCGGTTCCATTGTCTCCGGTCCGGTCCTGTGTTGTTGCCTTGGTATTGGGCCGTTCTAGGTGACGAAGGTTCAATCGTCTGGCTGACCTTATCTCCTGTTGTCAAATTCACGTGTCTAGTATCATTACGTGGCTCTCCTAGTGGTCGATATATTACGAAATGCTCGTTGCTCGAATCATGTCGTCTGAGTATATGAATACATTGTACAAATGACGTTGCGTTCGCTGCAATAAGAACTCGTTGAACGTCCACTGGATACTGACGGATAATTGTCTGTATTAGTTCTGTTTCATATAGTGGTGGTTGTAGACATCTCAGCCTGGCGAGCTGCGGGGCAAAATAATTAGCATAGCGAGTAGGCTGTGTAGAACTATAGCGCTTTGTACTCGTATAAATTTCGGCTCTGATGTCCTGTTTTCCTGTGAGAATCATGGCGGACAGTGTAAGTTCACGTCTAGCAGCTGTTCTCGTGAAAATAGTGAATATAGCGGATGCAGCAGGCAAATATCTAAAGGAGGAGGCTAAAGAAGTTATTAAGGAAGCGGTGAGTGTTATTCGAGTATGTTTTATTACAATGAGAACCACACATAATTATAAAACTAATGAAAACATGCAGACCCGCAAAGAGGTTAAGGAATCATGCATACATATTATACAAGAGGCCAACGATAATAGCTTCACGCAACACGTGCTGCCATCTGATGGCATCAATACAGATTCAGATCTCCTGGCACTTTGTCATGATGAAACGAGCCTACAACCAATGACATCCCGCGGAGAAGGTGAGAAATTCTGTGCCAATGAGATGACAATAGAAGATAAAATATCAGCCGAACTAAGCACACAGCTTCAGTACATGATCGAAAACCTGACATGTAACCTCAAATCAATGATAAAAGATGAATAAACGAAATGTCAAACAGGAAATGAGGAAATCAGAAAGGAGAAAGTAATGGAAGCAGACCATATTACTCAGAGAAAAGATGAGACCAGAAAAACTGGAAACGAAAGAGAGGAACAATTACCTCGAGGGCAACAGCCCATCGATGAGAAACAAAATTGTGACAAAGGAACATGGTCAGAAGTCGCAAGGAGAAGGCGTGGCAAAACGCCACAAGTCATACAAACTCCTACAATTATAGGAACCAAGCAATCCTTCAACCTTCCACAGAAATCGAAGTTAATTATCCTAAGTGACAGCCACGAAAAGGCCCTTGCTCCGAAGCTTAATATGAACACTGACAGCAACAAATGTCAAGTTCTGGGCATCACACGACCTGGTGCAAAAATAGATGGTATTTTGGAAGGGTGCAAAAACGTTATATGTAATTTAACCAGTGAGGACTGTCTTGTTATATAGGGTGGAGCACTGCCATCGTAAAGTACAGGCCGTAAGGCTCCTACTGTGACGTCACGCCTAGGGTCCTTATAGTCGCAGCAGCAAGTCAGATAGCTCCCTTCACACGCAGTCACTTCAAACCCAATATAAATTACGCTCTCGCTTCAAGACGTAGAAAAATAGCAATGCTATTTAGGGCTGATTGGCACTTCCATCCGTTACCACTACATACGCCTAATTATCGCTCCGCTTGTTCGAATCCGGCCGATGTAGCTTGCATTTTGAGAGTGAACAAAATGGTACATTGCCGGTACATTTACTAGGACGTTGAAACACACAAACAGGGCTAAATTGCAGTATTTTGACGTCGAGAATAAGATCTATTCTTGGTCATTTTCTCGTTGTTCACTGCTTTGAAAAGGTTTATGGTAGATTAAAACTCAGCAATTCTTCTAGGTTTGTGCCGTGTCTTGTGTGGGGTTTCGCCTAGGACACCAAGCTAGGCTCATCGGCGGGCTCTTGGTGTCCCTGCCCGGACCCCCACAGGAGTATCGAACTGCGCGATACCTCCCTTTTTTTTTTTGGAAGCCTTCATAGGGAGGTTATGGCTGCTTGAGCTTTTGGTTCTCGCAGTCAAGGAGTGCAGTTGCACTCTATATAAAGGGAGGTATCGCGCAGTTCGATACTCCTGTGGGGGTCCGGGCAGGGACACCAAGAGCCCGCCGATGATCCTAGCTTGGTGTCCTAGGCGAAACCCCACACAAGACACGGCACAAACCTAGAAGAATTGCTGAGTTTTAATTCACCGGCCGTGAAAGCCAATACACCATCTTTTTGGAAGCCTTCATAGGGAGGTTATGGCTGCTTGAGCTTTTGGTTCTCGCAGTCAAGGAGTGCAGTTGCACTCTATATAAAGGGAGGTATCGCGCAGTTCGATACTCCTGTGGGGGTCCGGGCAGGGACACCAAGAGCCCGCCGATGAGCCTAGCTTGGTGTCCTAGGCGAAACCCCACACAAGACACGGCACAAACCTAGAAGAATTGCTGAGTTTTAATTCACCGGCCGTGAAAGCCAATACACCATCTTTATGGTAGATGCCTGAGAAAAACCCACATCACTCTTGGCTCTTCAACAGATCACGTCCTAAACTGCTCGTGGATGACAAAGCACAATGTAACCTAGCTCTAACTGTTATCAATGCACGGGCCACCCTCAAGGTGACTTAAACATGGCCTATCCTAACAGCACTTAATTTCTATGACTCAATCTAACTTGTTTCTTGCATCAGGAATTTACAATGGGTTGTAATTTTGAAATCAGGTATCAATAACCTACAGTACATACACCAGGTGCTAACAATCCCATTAATGTAAATACAGTTGCCTACACAAATGCTGCCACGAAAACATTACCATATTCACTTGAGCTTGATCGAGAGAGCATTCTCACAAATAATGTAACATGGACTGACTTCAGTAGATACTGAATACTGGATATCGCTTCTCTGATTTACATACGGTAAGTAACTTAACCGCAGCATTATCATATTAGAAATGTTGGCAGTCCTGGCATGGGCTGAAGTTTGGGAACTTCTTACAATAATTGAAACCATATTAACTAACAACCTACCATTAAGGCGATTAGCTCTTCTCTCCCAAAGAATGGTATCTTACTTTCAGGGAAATGTTAACACACACACTTGTATTCCCCGTAATGTACAAATAATTTCTAGGAATGTTGTGTATGCATTGCTTTCTTAAATTGTCGTGGTGGGGAAGGAGAAGCAAGCCACATTGCCATTTCTTCCATAATACCGGTAGTTGCTATAAACAAGCTTTTGACATACCTGCGACCTGGGAAGGAGGTTTCCTGACCTAACAACATTTTATTACCATCCAAAAAACCTTGTATGAGTCGAAATAATTAGTGATATAGAGGTCCTAACTAAAACATAACCTGCTGTGAGATGACAAACATGCAACGCAAAATTTGCGTAGATACAATAACCTACCTACAAAATGAACATTTGTTTCAGAAAATAAATAATCCTCATTCTAGATGACGTAAGTAGAAGCGTTCTCAAGTTTTCACGCGGATACTCATTCATAAAAAGATATGAACAACACAGCACAAAGTAAAATGGTCGCCATCTCTACCCCCTACCGATCAGCTGATCAATCGTAAAGAGACGCTGTATGATGGCCTGTACATTACGATGGCAGTGGGTGGAGTCAACAACGTGTACAAGAATGAGGCAAGTGAAGCAGTTCAAACTCTACGAAATGTACTGCCAACACAATCAGGAACAAACGTTGCTGTGATTGGCCTTCCACACAGGTATGACTTAATACCAAAGTCAGGTGTAAACTCTGAAATTACGAAGACAAACAAAAAACTTCAAATATTGACCAAGTATCACCCTAACTGTACATTTCTTGTAATTAAATTACCTAGGAATCCTTACACTAGGCATGGGCTCTATTTAAACTCTAGGGGTAAATCTGAGTTAAGTAGCATTTTAGCTGATTGGGTGCACTCTACCTTACATTCCAAGGGAACAGCCATCCCTGTCCAGTTTAAACAAAGCTTGGACAGTAATGAGAACGCAGAGAAATGCATTAACCTGGAAAGTGATCTCACCTTCCAACGTGAATCAGGAAGTCAAGTAATGATCTCTGATACAATGAATGACATCGACATGTCAACAAATGCACAAGCAGGTTGTAGCTCGGTTCGCATGTCCTGCAGAAGGAAAAAGACAGCCACCCGAAATGAAGATTTTTTTATAGTTTTGCCCACTCACCAAATAAGCAATACAACACAAAGGAATAGTTCTTCATCTAAAGATATTAATATCAGTGGTTAATATCAAAATGTAAATGAACTAAGGTCAAAATTAACTGTTCTTTCTCAATCAATTAATGTGGCAAATTGCAATCAGGAAAACTCATAAATCTAAACTAATAGCCCTAAAATTTATATCTGTTGAACAAGTCTTTGTTGAAGTCCAAATTCATGACCAAACATTCATTCTAGGCTCTGTATACCTATCTCCAAGCTTAGAATTACAAAAGTACATAGAGAATACCATTACAGTTGAAGACATATTGGACCCTCGAAATGAAAAATGCCATTTTCTGTTAATGGGCGATTACAATCTCCCGAATATAACATGGTTCCAATCAAATGAAGACTGTATGGGGTTCCTCACATCCGGAATTAATACTGACTGTTTTGTTAAGGTGTTAACCATTATTTATTTAACTATTTCTTTCACTACACAACTATACAACAGACATATTTAAAACATAGAACAACGAACAACAACACACAGTCTTTTGTCACAGAGTCCAAACACCGCAAGATGGCCCTCCAGCCAGCAGCCGCCATTTAGGGTCCAAAAACGACATAGTAGACTCTTTTAATCAGTTCCAAAACATCCTCCCACCTTCTTATCATACTATGATTAAAACCACTGTACTTCAAATATGACAGATCAAGGAAAATTTACAAATTGAGGCGGGATGGAATTCGTATCTTCCTCCCATACCTTGTCGAACACAAATGTGGAACACCAGGGGGCGAGACAGGAACATCAGAGCTCGAAACAGGAACACCAGGGTCTTCATCCAAGACCTCTTCTTCACACTGCCACTCAGTGAGTTGCTTCTAGAGGATAGATGTTCTGCGCAGGCCGCTTCAGCTCTCCAGTTGTAGTCTTCACCTTGACCACTCTGACGCCATTGTCTTTTCCGGGATGTACTGAAACCATCCTTCCTAAAGGCCAGTCCATTCTACGTGCACTGTCACTTCCAAGGATCACTACTTCTCCCACCTTCAATCCTCGATGTTAGTTTGCTTTGCCTTTTCCTGGTTTAAGTTGCCCTAGGTACTCTATTCTGAATCTTTTTCGCAAATCTGCCCTCAAATGCTGCATGTGCCTGAACATTTTTCCATGGTTTAGCTGATCAATGTGATCAATATCGGGTACTCCCACCCTCGGAATGTCCTGAAGAAACATTGCAGGTGTCAACGTTACCAAATCATCACTATCTTCAGATAAATAAGTCAAAGGCCGAGAATTGATGACTGCCTCTGCGTCCAACAGAACTGTAAATAGTTCCTCATAGTCTAAGGAGGAACGAGCCAGAACTCGTCGCAACGTCTTCAGCATTTGAACAATACGCTCCCAAAACCCGCCCCACCATGCAGCAGTGGTAGGATTGAATTTCCAAACAATTCTCATGCACGTAGCCTCAACATTTATTTGGGTCCAGTCAACTTCACTGAAAGCATTTTCTGCTCCTACAAAATTTGTCCCATTATCACTGTAAATGTTGTTTAGTCTCCCTCTTCGAGCGATGAATCTCCTCAATGCTTGCAGATACACTGGAGTAGATAGGGTCCTAACGAGTTCAAAATGCACAGCTCTGAAAACCGCACATGTGAATAGCACCACCCAGACCTTTTCACCTCCTCGGAGGTATAACGGGCCAGCCAGATCAACTCCTACAATTTCAAAGACAGAAGCGTCTCTAATCCGATCCTCCGGTAAAGGTGCAACTTCGATGGTAATTCCCTTTGCTTGGTGTCTTCTGCACCTGACACAGCCAGAAATCACCTTTCTTACTGTCCTTCTACCTTTAACAATCGAAAACCGTTCTCACAAAGTGCAGAGAAGAACTTATACTCAGGGCCGTGGAGAGTGGCGACGGGCCCTGGGGATGTAGTCTCCCGGACCCCATACCCAAATTCTGTAAAATTAATTTATAATCGTCCTATATTTGCTCAAAGTGATACTGCGCCTATTTTTGCACCAAGAGCCCGCTGGCAGATACAAATCAAGTCTAGACATTTTTAAATAGTTTTCACATATAGTATTTTCAAGTTGAAATTCTTAAGAATTGCTGCCCTTGGGTCAAGGCCTAACACTGATGTGTGTTTTGGTTGAACGGCGATCACACATGTTAGTACATTAATTTAAAAAAAGCCAAATATATTTTCATAATCAAGCACAGGTAAGTCAAGTTCATGTGCTAGTAGTAGATTGCAGATGCCATATCAATAAGTGTTTTCGCAAGGGAAGAGAATGTGAATTTGAACTATAATTTTGTAATTTGGAGCCTGTACCGTAGATTTCTTATAATTTAATATTGCCTAGGCAGTAAGCAAATCTAGAGCCAGAGTTCTCCTAAAGATCCTCTTAATCCTATGTATGACTAGAGATATTCAGAAGCCAAGATTATGGGAGGAAAGAACACCCTGGGGTCTGGGGGATATGCAACATCCCCAAGGTCAGAGGGTGTCCGAGAATCCTCCTCCGGAAAATTTTGCAAAAATTAGGTCCAAATTAGTGAGTTATAAGCCATTTGGGAGTTTGTATTTGTGATATTTTGGAGTAAAAATTTGTCCCAGGGGCTATAGAAAGGACACATCGATATTGAAGTAAAAGGTCTCTTCAAGTAAGAACACACGATGTAGCCGCGCGTGTTATATGGCTCACCATTGACCATGATGGGGAACTACAGATCGCGCAAACAGCGGCTATCCTGAGTGTGTTTTTCACAAGGAAAGAAAAAGTGAATATAAACTTTCAATATACTGTATCTACATATTACTCAACTATACGAGAAGATCAACAATATTGCATGTATTTTTTCTATGCCTGACAATAGAAACATCCCACCCTTTCGCAAGATATAAAGCATCAATCGTTTCCACATAGTGCGAAAGTGAATTATTGTGTCAACGCTCCTTTAAAAACTATTTTACCTACCTGCCTTTACGGCATACAATACGTCTTGTTGTTGTTGTTTGAGTCTTCAGTCTTTTGACTGGTTTGATGCAGTTCTCCTCGCCTCCCTGTCCTGAGCTAATCGTTTCATCTCTACATAGCTACCACACCCTACGTCCGAGGCAATCTGTTTAACATATTCTAACCTTGGTATACCCCTACAGTTCTTGTCCTCGACCCTTCCTTCCATAACTAAGCTTGCTATTCCTGGGTGTCTTAGTATGTGTCCTACCAACCTATCTCTTCTCTTCATTAGCAGTCGCCAGAAACATCTCTCCTCTCCCACTAGTCTTAATACCTCTTCGCTTGTAACCCTATCTACCCATCTGATCATCATTCTCCTGTAACATCACATTTCAAACGCTTCAATTCTCCTATTTTCTGCTGCTCCAATAGTCCGAGTTTCACTTCCATAGAGCACCACGCTCCAGACAAAGGCCTTCAAAATGACTTCCTAACACCTAAATCTATATTCGACGTCAACAGATTCCTTTTCTGTAGAAATGCTTCCCTTGCCTGAGCTAACCTACTTTTTATATCCTCTTTGCTTCGTCCATCACTGGTAATTTTGCTTCCTAAGTAACAGAAGTCTCCTACTTCCTTTAGTGTTTCACCTGTCAATTCGATGTCCATAGAGGATTCTGATTTATTTCGGCTGCATTCCAATATTTTTGTTTTATATTAATTTTCATCACGAATTCTTTCCTCAAGACGGAGTCCATACCATTCAAAAACTCATTCAAATCCTCAGGCGTGTTAGCCAAGATGACGATGTCATCGGCAAATCTCAGAGTTGAAATTATTTCTCCTTGAATCTTCACTCCCACTTAAAACTTGTCTCCAATTCCCTTCATTGCTTGTTCAATGTAAAGATTGAAAAGTATGGGTGATAAGTTGCAGCCTTGCCTTACATCTTTCTGAATATCAGCTTCTCTCTCATGTCCTTCAGCTCGAATGACTGCTGTCTGGTCTCTGTATAGATTGTAGATCACCTTCTTATCCCTGTACTTTATTCCAATCGTTTTCAATATGTCAAACAATTCAGTCCAATCAACGTTATCAAAAGCCTTTTCTAACGAGACAACACACTCGTTATATTCATTTCACCTCAAAATCTAAGCTCAACGTGTCGCACCAAACTCGAACTCGAAACTCTTGAGTTGTTTGATCAACCACACCAGGATAGCCTTGGCGAAATTGAAGTGATGGGATGAAAAAGTTATATGAATGCTTGGTGCATAAGTCATAAACTCGCCCGAGCTAAATTTAGAATAATGGAATGCTCTGTCTTGCGGTATATTCTGAGAACAATACCTAGGGAAGCCCCATCGCCTATGTTGACCGCTCTGAGACAGTCGTTCTTCCCACAAGCACTTTGCGAAGGAAAATATTGTCCTCTTGACAGGATATGTTTGCAATCCTTGTAACATTGTACAAAGACAGTTCATTGCATTCACCAAATTATAGCAATAGCAAATTCAAGTCACATAAAGGCAATAATGATCCAATGCCCGATCGGGCCTCTCCTCCTAGAACGCCGGGCTCCCCTGGGAGGGTCGGGCCCCGGGGCACCAGCCCTGCTTGTCCCCCCCCTCTCGTCGGGCCTGCTTGTACTCCAGCATGAGACATTTCTAGATGTTTCTCCATGATCATCATGTGAACTAGCCGGTGTTTAGCTGGTAGCAGAATTGGAGTGAGGAATAATTCATCGTCCGGTCTCCTTATTAACCTCGCTTTTACTCGAAGTAATCCTCTTTCATATTCAAACACGTTCAGATTCTTGAAGGACTGCTCCTTTTCGGCGAGCATCTCTTGCGAAACGATCTTCAACAGTCTCCTTTCAGCTACCTGCAATTCTTCGACTTGGAGTTCCTTTGAAATACGTACTTCGCACCCTTTTGCTGTGTTGTGGATGAATCTTAGAATCCAGGCTGTCATCCTGACAACTTTTGAGTACTTGAAAAAGTATTTCAGATACCACTTTTCTTCTGGTTCCACAGAAACTAGGTCTACGGTTGAAATTCCTTTCCTTTTCTCTTCATTTATCCTTTCTTCATCAGGCAAGGCGTTGTCGAGAGGCCATTCCGAACTGGGAGATCTCAGCCAAAGAGGGCCCTCCCACCATTTCGACGTCATGAGTTTGGAAGCAGAACAACCCCAAGAAGGCTGGGTTATTCACTCCACGTACATGATTCCAGCTATCAGGGTTAGACAACTCTTTAATTTCCTTCATCCGATTTGCTACAAAAGTTCCCCAGACTTCCTTCCTCTTGATCCAGCAGAGAGCTGTTGTGGAGTCTGTCCAATAATATGTTGAAAGCTCTGCTATTCCTAAACTTGCCTTTATGGAAAATGCAAGGCGAGCTCCAATTGAACAAGCTAGGAGTTCCAACCGCGAAATAGTCATTTTTTTCAGCGGGGCTATACAAGACTTTGCTTGTAGAACGTTATATTTGTGTCCTTTCCATCTTCTGAACGAAGAAACACAACCGCAGCATAATATGCTACTCCTCTTGCGTCGCAGAACGTATGAAGGCTCCAAGATTCCTGTGTCTAGCAGCGTGCCATTTGTCTGGGAATTTTAATATCAGGCAATACCTCAAGTTCATAATGCCAAATTTCAAACTTCTTCCTCATGTCATCCTCCATTTCTTCATCCCAGCTCATTTTCTTCTGCCAACTTTCCTGCAACAGCAACTTCGGTACTAGTTCCAGTATTTTTTCATCCTATGGAGCAAGTTAAGCACTTAACCTCTCCAATTTCATCAGCATATTCTGTGCCGATTCCAGCTCAACTATTTCGCTGGTTAAATTACGCATTACCTCATTATAGGTCTTTGTGTAGGAGGCTCGAATTGGCTTACGTTGTTTCACAAGCTTTTCCATTGTCTTGTAGGTTAGGCTATACCTAGAGTTTCACTTACAAAGAAATCTTACGTATCTTGCCGTAACTTCTCGTAATTTACGTATTAAATCACGTCGGGGTCACCATATGTTTTGTTAAGGGAATAATTCACGGAATTAGTGGTTAGGCCTACCATTATTTATTTAACTATTTCTTTCACTACACAACTATACAACATACATATTCAAAACATAGAACAACGAACAACAACACACAGTCTTTTGTCACAGAGTCCAAACACCACATAATGGCCCTCCAGCCAGCGGCCGCCATTTAGGGTCCAAAGAACGACATAGTAGACTCTTTTAATCAGTTCCAAAACACTGACAAATCAAAACAAATTATTGACACCCTTTGCTATCCTACCTTATATCAGTTTAATAACATTCCAAATATTCTTAACCGTAATCTAGATTTAATATTCTCCAATTTTTCCATAACTGTTACCTCTAGCTCAGATGTTCTAATTCCAGAGGATAAGTACCACCCTCCTCTGGATATTGATTTTAAGTTGGCAGTTGATCATCAACCTCTTTCAAGCAATTAGAGTTATCACAATTTTGATAAAGGAAATTTTATCGGTCTCAATAACTACTTAGCTATGATAAACTGGAGCTCTGCATTGAAAGAACAAGACATAAATTCTGCTGTAAGCATCTTTTACTCTATTCTATATGAAGGCATTGATAGATTTATTCCTCTTGCTTATTATAAGGACCCATGTTTCCCAAAGTGTAGTAGTGAACTAAGAGCCAGTGTCTTACAGAAGAAAGCGACCCATGCCATTTACAAAACGTCGGGAAGCACTCATGATTATTATGCTTTCTCAGAGCTTAGAGCCAAATGTAAACACTTGTCTAAATTATGTTATGCTGAATATTTAAACAAAATTAGATCTAATCTATACAGCGACACAAAAAGCTTTTGGGCTTTTATCAAGACAAAAAAGAATGATAAAGATATTCCTGGTACAGTTTATCTTGACTATGTGAACGAAAGTGATGGACCAGGTATTGTCAATCTTTTGCTAAACATTTCTCCTCAGTCTATAAGGACCCAATAGTTAACACCGCAAGATTTGAAACTCTTTTGTCCATTAATGTCTCAACCTGCCGGGCAGAAAAGAGTGATATTTATAACAAATTAGAGAAACTCTCAAATAACAAATCATTTGGTCCTCATGGTCTCCCACCAATTCTATTAAAATCTTGTCGATTCATTACAACAGAACCATTATTCAACTTATTTAACCTCTTTCTTGGAACTGGTAAATTCCCTGTTAGATGGAAGAGTAGCTATGTAATTCCTGTCTTGAAATGTGGTGACAAATCCAATGTTAACAAGTAGTTCCGTGAAGAACTATACAGCCTATTTTCAAATATCCTACTTATGTTAACTGCCACTATAAGCATACAAAATTTCAGTTTGATTGCAGTAATAGATTCGTAGTTATTGAGGACCGACTAAATACTTCGGATGGTCGCCATGTTGGATTTTATATATGTAGGTCCTAGAGTCATGTACTGTTACATGAAGTTTATTGTGTAGCCTACGTGTAGCATTCAAACTTCATTCGCATCATTAGGACACAAGAAGTAACAAGGAGATTTTAAAATTTCGCACAGCTGCCATCTTGTGGTTATGAAAACAATTGAAATAAATTAGATGCCAGTGGATTAACATTCGTATAAGGATTTACTGTACCAAGTATCACTGCACTTGGATGGTTGAATTGCGAGAAACGTTCAAGTGAATATTTATATTTCGCGTCGCCGCCATGTTGGATTTGTGATCACCAGGTTATTTAAAGTCCTATAGGTGAACTTAAGTCCATAGCCCCTATGAACATTAACAAATCCAGTTTGATTGCTATAATAGATTCGAAGATATTCAGAGCCGTCTAAATATTTCGGATGGTCGCCATGTTGGATTGTTAAATGTATAGGCCATAGATTCATGTACCATTAAAAAAAATTATTGCGTAGGTTCATTATTCAAACTTTCACTTCGATCGCCTGATACGACACAAGAAATAAAAACTTAATTTTAAAATTCGCACAGCCGCCATCTTGAGGTTATGTAAACAATTGAACTAAATTAGATACCAGTGCATTATAATGTGTATAAACACTTCCTGTACCAGATTTCATTGTGTTTGGAACTTTAAATCGCGGGAAAGTTCTATTTAAAATTTTCGAATTCGATTGGACGCCATGTTCGTTTTGTAGTTAACCGGTTTGTAAAAGTCATATAGATGAACTTTCAGTAGCACCCTTTATCTCCGTACAAAATTTCAGGGTGATACCTCTAATAGTTTCAGAGATATAGAATGCCGGTGAAATATTTCGCACATCCGCCATCTTGTGGTTATGTAAACAATTGAACGAAGTTAGATGACGATGCATTACAATGTCTATAAACATATACTGTATCAAGTTTTATTGCGTTTGGTTGGTTAAATCGCGAGAAACGTCTATTTAAATGTCGCAAATTCGCGTGGCCGCCATGTTGGTTTTTAGTTACCAGTTTTTCAAAGGTCACATGGGTGAACTTCTAGTGGTTTTCTTTATCACCGTAAAAAATCCAGGGTGATATCGGGAATAGTTTCGGAGATATTGAATGCTGGTGATATATTTCGCACAGCCGCCATGTTGGATTGGTAAGACGTAACAACATTTGAAGGGCACGGTCGGGGTTGTCCGGAATAGTGCTATGAACTTACCAAGTTACATTGGAACCGCTCCAGCCGTTTAGAAGTTATTATTGGGACACACACACCTCTCTCTCTCTCTCTCTCTCTCACACACACACACGCACACACACACACGGACAAAAGGTGATCTCATAAGCCTGTTTTTTTTTGTTTTTTTTTTAATTGAAAATAGGCTAAAAATTATAGAGTTGTTTGTAAATAGTCGTTCACACCCAAATTATTAAATCTATAATTACTGACAAAACTTCACCCCAATTTTCCTCCTACATAACTGAACAACAGCATGGCTTTATGCCAGGTCTTTCAACATGTACAAATCTCCTAGTTTATTTGGAGTACATACTGAAAGCAGTAGAAGAGCACAATCAAGTGGACTGCATCTACACTGATCTAGCCAAAGCCTTCGACTCTCTCGACCATAAAATTCTTCTTTCAAAATTACAAGGTATACAAAACCCACCAATATCACGGCTGTCCTGATATTTAGATGGCAGAACTCAGATTGTCAAAATACTCAATTTCTTATCTCAACCAGTAGCTGTCTCTTCTGGTGTTCCGCAAGGTGCCCATCTTTCTCCTTTGTTTTCTAATCTTTATTAATGCTATCAATACAGTTTTCAAACATGCCAAAATCCTCCTGCTAGCCGATTATACAAAGTTCTTTATGAAAGTTCAATCTCTTCAGGACTGTATACTTCTTCATGAAGAACTTTAGCGTCTAGAGGAGTATTGTTCATTAAATGGGTTATTGCTAAATCCTCAAAGGGAGTAGCAGCCTTTCAGAATAAATCAATTCTTTACTAGTCTAATAGATGATTCAGATATTGATAATATAAGCCAACTAATGGCTACATTGCGTTCTGCTGCACGGCTGAAAGCAACGGGAAACTACAGCCGTAATGCTCTTCCCGAGGATATGCACCTCTTTAGGCATAATTACATGTGATGATGGCCTCCTCCCTTGTCAAATTCCAATCCGGAGGTAAACTAGTACCCCGTTAAGATCTCCGGGTGGGGACTACTCGAGAGGGGGTTAACATCACAGAAGTGACAAAGAGGATATCTGACATTCTGCGGATCCGAGCGTGGAATGTTAGAAGTCTGCTAGGAAGTGGAAAGTTAGAAAACTTAGAAATGGAAATGGATAGGTTGAGGTTGGATTTGGTTGGGATTAGTGAAATGCGCTGGCAGGAAGAACAGGACATTTGGTCAGGAGACTACAGGGTCATTAGCACTAAATCAAACAATGGCCAAGCAGGGGTTGGTCTCATATTGAGTAGGAAACTTCGACAGCGGGTGGAATATTATGAGCAATGTAGTGAAGGGATTATTGCAGCAAAAATCAATACTAAACCTACGTGCACCACAGTGGTACAAGTCTATATGCCTACCAGTCAAGCTGATGATGAGGATGTTGAAAAGGTCTACGAAGAAATAGATGAAATTCTGAGGTATATCAAAGGTGATGAAAATGTTATAGTAATGGGAGATTGGAATGCTGTGGTAGGAAAAGGGAGAGAAGGGAAGATAGTAGGAGATTTCGGATTAGGTGAAAGGAATGATCGAGGAAGCAGGCTGATGGAATTCTGCACCGAGCATGAGTTGGTCATAGCTAACACCTTATTCAATAACCACAATAGAAGAATATACACATCGATGAGACCAGAAGATACAGGGCGTTACCAAATCGACTTCGTTACGGTCAAGCAGAGGTTTTGAAACCAGATTTTGGATTGCAAAATATATCCTGATGCTGACATAAACTCTGACCACAATCTGGTTGTAATGAAATGCAGATTAAAGTTGAAGAAACTGAAGAAAAGTCAAAACCCAAAAAGGTGGGCAATAGACAGACTGAAAGTAAAGGATGTAAACGAAAGATTCAAGAAGAGTATAACGGAAGGACTAATGAAAACCCCTAAACAAACTTCAATTGCAGATGAATGGGCACTTTTGAAGAGTGAAATAACAAAATCCGCAGAAGAAAACATTGGTAGGAAAGAAAGAATAGGTAGAAAACCGTGGATCACTCAGGATATACTAGAATTGATGGATGAAAGGCGGAAACACAAGAATGTAAGAGATGAAAAGGGGAAAGCAGAATACAGACGTATGAGAAATGAGGTTAACAAGAAGTGCAAGGAAGCGAAGGAAGAATGGTTGAAAGAGAAATGTGCAGGTATAGAAAATTGTCTGAAATTAGGAAAAGTAGACACCGCTTATCGAAGGATTAAGAATACTTTTGGGGAAAAGAAGACTAAGTGCTGTAATATTAAGGACACAAATGGAAAGCTTCTAACAGATAGGGAAGAAAAAGTTGAGAGATGGAAAGCTTACATAGAGTGCTTGTATAAGGGAAAGGAGATTGAGAATCATGTAATGGAAAGGGAGGAGGAAATTGAGGAGGATGCAAAAGGAGATTTAATATTGAGATCAGAATTTGACAGAGCATTAGAGGACTTACGCAGGAACAAAGCACCAGGCATAGATGATATACTGATTGAGTTGCTACGCTGCATAGTAGATGAAGGTCTAATCAGGTTATATCACTTGGTGTGTAGGATTTATGAGACAGGTGAGATACCCCCTGATTTCAAGAAGAATGTAATCATCCCCATGCCAAAGAAAGTGGGAGTTGACAGATGTGAATATTACCGTACAATCAGCTTGATTACTCATGCTTCAAAGATCCTGTCAAGAATAATTTACAAGAGGGTTGAAAGCCAGATGGAAACGGAGTTGGGTGAAGACCAGTTTGGTTTCAGGAGAAATGTAGGAACAAGGGAAGCTGTACTAAGTCTTAGGCTGATTTTGGAAGGTATAATAAGGAAAGATAAGAGAATATTCAGGGCATTTGTAGACTTAGAAAAGGCTTTTGATAACGTTGATTGGACTAAATTGTTTGACATTTTGAAATCTATTGGAATAAAGTACAGGGATAGGAGGGTGATATACAATCTATACAGAAACCAGACAGCAGTCATTCGAGCAGAAGGACGTGAGAGAGAAGCTGGTATTCAGAAAGGTGTAAGGCAAGGCTGCAACTTATCACCCTTACTTTTCAATCTTTACATTGAACAAGCAATGAAGGAAATTGGAGAAAAAAATAAAGTGGGAGTGAAGATTCAAGGAGAAATAATTTCAACTCTGAGATTTGCTGATGACATCGTCATCTTGGCCGACAAGCCTGAGGATTTGAATGAGTTTTTGAATGGTATGGACTTCGCCTTACGGAAAGTATTCATGATGAAAATTAATAAATGTAAAACAAAACTACTTGAATGCAGCCGAAATAAATCAGTAACCTCTATGGAGATCAAATTGGCAGGTGAAAAGCTGAAGGAAGTAGGAGACTTCTGTTACTTAGGAAGCAGAATAACTAGTGATGGACGAAGCAAAGAGGATATAAAAAGTAGGATGGCTCAGGCAAGGAAAGCATTTCTACAGAAAAGGAATCTGTTGACATCGAATATAGATTTAGGTATTAGGAAGTCATTTTTGAAAGCCTTTGTCTGGAGCGTGGCGCTATATGGAAGTGAAACTTGGACTATTGGTGCAGCAGAAAAGAGGAGAATTGAAGCATTTGAAATGTGGTGTTACAGGAGAATGATGAAGATCAAATGGGTAGATAGGGTTACCAACGAAGAGGTATTAAGACGAGTGGGAGAGGAGAGATGTTTCTGGCGATTGCTAATGAAGGAAGAGATAGGTTAGTAGGACACATACTAAGACACCCAGGAATAGCAAGCTTAGTTATGGAAGGAAGGGTCGAGGACAAGAACTGTAGGGGTAGACCAAGGTTAGAGTATGTTAAACAGATTGCCTCGGATGTAGGGTGCGGTAGCTATGTAGAGATGAAACGATTACCTCAGGATAGGGAGGCATGGAGAGCTGCATCAAACCAGTCAAAAGACTGAAGGCTCAACTAAATGTATACTAGTTAGATTCTAAAAAAGAAACAGCATATAGAATTCTCTTATCACTTTCTGTCGTCTACTCCACGTCATGCTGTTAGAAGTATTTGTGACCTGGGAGTAACATTCTCTGACATACTTAATTTTAATGAACATATGGAAAATATTTAAAAAAGGCATTGCAGTGATTAGGTTGCATAACACGTTACACCTATTCCAAGGAATTTTGTGACTCAAATATTTATTTCCTACTGTACTTGACCCTCGTCAGACCCTTAATTGAATATTGTACACCGATTTGGAGCCCTTTCAATAAAATACAAATTGAGAGTTTAGAGAAAGTAAAACACAAATTCCTACGAATTTATGCGTATCGTTTCGTACACCCAATAACGAATCATAACTACACTGAAGTAATGATGCATATGAAGCTGCCAACTCTTAAATCCCGTCGTGATAATTTTTATATTCTTAATATGTACAAGATCGTAAACTCCCACATAGACTGCCCACAATACATATATATATATATATTTTTGCAGATGTGGACGCTGTCCATGGTGGCAAATTACAACAATAACAACAACAAACAAAAAACACTAAGCAAAATAAATCATTCATACAACTAAAAAAATACATTTTAGATACAAGGATTAATTGGCATAAGAAAATAATAATAATAGAAACAAATATAAAATACGAATAAGGATAATTTCCACTATTCTTCATCCATGGCATGTCACTGGCTCCTGATCTGGTGCTTTCTCACCAACTCTTTAAATTTTCCAACATTAGAAGGCAAAGGGCTGAAAATGTCCCCTGGTAAATTGTTACATTCTACTTCCCCCCTCCCAATGAAAGAATATTTGCCCCAGTTGCTATTCCACTGACTTAATTTTTAATTTACACGAATGACTGTATCTGCCCATATAAATACCTCCCTTTCCCAATCCCTCATGAATGTCTTCCCAAGCAATTTCCCCCTCGTAAGCTAAGAAAATATCCCCTAGTCTTGCTCTTGAACGTCTACCAGCCAGACTTTCCCATCCCAAATCCTGAATCATCCTACTTACACTACCCGTCGATCTGTGGTCCTCCATTACATACCTGGCGGCCTTCCTTTGTACTCCTTCCAATTCCTTTATTAAATACATTTGGTATGGATCCCACACTCCCCCAGCATTTTCCAGCAGAGGACGGACTAGAGACATGTATGCCCTTTCCCTAATCTCTCTGCCAGCCCCTTTAAACACTCGCATAACCATATGTAGTGACTTGTATGTTTTCTTCACTATTTCTCCAAGGTGCTCACCCCAGTGAAAATTCCCACCCCCCAGAGTTACACCTAAATACCTACATTCGTCCCCAAATACAACTTTATTTTCCCCTACTGAATATTCAAAACAATATGATTCCTTTTGTTAACAAATCTCACTGCCTGACATTTCTTTGAATTTATCATCATATCACTTTCATCTGCCCAGCTTTGTATGACAGTCAGGTCCCTCTGCAAAATGCCGCAGTCATCCAGATGATTTATCCTCCTGTATACTACTATATCATCTGCAAATAATCTTATCAGGGATGATATTACAACCCCTATGTCATTTACATACATGAGAAATAGCAAAGGCCCCTATTTACTTCCCTGAGGTACCCACCTTTAACTGTTCTGACACTGACCCTCCAACCCTTACCCTTTGACTTCTCCCCTCCAAAAAAGATCTCACCCATTGTACTACTCTCCTGTCCAATCCCACTGCCTCCATTTTCCTTAAGAGGATATCATGATTGACCCTATCGAAAGCCTTTGAAAGATCAATTGCAATACAGTCAACTTGACCTCTATTATCCAAAGCCTCACTGATATCTTGCTGAAAGCCTGATAGTTGTGATTCACAAGAAAATCCCTCTCTGAAACCATGCTGTTAATTTGCCAACCACTTACTATTCCCTAAGCATTCCCTTATGTAAACATCCATAATTCCTTCAAAAATTTTGTATATAATACATGTTAGGCTGACAAGTCTGTAGCTGTCACTATCCCCCCTTTCCCCTCTCCCTTTATATATCGGACCTACCAGAGCCTGTTTCCAGTCATCAGGCACTACCCCATTATTTATACAAAAATCAAACAGAAACCTAAATAAGCTACAATGTTCCATCCCATAATCTTTAACAATTCCCCATTTATCCCATCTAACCCAGCTGCTTTTCCTGACTCCTATCCCCGTATTGCATTATGGATATCCTTATTTTCATTTACTAAATGAAATCAATATCCATGTGCCCCAATGTTCGATGCGCAAGCATCATGTCTTTGAAACAAACTGGCATCCCACTAATTATGGTCTAAATAGTCCCATTGGCAGAATGATGCGAATCTCAAATGGGGTCAGCATAGACTTGTTCAATACTGATGAATGACCCCTTAGAAAAAATCTGTTTTCCTCTTCATTAGATAATCTGTATGAATACAGTAGATTGTACTAGTACACAAACTATGCCTTCGAATACTACATTGTAAATATTTGTTTATACTCGTATTAAATCTAATGGATTTTATCCTGTATAAAATAAAATGGTGGAAGCCGTCAATAAAGATGTATGTATGTATGTATGTATGTATGTATGTATGTATGTAAGGCACATAAATAAACATATAATTTACAACACCTTAACCTCCTGGCGTTGTTTAAAATGATACAATAGATTACTGCAATCAGGGATTTGAGAATGATATAACTGCTCTGCTCATTACACTCATATAGGATTCTACTCGAATCTGGTGGTATTTTGAACCACACAGAAAAATGCATAACAAAATCCATTGAAAAATTGAATGAGTGATTCTTTCTCATTAACTGATACGCCCGTTAGTGGCGTGAGAATAATTCCATGAATCAGGAGCTAAGTAAAGTAAACATGGGGTTACAAACCACCAACAAAATGCAGCATGAGCTGTTTAGAAAAATTATAGCTCCCAGCTAAACAAAAATATACAATAATTCACAAGATGCACCAGTGTGTAAACACACCATGGGTGTCTATCCAATGAGCTTCGAAAGAAACGATGCAGAAGCTCGTAAAGCAAAAATACACTAAAACGGTGACTACAAAAGACAAACCTACCTATATGACTACCATCATTACGGTTGCTACAGAACTACTCCACCATGACCGATAACCTGTACAGCAGAGAATTTAATGCAAGACTCACGGCGAATCGTGGTTCGCCTCATATCCAACAAGGAAATTTGAGGGGTTAATCAATTCCTCATGGATTAAGGGAAATTCCATCATTCCCAAGGCTAGGAGTCCAGCCATTTTTTTCTCCTCTTCTTCCAATCCATAATGCGGTTAGTTCCTCGACATCTCATCCGCAAGAATGGCTTAAGCTATTATCAGCATCATAGTAAAGTGGGAAAAAGTTACCTCCACGTGGTTGAGTAGCAGCAATTCGTAGGCTTATGAAATATGAATAATCACTGAATTGAAGCGTAGGTTTGGTATGAGTAACACTGACTTTACACTTTGCAGACTTTATCAAAGAATGACCAGTTGTCTGCTCACAGAATTTACAGATGCGTCTGGAATCTATCACACAGATTCTAACACTTGTTAAATTGCCATTGCCGAGTATCACTATGATCGTTGGGCGGAAAATTCCGGCTTTTACACAGCACGGTTTTATATTATATGATTTGCGTAAACACGCTATAATTCACGGTATTTCACAGTTAATATTCAATATTCACGACTTGCATACAAAATTGGCATCTGCTCGCCACGTGCAGATCCGTAAAAATCGTAGTTTCACAAATCTGGCGTGAATTTTACATCGACGTTGTCACTATTCACGAACTTGATCATTCACAAGCACATTGCGTGCAAAAACAACTCGTTGAACATGGATTCCAATCAAAGATGTGGACAACTATCGTCCTAAGCCCAGGTCTACTTAGACCTTCACAAAATCACGTCTGTGCATGACCAACACACAATAGGGCTTGGTTCCCCTCGGAAGTTGATGTTCCGGGCTCGACACTTCCAAATTCGCGTAGCGATTGACTATGTCCTGTTCGCATCTCTGGGATGATATACCTTTACCTTTATGAAAATAATCAATTATTAAACCATCACACCCTGGTAAATGATGCAGAATGACGTGTTATGATTTATTCAAGTGTGCATAATTAAAATTCCATCTTTAATACATCAGGAAAATTATTCACAGGATCTTGGCAGAGTCAAAAGTATGTCTGAAGCACAATCATGCTTTCTGGGTACGTTCAGCATATCTTGGTTGTGAAAAATCCATGTTTGCTGAGAAATCATCACCAAGATGAGCGAATACGGGCTCAATATACATAGTGAATAGCTGAAGAATATATCTATCACTTGTATAACTTGCCTCAATGTTCATCCACGCAGCTTTATAAAAGTCCATAGCTTTAACACGCAGCTCTACTGTTCGTCTCTACTCGCACGACTTTCGCTGCTCGCCTTCACTGCAAAATGAAATGTTACTGGCTGAGCGCTTTCACGAACATGCTTTGTTTCTGTTCTGATTCAATAACTCCGTAGCAAACGGCAATATAATTCGCTCCTATATGTGTGTAATTCACTTCTTCAATCGAACTTATTCACGGAATTGATATATACTCTTTACTTTCACTACGAAACACGTTAGTTTAACATCACCCTAATGTGGTGTAATGATATCTGTATCGTTGAATTTCCGGCCTATGCTCGTCTCTCTGACCCAACTTGAAGCCACGCTGAAGGGTCTAACTCGCTGCTTCTCGCGTAACCTTGAGGGCACTGGGAATGAACTCGTCCAAATTAGCACCTCTCGCTTCAAACGATCTCGGAATAAGAATCTTTTTTTCTGGCTGTCAGCTCCCTCCTTTGATTTCTCTCGGCGCCATTTTTGTAGAGTGGGGATAATCCGCGCGTACCTCTACTTTACAATAATACAGTGTACTGCGTACATCTTCAGCTATACTATTACTACATAATGCTTTCTCCTTAATTTAGACATATTTTCATTTAATAAAAACTTCTTAATGGTGCCAGGTAATGAATATTTAATTTGCATATGCTTTCAGAGTATTCCAATCATGCCAGTCACTTCTGATTGGTTAATTCAATACATTCTATTAGCAGGGGCAGATGACCTCGTAGTTCCGCCCCTTAAAACAACAATAACTAACTAACTAACTAACATTCTATTAGCTGGTGTATACCGTCTTTATCCTATTATAGGCGCGGTTACAGTTCGTTGCAAGGGTAAAATGAACTTCTCAAACTGAACCATAATGTACCACGAGCATCGCTACTGTGAAGAAACCAAGTTTTCTTGCCCATATCCAGTGTCTATGTTTCAATGCAAAACCATTATCATTGAGTTGGAAATGACCACAAAATTGACCAAAAATAATCAGAATTCGGGCTCAGTACGGCTTGTATTTTTTGCCAGCAGTCCTATAGTTATTATGTACGCTGCCTTTGATCTAAGGATAAAAGTGATGAGCAATCAGGCTGCAATATAACATTTTATGTTGGCGTATATTCCTAGCCATTTTAAGTATCAAATTTCTATGATAGTGTGACAGACTCGTGTGAGCGCACCTGGTGGCAGACTCGTGCGAGCGCGTGGCGCGCTGGCTGCAATTGTGAGTTGGGCCGGCAAGCTGGCAGTGGATGAATCGAGAAGGCGACGATACGAGAGAGAAGAGATTTAGGATTCGGTGAAAAGGCAGTGTTGAGATTTGGAGTGTAGTAGTTTCAAAAAGACTAGAGCTCGACGTTCCCAGTTTAAATATTAATGAACACTACATTAATATTTAGTAGTGTAAGCTTTGATAAATAAAGAAGTACGGTAGTGTATTTGTATATGCCTGGCCGGTTATTTCAAGAACCGTAAACGTAACAACTGGTGTCAGACGTGTGGGGTCAGGCTATAGAGTAAATACATAGTGAAAGTCTTGAGGTACCGCATTTTAGAGTGTGAAATGACGACCAGGAAAGTTAAACTTTCAGCACTGAAAGTTTCGGAGTTACGTCAGGAACTGGAAGAAAGGGAAGTTGATTCTACGGGAATAAAATTTGTGCTGCAAGCGAGGTTAAGACAGGTGCTGGTGGACACAGGTGAGGATCCAGAAACATTTCTTTTCGAGATTACTGGTGGGACTGAGGGTTTGTGTCAGGTATTAGAAAACATGGAAAAGAAAATACGAACAGAAAATTCAGAACTATATAAAAATTTGGAAAAGAAAATAGCGGAAAACTCAGAGAAATTGGAAAGGAAGTTAATGGAAAATACTGGCAACCTCGAGAGGAAACTTCAAGAAGTAACGCTCACTACCGAAACCAAACTGAGGGAAGAATTTCAAGAATCCCTGCGGAAGTTCGAGGACGAGCTTGCGAGCGGTGTGCTTCCAAATAAAGACAAGCAGGAAAACGAAATCATTACCGCTGGTGGACCATCGGAAGGTAAGGAGCGTATACCTGTTTCCGCGTTTGGTCGGACTGACCTGCCGACTTTCGATGGGAAGCCTGCGTGGGAAGAATACCTCACCTTGTTCGAGACCGCTGCCATGATTAATGGATGGTCGGATGCCACGAAGGCTTCATTGATGAGTTTGTCGCTGCGCGGGGAGGCCCTACGAGTCCTGCAGGCTGTTCCCTTGTCGGAAAGGCAGAACTACAACATTCTTGTACAGAAACTTGAAGTGCGGTTCGGTCATCGTCACATGGAACAGCTGTATCGCTCCCAGTTGAGAAACCGTTGTCAGAGACCCAACGAGAACCTACAGGAGTTCGAAGCAGACATAGTACGTCTCGTTAGGAGCGCCTATCCAACAGTGCCCAGCGATGTGTATGAGAGTCTTGCTACCGAGAAGTTTCTCGATGGGCTCCGCGAGATTTAGACGCAGCGGGCTGAGCTGGCGCGTCCGCAAACATTGAATGATGCCTTGACTCTGGCTCTTGAGTTTGAGGCTGTCGAACAATCCGTGCGCGGCCAGGCTCGCATTCGAGCTCTGGAGAGAGACAAGGAGGTCCAGCCAGTGCCTTCCATAGAAGAAATCGTGGAGAAAGTACTTCAAGCCTTGCAGTCCAAGAAGAAACGGACGAGGTGCTGGGGCTGCGGGGAGATGGGGCATCTCAGAGATCGATGCCCTAAGTTTATGAACGGGAAGCACCAGCCACAGGAAAACTAAACAGGGTTGATAGAAAGGGGCGACTGTCAACCAGTGGCAACACCAGAAATGCCGCCACTTCTACTATCGTCGCGTCTCTGGGTTGTCAAGCCAAATCTATTTTTATTAGTGGCCATGTGGACGAGGGGCCCAGAGACCTACTGCTGGATACAGGGGCCACAATGACAATAATCAGACCAGGCATCGTGAGACGAACAGTAACAACCACGAGATGGACACTGCGAACGGCTACGGGGGAACCAGCCAACGTTCACGGGGAGGTAGTCGTCAACTTCGTCATCGGTGATACCTGGTTTCGCCATCGTGTCTTGGTCGCTGAAGTGGAGGAGGACGTCATTCTCGGGATGGATATCATGACTGAGTATAAATTTGGACTGGACCTGGAGAGTGGGATTTTGAGAGTCGGAAACGAGGAGGTAGTGCTGCAGAGGAGGAACGCCTCATCGGTACGGGTGATCGTAGCGGTAGATGTTGTACTACCTGGGCTTAGTGAAGTGATGGTAGAAGGAAAGCCGTTTGGTGGAGTTCCTCATGGCTGTGTCGTCATGGTAGGGCCTAGGTTTGCTGACGATGAAACTGAACGTGGAATACTGGTAGCCAGAGCTTTGGTCCGTGCAGGGGCGAAAATTCCAGTGCGAGTAATGAACCTTAATGATCGCTCGATAATCGTTCGGAAAGGAACCAGTTTGGGAAGCTGTTCGTCTGTGTCCTCCGTCGTACGCCAAGTACAAACAGCTACTTCCTCATCCGATATATCTTCGGTGTGGCTCGACGGTCTTATCGAGGCAGCGTGTCAAGAGCTTAATCCTGGGCAGAGCCGAGAAGTGAGGGAACTTCTTCGACGTCATAAGGATGCCTTCCAGGACGGAACCAGTAACGGAAGAACGAACGTGGTTCAACATCGCATCGATACGGGTGACTCAAGACCAATTCGCCAGACTCCCAGAAGATTACCACTAGCCAAGCGAGAGGAAGCAGAGCAGATAATAAATGATATGGCTCGCGATGGGGTGATTGAACCTTCAAGCAGCCCATGGGCTTCGCCAGTGGTCCTGGTGAAGAAGAAAGATGGATCTACACGGTTTTGTGTAGACTACCGTCAACTGAACAATGTGACGAAAAAGGACAGCTACCCACTACCACGCATCGATGACACCCTAGACACCTTGGGTGGGAGCACGATCTTCTTCACGTTGGATCTCAAGAGTGGATACTGGCAGGTAGGATTGGACCCCAGGGACAAGGAGAAGACTGCCTTTACGATTGGTTCTGGGCTTTGGGACTTCACAGTTATGCCATTTAGACTCTGTAATGCCCCTGCGACCTTTGAACGACTGATGGATCGCGTTTTAAAAGGGCTGTCTTGGGAAACATGCTTGGTCTACTTGGATGACATCATCGTTCTGGGAAGAACTTTTGAAGATCACCTGAGAAATCTCGACCAGGTGTTCTTACGTCTTAAGCAAGCCAACCTTAAGCTTAACTCCAAGAAGTGCTTCCTGTTTCGGAAACAAGTTAACTACCTCAGCCATGTTGTTTCCGGAGAGGGAGTCACCGCGGATCCGGAAAAGATTAACACGGTGAAGGAATGGCCAGTACCGAAAGATAAGCAAGAAGTCAGGAGTTACCTCGGACTGTGCACCTATTACCGTCGATTCGTGCCAGGATATGCTAACATTGCTAAGCCTCTGACCAGACTTACAGAGGAAAGTCGGAGTTTTGTGTGGGACTCGACCTGTCAACAAGCCTTCGAACAACTGAAGGAGGTATTGACGAATGCTCCTATCCTGAGTTACCCACAACCGGAAGGACTATTCGTTTTGAACACCGATGCTAGTAATGTGGGAGTAGGTGGCGTGCTTTCCCAACTGCAAGGTAGGCAAGAAAAGGTGATAGCTTACTTCAGCAAGGTTCTTTCTAAACCGGAGAGGAACTACTGCGTAACTAGAAGGGAATTGCTCGCTGTAGTGAAGTCAGTGGAGCATTTCCACAAATATCTCTATGGGAGGAAGTTCCTTCTACGGACTGATCATGCAGCGCTTACGTGGCTACTGAGCTTCAAGAACCCGGAAGGACAGGTAGCCAGGTGGATTGAAAGGCTCGAGCAGTACGACTTCGACACTGAACACAGGGCTGACCTTAAGCACCGAAATGCTGATGCTCTGTCAAAGAGACCATGCGCACAAGACTGCAAGCACTGCAATCGGATTGACGAAAAAGTTGCAGCAGTGAGAAGAAGCACTGTGATCGACGACCACTGGAATGATGAGGAAATCCGTAAGGATCAAGAAAATGACCCGGACTTAAAACACCTACTGCGGTGGAAGACGTCTGAGCAACGACCGACTTGGGAAGAGGTAGCACTCTACACGCGCACTGTGAAAGCCTACTGGGCTCAATGGAATTCCGTGATTTTGGAAAACGGGGTGCTAAAGAGGGTACTGGGGAGAGAGAACGGGGCTCAGGAGAGGCTACAGGGTATTATTCCACGAAACAGAGTGCCCGAGGTACTGCAGTTGCTGCATGATGGAACGTCTGGGGGGCACCTTGGAGTTCGAAAAACCATGGAGAAAGTTCGAGAGCGGTTTTATTGGTCTAATTACTCAGATGACGTACGTGAATGGTGTAGGAAGTGCGTGGTTTGTGCCATTGCGAACGGGCCACAGAAGAAGGGAAGAGCAGCGATGAGACAGTACAACGTTGGTGCCCCGTTTGAACGGATCGCCATCGATGTAGTGGGCCCTTTCCCTACGACTGAGAGTGGGAATAAATACATCTTGGTGGCAATAGATTACTTCAGCAAGTGGGTAGAAGCATATGCGTTGCCCAACCAAGAAGCTGTGGGGGTTGCCGAGACGCTAATAAAGGAGCTGGTGAGCCGATTTGGTGTACCCTTGGAACTGCATTCCGATCAGGGGCGAAATTTCGAGTCGTCGGTGTTCCAGGAGATGTGCCAGATTCTCGGAATCCGGAAAACAAGAACGACTGCCCTGCACCCACAGTCCGATGGAATGGTGGAGCGCATGAACAGGACAGTAGAGAAATACCTGTCGAAAATTGTCTCCGACCACCAGCGGGACTGGTACAAGTTTCTCCACTTGTTTCTACTGGCATATCGCTCTTCTATCCATGAGACCACAGGCCAAACACCAGCTAATGTGCTGTTTGGCCGAGAACTGCGGTTGCCGTGTGACCTGGCATTCGGTTGCAAACCTGAGGATAATGTCGTTGGGGAGGACTACATCTCCGACTTTCGTCGAAGGATGGATGGCATTCACGACCGCGTTCGCACAAACATTCAGAATGCGAGCGACAGGATGAAGGAGCGATACGACGTAAGAGCCGAATCAGGCGGGTACCAAGCAGGAGATCTAGTCTGGCTTTTCGACTCTAAACGACGGCGAGGGTTCTCTCCAAAGCTGCAACGCTCCTGGGACGGACCATATGAGGTACTGAAGAGGATTAACGACGTCGTCTACCGTATCAGGAGGAGACCGAATGGAAAACCCCGAGTGGTCCACTTCAATCGGCTGGCATCGTTCCTGGGCGACAACCATGACGAGGAGCACGGGCAACTCGCCCGTATATGTCGAGTCCCGTAGTCGGAACGATCGTTCGAAGAATTCATGTCCCAATGTGGTACTGACCGCAATGTTTGTTATAGCGTCAGTACTGAGATTCGGCAGGATTTATTCCAAACCTCCAGTGAGTATGCCTTGGCTCACTCTGTGGCTAAGGACCTGAGGATGAGCCGAGGAATCGCCCAAGTATTCCGGCGGAAGTATGGTGGGATTGAAGAGCTGCAGCGTCAAGAGCCTCGTGTCGGAAACGTGCTGTATTTACCCAGGAACGAGCGATCGCTATTCTATCTAGTGACGAAAGAACTTTCCCATCAGAAACCGACCTATCGTGCCGTCTGGGATAGGCTACTTGCGATGCGAGAGCTCCTACTGCAGCGGAACATATCCAGATTAGCTGTGCCCAAGTTGGGCTGTGAGCAGGATGGATTGGACTGGAGGATCGTAAGAAGCATACTAGAAGAAGTCTTTCGGAGCACAGGGATTGAAATTCTGGCATGCTGCTGGTCCCAAAGACGGGGTGTCTGCTCCTGGACGGAACAATCTTAAGGAGGGGACAGTGTGACAGACTCTTGTGAGCGCACCTGGTGGCAGACTCGTGCGAGCGCGTGGCGCGCTGGCTGCAATTGTGAGTTGGGCCGGCAAGCTTGCAGTGGATGAATCGAGAAGGCGACGATACGAGAGAGAAGAGATTTAGGATTCGGTGAAAAGGCAGTGTTGTGATTTGGAGTGTAGTAGTTTCAAAAAGACTAGAGCTCGACGTTCCCAGTTTAAATATTAATGAACACTACATTAATATTTAGTAGTGTAAGCTTTGATAAATAAAGAAGTACGGTAGTGTATTTGTATATGCCTGACCGGTTATTTCAAGAACCGTAAACGTAACAATATTTTGAAATATGTATTTCGGCGTAAGTTCCGTTTAGTTAATCGTTCGCCTAACTGTTCAAAAGTACCTCTTTTACTTGTATCTCGTCGTAAGTACATCATCCTTGCGTTCGTACACGTCAAACTCGCCTCCTTGACGTGCACCACCAGGCGTAACTAGTCGCACCAAAAACCGCAATTTGCTCCCATACAGTCAGCCTTCCAGTATTACCTAGAGTTCAATGGCCTATACTTGGCAGTGCGCTCTATCGGCAACATGAGGCCATTTTCAATAACACCCCTGGCATGGCTTCACTAACTGGCCGGTATAGAGTGCAGCTAGCATCTAGTAGGCAGTGGATAACTCCCGCATACTGTAGTTCAGCTAGTTTCTGGTAGATGTCACTCCTGCAGATCCATTGGAGAACTTTGTTTTAATTAAATATATATTTTCCATTGCAAAATGCACAATATTACGCTCAATTGTATAACGACTCAGTACTCAAAAACAATAAATATATAAAAATCAAGCAAAAAATACCACTGTTAGGATTATAACCCCAGCCGGCTAGGTGAGAGACACGCTGTAACCACAGACCTAACTATGTCCTCCCAAGTTCAATGTTATCAATCGATCCAGGCACAACGTCTTAGCAAATAACGACTTTGACTAAACGATTTCTTCACTGGAGTATATTTCAAACAAAGTCCGTTTCATACAAAGTTCACATAATTTCTATCTGTGGCTATATTGCATGCAACATACTCAAATTAGTGAAATATAGCAGAACGAGATATCAACTGCCATCTTGTCTGTAACCGGGACGGCTCAGCTTTTTAAAGCCACTTCTGTACTATAATAATAATAATAATAATATCTGTAGACCTACTATAATATTACAATATAAACTTTTAATTTTGAACGGGCCACGACCGTTAGAACAGTTTAAACGATTCACGGTTCGATAATCGGAACTGGTGGGTCCCATGCTATGGATTATAAAGTTTGCATAATTCACATGGCCGCCATCCTGAAATGGCACGGCTGATGACCTCGTCGTTTGGGCAAAAGACGCGTCCCATATGAAGGTATGTTGTCACCAAATGTGGTAAAGATCTAACAATCAGATTGATCTCAATTTAATTTTAAGTTTTGGCCATTTGAGTGGCCACCATTACGTTTTGGTAAAGATGGCGGCATTATAAAACATAACACTGAGGTTCCCTTTGCTAGTGCTACCTCTGTACCAAATTTCGTTCAATTCGGATACACCGTGTTTGAATTGATAGGCGGGGGGCCAGATATGCAGAGTACACACCATCACACACACACACACACACACACACAGACACACAATTTTTAGCCTATTTTCATTTTATGAAAAAAAAAGGCTTATGAGATCACCTTTTGTCCGTGTGTCTGTGTGTGCATGCGTGTGTGTGTGTGTGTGTGTGATGGTGTGTGTGTGTATGTCCCCCCCCCCCCCCATCCCTACTAAATTCTAAACGGCTGGAGCCATTTCAATGAAACTCGGTAAGATCATAGCACCATTCTGGCCGACCCTGACCGTGTCCTTCAAATTTTATTGTGTCTCACCAATCCAACATGGTGGCCGTGCGAAATATTTCACCAGCATTCAGTATCTCCGAAACTATTACCGATATCACCCTGAAATTTTGTACGGTGATAAAGGAAACTACTTGAAGTTCGCCTATGAGACTTTCAGAAACCTGGTAACGACAAAACCAACGTGGCGGCCAAGCGAAGTTGAGACTTTTAAATAGACTTTTCTCACGATTTAACCATCCAAACGTAATGAAACATGGTACAGCAAATGTTTATACACATTGTAATGCACTGACTTCTAACTTAGTTCAATTGTTTACATAACCTCAAAATTGCGGCAGTGCGAAATATTTCACTGGCATTCAATATCTCCTAAACTTTTTATGATATCATCCTGAAATTTTGTACGATGATAAAGGGCACTGCTACAAGTTTATCTATGTAACATTCAAAAACCTGTAAAGTATAAAACGAACATGGCGGCCAAGCGAAGTTGAAACATTTTAATAGACTATTCTCGTGATTTAACTCTCTGAGCTCAGTGAAATGTCGTACAGTAAATAATTATACATATTTTAATGCACTAGCATCTAATTTAGTTCAATTGTTTACATAACCTCAAGATGGTGGCTACGCGAAATTTTAAAATTAAGTTTTATTTCTTGTGTCGTAATCATGCGATCGAAGTGAAAGTTTGAATAATGAAGCTATGCTATAATTTTCCTTTAATGGTACATAGCTCTATGGCCTATACATATAACAATCCAAAATGGCGAGCATCCGAAATATTTTGACGCTTCTCAAAATCTACGAATCTTTTACAGCAATCAAACTGAGTTTTTTAAAACTCATATAGGCTATGATCATAAGTTCACCTATATGACTTTCAGTAACCTGCTGGGCACAAATCCAACATGGCGGCGACGCGAAGTATAAATATTTAAATGGACGTTTCTCGCGATTTAACCATCCGTGTGCAGTGAAACTCTGCACGTTAAATGCTTATACAAATCTTAATCCACTGGCATCTAATTCATTTGAATTGTTTTCATAACCACAAGATGGCAGCTGTGCGATATTTTAAAATCTCGTTTTTACTTCTTGTGTCCCAATCATGCGATTGTAGTCTGAATACCACACGTACACAATAATCTTCATGTAATAGTACATAAATAGATATCCAACCTGACGGCCATCTGAAATATTTAGACGGTTCTCAATATCTACGAATCTATCACAACATTCAAACTGAAATTTTGTATGTTGATAGAGGCAATTAACATGAGTAGGATATATGGAAATAGGCTGTATATTTCTTCACGGAACTACTTGTTGGCCCTGTGTAGATCTCAATAAGTCTACTTTCATTTTTTGCAAAAATCGAGAGTAGGCTAAAAATGTTCTGGTTGTAGAGGAAAAGAAGCAGCTGGTGTCTGTGTTGAACTCACCATGCAGCTAATCCAGCAAGCATGCAATGCATCAATGTCCCTAAAGAGACCACAAACTAGCAGACGCCCAGCGTATTGGTGGACCGAAGAGATTGCAGAATTGAGAAGAAACTGCGACTTTGATGCATGACCCAGACGATGAGAGGCAGACAAGTGAATACCTAAGTCAGCAAAGAAGGAACTCGACAAAGCAATTAAGAGTAAAGCCGATAAATGGTGGGCTTTGGCTAAGGAAGTGGAAGATGATCCATGGGGACTGGGTTATACGACTGTAATAAAGGAACTCGGGAAATTTTCAAAACCCGAGCATGGATTCACAAACCATTAAAAAAATGTGATACACTATTCCCCGACCATCCAAAGAGGACTGATTGTGACGATGAAAGTGAATTGAATGATATACCTCTCTTCACAGTAGATACACTGAATACAGCTTTTAGCTCTCTTAGAAACAAGAAGGCTCCAGGACCAGATGATATACATGCAGAAGTACTAAACATAATATCAGAACTTTGTCCAGAACTGTTGTTGAATATGTACAATCATTGCCTGCAAGCGGGTGTTTTCAATGTCCAATGGAAAATGACACGAATGGTTTTGATCAGCAAAGGAAAATCTGGTGTTTATAGAACTTTATGTATGTTGGACACAGCTGGAAAAGGCCTAGAGAAACTTCTGCAGCCAAGAATTCTCTCAGCAGTTATGAGAGCAGGGGATTTATCTGTTCATCAGCATGGATTTCGGAGAGGACATTCGACTGTTGATGCAATACGAGAGGTGGTGAACACAGTAGAAAGAGCTCGAACGGGCAATCATCATTCTTGTAAAGTGACACTTCTTGTGACCCTGGATGTAAAAAATGCTCTTAATTCGGCAAGTTGGAATGACATGTTGGAATCTCTTGAAGAGATTTTCAAGTACCACAGTATCTTATGCGCATAATGAGGCACTACTTCAGGAATAGCACTCTGCTGTATGATACGGAATGTGGACAACGGGCAATACGACTGACGGCTGGAGCAGCGCAGGGATCGATTCTTGGTCCAGATCTCTGGGATATCATGTATGATGGCTTGTTACGTCTGGAGATGCCAGAGGACGAATCTAGTGTGCTACGCAGATGATATGGCTGCCTTGATAGTGGCCCGCAATGTTGAGATGGCTCAAATCAAATTGAACCAGGTGATGCGGTGCATGAACAAATGGACGACGAGTCACAGGCTGACACTAGCAGAACATAAAACGGAGATAGTTCTTCTGACAAGGAAAGAGATTGAGACTCTTGTACCAATGACTGTTGGAGATACAGTGATTGAAACATCTACGAGTACAAAATATCTACGAGTGACACTTGATCCAAGAAGAAAAGAGAGCCTTGAGGAACGAGCTCTTACTAGACTGGCAAGGCCGATGGGATGGCACAATCGATGTTGGCCAGTGGACTAAGATGCTAATACCCGACATATAATAATAGGAGGCTGGCTCAAATGTGACATTGGCAGGTAGATTACTTTCTGTCGCAGGTCTTGACAGGACACGGAAGATTTGGTGTATACGCCATGAAGATGGGAAAGACGCAGGGAGATGGTTGTCGGTACTGTTCTGAAAGGGGTACAGAGGAACACACTTTCTTTTATTGTGTTCGATGGGAAGAAGAACGAAGGAAAGCCTGCAAACAACTTTGCATATGACTTACGCCAGAGAATCTGGTGCAGATCATGTTGGAGAGACCGCTTGCTTGGAACACAGTAAAGGCAATGGCGACATGTGTATGGGGACGAAGGAGAAAGAAGAGCATAATGATATAAATCACTCCATTCTGATGTAATGCCGTCAGCAGTTCCAGAATGGGCTGAGTGAAAAGGGCAGGTGTGTTTAGTCCCACGCAGAGTGGTGTCTTTGAAGGACTTTTTCCCTGCCACGCCAAAAAGAAAAAACCCACAACAACTACTACTACCACAACAACTACAACTACTACTACCGCTATTACTACCCCCCCCCCTCCCCCCTCCCCCCTCCCGTAAACAGGTTCCTCCGGTTCTTTCTTTTGTATGGATAGTAGTATGCAGGTCGTTCTTTTGTCAAGGACGCCATGTTGCCTCTCTCCTCCTCTTCGCCTTCCTTTGTGTTAGGTCCCACTTCCAAACCCAAACAATCACACAGGCAGTTGCCTTTCAATTACCGATTACTAAAACAACTTCCGAAATTTTACGGTGTTTCGCCATTTTTATGGTGAAGCCATATCCGAATCTAGTCGATAACTGGATTTTCAGATTCAGCACCCCTACGAAACATATAGATCCGTCGAGAAAAGTTCTACAGCAATGTTTTCCTCTCCAAACTACCAAATGACTGGACTAATGTGATGCTTAGAATTAATCTGAAATATTACGATCAATTATGGTGCCAATTTTGGATAAATTCCATCTGTTAGTATAGAAAATGCATGTAATTAAAATTTGAAACGGTCAGAAAGCTTGGAATCATGTTGGCAGCACTGTGGTATATTAGTTACCTCAATTTACTCTAGAATGTCAGGTACTATACGTGTGCTAAGTTTAGAGCTGATAGCTTGGATACTTCCTGATATATTGAAATTAGGATTAAACAAATAGAGAGAGAATTTATTAACAGTTAGCAGCCCTGCTGGTTCTTTTGAATACGCTTAGTCATAACTGTTATGGTACACAAAGCACATTCGAAATTTGGTTGAAATCCATTTGTTAGTATAGAAATGATATGCATTATAAAATTCGACATATCAACAGGTTTAGAATCGTGGTGGCAGCACTGATGTAAATAAGTGACACCAAACTAAGGTAAAATGTCAGGTTATATACGTGAGAAAAGTTTAGAGCTGTTGGTTTGCATACTTTCTGATATATTGATACTAGTGTTAAAACATAGAGAGAGAATATATTAAGAGTTGGCAGCCCTGGTGGCTCCTTAGAATACGCACAGTCATATCAGTTGTAGAACACATAGTACATACGAAATGTGGTTGAATCTAATCGATAGTATAGACGTTACATGCATTTAGAAATTGGACCTATCGGCAGGCATAGAATCATTTTGGCAGACTATGGACTTCTGTAAATTAATCTGGAATGTTATTATCTATATTTGTGCCAATTTTGGAATAGTTGGCATGCATAACTTGTGAGATATCGAACATAAAGCTCAAATTTCAATTGTGATTGTTCAGCAGTTGGTAGCACTGACGTCATTTTCAAATATTGCTTTGAGATATGCAGGTATAGATCTTTACTCTTAACAAATTTAGGTTCGATAGCTATCAGCCATTTAGGAGTTGATAGGGGGGGACACACAGACAGACAGACAGACAGAAGGACAGACACACATTTTCCCAGATCGATCTCATAAGTCTAAATTTTTCTTATTTTTGCAAAATGAGAAAAGTAAGCTAAAAATACTACCACAAATACTGCTGTAACTACAACAATAATTATTACCACTATTGCTGCAACATATACCACCAAAAAAAATACTACCACTATAACTACAACTATACTACCATTATTACTACAACTACAACTACTAGTGAAACAGTCAAAGAAAGAGAACAGAAAACCGGAAAGTGTGATATCGGATATATCAGTCAAAATCCACGAACTTGAACAATACAACCGCCAGTCCTGCTTGGAAATTAGTGGTGCCCCGCACGAGGAGGACGAAAACCTGGAAAACACGGTCTATGAAGTGGCGGAGGAACTAGAAGTTGATCTCAATATGTTTGACATTGAAGAAATCTTTCGTGTGCCGTTAAAGAATAAAACGAAAATTGCAACAATTGCAAATATTGTTCAGCTCTACACGTAAAAGAAGTGAACTGATACGTAAGAGCAGCTGGTCCACTCAACCACAGCATCAAGCGAGGCGCATCTATATTAGCGAAAGCCTCACGCATTTCTATCGTGATTCTTTGTGGCCGGCGAAATCGAAGGCTCGGGATGTGAATTGGAAATTTCTATGGTTTAGGAATGATCGTGTGTTGGCAAGGAAAAACGAAGAAAGTGGGATCTTTAGAATTACCCGTTCCGACGATCTAGCGAAGATAGTTATTGTTGTTTTAAGGGGCGGAACTACGAGGTCATCTGCCCCTAAGCAAGTGTCGCGGAGTGATAATTATTTTCTTTTTGTGTTAAAATGGCATTACTCAACTATACACAAGAGCTTCGGATAACCTATTATACCTTTGGAAGTGCTCAAGATGTTATAGATAATAGTAACCCGTTGTTGAATAACTCACAGTTAAATATAATGTCACTAAATATTGTCTCTCTATCGACAAATTGGGACTATTTTCTAATATCTTTTCTTGAAGAAATTATTGATAGAATACATATTATATGTCTCGTAGACTTTTGAACAGACTGTTTAATTTTAAAAAATGTAATGCCCTTTTTTACAATAGATAAAATACGGGACTTGTTCCCTTAACCTAGTACCGTAACTCAACAATGGATATGCACATTGTAAGAGATCTTACCCCAGGGAGTAACCAATACCCATTTTCCAATTAAATGAAAAGTAGGCATTCGGATTCTGGGGGCCTACATCATTGTACAAAGTATGTAAAGGATGAGTCGGAGCATCTTGAAAACAGCATTAACCAAGTCACCAGTAAAATTAAGCACAACAACTGATGACATCCATTTGATTCAGAAGGATATAGAATATTCTAGGGAAAATCTGGAAGAGAGTTATGAAAAATGTACCTCAATTTGGAACTGGGTTCATTGTAAATCACAGCATATTAAATTCAATACTAGAGTTTAAATCCATTTATGAAAGATTATCCCTGCTATCCTTTAAATCAGTAAACAAAGTTTATACTATTGTTAATACGCATGCACCAACTAATGAGAAAACAAGTAGTTCCGTGAAGAACTAAAGCCTATTTTCATATATCCTACTTATGTTAATTGCCACTATTTAACATACACAATTTCAGTTTGATTGCTGTAATAGATTCGTAGATATTGAGAACCGACTAAATAATTCGGATGGTCGCCATGTTGGATTTTTACATAATGTTGGTCTTAGAATTACTGTATGTACTGTAACATGAAGATATTTTGTACGAGTAGTATTCAAACTTCAATAGCATGATTAGGACACAAGAAGTAAAAACGAGATTTTAAATTTTCGCACAGCTGCCATCTAGTGGTTATGGAAACAATTGAAATAAATTAGATGCCAGTGGATTAACATTTGGACGAGGATTTACTGCACCAAGTTTCACTCCACTCGGATGCTTAAATTGCGAGAAACGTCTATGTGAATATTTATATTTCGCGTCGCCGCCATGTTGGATTTGTGATCACCAGGTTATTGAAAGTCCTATAGATGAACTTATGTTCATAGCCCCTATGAACATTTAAAAATATCAGTTTGATTGCTGTAATAGATTCGTAGATATTGAAAACTGTCTAAATATTTCGGATGGTCGCCATGTTGGATTGTTATGTGTATAGGCCATAGAGTCATGTACGATTAAAGGAAAATTATTGCGTAGCTTCATTACTCAAACTTTCACGTCGATCGCATAATTACGACACAAGAAATAAAAACTTAATTTTAAAATTCGCACAGCGGCCATTTTGAGGATATGTAAACAATTGGACTAAATTAGATACCAGTGCATTGCAATGAGTATAAACATTTTCTGTACCAAGTTTCATTGCGTTTGGATCATTAAATCGCGAGAAAAGTTTTATTTAAAACGATCAAATTCACTTGGCCGCCATGTTCGCTTTGTAGTTAACCGGTTTTGAAAGTCTCATAGACGAACTTCCAGTAGTGCCCTTTATCACAGTACAAAATTTCAGGGTGATACCGGTAATAGTTTCCGAGATATAGAATGCCGGTGAAATATTTCGCACAGCCGCCATCTTGAGGTTATGTAAACAATTGAACGAAGTTAGATATCTGTGTATTACAATGTGTATAAACATAACTGTACCAAGTTTCATTGCGTTTGGTAGGTTAAATCGCGAGAAACGTCTATTTAAAAGTCGCAATTTCGCTTGGCCACCATGCTGGTTTTGTAGTTACCAGGTTTTCAAAAGTCTCATAGGTGAACTTCTAGTAGTTCCCTTTATCACCGTACAAAATTTCAGGGTGATATCGGTAACAGTTTCGGAGATATTAAATGCTGGTGAAATATTTCGCACAGCTGCCATGTAGGATTGGTGAGACGTAACAAAATTTGAAGGGCACGGTCGGGGTCGCCTGGAATAGTGCTATGAACTTGCCGAGTTTCATTGAAATCGCTTCAGCCGTTTAGAATTTATTAGGGGGGAACACACAAACACACAGACACACGGACAAAAGGTGATCTCATAAGCCTATCTTTTCATAAATGAAAATAGGCTCAAAAATCTCTCTCGGCACACCGAAAGGCGGAGGTAGATTTCACCGGGCGAACTAGGGGATAGGCGAAAATAGGCAAAATATGGAGGTTTACGTAGAAGGTTCAGACCTCATTTTATACACCTCATCGCGCGAAAGTATTTTACAATTGGCGCTTAATAAACTTTATATTTCGTCTTTTTATGCATATTTTTAACATTTTATTGTCTTACTAGCTGGTATGCCCGGTGTTGTTTGGGATCACAAGTGGATATTAAGAGTTCGAACCTTCTCTCGCATTGTCGTATTGTGTGCAACCCGGAGGAAGGTCGCTGTTACAATGAACAATATTATTGCCACCCAAAGTCCTTGAGCGCGATTTTTATCTGATGAAAAATTGTGTTGAAGTTGTTAAATAGGAAGGTACGACGGTTTTATACTGCTTGCAGCTTATAGATAAAGCCTGAAATTTCGCTAATATAACTAAATATTTAAGGAGCCTACTTTAATCATTGTATGCTGTGGTAGGAAAAGGAAGAGAAAGGAAGAAAGTAGGAGATTTCGGATTAGGTGAGAGGAAAGATCGAGGAAGCAGGTTGATGGAATTCTGTACCGAGCATGAGATGGTCATAGCTAATACCTTATTCAATAACCACAATAGAAGAATATACACACGAATGAGACCAGGAGATACAGGGCGTTACCAAATAGACTTCATTATGGTCAAGCAGAGGTTTCGAAACGAGATTTTGGATTGTAAAACTTATCCCGGTGCTGACATAAACTCTGACCACTATCTGGTTGTTATGAAATGCAGATTCAAGTTGAAGAAACTGAAGAAAAGTCAAAAGCCAAAGGGTGGGCAATAGACAAACTATTGATAATAATGATCGTGTGGCCTCCGGAGAGGCCGAGTGCAGGTCTTTCTAGTCGACGCCCGTGGGCGACCTGCGCGTCGTAATGAGGATGAAGTGATGATGAAGATGGCTCATACACCCAGTCCCCGAGCCACGGGAATTAACCCCAGAAGATTAAAATCCCTGATGGCTCGGCCGGGAATCGAACCCGGGCACTTTGGGCTAAAGCCTAGCGCGCTAACCATTTAGCCACAGAGCCGGGCAATAGACAGACTGAAAGAGAAGGATGTAAACGAAAGGTTCAAGAAGAGTATAAAGAAGGACTAATGAAAACCCCTAAACAAACTTCAATTAATTGCAAACGAATGGGCATTTTTGAAGAATGAAATGACAAAATCCGCAGAAGAAAACATTGGTAGGAATGAAAGAATAGGTAGAAAACCGTGGATCACCCAGGATGTACTAGAATTGATGGATGAAAGGCGGAAACACAAAAATGTAAGAGATGAAAAGTGGAAAGCAGAATACAGACGTCTGAGAAATGAGGTTAACAAGAAGTGCAAGGAAGCGAAAGAAGAATGGCTGAAAGAGAAATGTGCAGGTATAGAAAATTGTCTGAAATCAGGAAAAGTAGATACAGCTTATCGAAGGATTAAGAATACTTTTGGGGAAAAGAAGACTAAGTGCTGTAATATTAAGGACACAAATGGAAACCCTCCAACAGATAGGGAAGAAAAGGTTGAGAGATGGAAAGCTTACATAGAGTGTTTGTTATAGGGGAAAGGAGATTGAGAATCATGTAATAGAAAGGGAGGAGTAAATTGATGAGGATGCAAAAGGAGATTTAATATTGAGATCAGAATTTGACAGAGCATTGGAAGACTTAAGCAGGAACAAAGCACCAGGCATAGATGATATACCGATTGAGTTGCTACGCTGCATAGGAGATGAAGGACTGATCAGGTTATTTCACTTGGTGTGTAGGATTTATGAGACAGGTAGGCATATAGACTTGTACCATTGTGGTGCACGTAGGTATTGTACCGTATTGATTTTTGCTAATCCGTTCACTATATTGCTCATAATATTCCACCCGCTGTCCAAATTTCCTAATCAAGTGCTGTAATATTATGGACACAAATGGAAACCCTCTAACAGATAGGGAAGAAAAGGTTGAGAGAAGGAAAGCTTACATAGAGTGCTTGGCCATTGTTTGATTTAGTGCTAATGACCCTATAGTCTCCTGCCAGCTCATTTCACTAATCCCAACCAAACCAACCTCAACTTATCAACTTCCCTTTTCTACGTTTTCTATCCTTCCACTTCCCAGCAGACTTCTAACATTCAACGCTCCGATCCGTAGAATGTCAGATTTCCTCTTTGTCACTTCTGTTATGTTAACCCCTCTCGAATAATCCCAACCCGGAGATCCGAACGGGGGACTAGTTTACCTCTGGATTGGAATTTTACAAGGGAGGAAGCCATCATCACGTGTAATTATGCATAGAGAGGTGCATATCCTCGGGAAGAGCATTACGGCTGTAGTTTCCCGCTGCTTTCAGCCGTGCAGCAGAACGTGTCCAAAATAAGTAAAAATCTAACCTAAAAATCACAAATAATTTACCTAAAATCGAAAAATGTTGAAATCAACCGAAAATAAATCAAAAGTTTTGAAAATAAATCAAAAATCAATTAAATCGAAATCATGAATTAATTATATCTCAATTAAATTTATCAATTAATTAATCAAATATCAATCAAATCAATCAGTGAATTAATATGCAAGAATTAAATTAATCCGCCTTGATTGAATAATTAATTCCATTGACTATCATCAATCAATTATTCAATCAATCATTCAATCAATCATTTATCGGATGTACTGTATTATTGAAGTCTGATCTGATCCAATTGTAGTCTGTACTCACTGAAGGTTCCATACTTAAGCTCAATATTTCAATTACAATTACACCTTGCCATAGCGTACCACTTAGCTAAAGTCACATAAAATAATTCACTTGTGTATCCCTTAAGTAGATTGGGCTTCTTTAATTCCAATGTTCATAAGACAAATTTGTAAATGATATGTTCTGGCAACATCGCTTATATGACCCCCATCTATAGGTTAGGGTGATCTCATTAAATTACAACATTTGTGCATTCATATTCTTCAATCACAAATTTTGCCCTTTCAGTGGATACAAAATGGCACACTATAGCTACGAGCTCTTATCCACTTGACAACATGTACTTGTTGACTACCAAAAGGTAAATTTACAATCATGTAACTTCAATAGAATTGAAATGCGTTGCACCGACATTTTTAACAAACAATAACACATGAGAAACACGATCATCTGGGAAATGAACTCTGGACTCGAGACAATAGTTCGGGTCCAGAACTCAATACCATTGTCAAAGTTTTATGGGCGTATAACTACTATCCTAGTATAACATAACCGAGATGCTTGAGATATCCTCACATAATACCTTCTTATTACAAGACAAAATAAAATAAATCAAATAAACGCTATACTGTATGCAAATTGGCATTACTGCAATATTGAAAATACTCTCTGTTCACATATCGTACACCAAGAATATTTTTTGAAACAACGGTGTGTGTAGATAACAACGATGTTTCTGCGACCCTGTAACAAATTACATGACACAAAATGTATTTACAAAGACCACTAAAACAAAATATATATATACACTAACAGGCTTCAAAGTAAGGACTTCAACCTACCTGTCCAGAGCATAGCATGTCCGCAAACGTTACCAATACCTGCGAGAAAGTTTTGATTTTTAAACCAATAAATCCAATTCATTAATAATAATAGTGACTATTATTATTATTAATAATATTATTATCATTATTATTTCCGACAAATATCTTCGTAATATACCTGTAACTCAAAAGGTTTGTGGGTTACTGTACCCTTAAGTGGATTCGATTTAGAATTAATAATGATAATAATAATAATAATAATAATTATTATTATTATTATTATTATTATTATTATTATATTCCATCCAGTAAGTGTCTTTATAATAGGACTGGGACTCGAAAGGATAGTGGATCGCTGTTCCCTTAAGTAAATTTCATTGCTACTTAACATTTTAAAATAGGCCCAAATAAGCACAGATTTAACCCCGATACGAAAACCAGCTGACCACCCAAGTCTCGGCCAGCGCTGGGGCTCAGGTACCGTTAGATGGGGGGGGGGGGGGGGGGGAGGAAATGAGAATGAAACGACATTATGTGAATGAAATGTGTGGGCAGCCAGCCTCGTATGTCTACGGTATCCGGTTCAAAGCTGAGTGGAGCGCTAATCTTGGAGCATATTATAAGCATCGTAGTTACAATTGCGATCACTAAATGTAAGCACCTTACATATCGCACTAAGCATGCATAATTCACATTTTCTTACATTTTCCTTTTTTAGTTGGCGACCATTGAGAGACATATGCCAGTGTCCCCTGTAGTCTAAATATATATACGACCAGTTACCATTTCCTTATTCATCGTAGATTCCTCGGGGCCTTACAGGTACACCCCGACACACATTTGCATGCAATTAACTAAACCCTCTGGCTTATTTCCTTATTCAAATCGACGTTCGACTACGCTTCAAACCCTCAGTCAGATGTTTTTGACATTTCAACCTCGGTAGGCTATTTTAATCATATCATGCCTTACCTGAGCTAGCGAAAAACAAAGGAGACACGTAGAAACGTTCCTAGCATGACTTTATTGCGTAACTAGATATTGATTACCACATCCATGTGTCAAAAATAATAACGTCAGGAGTCAAACCCTCACTATCACGCAAACATACATTTTATCACCCCCGATATTCTAAGGTCGCTAATAACCTGTGTAATTATCGTATCCACATCTCTTATTCATATTTCTCTCTCTATCACTTAATTCACATGCACCGCTCTCTCCTTCACCTTTCCGCCGGGCTGAAATACATATATTAAGCACAGGAAACAATATACACTCCTACTGTATTTCAATTTGTACGATCTGTGAACATTATTCTCGCTAAGCATCTTCCGAGATCTAAACTATTGACGTCACGTCGTCACGGACGTACCAGGCTAACTTATATGTCATCTAAATGCATGGTCTAACATTAGATAATGCTAATCTACTCATCTATAATAACCTTAGCAATAACAACCCATAAAACAATGACACATTCATAATCAAAATCGGTACTTACCGTGTTTCATGTTGGCTGCCATTCTTCTCAACACAGCTCCAATCCATTGCTTTACTCGATATCACTGACATAATTATTGCATATAACAATCTCACTGATCAGTTCTTAAACATAATCAGTATTAGTATTAGTTCCTAATTTTGCTACCGTCAACGACACCTAGCTGTGAACTTGTCTACTAGATGCCAACGTAACCAGCAACTGGCAACGGACGTTGGAACTTCCCCTCCGAAGGATGGCATACTGAGGGATTTTTAACGATCGGCCAGGTTGTACCCGCGACCTTGGGCATAGGAGTACGGCATGCCACCGAAGCTGCTTCCCACAGAGACAGATGGAAAACTGAATGTGATCTCGTGCAGTGGCGTTGTCATTGCAACCTCTGATGGCTCATCCTTGATCAATTTAGTAGCGTAGGCATGGCAACCACTGATGGCTGATGGCATTTTCTTATAATTCCGAAATCATTTTTCTCATCCCTTGTCGTAAAGGTGGGTTATATAAAAATTCTTTCAGACAAAAGTTTTAGGTAATACTAGGGGAATATTGTCCATTTTGTACGGTTTTGATATTGTGACTATTAAGAGATATACGATTAACGTTTCTCGAAAAACCCACTTTTTCCCACCCCTTTGGTCAACGGTAGGTGCTATCAAAAAAAAATCAAACATAAATGTTTGGCCCTTATCCGACACATAGTATGAACTTTGAATGGATTCGATATTCACATATTAAGAGAGTTATAGCGATATTTCATTTTTTCGAAAAAAAAAAAGCCCCCCTTCTTCACCCCCTTCGACTGATTCTGCCCATTAACGAACTTGACCGATATTTTAAAGGGATACATTTTTTGTCAAGAATTCAACGTGATTGCAGTAGTTATCGTGTCCACAAGAAAGTGATATATATACATATTGAGCCCGATAACGCATCTTCGATTCGAGAATCGATGGCTCATTTAGATCTATGGATGATGGAATGCACCAAGACAGCGCTGAACTTCCGGGAAGTTGTGTTATCTCTTTGGAAGTATTTCTAACTTGACATGATTTGGCTGGAAATTTATATTTTGAGTAATCTCTAATGAAGGATGTATAAGAAGAGTATTGGCATTATTTGAACTACAGTATTTTGTGTAATTTTGGAATTATGGATTGTTGCAAACCCATGGTATAACCTGCAGATATGCGAAGGAGGAATAATTGGTTACGCTATTGACTCATGTTCCACCGATTCGAACTTTCGTCATCTACCCAGGATGTCTTATGTCAAGCTTCGTGTTTAGTGGACGTGTTTATGGAATTGTCCAACATCAAAACGTGGACGTCGTATTTGAAGGCACAGCAGAGCAGTAAATAACTGCAGAGCTGTATAATTATCGCCTGTGTGGCGTATGATAGTTATCGACCATTATAGTAACGTATTTTCAAAATTTAAAAACAGTATTGGGTCATTTACATGACGAGAACCCAGGACATTTCGCGACCACATGGCCGCCAGTGAACATTGCAAAATCTGCAGATTTATAAGTATTTTTCTTGTTAATATTATGTACAACGTGATTTCTCATCTTAATGAACTTGAGCAGTAAATTGATTCATTTATGTAAAAGCTGACCATCGTGATATTAACAGATCACGTGTGCTAAATACACCAAGCTTTTAGTGTGAATGTTGTCACTGAAGTGATAATCATAGATTATGTGTAGCGGTATTCACATGGCCATTCTTGCTACCTCACTGCAACTGTGTAAAGCCAGAGATTATTGAAAGTCTCTTCTTCACAAATAATAGTAAACTCAGTGAAATCTAAGTATTCTACAAAATGACGTCGACGCTGGATCGAACCCAACGCCACGTGGTACCATATTATCCATTTACCCAGGGAGCTACTATGGAATGATCTCAAAATGACTCAGGAGAGTGGAGGATAATGAATGATTTCAATTTCCAAGGAGATGGGTTGGAGGGAAGCCAAGCTACTCTCCACATTAACCCCAGTCGAGGCTCGAATGAGAATATAATGTGAAGACATGTAAGTGAGACATCATGCTACCATATTTTTCTGTACGGATGGACGCATGGGTAGATTAACATAGGAGGTCTTACCAGCACATTCTTTTAGGTAGGCAACTTTATTTAGTTTAATTATGTACAAGCTGGTCGTATCAACGTATAATTTGCACTAGCTTGGAGTAAAGGCTTGTGTCCCCTTTTTCATGCACATAATTTGTGTAGCAATCTTGCAATGCAGTTGAAACTAGACTATGTTATGCAGTACAATTTTATGCTTCAAGAAGCAGTGACATTCCGAGGGAATGCTATTATTGACCGGCAGGTCAAAGCCAAGCGAAGGACAGTTTGTTCTATTTCATGAGCTGCGTGAACAGCACGCTAGCCAGTGCACGATTTGGAAGGCTGTGGCCAACATTCCGTTATGCTGGGCCAGCTGGGCCAGCTGATAACATGTTTATTTCACGATACTGCTGCAATATGAGTATTGGGGTCTTTTGTTTTGTATTTTATTGAGTTGACCCAAAAGACGACGGCCTGTTATATAATCAGAGAGAAGTGTTGAGCTGACCAAAGTATCATTGGTTCAAGAGGAGTCTAATCATAATTCATTCTCCCCTACTATTAAAGAGCAGCATATTTATAGTGTACTAGCATTATTATCATTATCATTACAGAAAAATAACCTTAACATTCAGGCCATTTTTCTGTAATGATAATGATAATAATGAATAGGGAAACGGCTATTGACTAACCACAATACTGAAACATGTCATTTACAAACGAATTGAAAAATATGATTAGAGGAGTAAGTTAAATAAAAGACACTGCCTAGGTTCTATATCTCATTGGCTGTTACAAAAAATAGACACCAATAGTGTCGTCTTTTGTCGCATAGCGCCGTAGGAAAATAATCAGAGCACTTTGGAAAACTTCGGCTGTCCCAATTTCCGGAGGCAGCAATAGTGTCATTTATTGCCACATAGCGCTCAAGGATAAGGATCGGAATAAATGAAAGTAAATTTGAAAGCCGCGACGCTTGTTGCAGCTAATAACCTCAATGTACTGCACCAAGACCGCCGCACTTATACAGAGGCATATTATTTTCATAATAATTACCGTTTTAAGGGGCCTAATATATCTTTTTGCAATAATTACTCCCCGTGACTGCAATTTACAAGCAGCGCAAGATGTAACTATTTTCGCAATTCTGCACCAAAACACTGGTAGGGGCGACGTGATGCAGCCAGAATTATCAGCCAACAATATACTTATTCAAATATTCATACAGGTACACACACTACTATGGCCCTAGAAGGGCCTAAAAACGTGGTTTTCAAGTCCATTTTGTCTGTTATTCTAAATGTAGGAAATGGAGAGGGTTGTCCATACTATCAAGTGGACAGTGTTACCAGCAGGGTTTTAAAGGGTAAGTATATACAATTTGTTGCAATTAGGTGAAACGGTGTAGATTTGTGCTAAAGGGCCTAAATGCAAGGAATGGAAAGGTCTGTCCTAAAATTCAAGTGGACAGTGTCACTCGCAGGGTTCCAAAGGGTTTGTTGTTTGAGTCTTCAGTCTTTTGACTGGTTTGATGCAGCCATCCATGCCTCCCTATCCTGAGCTAAACGTTTCATCTCTACATAGCTACCACACTATACATCCGAGGCAATCTGTTTAACATACTCTAACCCTGGTCTACCCCTATGGTTCTTGTCCTCGACCCTTCCTTCAATAACTAAGCTTGCTATTCCTGTGTGTCTTAGTATGTGTCCCACCAACCTATCTCTTCTCTTCATTAGCAGTCGCCAGAAACATCTCTCCTCTCCCACTCGTCTTAATACCTCTTCGTTTGTAACCCTACCTACTCAGCTGATCTTCATCATTCTCCTGTAACACCACATTCCAAACGCTTCAATTCTCCTCTTTATTGCTGCGCCAATAGTCCAAGTTTCACTTCCATAGAGTGCGACGCTCCAGACAAAGGTTTTCAAAAATGTCATCCTAATACCTAAAACTATATCCGATGTCAACAGATTCCTTTTCTGTAGAAATGCTTTTCTTGCCTGAACCAACTTACTTTTTATATCCCCTTTGCTTCGTCCATCACTGGTTATTTTGCTTCCTAAGTAACAGAAGTCTCCTATTTCCTTTAGTTCTCCCCCCCCCCCCCCCAATTTGATGTCCATAGAGGTTTCGGGCTTGTTGCGGCTGCATTCCAATATTTTTGTTTTACATTTATTAATTTTCATCATGAATTCTTTCCTCAAGAGGGAGTCCATACCATTCAAAAACTCATTCAAATCCTCAGGCGTGTCGGCCAAGATGACGATGTCATCAGCAAATTTCAGAGTTGAAATTATTTCTCCTTGAATCTTCACTCCCACTTTAAATTTTTCTCTAATTTCTTTCATTGCTTGTTCAATGTAAATATTGAAAAGTATGGGTGATAAGTTGCAGCCTTGCCTTACACCTTTTGAATACCAGCTTCTCTCTCATGTCCTTCAGCTCGAATGACTGCTGTCTGGTTTCTGTATAGATTGTAGATCACCCTCCTATCCCTGTACTTTATTCCAATAGACTTCAAAATGCCAAACAATTTAGTCCAGTCAACGTTATCAAAAGCCTTTTCTAAGTCTACAAATGCCATGAACGTTCTCTTATCTTTTCTTATTCTACCTTCCAAAATCAGCCTTAGACTTAGTACAGCTTCCCTTGTTCCTACATTTCTCCTAAAACCAAACCGGTCTTCACCCAATTCCGCGTCTATCTGGCTTTCCATCCTCTTGTAAATTATTCTAGACAGGTTCTTTAAAGCATGAGTAATCAAGCTGATTGTACGGTAATCCTCACATCTGTCAGCTCCTACTTTCTTCGGTAAAGGGATGATAACATTCTTCTTGAAATCAGAAGGTACATCACCTGTCTCATAAATCCTACACACCAAATTAAATAACCTGAACAGGCCTTCATCTCCTATGCAGCGTAGCAACTCAATCGGAATATCATCTATGACTGGTGCTTTGTTCCTGCTTAAGTCTTCCAATGCTCTGTCAAATTCTAATCACACTATTAAATCTCCTTTTGCATCCTCATCAATTTCCTCCTCTCTTTCCATTACATGATTCTCAATTTCCTTTCGCTTATAACAAACACACTATGTAAGCTTTCCATTTCTCAAACGTTACTTCCCTATCTGATAGAGGCTTTCCATTTGTGTCCTTAATATTACGGTACTCAGTCTTCTTTTCCCCAAATGTATTCTTAATCCTTCGATAAGCTGTATCTACTTTTCCTAATTACTGACAATTTTCTATACCTGCGCATTTCTCTTTCAACCATTCTTCTTTCGCTACCTTGCACTTCTTGTTAACCTCATTTTTCAGACGTCTGTATTCTGCCTTCCCCTTTTCATCTCTTACATTATTGTGTTTCCGCCTTTCATCCGTCAATTCGAGTATATCCTGAGTGATCCACGGTTTTCTGCCTTTTCTTTCTTTCCTACCAATGTTCTCTTCTGCAGATTTTGTTATTTCATTCTTCAAAAGTGTCCATTCGACTGCAATTGAAGTTTGTTTAGGGTTTTTCATTAGTCCTTCCTTTATACTCTACTTGAATCTTTCGTTTACATCCTTCTCTTTCAGTCTGTCTGCTGCCCACTTTTTTGGCTTTTGGCTTTTCTTCAGTTTCTTCAACTTTAATTTACATTTCATAACAACCTGATTGAGGTCAGAGTTTATGTCAGCACAGGGATATGTTTTACAATCCAAAATCTGGTTTCGAAACCTCTGTTTGACCATAACGAAGTCGATTTTGTAACGCCCTGTATCTCCTGGTCTCATCCATGTGTATATTCTTCTATTGTGGTTATTGAATAAGGTGTTAGCTATGACCAACTCATGCTCGGTGCAGAATTCTACCAGCCGGCTTCCTCGATCATTTCTTTCACCTAATCCGAAATCTCCTACTATCTTCCCTTCTCTCCCTTTTCCTACCACAGCATTCCAATCTCCCATTACTATAACATTTTCATCACCCTTGATATACCTCAGAATTTCGTCTATTTCTTCGTAGACCTTTTCAACATCCTCATCATCAGCTTGACTGGTAGGCATATAGACTTGTACCACTGTGGTGCACGTAGGTTTTGTATTGATTTTTGCTACAATAATCCGTTCACTATATTGCTCATAATATTCCACCCGCTGTCCAAGTTTCCTACTCAATATGAGACCAACCCTTGCTCGGCCATTGTTTGTTTTAGTGCTAATGATCCTATAGTCTTCTGACCAAAAGTCCTGTTCTTCCAGCCAGCGCATTTCACTAATCCCAACCAAATCCAACCTCAACCTATCCATTTCCATTTCCAAGTTTTCTAACCTTCCACTTACTAGTAGACTTCTAACATTCCAAGCTCCGATCCGTAGGATATCAGATTTCCTCTTTGTCATTTCTGTGATGTTAACCCCCTCTCGAGTATTCCCCACCCGGAGATCCGAACGGGGGACTAGTTTACCTCCGGATTGGAATTTTACAAGGGAGGAGGCCATCATCACATGTAATTATGCATTGAGAGGTGCATATCCTCGGGAATAGCGTTGCGGCTGTAGTTTCCCGTTGCTTTCAGCCGTGCAGCAGAACGCAGTGTAGCCATTAGTTGGCTTATATTATCAATACCTTAGCCGTCTATAAGACAAGTAAAGAATTGATTTATTCTGAAAGGCTGCTACTCCCTTTCAGAATAATAGAGCATTTCTACTAACAAAAATACTAACCTTCTACTAACAATTAAATACCAACATTCTACAAATGAAAAAATACTCAAGTTCTACCAACAACGAAATACTACCACTAAAACAGTCTGTCACCAGGCCCACTCATATGCATCCTCACACATCACAGTCTTATGAAACAATGAACTATATCTAATAAACAATGCAGCTGCCACCAGACACATTCACACACCACAGTCTATTGGAACAATGAACTATATCTAATGAACAAACTAACTACATACTTACAACTAAAACTAACTTCATACGAAGAGTATACCTGTCGAGAATTAACAAGGAGGTTAGGTTCAAAATACATACAGAATGCAATGTAGAGTCGAAATACTTACAAAGGCAACTGAAATTCAAAATACTTACAAAATGCAAATGAGATTGAAAATATGTACAAATTGCAATAGAGGTTCAAAATACTTACAAAATGCAATTGAAATTGAAAATACACAATACAATTCAGATTGATAAACTGCTTCCCAGAAGATAACGTGTGTAGGCCCTACGTGATTGTGGTTATTGTTTAATTGTTATTCAGGGCTTCCATCCACTCACTCGTCCTAAAATAGTGAAATAGTGAGGTTTTTTCTTCAAAAAAGTGAAAAAATGGTGAGTTTTTGTATGAAAAAGTTAGTAAATTATGAGTAAATTCATAGCATTATTCGCTAATTTTAACTTTTGTTGATATCTGTAGGCGCAATTAGGGGGGCGAGCTTGGGTGGCTAAGCTCCCCAAAACCAACCATAGCCCCCCAAAATGTGACAAAACTGTAATGAAATAGATAATTTTTTTAAGAATGTGTATCTGAAAAACAAATTGGCCCTCCAAAAACGTCAACCAAATTGCGCCTATCTCTGAGTACTGTTTATGATTTTTCATGTAGTTAGAGAGGACACTTGGAAATAATGGATAGGAAAATCAATGCAACACCCAAGAAATTTAAAAATTAACAAAAATTAAGGAAAAACAAAAAAATTATCATTGAAAAACGAACAAGTCGTTGAGTCAATTTACACTGGAAAATTTAGATTGCTGGCCCTAACCCACTCTCACTTATAAAGCGGATAACGCGATCAGCACCCACCGCGTCATCGACTAATATAAGTTTGAGTGTCATCTGCAAAGCAAGGTTTCTTCGTAAGTCAGCAAGATCCACATACTCGGCGAAAATGTGGGCCACGGTGAAAACGGCTCCACAGGTACAAAGTGGGGGAGCTCCACCACATGCGAGTAGTTCCCTTGATCGCTCTCAGTTTACTGGGCAGTGGGTCAGCTAGCCACTGACTCTCCCAAAATGCCAGAACTTGTAGGCGTAACTGAGAGCGAATAACTCGAGCGGGTACCTCCATTTGTCGAGGTGGTAGTGATACCGCCTCTTTTGCAGCTTGATCCGCTAACTCATTTCCCGCAATTCCCATGTTGCTTGAAAGCCACAGAAAGGTGATTCGAGTGTCAGTGTGGCACAGTCTGGCTAGTAGGTCGTGGGTTCGCTGCACTAGGGAGTGTTGCGGGAAACATGTAGCAATTGACTGCAACGAACTCAAAGAGTCGGTACACACGAGAAAGTGGATTCGTGCATCCCGTAGTGCAAACTGCAGAGCTTCATAGATGGCAACGAGCTCCGCAGTAAACACACTACAAGCCTAAGGCAAAGAGATCTTGGTATTTGCACCATCAATAACGTAAGCACAACCCACTTTCTCGTCCACCTTCGAACCATCCGTATAGAGAATGCCAGCGTCCGGAAATTGGTGAACTATGCTGTGGAACTGCTTCCGGTAAACGGAGGCATCCGTGTTCACCTTAGGAAATCGGTGCAGATCTAACCGAATTTCCGAACGCGGGACTTGCCACGTAGGCACCACGCTAGCATCGCACCTGCACTGAGTTCCAAGGCCTTCTAATTTAAATTTCACTGCGTGGCCTAGTGTCACAGTGAGGTAATCTAGGAGGCTATGGTCAAATGCAAGGTATTCTCTGCGTCCCATGCGCTCTGTTAAGTACATGAAACTGGCAAAATGTCGACAGAACTTCAACCAAATTGTGTATTCTAGAGAAAAATTTAAAGTGGGAGTAAAGATTCAAGGAGAAATAATTTCAACTCTGAAATTTGCTGATGACACCGTCATCTTGGCCGACACGCCTGAGGATTTGAATGAGTTTTTGAATGGTATGGACTCCCTCTTGAGGAAAGAATTCATGATGAAAATTAATAAATGTAAAACAAAAATATTGGAATGCAGCCGCAACAAACCCGAAACCTCTATGGACATCAAATTGGGGGGGGGAGAACTAAAGGAAATAGGAGACTTCTGTTACTTAGGAAGCAAAATAACCAGTGATGGACGAAGCAAAGGGGATATAAAAAGTAAGTTGGTTCAGGCAAGAAAAGCATTTCTACAGAAAAGGAATCTGTTGACATCGGATATAGTTTTAGGTATTAGGATGACATTTTTGAAAACCTTTGTCTGGAGCGTCGCACTCTATGGAAGTGAAACTTGGACTATTGGCGCAGCAATAAAGAGGAGAATTGAAGCGTTTGGAATGTGGTGTTACAGGAGAATGATGAAGATCAGCTGGGTAGGTAGGGTTACAAACGAAGAGGTATTAAGACGAGTGGGAGAGGAGAGATGTTTCTGGCGACTGCTAATGAAGAGAAGAGATAGGTTGGTGGGACACATACTAAGACACCCAGGAATAGCAAGCTTAGTTATTGAAGGAAGGGTCGAGGACAAGAACCATAGGAGTAGAAGTGTCAAAGTTTTAAAATGAAGACTGGAGAATTTATCCTTAAAGGTTTCATCGCCAGAACACGCCAGATGCGTGATTGAGAAGGGAGAGAACATCACTGCGCGCTCTGAGGATAAACACTCGCGCGAGATAAGGGCCTGGTGAGACATTTGTTTATGCTACGCAAGGGATATCTCTAGGCCAGGTTGTTTGAGTCTTCAGCCTTTTGACTGGTTTGATGCAGCTCTCCATACCTCCCTGTGCTGAGCTAATCGTTTCATCTCTACATAGCTACCACACCCTACATCCGAGGCAATCTGTTTAACATATTCTAACCTTGGTCTACCCCTACAGTTCTTGTCCTCGACCCTTCCCTCCATAACTAAGCTTGCTATTCCTGGGTGTCTTAGTATGTGTCCTACCAACCTATCTCTTCTCTTCATTAGCAGTCGCCAGAAACATCTCTCCTCTCCCACTCGTCTTAATACCTCTTTGTTTATAACCCTATCTACCCATCTGATCTTCATCATTCTCCTGTAACACCACATTTCAAATGCTTCAATTCTCCTCTTTTCTGCTGCACCAATAGTCCAAGTTTCACTTCCATAGAGCGCCACGCTCCAGACAAAGGCTTTCAAAAATGACTTCCTAATACCTAAATCTATATTCGATGTCAGCAGATTCCTTTTTGTAGGAATGCTTTCTTTGCCTGAGCCAACCTACTTTTTATATCCTCTTTGTTTCGTCCATCACTGGTTATTCTGCTTCCTAAGTAACAGAAGTCTCCTACTTCCTTCAGCTTTTCACCTACCAATTTGATCTCCATAGAGGTTTCTGATTTATTTCGGCTGCATTCCAGTATTTTTGTTTTATATTTATTAATTTTCATCATGAATTCTTTCCGTAAGACGGAGTCCATACCATTCAAAAACTCATTCAAATCCTCAGGCTTGTCGGCCAAGATGACGATGTCATCAGCAAATCGCAGAGTTGAAATTATTTCTCCTTGAATCTTCACTCCCACTTTAAATTTTTCTCTAATTTCTTTCATTGCTTGTTCAATGTAAAGATTGAAAAGTATGGGTGATAAGTTGCAGCCTTGCCTTACACCTTTCTGAATACCAGCTTCTCTCTCATGTCCTTCAACTCGAATGACTGCTGTCTGGTTTCTGTATAGATTGTAGAGCACCCTCCTTCACTGTACTTTATTCCAATCGATTTCAAAATGTCAAACAATTTTGTCCAATCAACGTTATCAAAAGCCTTTTCTAAGTCTACAAAAGCCATGAACGTTCTCTTATCTTTCCTTATTCTACCTTCCAAAATCAGCCTAAGACTTAGTACAACTTCCCTTGTTCCTACATTTCTCCTGAAACCAAACTGGTCTTCACCCAACTCCGTTTCGATCTGGCTTTCAATCCTCTTGTAAATTATTCTAGACAGGATCTTTGAAGCATGAGTAATCAAGCTGATTGTACGGTAATCTCCACATTTGTCAGCTCCCACTTTCCTTGGTATAGGGATGATTACATTCTTCTTGAAATCAGGGGGTACCTCACCTGTCTTATAAATCCTGCACACCAAGTGAAATAACCTGATCAGACCTTCATCTCCTATGCAGCGTAGCAACTCAATCGGTATATCATCTATGACTGGTGCTTTGTTCCTGCTTAAGTCTTCCGAAGCTTTATCAAATTCTGATCTCAATATTAAATCTCCTTTCGCATCCACATCAATTTCCTCCTCCCTTTCCATTACATGGTTCTCAATCTCCTTTCCCTTATTCAAACTCTCTATGTAAGCTTTCCATCTCTCAACCTTTTCTTCCCTATCTGTTAGAGGCTTTCCATTTGTGTCCATAATATTACAGCACTTAGTCTTCTTTTCCCCAAAAGTATTCTTAATCCTTCGATAAGCTGTGTCTACTTTTCCTAATTTCAGACAATTTTCTATACCTGCACATTTCTCTTTCAACCATTCTTCCTTCGCTTTCTTGCACTTCTTGTTAACCTCATTTCTCAGACGTTTGTATTCTGCTTTCCCCTTTTCATTTCTTACATTCTTGTGTTTCCGCCTTTCATCCATCAATTCTAGTATATCCTGAGTGATCCACGGTTTTCTACCTATTCTTTCTTTCCTACCAATGTGTTCTTCTGCGGATTTTGTTATTTCATTCTTCAAAAGTGCCCATTCGTCTGCAATTGAAGTTTCTTTAGGGTTTTTCATTAGTCCTTCTTTATAATCTTCTTGAATTTTTCGTTTACATCCTTCTCATTCTGTCTGTCTATTGCCCACCTTTTTAGCTTTTGACTTTTCTTCAGTTTCTTCAACTTTAATCTGCATTTCATTACAACCAGATTGTGGTCAGAGTTTATGTCAGCACCAGGATATGTTTTACAATCCAAAATCTGGTTTCGAAACCTCTGCTTGACCATAATTAAGTCGATTTGGTAACACCCTGTATCTCCTGGTCTCATCCATGTGTATATTCTTCTAATGTGGTTATTGAATAAGGTGTTAGCTATGACCAACTCATGCTCGGTGCAGAATTCTACCAGCCGGCTTCCTCGATCATTTCTTTCACCTAATCCGAAATCTCCTACTATCTTCCCTTCTCTCCCTTTTCCTACCACAGCATTCCAATCTCCCATTACTATAACATTTTCATCACCCTTGATATACCTCAGAATTTCGTCTATTTCTTCGTAGACCTTTTCAACATCCTCATCATCAGCTTGACTGGTAGGCATATAGACTTGTACCACAGTGGTGCAGGTAGGTTTAGTATTGATTTTTGCTACAATAATCCGTTCACTATATTGCTCATAATATTCCACCCGCTGTTCAAGTTTCCTACTCAATATAAGGCCATCCCCTGCTTGGCCATTGTTTGATTTAGTGCTAATGACCCTATAGTCTCCTGACCAAAAGTCCTGTTCTTCCTGCCAGCGCATTTCACTAATCCCAACCAAATCCAACCTCAACCTATCCATTTCCCTTTCTAAGTTTTCTAACCTTCCACTTCCTATCAGACTTCTAACATTCCACGCTCCGATCCGTAGAATGTCAGATTTCCTCTTTGTCACTTCTGTGATGTTAACCCCCTCTCGAGTAGTCCCCACCCGGAGATCGGAACGGGGGACTAGTTTACCTCCGGATTGGAATTTGACAAGGGAGGAAGCCATCATCACATGTAATTATGCATAGAGAGGTGCATATCCTCGGGAATGGCATACGGCTGTAGTTTCCCGTTGCTTTCAGCCGTGCATCAGGACGCAGTGTAGCCATTATTTGGCTTATATTATCAATATCTTAACCGTCTATAAGACTAGTAAAGAATTGATTCATTCTGAAAGGCTGCTACTCCGTTTCAGAATAAGTAAAGAGCAATTCTACTAACAAAAATACTAACCTTCTACCGTACTAACAATTAAATACCAAAATTCTACTAACGAAAAAATACTAAAGTTCCACCAACAACAAATACTACCACTAAAACAGTCTGTCACCAGGCACACTCACATGCACCCTTACACATCACAGTCTACTGAAACAATGAACTATAACTAATAAACAATGCAACTGCTACCAGACACACTCACACACCACAGTCTAATAGAACAATGACATATATCTAATAGACAAACTAACTAACTACCTACTTACAACTAAAACTAACTACATACTTACTGTACTGTTATTTGAATTGACAATATTTACAAAATGCAATTTAGATAGAAAATACTTACAAAATGTAATTTAGATTCAAAATAGTCACAAAATGCAATTGAGAATTAAAAAAAGATGTGGTGGGGCTACATACACCCTGCCTCCTTAAGGGCCTTGAGCACAAGGCAGGAGGGAAAAGTAAAAGAACAAGAAGGCTGACCCCACGCAGAAGGAGGGTATCAGAAAAGATGAGACAAAGGCCAATGAAGGCGGGAAAGGAAGAGACTCCCTAGGCCTCGGATACCCTAATACCGTCAGGGTCGGAAGAGAACAAGAGTTGACCAAGTGAGGTCGACAGGAAAGAAGACGTATAATAATAATAATACGGGGGTTTCAGAAAGGGACGATCATGTGCTGAGCAGATTATGAATCTGAAGTCCATCCTTTCATATCTGAAACTCATGAACAGGGAATTCGTGATGACCTTTGTTGATTTTAGGAAAGCGCACGACTCAATTGATCGCACCACCTTAATGCAAATCCTCGAAGAGTTTGCCTTAGATAATAAGACACAATCAATTATCCAGCAAACCCTATCCAACACCACCTCCAAAGTGAAGTTCAGAGGAGAGATGTCTGATTTCTTTGGAAGTCAGGACAGGAGTGAGTTAAGGAGACTGTCTGTCACCTCTTCTCTTCAACTGTGTTTTAGAAAAGGTCAAGGGTAGAAATTCACGGGTAGAAAATGGGGTAAGGCTAGGGTACAAGTATATGAATCTTACAATCGACTGTCTAGCCTTTGCAGATGATCTAGTGATCTTTTGATATTCCATTGATACGGCAGAAGAGCAATTTAACCAACTGAAAAATCAAGCTCTAAAGGCTGGGCTTCAAATCACCTTTGAGAAGACACAATTCATGACAAACAAAATCAGCGCTCAGGGAACTGGAGGTCGGACTAGGAAAAGTTCAGAAGGCAGAAAAGTTTAAATACCTCGGTGAATGGATAGAGCCTAACCTATCAGAGAAAGAAGCCTTCGTGTCACGCATTAATAAAATGGAAATGGCATACAACTTGACAAAAGACATCTACAATAAGAGATCGATATCCTCAAACGCCAAAATTAGACATTTCTGTACTGTTATTCGACCAGAGGCTCTGTATGCGGCAGAGACTCTAATAGTGAACAAGAAAGGTCTAATGGAAAAGCTAGAGGCTAAAGAAAGGAAGATTTTGAGGGAAATCCTGGGCCCCATCAAAGAAAACAGCGAGTACAGAAGGCGTCACAACCACGAATTATACAAGCACGTGGAGAAGAAGTGACACGATTCGAAAAAGAAGGATTGCCTTTTATAGCCACGTGGCACGAATGAGCCGTGGTAGGATATCAGGGTTTCCCAAACATTATAACTAGCAAACCCTGGACGGAGGGGCGTAGAAAGGAGTCTAGGCAAGATGATGAAGAGATTTTGAGAGGACAATAACACTTCTTCGACGCGCATAACGATGTAAGAAAATCCTATGTAATTAACGTATTTTTAAGAACATAAAAATAAATAATATATAAACATTAAAATAAAAGAAACTAAAACTATCATTACTAATAATTATGTAAAAACACATAAAAATACGATCTCATATTGTGCTGCTCACTGTATATCTATTCCTTACTATTCCATTTCTACAGGTTTGGGGTTGGAATGCGATGGATATTTACATGGTGAATGGTTTGTATGGCCGGATACCCTTCCTGATACAGACCTCAAAGATTAAGTAATGCATGATGAAATGCATGAAAATAAGTGAAACTGAACAAGGAGTTAGTTATAAGGAAGCAATCGAGGCCCATTAAGATGGTATCGTCCTGGCATTTGCTGGGGTTGAAAATTGGAAACCACGGAAACCTAATTCAAGGATGGCCGACGGTGGGATTCGAACCCCCTTGTCTATTCAGTCCGGAGCAGCAGGGTTCATGGTCTTATGCCTTAACACTGTCAGTATTCCACTGCTCGCTGTTAGGAATTGTATGTACAAGGAAATACTTTGAATGAGTTTTAGTGTTTCTGTAAAATATATATATTGAATGATACGTAAATACGTGATTCAAAAATAAAGCTATATTATACACAACATTTACAAATACCACTCTAAATTGCATTCATTATGAAACAGCTCAATACTCTCGTTGCGTTTAGTAGGCTACACTTTGAAACACTTTTCGTTTGACTTCGTATAATTTAGTTTCATAAAGAATATCTTCAATTACTTCATCATCAAAAAACAAATAGAATAAATCTACAGGGTGTGTAGGAAACCAAAATAATCTTCAGTCGCGAGAAGTAATTGATTAGTGATAGTTGTGTGTGTTGTGAAGTGTGAAAAATGAATTTCGTTGTTAGTCGCAGTGAACTTCATAACAAGATTCGAGAGAACAAAAATCAATCTGGCGCTCACCAAGAAAAGTTTGTGGTAACATATCTCATTAACAAATTCCAATTAAATGTTGACGAGAGGGTCGAGAAAATAGTGTATAATAATATAAGAACCTTTTTATTTTTGCCTTATTTTGACCGGTGGAGAAAGTGTCACTTCTTAGAACATGCTTTTTTGAAGAAATATTCAGACTGGTCGAAAATATAAATTGTCATTTCAATTCCGAGCATGCCTGGCTCCGCAAAATCAGAAGATTGAGGTCGTCCTTCGAAAGAATTTGAAGAGCTAACGGAGAGAAGCGAAATAAGAAAAAATAAAGACCTAAGGGACAGTGCCACTTCATCAGAGCTTGCCTATGCGACAGCTATGAATTTAAGGGCAGAGGGAGACGTTTCATCAGCCAAGGTATTAAAAGAAGCTACCACGACTACACCAACAAGGGACAAACGAATACGGGGTGCATGGAGAATGGGGGGTCAACGATCCACAAAAATATCAGTGGAAGAAGCCTTATCATTCATAATTAAAGCAAAGTCAACCAAGCACCAGTATGTGACAATGAGAAAATTAGCTAATAAACATAACCATGATTTGTACCCTAGCTATTATGCTATTTTGAATGCTAAAAAGGCTACTTATTCATAAAATATAGTAACTAAGGGAAATGAATGTGAAGTGAAAATACAAGACTTGCTGGACCACACTTCCTCCAGAATTTTATCAATGTTACCAGATGTGAGTGATAAGAGCTATACATTATACTGTAAATGGGGCTTTGATGGCAGCTGAAAAGAGTGACCAGAGCTTATTTGTCATCTGTCGTGCCTCTGCGCCTCGTTGACAGTAAAACAGGTATAATTGCGTGGAAAAATCCAAGAACCTCATCTACACGATCTGCATACCTATTCGAATGCAGTGGGTTCATGAAACATCGGAAATTACACGGACGGAAAGGATGTATCTAAATGATCAAATTGAGAATTTACATAATTTGGTTATAAACAACACCGAAGTGCAGTATTCCTTAATATTGTCAATGATAGATGTAAAAATATGCAATACTTTAGCACGGTCTTCAAGCATGAAGTGCTATATTTGTGGTGCGAAAATTTCAGAAATGAACAATCTACAAAATATGGCACAAACGCCCCGTCGACAATTTACAGCTTGAATTTGGAATTTCAGTTCTGAAGCCCACATCCGATTTTTTGAAAGTCTCCTGCATTTTTCATACCGCCTGGGTTTTAAAATGTGGAAAGTGAGCGTGAAGGATGGTAATCGAGACTTATTCGAAAGAAAGAAAGAAAGAAAGAAAGAAAGAAAGAAAGAAAATGTGCAAGACTCATTCAGAACGAGATTAGGCCTTCTAGTTGATATTCCGAAGCCTGGATATGGAACAACCAATGATGGCAACACTGCCCGAAGGTTTTTTGAACAACCTCAAGTAGCATCCGAAATAACAGGGGTAGACTGTGAGTTAATAACTCGTTTCGGAATAATTTTAAATGCAATTTCATCTGGTCATGAAATTGATAGTTCAGAGTTCAATTCTTACTGCAGCGAAACAGCAAGCTTATATGTACGGCTATATCCATGGTAGTACAAGCCTCCAACACTCCATAAAATACTTATCCATGAATTTTCCATTATAGAAGCAGCTATTTTGCCGATTGGAGAACTTTCAGAAGAGGCCTTAGAGTCTAGAAACAAAGACTTAAGAAAATATAGGGAAGACCATACCAGAAAATCCTCAAGAATTTCCAATAATTTTGACTTGTTCCATAGACTATTTCTAAGCTTTGATCCAGTAATTTCAAGCACGGGAGGTCTACCGAAGAATAAACGAAGACAGTTGCCTTAGGAGGTGTGCAATTTGTTGTCTATACCCGAGGATGAGACGGAGCAGGAAGGGGAAGAAGAAGAAGGAGAAGAAGAAGAAGAAGAAGAAGTCGAATCATCCGGATCATAGGATGAATAAGTAAGTAATTTTATGCACAACGACAAATTTGCCTCATAGTTACATATAATTTAAAGTTTTACACAGAAGTATTTCATTTTTTTTTAACGGAAACTATTTTTGTCCGCTTTCTTTTTTTCGAATCCGGACCACTGTGCGTCGCCCCTACCAGTGTTCTGGTGCAGAATTGCGAAAATAGTTACATCTTGCGCTGCTTATAAATTGCAGTCACGAGGAATAATTAGTGAAAAAGATTTCTTAGGACCCTTAAAACAGTTGTCATTATGAATATTATGCCTCTGTATAAGTGCGATGGTGTAAGTTGGTGCAGTACATTGACGTTTTCAGCTGCAATAAGCGATGGTGCTTTCCAATTTACTTTCATTTATTCCGATCCTTTTCCTTGAGCGCTATGTGGCGATAAATGATACTATTGCTGGCTCAGGAGCTTGGGACAGTCGAAGTTTTCCAAGTGCTTTGATTAATTTCCTACGGCGCTATGCGACAAAAGACGACACTATTGGTCTCTATTTTCCTAACAGCCAGTGAGATATAGGCTCTAGGCCGTCTCTCTTATTTCACTTACACCTGTTTCTAATCATATTTTTCAATTCGTTTGTAAATTACATGTGTCAGTACAGTAGTTAGTAAATAGCCGTCTCCCTATTCATTATTATCATTATCATTACGGAAAAATGTCCTGAATGTTACGTCCATTATACTGTACTACTTATCAACCCCACTACCACGACCACCACAAAAAGTTATATTTTTTCTTCTTGTTAGTTAAAATATCACTTGCCAGTTCTGTAGTAGTATTCATTATCATCCATGAAACAAATGAATCCACCGGGCGAAACCGGGCACTACTGCTAGTATATATATAATATATAACTTTTAACTGTTGACGTGAGGTCATCCAGATTCCCAAGAAATAAATAGAACATCTGTGATTCTGCAATTAAATCTTGAAGCTGTTGTTTATGTTACCTCATATCTGTGGGTGTGTGGTTGGTTTTAGTTGTAAGTATGTAGTTAGTTTTTTATTAGATATAGTTCATTGTTCCATTAGTCTGTGGTGTGTGAGTGTGTCTGGTGGAAGTTGCATGGTTTATTAGATATAGTTCATTGTTTCATCAGACTATGATGTGTGAGGGTGCATGTGAGTGTGCCTGGTGGCAGACTGTTGTAGTGGTAGTATTTTGTTGTTGGTGGAACTTAAGTATTTTTTCGTTACTAGTATTTTGATATTCAATTGTTAGTAGAAGGTTAGTATTGTTGTATGTAGAATTGCTGTATTACTTATTCTGAAAGGGAGTAGCATCCTTTCAGAATAAATCAATTCTTTACTTGTCTTATAGACGGTTAAGATATTGATAATATAAGACAACTAATGGCTACACTGCGTTCTGCTGCACGGCTGAAAGCAACGAGAAACTATCCCGAGGATATGCACCTCTCTACGCATAATTACATGTGATGATGGCCTCCTCCCTTGTCAAATTCCAATTCGGAGGTAAACTAGTCCCCCGTTCCGATCTCCGGGTGGGGACTACTCGAGAGGGGCTTAACATCACAGACGTGACAAAGAGGAAATCTGACATTCTACGGATCGGAGCGTGGAATGTTAGAAAGGGAAATGGATAGATTGAAGTTGGATTTGGTTGGGATTCGTGAAATGCGCTGGCAGGAAGAACAGGAATTTGGTCAGGAGACTATAGGATCATTAGCACTAAATCAAACAATGGCCAAGAGGGGCTGGTCCCATATTGAGTAGGAAACTTGGACAGCGGGTGGAATATTATGAGCAATATAGTGAACGGATTATTGTGGCAAAATTCAATACAAAACCTACGTGCACCACAGTGGTACAAGTCTATATGCCTACCAGTCAAGCTGATGATGAAGATGTTGAAACGGTCTACGAAGAAATAGATAAAATTCTGAGGTATATCAATGGTGATGAAAATGTTATAGTAATGGGAGATTGGAATGCTGTGGTAGGAAAAGGAAGAGAAGGGAAGATAGTGGGAGAATTCGGATTAGATGAAAGGAATGATCGAGGAAGCAGGCTGATGGAATTCTGCACCGAGCATGAGTTGGTCATAGCTAACACCTTATTCAATAACCACTATAGAAGAATATACACATGGATAAGACCAGGAGATACAGGGCGTTACAAAATCGACTTCATTTTGGTCAAGCAGAGGTTTCGAAAACAGATTTTGGATTGTAAATCATATCCCAGTGCTGACAAACTCTAACCACAATCTGGTTGTTATGAAATGCATATTAAAGTTGAAGAAACTGAAGAAAAGTCAAAAGCCAAAAAGGTGCGCAATAGACAGACTGAAAGAGAAGGATGTAAACGAAAGATTTAAGAAGAGTATAAAGGAAGGACTAATGGAAAACCCTAAACAAACTTCAATCGCAGATGAATGGGCACTTTTGGACAATGCAATAACAAAATCCGCAGAAGAAAACATTGGTAGGAAAGAAAGAATAGGTAGAACACCGTGGATCACTCAGGATATACTAGAATTGATGGACGAAAGGCGGAAACACAAGAATGTAAGAGATGAAAAGGGGAAAGGAGAATACAGACGTCTGAGAAATGAGGTTAATAAGAAGTGCAAGGAAGCGAAAGAAGAATGGTTGAAATTTTTAATTCATAAAAAAAAAAAAAAAAAAAAAAAAAAAACAGATACACACACTAATACAGTCATCACAATTAACACCGGTTATCAGACAGATTCTACACTCACCCAAAGTACACGGGGCTACATGACCGCGTTGTCGCAGCCCCTAAACTAAGGAACCAACCAAAAGAGAAATTGACAGGCATAGACAATTGTCTGAAATTAGGAAAAGTAGACACAGCTTATCGAAGGATTAAGAATACTTTTGGGGAAAAGAAGACTAAGTGCTGTAATATTAAGGACACAAATGGAATGCCTCTAACATATAGGGAAGAAAGGGTTGAGAGATGGAAAGCTTGCATAGAGTGTTTGTATAAGGGAAAGGAGATTGAGAATCATGTAATGGAAAGGGAGGAGGAAATTGAATAGGATGCAAAAGGAGATTTAATATTGAGATCAGAATTTGACAGAGCATTGGAAGATTTAAGCAGGAACAAAGCACGAGGCATAGATGATACCGATTGAGTTGCTACGCTACATAGGAGATGAAGGTCTGATCAGGTTATATCACTTTGTGTGTAGGACTTATGGGACAGGTGAGGTACCCTCTAATTTCGAGAAGAATGTTATCATCCCTATACCGAAGAAAGTGGGAGCTGACAGATGTGAAGATTACCGTAAAATCAGCTTAATTACTCATCCTTCAAAGATCCTGTCTAGAATAATTTACAAGAGGATGGAAAGCCAGATAGAAACGGAGTTGGGTGAAGACCAGTTTGGTTTTAGGAGAAATGTAGGAACAAAGGAAGCTATACTAAGTCTCAGGCTGATTCTGGAAGGTAGAATAAGGAAAGATAAGAGAACGTTCATGGCATTTGTAGACTTAGAAAAGGCTTTTGATAACGTTGATTGACTAATTGTTTGGCATTTTGAAAACGATTGGAATAAAGTACAGGGATAGGAGGGTGATGTACAATCTACAATCTATACAGAAACCAGACAGCAGTCATTCGAGCTGAAGGACATGAGAGAGAAACTGGTATTCAGAAAGGTGTAAGGCAAGGCTGCAACTTATCACCCATACTTTTCGATCTTTACATTGAGCAAGCAATGAAGGAAATTGGAGAAAAGTTTCAAGTGGGAGTGAAGATTCAAGGAGACATAATTTCAGTTCTGAGATTTGTCGATGGCATAGTCATCTTGGCCGACACGCCTGAGGATTTCAATGAGTTTTTGAATGGTATGGACTCCGTCTTGAGGAAAGAATTCATGATGAAAATTAATAAATGTAAAACAAAAATACTGCCATGCAGCCGAAATAAATCAGAAACCTCTATGGACATCAAATTGGCAGGTGAAAAACTAAAGTAGGAGACTTCTGTTACTTAGGAAGCAAAATAACCAGTGATGGACGAAGCAAAGAGTATATAAAAAGTAGCTTAGCTCAGGGAAGGAAAGCATTTCTACTGAAAAGGAATCTGTTGATATCGAATATAGATTCAGGTATTAGGAAGTCATTTTTGAAGGCCTTTGTCTGGAGCGTGGCGCTCTATGGAAGTGAAACTTGGACTAATGTTGCAGCAGCAAAGAGGAGAATTGAAGCATTTGGAATTTGGTGTTACAGGTGAATTATGAAGATCAGATGGGTATATAGGGTTACAAACGAAGAGGTATTAAGACTAGATGGAGAGGAGAGATGTTTCTGGCGACTGCTAATGAAGAGAAGAGATAGGTTGGTAGGACACATACTAAGACACCCAGGAATAGCAAGCTTAGTTATGGAAGGAAGGGTCGAGGGCAAGAACTGTAGGGGTAGACCAAGGTTAGAATTTGTTAAACAGATTGCCTCAGATGTAGGGTGTGGTAGCTATGTAGAGATGAAAGGATTAGCTCAGGACAGGGAGGCAGGGAGACTGCATCAAACCAGTCAAAAGACTGAAGACTCAAACAACAACAACAACTGCTACTTTTATTTACTGAATTCACAGATTCTACACTCATGTAGCGGGTTGTTGCCAAGAATGGCCATGTGTTCATCCGCTCACAGACTCGAAATAGCAGCTTGTGCCACTAAACTCACTCAGAACTTTTGTGTAGTTTAAACACACACTTATTGCTTTAAACTGGTGCGATTTGCTCATGAAAAATTCACCTATTAAATGCTGGTGAGTGTTACACCAAGAATTAAAGTGTTTTAGTAATTTGAACAGTTTTCACTCGATCATCAACCATGTGCTCATTACTAGGTTCGTTTCCGGGTTGACGGAAAAATACCAATTTCACGAATATTATTAATTTACTTTAAATCATTGCTCCAAATAGTTCTGGCAGCTTTGCATTAGCACGTTGTTACTCACTCGATGATAATTATCGAACGTGGTATTCATGGATTCAGACGACGATTATGGATCACATCCGCACAGGACCTCGCCTGCTATAGAAATGTGCTCATCAAAATGCCGGATGTTCCGATCAAGTCAAGGGTGCAACTATAAACATTCTTCGCATTCACTGCGGGGTTACGTCTTTATTTCCTTATACTAACAAAAATCATATAATTCTCCAGTGCTTCAAAATATGTACAAACATCTTCTAATAAAATCAGTCTCCAAGAAATATTTAAAAAAATTACTTTGGCGGCGCGGCGACGTGTGGTGCCTCAAATTAGAGTCACTCCCAAAGAGAAAGTATTGCTGCTTGGGAGTCCTCGGTTCATCCACAGAAGGTATACTCTTCATGAGCCAACGATGTCACATTGCAGATGTGAACTCGGTCTCAGTATCGAGTTCGACATATTGAAAGATGATTATAATAGTGAAATAAACTTTCGACATAGAAAACTACGGACAAACAAACATTTTACACAGTTCGCTGAGAGGAGAATTTTTATTTGAGGTATCCTATGAACATTGCGCATTTCAATAAAAGCTAATTCCGAGCTATAACAGTGACGATCTGAATTATTAGCAACGTTAACTCGTAAATATTATACTGAACTGACGTGACCTCATGAACAGTATCGATGTGAGAATAGATAGTGGAATTATACAATCTCCTAATTTTCACTACGTTATATAATTCAAAGTTGAGAGGAATGTTTACTAACTAGGTTATTGAAGTGGTTATGATGGATTAGAGAAATATGCGCAAGGAACGCTTTGTATATAAAAGGGAGATGAACATTTGGAACAACGACAGCAACAACATCAGCAGCAAAATTTATAATTATCGGTAATTATGATGATAATTAAACTAAAATACTCAAAAATGAATATCAACTTTAAAAGGAGGAGAAGAGGCGTAGATGATCTGCGCTAAGAAGAAACGAAGCAGATGAGATTCGGAACGAACCCAATCTAAAGCATGAAGACTGGTACAATCGAATCCGAGGACCGGGCGAACGCCATTCGAATCCCGAGGAAGCAGTTCGCACAGAGGAAGATGAGGGATGAATGAAGACTTGCCAGGATGGAGATTGCTGAACATCACGGTATTTTCTATACCGTACCAATGTACGTCTAGATGCTTCGAATGGAAGAGGGAAGATCTCATTTTTGTAGTTTGAAGTAGTTTGTTACTTTTTAGAGCAAACCATTTTACCATTTTTTAAAATTAATTATTCTTCAAAAGTGATGATTTATGTTCATCATTTCTAACTTCGATTTCGACTTTGAAGATATGAAGCTGAATTTCAGAATTTTTGAATTCTTGAAAATTTGAATTTTGGATTTAAGGCTAAATGTCCCGACACTTTGGTAAGAAAATATTCCAACAGATGGCAGCACAAGCGAAGCTGATTTTTTAAAAAATCGCTGGGGATCCCCGATCTGCGATCTGATAACTGCTATGTAATCTGTCTAGTAGCAGAAATGAGATTAATTCATTGCTTGCTTTTTAATTTCAAAAACAGAAAAGTTGTTATTTGTTTTTCAAATATCTGATTAAAATTAGAAAAAAAACGGATAATACGAAAGTTGAGATTTACTCACTGATTCCTAAATCGGTTGAATGGAATCGTCAGGATCACTTTGGGAAGTTTGTGAATAAAAGTGTTACTGTACTTGCAATAAAAGGCGCGGCAGTAGAACAAGATCATGGAGAGCGGGGGCCGCGGAGCTCGAGTGATTTGAGGGGGCGACATCCTTACCTGACGGTATGGAATTCTCGAGCTTCTAGTCAAATGTTGCGATTGACTGCCCTGGTTAGTTTTGAATTATTGTCAATGTCTGGATATTTCTGAGTGATCCTTTGATATTTTACCAGTTCCTAGTTACGACTTTTTGTTTATAGTTCATCGATCTCTTAAATTACTTTTCGTTTAATTTACTTTACCTGCAACAGTATTATCTTTTAATGACTGTTAGGTGGTCTATATTCGGCACTTTATTTTTTGGACAGTATTTCTGGTAGAATAGATACATTATGGTGTTTGAAGCCATTTTTCAGTGTTGCCTTAGTAAACAAAAGTTTGGTGTTTCTCAGTCGGTCAACGCGATAGTACCCAAATGAGATGTGTTATTCCCTGATCCTGAAAAAATAAATACACCTGGATGACCAGTTTCAAACGTCAAGCGATCATCATCAGATCCATTACACTTAAGCTATAAAATCTATACCGGAAAATCTACAACAACCACATATTCACTCCAAACAGGCAAATTCCGCAGGTCAATCACCACTTCCAGTAATTCAACACAACATCACATAGACTACAATTAACAAATGCTGACGAGTTGCATTACTAATATGCAACTAATTAAGTGTTCTTTTTGTAAATATTTTCACCCATATTTTCAGACAGATTTTATAGCCTAAGTGTAATGGATCTGATGAAGATCGGATGACGATCGAAACTGGTCATTGGTGTATTCCTTGGAATACACGTTCAGTTAGAGTTTGCTCTTGCTGCTCTTGGCTTTTTCTCATTAGTTTTATTTACTTAATTTCCCTCCTTGCAGACACCAACAGCGACCCTCTGTATTCTATTTGCTCGGTACACGCGCTTAAGTTGTTTACATAAGGTGCGTTCAAAAAGTAACGAGCCGGAGGCTGTAATGCGCAAACCGGTGACGACATCGGCTAATCGTGCCATGTGTAACGAGGTGTGGTTCCGACCAGAGCGTGGAAGGTCACAGCCCGTCGCTAGAGGGCACGCGTGCACGTCACGTGACGATATAAAGCGAGCAGCAGCATGCATCAATCGTCCAACCAAGACCAAGACAGTAGGCCATTCGACATGCTTCCTGGTGTAGTTGAAGACTGTGGGGCACCGATTGGTCACACACTTTCCGTAAGTGCAGTCGTTCCTTCATGATGGTGTGCACACTTCCGACGCTCAATCCGACCACGGCGGCTATGGCGTTCACTGTCATTCGGCGGTCCTGGGTAATGAGTGCATCAACCAGCTGGACGTTGTCATCGGTAATGCAGGGGGGTGCCCCAGACTAGGCATCATCGGCTAACGACACCCGTCCTTCCCTGAAGCGCTTATACCACGCCTCGACACTTGCAAGGGACATGCAGTGTTCGCCGTACACTTGTGATATTTGGCGATGAATGTCCGTTCCCCCTACTCCTTTCGCTGTCAGAAACCGAACAACACCTCTTTGCTCTTCGTTTGACGCCTCCATGTCATTGTTTGCAATGCGACTGGCAGCGTTGGACGATTGATACATGCTGCTGCTCGCTTCGTATCGTCACGTGACGTGCACGCATGCCCACTAGCGACAGGCTGGGACTTTCCACTCTCTGGTCGGAACCACAACTCGTTACACACGCCACGATTAGCCAATGTCGTCACCGGTTTGCGCATTACAGCCTCCGGCTCGTCACTTTTTGAACGCACCTTATAAGTTTGTTCTAGATGTGTATCTTCTAAGGAATCTACATAGCGGCATCTCGCGGCAACACGCCGAAGTTCTTCGGATTCATAGGATCAAGAGGACTTGCATACCACTCCGATAGGCTTCGCCGCTGTCGTCAGCTAACATCTCCTTGAAGACACAACTCCATGAAGAAAAATACATTTTATAATGAGTGTTTATTTTTTTAATGTTTTCCATTCTGATATATGCTCTTTTGTTTCCTTCCCCTTCCTCCTCGCCTACCTAGCTCTATCGTGTGCCTCTCTGCTCGTTCTCACTTCTTATCGACTCGTCAACGTGTGAGTTCGGCCTTTTTCAAAGGCTACCTCCTCTCAACCGAGGTACAATTTCAAATCGCCGCCATGTTGTGGTATTGGATGTAAGCTAACGGCTACCGGGAGCCATCAATCTTCAGTGGCTATGGAAAAGTTAAGGACAAATCTTCAATGATTTTAAACACCTTTTAATGTTTTCAATCCATGCTGAATGCTTTTAACAAACATTTATAGACAGTGTGGGGAATTACGCACTATTGTGCAATAACCGTCTTCGTGGGATTTTCTTTCCCATTCTTTAGCTATCCAAGCTTGCTTCAAAACATGAAATTTAGTACTTCTTGTACGAAATAAAGGGGATACCTTCCCTTCACCGTGGGATTTCTGCTAATACTCATAGCTGTCTATAAACTTAACTTTTTCCACCGTGGGATTCTTACCGCTCCATTTAACTGTCTACAGTTCTGAAATTTTCCTTTTAAAATAAACTCACAAACCGCAAAGAACTATACTCAATACCGTCAAATTGTTGGAACCTCAAGTTAACTAGAACTATTAACTGCAATCCACAAACTTTCCAACGCAATAAACTTATTCAAGTCAAATTCAACTAAGTGTTCTCCATAAACTAGAATAATTTTTCACTTGTTCCATGAACTTTCAGAGCTGCAATAGTAAAACCCTTTTCTTGCTAGAAAATATCAAGACGTACTGTACCGTACCGGACTTTCACAAATCGCACTAAGTACAATTTATACTCGAAATAGTTGCTTCTGGCTGGGCCAACGAGCAAGTTTGACGGCGGGTAACCAAGTGTATCTCTCCGAAACGTGCTATAACCAGCTGGACTAATTCAACCCAGAACAACGCTCAGTCCAGTCGATATAAGAATCGAAGTTGTCACAGCATAATTGCGATAAACATCTGATATCATAATATGTGTGTTAATAATTCCATAAATGTCTTCAAATAATTTCTTCTTGTGTTACAATGTAATTCCCAGTCTTAGATCCCCTCAGTAATCTCAGTAATGCTTTATAATAGTGTATAGCAATGCCATGCTTCCACGGCAGCCATCTTGTGGAGTAACTGTACCGCTCCCGATCATATGGTCTGAGATGCGTTGCAGGGTTGCTTATCCAATCCCCTAACCGAGCATCAGCTTGGCATTGCTCTCGACTGCAGTTTGAAATGTTGTCCAAAAAAATACCAAATATGTTTCTCAAACATGTCAGTGTTCCAATACTATACAAAATACTGGCACAGTACCCTCATCGATACAACCCATCTTCATGTTAAAGCATTATCTCAATCGGATCAGCCCACTGAACATTGGGACACCTTCTTAATACACTTAGTGGTTTCCAAAGTCAACACTGCTACTCTAAAAGCTTGGGAAATTGAACTTTCTAATAATGATGATTACTCCTATGAGCATTTAGTCACCTTTATAAATACTAGATGTCAACTTTTAACCGCCTTAGCTAACCACAGTGAACCCGCCTCTCCCATTTCTAAACATGAATCTATGTCCCCTAAATCTATAAGCTAATATGCAGCGTCTAGTACTCAAAAACCTGCGTCTAGCTCTTCTAAATCTAAGTCATACGCCACGGGTTACCAAACTAGGTCCAGTGAACGCCGTATCGCAAGTTCTCTTGCATTAAGTTCCCAAGGTGAACCCCGTAAAAGTTTTAATGAACCGTTAAAGTGCATACTGTGCAAGGATTCTAACGCTTTATATTTATGCAAATCTTTCAAAGAGCTATCAGTTGATGACAGAAGGAAATTGGTATCTCAAAACAAGTACTATTTTAATTGTATTTCACCTAAACATTCCGCTTCTAATTGCAAGTCCACTAGACTCTGTTTTCATTGTGAAAGGACGCACCACACTTTATTGCATCGTCATGATGCATGATGCAGGTCATCAGCAGCATCCACTTCTCAAAAAACTGACAATACAAACAAGTCTAATGCGTAATCTTTTATTCAAAACGCCAAGTCTTTGCGTAGTTCTCAAGTACTATTGCCCACGGTTCAAATTGAGGTTCAAGATAAATCTGGTAACTTTGTTCGCGCCCAAGGCCTCCTCGACTCAGCGGCGACCCATGATTTTGTCTCCAACTCTTTAGTAAAAAAAAACTTGGTCTTCCAGTAACCCCCACTTCTATCAATGTATCAGGCATTAATAGTTTAAAATCACAAGCCTTGCAATTCTCAAAATTGACCATAAAGGGTACTTGTCAAAGAAACAATCTTCTCAAACTGAACTGTCTCATTCTTAACAGCATTGGTGAAGATACTCCTAGTCACTCTGTTGACACTTCCTGTTTGAATATTCCTTCTCACTTAAGGCTTGCCGATCCTCAGTTTAACATACAAGGTCCCATTGACATACTTTTTAGTGCTAATGTTTTCTGGAATTGCCTTCGCAAGCAAATTCGTCAATTTTCTTCCAATGTGTTTGCCAGAGACACTAATTTTGGATGGATTGATACTGGTCAACTCCCCCATTATTCCCCCAACCTGTGCCGCCATGTCACTTTGTAAGTACCGATTTGGCACAATTCTGGAGACTTGAAAACATCGATTCCCCTAACTCAACCTCCTCACAAAACGAATTCTGCGAGCAACTTTTCATTTCTACCACTAAACGCACACCCGAAGGGCGATTCATAGTTCAAATGCCAAGACTACCCAATCCTCCAAAACTAAGTAATTCTAAGCCTAGAGCGCGTAAAGCTCTCTGCTATCGAAAGTAAATTTAAGAAGGAACCCCTCGTTAAACAACAATATATCAACTTCATGGAAGAATATGAAAGTCTGGATCACAAGGAAGTTGTCAACAAATCTGATGAGGAATTACATCCCCCAGTCGAAACTGTCTTCTTAAATCACTATCCCGTGTGGAAAAACCCTCTTGTTAGAAACAAAATTCGAGTTGTGTTTAACGCGTCATCACCTGACGCTAATGGCAACAGTCTTAATGATACTCCTCACCCCAGTCCTATCGCCTGTTCCCTATAGCCGTCATTGCGGATATAAAGCAAATGTACCGTCAAGTTTTAATGCAATCTGAGCAGCAAGATCTTCAGAGAATCTTATGGCGTGACGAAACTAGTAAAACCATTAAAATATTTCGCTTAAAAACAGTTACGTATGGTCTTAAACCTTCCGCTTTTCTATCTATCCGATCCCTACATATTTCGCCTCTCAAGATGGTCATTTATTTAACGCTAAAGCTTCAGAAGCATTAACCACATCCCTTTATGTCGACGATTACCTTTAATCTTTTCAGACTCTGGAAGAAGCTTCTCTCATTTCTCTTGAACTAAAAACATTGTTAAAAATTGGAGGATTCCCACTTCATAAGTGGAATTCGAATTCACCCGATTTCCTTGCTCAATTTCCCGTCGAAGATGTAGATCCTTCTTCTGTCGAAATTGGCGGAGATTCCTAATCCATAAAAACGCTAGGAGGACACTGGTGCAATCGCACTGATACTCTCATCTACAAGGACTCGCTTTACGAACACCTCCCTAACACAGAAAGGCAAATCTTGTCTGAAATAGCTAAGATTTTCGATCCGCTTCAATTTCTTGCTACAGTCATTGTTATCGCCAAGCTTTTATGCAAGAGCTATGGTCTCTCAAATGTGAATTGGACGAAGCTGTTCCCTCTTCTTTCCTTAATAGATGGCTTTCTTTTCGATGTAGTTTGCTTAACCTTTCGCTTATTGAAATCCCTAGAAATTTAATTAACGCTTCTTCTAATACATCTTTCTTTCTTCATGTATTTGCCGACAGCTCCGAAAAAGCTTATTTGCTGTGCATACCTTGTTTATTGCAATCCTATAAACGAATCTTCACATTCATATCTTATTTATGCTAAATCCAAATTGCCCCTCTTAAAACTGTCACTTTGCCCAGACTCGAATTGTGTGCTGCACTCATGGCCGCAGAACTTACTAAAAACTGCAGAAAGTTTTAAAAATTCAATTTTCGCAAATCTGTCTATGGAGCGACTACATAATCACTCTTTCTTGGATCGCCAAACCCCCACCCACTGGCAAACTTGCCAATCGAGTTTCTAAAATTCAAACGCTTTCTTTAGGATGCCAATGGAGATATGTGCCTAGCGCTGATAACCCAGCTGACATCATCTCACGTGGTTGCTTACACTCACAATTGGCAGCATCTCAACTGTACTGGTATGGTCCCTTTTGGTTAGTTGAAGACTCTTCTTGCTGGCCTTTTAAACCTCCAGTTTCAATGTCTAACTTGTCTGACGCTAAAGTACCTAAGAGTACCGCTTCGTGTCTCATTTCCAGCGTTTCATTTCCCTTATTATCTCGCTATTCTTCATTTCATAAACTAATTAGGATTTTTGCCTATCTTCTTAGATGGAAATATCTCTTTGTTGACCAGCCTGTTCTTCCTAAACCGCATCTAACTAATCATGAATTAAATCTTGCTACTATTAAAGTTTTGCAACTCACACAGCAAGAAGCTTTCTCTACTGAATTTTCTTTGCTTTCAGCTAAGAAGGATCTTTCAAAATCTAGTCATCTTTGCGCAATAGCCCCTTTCCTTGATGAAAATGGGTTACTCAGAGTAGGTGCTAGGCTCTCTCATTCTTCACTTTCTGAAGACAAAAAGCATCCTGTCATTTTGCCTTCCAAACATCACGTAACTTCTTTAATCATACGTGACATCATTATAGAAATGTGTACGTTGGTACTCGCACCCTGCTTTGTCTATTAAGGGAAAAGTACTGGATAATAAACGGAGTTCATGAAGTTTCCTCAGGAATACACAAATGCATCCCCTGCTTTAAGGTGAAACCTGAGGTTAGCATTCAAATGATGGGCGATCTACCTTCTTTCCGCTCTTCTCCTATTCGTCCCTTTTCTTTAAGTGGCGTAGATTAGATGGGTCCATTTCAATATCAACGCAATTCTCCTGAAGCTAGACGCAAATTATTTGGAAAACTCTATGTTTCTCTCTTCGTTTGCATGGTTACTGGTGTGATCCATCCAGGACTAGTAACAAACGCCTCTACTTCTTACTTTCTGCCAACTGTTCCTCGCTTCACTGCCACGCGTGGGGTCCCTTCTGAAATGTTCTCCGATAACGCCTCCACCTTTCAAGGCACAGCCTCATTGTGGAAGAAAGCTCTCACGTCTTCTCCTGCCATGGAACAAATTTCTAACTTCTCCTACGCTAAAGGTTTCAAATGGCGGTTCATACCTCCTTACGCTCCCCATCACTGCGACAGGTGGGAATCTTGTGTCATCTGAAAAAGGTTTTAGGTAATCGTATTCTAACCTATGAAGAATTTAACTCACTGTCTATCTTAATCGAAGGAGTTGTTAATCCTCGCCCCTTGACCCCACTTTCTAATGATCCTGATAATTTAATTCCATTAACCCCTGGTCAGTTTCTTATTGCTATTTCTCTTTCTTCCCCTCCCCCCCCCCCCCCCGCAGTTCCTAATTCTCATAGAGATTCTATCTTGCCTATTATTTGGCGAAAAAGTTGAAGCTCTTCGTAATTCCATCTGGATAAGGTGGAAATTGGAGTACTTAACCCCTTTGCAACGGAGACAGAAGTGGCTTCTTTCCAATCCAGACTTCAAAGTGGGGGATTTGGTTATGTTAGGGATTCTTCCCCCCAACTACTTTGGATCTCTGGCAGGGTGGCGGAATGCTACCCGGGAAGGGACGGAAGAGTCAGGGTACTGAGGATCTTGACCACCAATGGGCATATTATAAGACCGATATCTCTTATAGCGCCCCTTCCTCTCAATCTTTAGAATAGTTTTTTTTTCTCTACTGGTGTCTGGCCTTCCCAGTATGGTGTATTCCCTGGAATACACCTTCAGTTAGAGTTAGCTCTTGCTGCTCTTTGCTTTTTCCTCTTTTTTTATTTATTTAATTTCCCTCCTTGCAGACTCAAACAGCGACCCTCTGTATTCTATTTGATCTGTACAGGCGCTTAAGTTGCTTATTAGTTTGTTATAGATGTGTATCTTCTATGGAATCTACCTAGCGGCATCTCGCGGCAACACGCAGAAGTTCTTGGGATTCATTCGGTCAAGAAGACTTGCATACCACTCCGATAGGCTTCGCCGCTGTCGTCAGCTAACATCTAAAGAAGTATCGATCTAGGGGCTGAAGCTCATACGTTGTGTTGGCCGGTATTCTTTATTACACTGCAATTGTAAAAAAAAATCTGAAAGATGGTAATCATGATCCCGACAAATTAACAGTAAAATTAATACCGGCCAACACAACGTATGAACTTCAGCCCCTAGATCGATACTTCTTTAGAATGTATAAATACATGATACGCGAGATCTCACACAACGCTGACTTCGACGAGTCACCTGCTACCTGCAGCAGCGGGATAACATCCTGAAACTACAGTCGCTAGCATTCCAGCAGTTCCTTTCTCCACGCTTTGAGCACGCTCACCAGTACGGATGGGTGTTAGCTGGATTAACTGCAAGAAACCCACACCACTTTCGTAATACTACAGATTTTTGCTTCAAGAATATGAGACGACAGTGTAATAAATGTGATGCAGTAGCAATAATTAGATGTGGTTGGTGTACAGAAAAGTTATGTTTTAGGCACTTTTTTATGGACTACCATTACTGCAGTCTGTTTGTTCCAGACTAATCCTATTTTTAAAATTGTTGTTTCCCGTACAAACGACTCACAAGCCTACAAGAACTCATAACTTCCATAACTTCCCCCTTATCTCCCACACTAATTGCCCTCCTGTTGCTAAAATTTGTGAGAGCACATATTTTGACATCCTAAACATGACTATAGAAGAAAAAAATACATTTCTTGTCTGCCCAAACAGAAGGTTTGCTTGTTAGTTGTATCCCCGGGATCGACTTCGGTCGATCTCCCCATTACCTTAAACTTACTAGCTTGATGAAAATGTCAGTTGAAAAAACCAATTACCCCAGGCCCTAGTACAAGTACTAGTTTATCTCGGTCAACGGATTCTGGGGGACCGAGTATATCATGTGGGAATATATCAGAGCTTCCCAAATCTCTTCGTCCCAATTGCAAGCATTTTCTTGGCACCATCAACATCAACACGCTTCGCAAAGCCGGCAAACTAATGCACTTAACGAACACGTTGGACAGACTCAATATCCACATTTTAGCTCTACAAGAAACAAGGTACACGGATGACAATCACTTTGAGTCAGGAAACTACAGACTATACAAAGCCAAACCAGCAATCCAAATTCCAAACAAACCATTGCAATTTGGCACAAGGTTTGCAGTAAGGAAAAGTGTCATAAATTCAGTTCTGAGTTTCACCTCTCCTTCTGAAAAACTTTCTGTGCTAGCAATCAAATCAGGAAACAAAGCCTATTCACTAATCAATGCTCATGCACCTGCAAATAATTACAATCGGAAAGACCCAGAAAAGGTGGAAGAATTCTGGGAGTTACTAGAGGAAACAGCAGCCCAAATTCTCAATCATCATGCCAAAATTTTGATGGGCTATTTCAATGCACAAATAGGCAAAGAAAAGAAGTATAAAGCCACTGTAGGACTCTACCCTGCCCACAAAAGAACTAATAACAATGGAGAACGACTAATCAACTTTTGTGAAACCTTTGATCTGAGACTGATGTCGACTCATTTTCTAGCACGTCCGCACAAGAAAACAACCTGGAGGTCCCCGAACATCCATTTAGGAGTATTTCAGATAGATCATGTGGCCATTGCAAAGAAAAACCATGAATGTAAAAGTCAAGAAGGGTATCATTGACTCAGATCACCACCTATCTTGAATGAAAGTGAAGTTTCAACCTAACAGACCCAAATGTAGATCACAACAAAACCCACGAATCGATCCAGAATTTCTGAAGCTAAACTCAAGCACTTTTCTAGCCAATATCGCCGAGCAAAATGCTACCAGTTGGTCAGAATTTGAAGACGAACTGGTAAAAGCAGCCAAATGCACCGGCATGCCACCAAGGAAACGTAAGCATAAGTGGTGGAACGATACCTGTGATAAGGCGTTAGACCTCAGACTGAAAACGTGGCAAGACTGGAATTCTCGGAAAACCACTTAGAAGTGGCATGCCTTCCTTCAAGTCCAGAAGGAGACATCAAAGGTTATAAGAGTCCAAAAGCTTTACCATGAGCAGAGCAGAATGGCAGACATTGAACGAGAGTTCAAGAAAAACTACACAAAGAACTTGACAGATCGTTAAAGAAGAAGAACTGACGAGCTATAAGGCACCCATGCTATGCTTTAAACGACCAGATGGGACTCTATAAACAAACAACCAAGAAAACTGTAAACATTTGGCAGATCACTTCAAGGACCTTCTAAATTGTGAGTCCCCTCCTGACCAACTCACTTTTGAAATATCAGAATCAAATCCAAATTCAGAACCTCCAACAATAGAAGAAATTGTGCAAACAATACTTGAGGTAAAAACTAACAAAGATCCAGGGGAAGATGGTATAATTGCCGAAATGTGGAAATTAGGTGGCAGAATTCTTGCTCAGAAAATCCATAAAATTCTTGAAGATATCTGGACTAATGAAACAATTCCAGAAGATTGGATGTGTGCATTAATCCACCCGTTGCATAAGAAAGGGGATAGGACTGACATTAATAACTACAGAGGCATTTCTCTACTAGCAGTCACTTACAAAATCCTTTCCAAAATTCTACTTAAGAGACCGTAAGTGCAAACAGATCATGTAATTGGAGAATATCAGGCAGGATTCAGGAAAGGTAGGTCTTGCACAGAACAGATTCGTAACCTTAATACCATCCTACAAATTCGTCAAGGCAGGCAAACGGTGATTATCGTACATTTGTAGACTTCAAAAAGGCTTTATGACTCGATAGACAGATCGACTCTCGTTCGCGTTCTGGAAGAATTCAAAGTAGACAGGAAAACTAAAGAATTAATCAAGCAAACACTAACAGGCACCACTTCAAAGGTTAAATTTTTAGGGGAATTATCTGAACCATTTGATGTTAAAACAGGAGTCCGACGAGGAGATAGGTTGTCCCCTCTACTGTTTAATCTTGTTCTAGAAAAAGTAATTAGGACTTGGGAGAAAGATGTTAAAGGAATAACCCTTGACAGACTACGTGATAGCAGAATTCATTTACGGTGTTTAGCCTTCGCGGATGATCTCGTAATCTTGTCCAATAACAGACAGGAAGCGGATTGCCTTCACGGAAAAAATTCACGAAATTGCATCCAGAAGAGGACTCCAGATCTCATACCAGAAAACACACTACATGGAGGGATGACTTCAGCACCTAGATGGACTACCAATGACAACCAAATTCGGCAAAATATCTCAAGTGTCTAAATTGAAATACCTGGGAGAAGTCATCCAAACTTCCGGACTGAATCGTGAAGCTAACAAAGAAAGGATCTCTAAACAGCAAAATGCTTACAGACTCACTTGGAACAGATATAATAAAAATTCAATATCCAGAAATGCGAAATTACGGCATTACAACACTGTAATCAAGCCTGAAGCACTATATGCCTCTGAAACGCTGATTATTGGGGGGCATATCATTAATTAAAGATGTGGAAAAGCAAGAAAGGAAAATCTAATGAAAGATTTTTGGACCAGTCTATACAGGAGGAATCTGGATGAAAAGAAAATCCCAGGACTTATACCAGCACTCGGAGAAAAACTCAGACACATTTAGGAAAAGACGATTGACATTTTACGGGCATATCCTCAGGATGGACAATCAGAGACTGACCAAAAGGATTCTTAAACTTGCCCTGTCAATGAAAGTTAAAAACGCCTGGCTGCTTGAAGTTGGAAAAGATCTTCAGAAAATAGGCATCACAGATGACATTGTACTAGACAGAGCTAAGTTCAGAGAGTTAGTCGAATAATCACCGCTTTGCAGACCATCCAAGCACTATCACCAACAAAACCTGGTCAAAGATCGCAAGAGAAGCCACAGGAGAAAGGCAAAGCCATCAGGTAAATAAGTTCAATCGCGCTCCTTAGTCGGACATGATGAAGAAAGAAGAATAATAATAATAAAAATAACTTGATTGGTTTTACGACCCTTTTAAATACTGCGGCTTTTAGAGACGCCGAGGTGCCGGAATATTGTCCCGAAGGGGATCTTTAACGTGCCATTAAATCTACTGGCACGGTTCCCTCGCATTCGCGCACCCTCAAATGCCAACTGGCTGCACCAGATTCGATCCTGCAACTTTGGGCACAGCAAGCGAGAACGTTCCGCTGAGTCACGAAGCCAGCCAAAGGGACTGATGACCAGCATGCCCAAGCCCCTACAATGTATTATTATCAACAAGAACGACAACAACAAGAATGTTTGTGAAAGTAAGAAGGGTATCTGTACAAACACGTTGTGTCAACGTTATATAGGAGTGACCCTACTATAATTTTGTTGCTCTGATATAGTTCCACGCCTAGGTACTTGTACATGTAACTCGCCGTACTATAATATTTATGACAAGAAGATAACTCCATCCTGTCGTCAAATCGTTCCCTTCTCCCTTCTCCCTCCGCCCTGTCTGTTCATCATTTTCCTTTCGCAAGAGATCTTGTGAAGCCGCGCCGCTACCCCTACCACCCTTTTCAAAACAATTCCCAAACTAATGCTGATGATTCCATTCACCCGATTTTAATTCTGAAAAATGCATTGGAATCAGGAAATGAATCTCCGTTTTCGTATTATCTGTTTTGTTTTCATATTTTAAGCAGAAATATAAAAAAATGTTAGTAACTTTCTGTTTTTCACATTTTGGAAAATGCATTGAATTAATATCAATTCAATTGCACTCTAGAACACAGTGGTTTTCAGATCGCAAATACGAGCTTCCGTTCAATAGAAAACTGAACAAAGAAATTAACTAACTTTGGTGCTGCTACGTGGTGTCAGAATTACAAAATAAAAAACGGAACATTTACCCTTAAGAAATTTTCTGAAATCATTTTTATTAGCCTACTTTTCACATTTTGCAAAAATGAGGAAAAAGTAGACTTATGAGATCGGGCAAATGTGTGTGTGTCTGTCTGTCTGTCTGTCTGTCCTTCTGTCTCTCTGTCTGGCTGTGTGTGTGTGTCCCCCCCCTATCAACTCCTAAACGGCTGCAGCAATCGAAACAAAAATTGGTAGGAGTAAAGATCTACACCTGAATATCTCACGGCCATATTTGAAAATGATGTCAGTGCTACCAACTGCTAAAAAATCGCAATTGAAATTTGAGCTCCATGTTGGATATCTTGGAAAGTATGAATGGGAGCTATTTCACAATTGGCACACGTACAGATCATAATATTTCAGTTTAATTTCCAGGAGGCCAAACATGGCAGTGTTGCCAAAATGATTATAAGCCTCCTGATAGGTCCAATTTTTAAATGCATATAACTTCTACACTATCAATTGGAATTCAACCAAATTTCGTATGTTGTATGTGTACATAACCAGGTATGACTGAGCGTATTCTTAAGACCTACCAGGGCTGCCAACTGTTAATAAATGCTTCTAATTTATTTTATCCAAATACCAATATATCAGAAAGTATGCAAGCCGACAGCTTTAAACTATGCACACGTTTAGTACCTGATATTCTATATTAATTTGGAGTAACTTATATACGTCAGTGCTACCAACATGATTCTAAGCCTGCTGACAGGTCCAACTTTAAATACATGCAACTTCCATACTATCATTTGGATTTCATCCAAATTGCGTATGTGTTATGTGTACCATAACAGATATGACTATGCGTATTCTAAGGAGCAACCAGAGCTGCCAACTGTTAATATGTGCTGTCCCTATTTTTGTTACCCTAATATCAATATATCAGAAAGTATGCAAGTCAATAGCTCTAAAATTTGCACACGTATAGTACCTGGTATTCTAGACGAATTTGGAGTAACTAATATACGTCAGTGCTGCCAACATGATTCTAAGCCTGCTGATAGGTCCAATTTTAAAATGCATGTAACTTATATACTAACTAATGGATTTCATTCAAAATTGGCACAACAATAGATCATATTATTTCAGATTATTTCTGACCAATACATGCATGACATTGTTGCCAACATGATTTTACGCACGCTGTTAGATCCAATGTTTAACTGCATGTAACGTCCATGCGATTCATTGGACTTCAACCAAATTTTGTATTTTGTACCTTAAGAGATGGAACTAAGAATATATTCAGTCATCAGGGCTGCCAACTGTAGTGCTCTATTAGGATACATTATGCCAGGTATACAGTATTTCGAACTAATTGGAAATTTCGATATTAGCAACTTAATTTCGTCATTATTCTAGATAGGTTCATATTCTGTAGAATAATCATTGGCATGAAAAGTAGGCTGTATAGTTCTTAACGGAACTTCTTGTTAACTATTTTGATTAACTATCTTCGATTAAAAATTGAAGAATTATTTCTTAAATTTTTATTAACGATGATCGTTTGGAATTAAGAATTTGGGAATCTTATTTGTAAGAAGAATATAGTTAGGAAGAAGAATATTACGATCAACACTTCGAATAAAACATAATTGTGATGTTTTATTAACACGATTACGACAATCTATGGAAGAACATTTGCAACGACAATTAAACGATATATTGTCATGACGACGATAAATTAAATTTACGGGAATTTTACAAAGGAAAGAAATACCGTATACAAGTATAGTTAAAGAAGGATCTGCGAGGAAATATTTAAGCTCTAATACGGGATTATTAACGTATTATGGAAGATTGAGGTGTTTTATAGAGAAAGTGGTAAATGCTATTTACAGCAATGTTGGTATATGAAGACAAGTTATCTATTGTAACTTATTCTTATTATTATTTTGAATTATAACTTCGAGGCATGACAAGAAGGGTGTTGGTGGATATAACTATAGTTTGTTAGTTATATTAAAACCAGTTATCAAGGATTAGACGACAATAACATATGAGCTTGGCTTAGTTGCAAGAATTGGACATTAAACCATAAGAATTGAGACGACGGTAAAATTGGTAAAATAAACATAAATATAAAAATGAGCATTAATATTCAAACACATTTAAATAAATATAATTAAATGGTTTTGTTGTTCGAGTCTTCAGTCTTTTGACTGGTTTAATGCAGCTCTCCATGCCTCCCAGTCCTGAGCTAATCATTTCATCTCTACATAGCTACCACACCCCACGCCCGAGGCAATCTGTTTATCATATTCTAACCTTAGTCTACCCCTACAGTTCTTGTCAACGACCCTTCCTTCCATAACTAAGCTTGCTATTCCTGGGTGTCTTAGTATGTGTCCAACAAACCTATCTCTTCTCTTCATTAGCACTCGCCAGAACCATCTCTCCTCTCCCACTCGTCTTAATACCGGCGACTTCGGTGGCGTAGTCGGTAGCATGCTGAGTTTCTATGCCCAATATAGCGGGTTCAAAACCGGCCGAAGCCGTCGGATTTTTTAAGAGCGTTAAAATCCCTCAGAATGCCTTCCTTCGGAGGGGAAGTAAAGCCGGCGGTCCCATGTCATAGATTTATGGTACGTTAAAGAACCTTCCACTAATTACACCTGTGTGAAGCTAAATTGGATAGGTTAACAATGTAAACAACGCTCTTAGGTTTCTACGTTCGTTGCCAAGAGCCGACTGCGGTGACGTCTAGTAGCAAGTTCTGAACTTGGCCTAGTAGTCGTTGACGGTGGCACTTGGCGGCAAAAGTAGGAACTATTTGAAATATTCTAAGTTGCAGTCTGTACTTAATTTAAAAAACAGATAACACACACTAATACAGTCATCATAATTAACACCGGTTATCAGACAGAATCTACACACACCCAAAGTACACGGGGCTACATGACCGCGTTGTCGCAGCCCCTAAACTTAAGAATCAACCAGCCGTCTTAATACCTCTTCGTTTGTAACCCTATCTACCCATCTGATCTGCATCATTCTGCTGTAACACCACATTTCAAACGCTTCAATTCTCCTCTTTTCTGTTGCACTAATAGTCCAAGTTTCATTTCCATAGAGTGCCACACTCCAGACAAAGGCCTTCAAAAACGACTTCCTAACACCTACATCTATACTCGATGTCAACAGATTTCTTTTCTGTAGAAATGCTTTCATTGCCTGAGCTAACCTAATTGTATATCCTCTTTGCTTCGTCCATCACTGGTTATTTTGCTTCCTAATTAACAGAAGTCTCCTACTTACCTTAGTTTTTCACCTGCCAATTTGATGTCCATAGAGGATTCTGATTTATTTCGGCTACATTCCAGTATTTATTAAATTTCATCATGAATTCTTTCCTCAAGACGGAGTCCATACCATCCTAAAACTCATTCAAATCCTCAGGCATATCGGCCAAGATGACTATGTCATCGGCAAATCTCAGAGTTGAAATTATTTCTCCTTGAATCTTCACTCCCACTTTAAATGTTTCTACAATTTCCTTTATTGTTTGTTCAATGTAAAGATTGAAAAGTATGAGTGTTAAGTTGCAGCCTTGCCTTACACCTTTCTGAATACCAGTTTCTCTCTCATGTCCTTCAGCTCGAATGACTGCTGTCTGGTTTCTGTATAGATTGTAGATCACCCTGTACTTTATTCCAATCGTTTTCAAAATGTCAAACAATTTAGTCCAATCAACGTCATCAAAAGCCTTTTCTAAATCTACAAATGCCATGAACGTTCTCTTATCTTTCGTTATTCTACCTTCCAAAATCAGCCTAAGACTTAGTACAACATCCCTTGTTCCTACATTTCTCCTGAAACCAATCTGGTCTTCACTCAACTCTGTTTCTATCTGGCTTCCATCCTCTTGTAAATTATTCTTGACAGAATCTTTGAAGCATGAGTAATCAAGCTGATTGTACGGTAATCTTCACATCTGTCAGCTCCCACTTTCTTCGGTATAGGGATGATAACATTCTTCTTGAAATCAGAGGGTACATCATCTGCCTCATAAATCCTACACACCAAGTGAAATAACCTGATCAGACCTTCATCTCCTATGCAGCGTAGCAACTCAATCGGTATATCATCTATGCCTGGTGCTTTGTTCCTGCTTAAGTCTTCCAATGCTCTGTCAAATTCTGATCGCACTATTAAATCTCCTTTTGCATCCTCATCAATTTCCTCCACCCTTTCCATTACATGATTCTCAATCTCCTTTCCCTTATACAAACACTCTATGTAAGCATTCCATCTCTCAACCTTTTCTTCCCTTTCTGTTAGAGAGAGGCTTTCCTTTTGTGTCCTTAATATTACAGCACTTAGTCTTCTTTTCCCAAAATTATTCTTAATCCTTCGATAAGCTGTGTCTACTTTTCCTAATTTCAGACAATTTTCTATACCTGCACATTTCTCTTTCAACCATTCTTCTGTCGCTTCCTTGCACTTCTTGTTAACTTCATTTCTCAGACGTCTGTATTCTGCTTTCCCTTTTTCATCTCTTACATTATTGTGTTTCCGCCTTTCATCCATCAATTCTAGTATATCCTGAGTGATCCACGGTTTTCTGCCTATTCTTTCTTCCCTACCAATGTTTTCTTCTGCGGATCTTGTTATTTCATTCTTCAAAAGTGCCCATTCGTCTGCAATTGAAGTTTGTTTAGGATTTTTCATTAGTCCTTCCTTTATACTCTTCTTGAATCTTTCGTTTACATCCTTTACATTCAGTCTGTCTATTGCCCACCTTTTTGGCTTTTAACTTTTCTTCAGTTTCTTCAACTTTAATCTGCATTTCATTACAACCAGATTGTGGTCAGAGTTTATGTCAACACCAGGATATGTTTTACAATCCAAAATCTGGTTTCGAAACCTCTGCTTGACCATAATGAAATCGATTTGGTAACGCTCTGTATCTCCTGGTGTCATCCATTTGTATATTCTTCTATTGTGGTTATTGAATAAGGTGTTAGCTATGACTAACTCATGCTCGGTGCAGAATTCCATCAGCCTGCTTCCTCGATCATTCCTTTCACCTAATCCGAAATCTCGTACTATCTTTCCTTCTCTTCCTTTTCCTACCAGGCATTACTATCTCCCATTACTATAACATTTTCATCACCTTTGATATACCTCAGAATTTCATCTATTTCTTCGTAGACCTTTTCAACATTAAATAATTAAATAAATATTAAAATAAATATTTAAACGCATATTTAAATTAATAATTAAATAAATATAAATGAATGAAATTATAAATATAGATGTAAATAAACAATTTAGGCGAGGGCTGAGATAGTTACATCAACGCGGGAGCCGAGGGTTCAAGAATCATACTCAACCTGGTATGAGGAGCTTATATCAACTATGCAGAAAAGGTAGAAAGAAGAATTTTCAATTACTCTTGTAGGTATTTGGAACATGTAGAGATTTCAAGATTGACCATATCTATTAGTTTTTCCTAATTTCATTGAGTCATTTTTAGGATTATTTCATTGTTTGATGTTTGATTAATATTTTAGAGATTTTGAGCATCATTTTTCGAGTTTATTGACAGTTGGATATTTTTGTAGGATTTTCATCGATTTGTTCGAATTTAGATTGATATTTGATATTTTTATTTATACGTTAGAATTTGATCGATTACCCATAAAGGTAATTAAGTTCGCAGATGATCAGGCCATTCTAGCTGGCAGCCCATCTACTTTGCAGGCAATGCTCTCAAGAGTTACATCAACGGTGCAGAAATACGGCATGAAAATTAACACCTCAAAGACAAAATGCATGACAGTCTCAACATTTCCAAAACCTCTTCGATTAAAGATTAATAAATCGGACATACAGCAAGTCAAATCCTTCACTTACCTAGGTCAAAAGATTACAGAGGACGGAAAGTGCACCACTGAAGTTAAATGCGGCATTGGTCAGGCAAAACTAGCTTTTATGCAGAAGAGGAGATTACTGTGTATCAGTCGTCTTAAGCTACGAGCTTTTGTATGGACAGTTGGGTTGTATGTCTGTGAAACGTGGACACTAAATAAAAATGAGAAGAACCGTCTTGAAGTCCTTGAGATGTGGTGCTATCGTAAGATGATAAATGTGACGTGGAGAGACAGGATATCGAACACAAGGGTTCTCGACACCGTGAACCAACGGAGATCAATCCTACGCACAATCCGTTAACGTCGTCTCGCATGGTGGGGTCACACAATGCGCCACTCCAATTTAATGAGAACTGTGGCAGAAGGGTTCATTGAGGGAAAACATCCACGAGGAAGACCTAGAAATACCTTCCTTAAACAAATTCTAAACGACACCCAAGCACAGAATTATAATTCTATGAAGAAAGCGGCAAATGACAGGACGAACTGGACATGACTGACCAGTCTTAGGGCTGAAAACCAATGATGTGATGATTATCTCTACGTCGATGCTATACTGAAGAATAGCATGGTTATGTCCGTTCTTAGTTATTTCATTGCTATATTTGCAATTCCTACTGTTTGAGGACGATGAAGATGGAATTTGAAAGATCTAGGAAAGATCTAGTCGTGTGTGGACATGATAGTCCAGATTTGAAGTTAGTTACGTAGAGAGAGAGAGAGAGATATGATCAGAATTTAGCTAGAAATTTGATCCTTTTATTGCATTCCATTTGCAGTCTTATTTTAAGACTTTGAAGTCATTTAAAAGTAATATGAAATGTGTTGCGACCACAATTTAGTCAACATATATAGCTTGAGGCTAGAGTTGCCATTAATATGACCATGCTACGTTTGATCCCTAACAAGGTTGTTTTAGAAAACACTTGTCGTGTTAAAGACATATTTATTATTGTATATAACAATGATCAGAAATAGGAGAGACAGTTTGAATTCTTAGAACAGTATTCTTATTAAGAATCTGGTTATTTTTACGCTGCATAGAATTGCAGAAGTTATTAATATTATTATTATTATTATTGAAACCAGGAATCTGTGGAACATTAAGGTTATTTGACGTCGTATATTTATTGTTGATGGTATTTTTCACAATGTGTATGTGTAGTTTGTGAAGATTTATTCCACAAACTGAAGGTTATTATTGTGCATTGGTGAAGAAGCTTTGTGAATTTAAAGTTATTTCCGCATAATGCGATTTATGGTTACGTAAACGTTGTAAGGATTGTAATGTGAAGATTTATGCCACAGAATTGAAAGTAAAGCCTGTATTTTAAGTAATGTCTTGGTAAATTTAATAACAGTTGTAAAAACAGCTGTTTATTTATTTTAAATTAATAACTGATGTATATGAGATGTGCTAGAATATTGATATAATTCATAGGAATTTATCATATAAATAATGATTATGGCAAAGAAACGAATACTGAGCTTAACCGCTTTGGTCATTTAAGCCAGGATTTGACTATTAATTAATTCCATATAAGAGAGGGTAGCGGGTATTAAAAGTGCATTATGAAGTGTGGCTTCATAGATAATTCTCTGAGGAGCATGTTGGACACTCGATTGAATGGGCAGACGAAAGTTGTAAATAGTTCATTAATGCAAATATTTGTACAGGAAATTTTAGTAAGCAGTGTCGTTATCGTGTGTGTTTAGAAAATAGGTTAGTTGGGTTGGTAAATAGATTAAAATAAGAGTACTTGTATAGAGATAAATCCATTTATGTGAATGTAATGTCATTGGAAAAACAGGGTGTTCTTAAAGTGAATTTCTGATACTATTATTTTTATTCGATGACCGCATATTTCAGTATTAATTTATTTTATTTTTGGAAAACTCCTAGAAATGGTAAGATATCATTTGAATCAGCTGATTTCAAACAGCGAGGTCATAGACCGAATTTTAGTTTTCATTATTGTTATAATTATTATTATTCCCAGTTTATCTATTTATTCATTTTATTTAGATGGGATTTAGTTTTATTTATTGTAGTTGCAATTATTTCATAAACTTGCAAGCACGTCTTGTTATGCTCGTCCCTTTTGGTGTATTCTTTGGAATACACGGTAAGACAGAGTTAGCCTTCGCTGCTCTTTGCTTAACTTATTTCTTCCCTTTTTTCTCAAACACCAACAGTGATTTCTTACCTTTTCTTTTATTTGCGCACCTTCTTCACTCTGTTTAAAAGTTTGTTGTAGATATATCTTCCATGATCAACCTAGCGGCATCTAGCAGCTAACTGCTGAAGTTCCTCAACATCTCTATGCTCAAGAGGACTTCCTTCCCAATCCAGTCCCAAGATGTCGCCGCTACCTTCAGCTAACATCTCCATGCTCAAGAGGACTTCTACAACAAACCCTTCCACCAGGCTTCGCTATTGACACCTACTATCAACTCATTGAAGATTACTTTTAGTTTTATTTCTAAAGTTGGTATTTCATATGTATGTTCCTTTGTTTTTCCCCACCCCCTTCCCTCCTTGGTACCTCTGTGCTTCGTTGTGTGGTCCCCACTTGTGTGTTAGTCTTCAAAGCTCACAGTCGGAGCCTTACTAAGGCTCGTATCCTGTTCATGTGAGACATGTTTTAAATATCTACGCCATGATGTGGATTTAAGCTAACGGTCGCCTGGATCGCCTACTCTTCAGAAATGGGCTAAGTAATAATCATAAAAGTTTTTACATGGTTTTAATGGTTTCTAAATAAGATTTTATAGACAGTGTGCGGTATTGCTACCAACAACATAATAACCGCCTTCGAGGGACTTTTCTAGTCATGCTCCATCCATCTAAGCTGACTTTCCAACTTGGAAAATTAGTGCTTCCTGCGCAAATTAATTGGGAATGATTTCTCACACCGTGGGAGATTTATTAAACTTACTGTCTATAAAAACTTAGCTCTTTTCCTCCGCGGGATGTTCTGCCCAATTCTACTGTTATCACAACTCTAGAACTTTCTACATCAATTTATCTTTCTACAAGTAAAACCGTCAAGTACGCTCCAACTAAATATGGGAAGGCTTGTTCCTCACTGAGGAATTAATGTGGAAAATACTTCTAATCAGCATATAATTTGTCTTCCTTCGTTGGAAATTATCCGCTGCATTCAACTACAATCTATAAACGTCAAAACGCAATAAACTTTCCCAATCTAAAATTCAACTAGTGATCTCCACAACTGCAATAACTTTTCGTCTCATAAACTTTCCGTGTTGCAATAGTGAACTTTTCAACAGACTACAGTGAATAACAGTACCAGTTCAACCACCATTCGTGTCGCGTTCGAACGAAAGCAATAAATATGGCCAAGACTTTCTCCTAATCCTCCTATTTCCTCCTCTCAAACTCCTCACTAACATATTATAATAATTGTAAAATTTAGGTTCTTTTCAATGAGGTGACATTCTATAGAAGTGCCCTCCCATCTTTGTACTGTTTTCCATCGTAATTTCTGTATAATCTGTGTCTAGTACACACCTTAAATCATATTGTTTCCCTCTTTTATTAGGGAATTCAATTATTTCTACTCACAAGTGAGTTTTCTAACTTTCCTTTTTCCAGGTTTCACGAAAGGGTAACTGGCCCCATTTTTCTCGTGATCCCTGCTTCAATACAAGAAGTTATAGAAACTTCTTCTTAATTCTCTCTTTTCTTGTTATAATTTCAAATTTAATATTTGTTCATACTTTAAGATTTCCACATAGGAATTCTCAAAGTGCATATATTGTACCTGATTCTCTGTCATAGCTTTAATTATTTATAATCCTCGTTATAAGCTTTAAAGTTTGCTATTTTTAGCACAACTTTTATAATCTTATTCAGATTTGTGCTCGAAGCAAGTTTTAAACTTGCATCCCCTTTAACATCGTTAAAAATTTACAATTTGTTAGCATTAAGTCTCAGACTTTTGTATGTTAAAATTGTTCATTGATATTAATTGGAATCTTAATCAACTTTATATGGTTTGTTACGTCAACTCTAAGTATTGTTAAATAAATTAAATTCCATTTTTTCGTTTTATAAATTCCTAGAGAATAACCGTCAGGCAGGTCCTTGTCTTCCCTAACCCTTCCTTGGCTTATGCTTCCTTTCATAGAATTACTTAAAAAGTAATTCAAGTTTCGCTACTTGTTGCATTTAACTTGAAACTTCAAAAATCTTCTTTAAAGCTCTTTTTAGTTTTCATAACTAATTCTAATAAGCCATCGAGGCGAGCATAGCTAGCTCAGCAAGCTTCCTACTCGTCGAGATTTTCTCTATAACTCATGGTTTGTTTTCCAAATTCATAGTTTTCCTCTGGTTTGAACTTTTAATCGGCACTCCGCTGGTTACAAGCTCAACTTATCTTACGTGAAACAATTGGCATTCTTCCAACTCATCAAGAAGATATAAAATCCTTACTAAAAGCATTCATATTGCTTCATCGCTTCCCTTCCTGGGAGTATTTGGTTGGTCTAACGGAGATCCAACAGTACCCAAAATTAAAGTTATCACGGCCAATTCAAATTATTTGCGCCTTTCAAAACCTTCGATTAAACCTGACTCCTTTTTTTCTTTGTCTTGCCAGACTACCACCCTTCCCCATAGTAGTCAAATATAGGCTTGGAAGGGAAAGCACTATCGTTGCTTGCTTGCAAATAGCCCTAGCTCCATCCGCATCTCCCGTTAGCTGCGTGCAGGTCCATGCCCACTTTAGGTGCTTCACGGGCTTTGCGGTGACACTCGTCACTGAATACTTGCTCAAATTCATTTTGTTTGGTGTTGGACTCTCGTCCTATTTACCCACACTTGTTCCTCAGTCCGAAACCCACTTCCCTTTCCTTTTCTCTTCATCTTCCCTTGGGGGTAGTGTTTAACCCTGGCCAAAACCTACCCAAATTGTGGTCCCAGAAACCCGGGAGAGTCCATTTGTCAATATTTTGCAAATTATTAATATCTACTTTGAATTTTTCAGCTATATCTTCACCGTGCAAAGCTTGTGAGGGGGAAAGAGGCCACTCCTGTCTCCTTTGGTGTGTCCCTTTCTTCCAACTTGTTTGCTGCTGCCAGTCTGACAGCATTTCCAAGGTTCCACAGTTTCGTAAGTTATACGTTAATATACCTACTTCGCCATGGCTCCTACAGAAAAAGACAAGGATGGTAGGGATGAAAAACTTACTTTCAAACGAGCTTCTTATAAAGGGCAAATCACCAGATTCAGATAATACATCAAAGAGCTAGATCCTTCAAAGGCTCAACTAGGTTTGTTAAAATATCGCGTAAAGGATTTTGAACGTTCTTATGAAAATTATTGCATCATCCAAACTGAAATCGAAACTTGTATGCTCAATCAAACTGATGATCGAGTAGAAGTAGAAAACCAATATTACGAAGGCATAGGTTCTGCCTTTAAAATAATACGCCAACTCGAAGAAGAACAGAATAAGGACGGTTCTGTTCTTGGTTCCCTTCGCGAACAACAAACCCCTTTCCGTGAGGGTACTCACATGCCCAAACCAATTCTACCTAAGATTAATTTGCCCCACTTCTCTGGAGACGAATCTACTTGGAATTCTTTCTATGAACTTTTTTGTTCCCTTGTTCATGACAATGAAGACATTCAAATCATCTACAAGTTTCATTATTTGCGATCTATTCTTCGCGGTCAAGCTCTGCAGTTGGTTGAAGCACTCCCATTAAATGCTGGAAACTACCCCTTTGCCTTTAACCTGTTGAAAGAAATATAAGGTAATTTACGGTTACGTATTCAACGCCACATGAAGGCTCTATTCAATTTACCTGCGTCACAGCACAATGACGTTACTAGTTTGCGTACTCTTATTGATACGACACAACTTCACGTAAAAGCTTTGTCCCAATTAGATCAACCCACTGACCACTGGGACACTTTCTTAATACATTTAGTGGTTTCTAAAGTCGATGTTGCTACCCTCAAAGCGTGGGAAATTGAACTTTCCAAAGACGACGGTTACTCTTACGAGCATTTAGTCACCTTCATAAATGCTAGATGCCAACTCTTAACTACTTTAGCTAACCAAAGTGAACCCTCATCCCCTAGTTCTAAATTTGATTAATTGTCTCTTAAATCTAAAAGCGAACACTCAGCGTCTAGTAACCAAAAACCCGGGTCCAGCTCGTCTAAACACAAGTCAAACGCCACTGGTTACCCAACTAGGTCTAGTGAACGCCGTATTGCTAGTTCTCTCGCTTTAAACACTCAAAGCGAACCCCGTAAGAGTTTAAATGAACCATTAAAGTGCATACTTTGCAATGATTCCCACGCCTTATATCTTTGTAAATCCATTAAAGAACTGTCAGTCGACGACAAAAGAAGATTAGTTTCCCAGAATAAACATTGCTTCAACTGCCTTTCAACTAAGCATTCTGCTTCAAATTGCAAGTCCACCAGACTTTGTTTCATTGTGAAAAAGCTCATCACTCTTTACTGCATCGTCATGATCAAGCAAGGTCATCAGCCGCATCTACTTCTCAGAAAAGTGACAATGCTAGCAGTTCTAATGCTTCATCTTACATTCAAAATGCCAAGTCCATACGTAGTGCCCAAGTACTATAGTCCACTGTCCAAATCGAAGTCCAGGATAATTTTAGCATCTGGGTCCGCGCACGCGGTCTTGATTCGGCGGCAACCCATGATTTTGTTTCTAATTCATTAATCAAAAATCTAGGCCTACCTGTAAACCCTACTTCCATTAATGTATCAGGTATAAACAGCGTAAAATCACAAGCTTTACAGTTTTCTAAACTAACCATAAGAGACACTTGTCACAGAAAAAACTATCTAAAACTTAATTGCCTCATCCTCAACAGTATCGGAGAGGATACTCCTAGTCACTCCATCGATATCTCAGGTATGAATATTCCTTCTCATTTAAGGTTAGCCGATCCTCTGTTCAATGTACAAGGCCCCATTGACATACCCTATAATGCCAATTTTTTCTGGAATTGCCTTCGTAAACAAATTCGTAAGTTATCTTCAAACGTGGTTGCCAGAGACACTAATTTTGGATGGATCGTTACTGGTCAACTTCCTCATTATTCTCCCCAACCCGTATCGCAATGTTATTTCGCTAATACTGATTTGGAACAGTTCTGGAGGCTGGAAAGCATTGATTCTCCTAACTTAACCTCTTCAGAAAACGAATTCTGTGAGCAAATTTTCTTGAACACTACCAGTCGTTCTCCTGAAGGCCGGTTCATTGTTCAGATGTCAAGATTACTCAATCCCCCCCAAACTTATTAATTCTCAACCTAAAGCTCGAAAAGCTCTCTTTGCTATCGAGAGCAAATTCAAGAAAGAACCCCCCGTTAAACAACAGTACACAGAGTTCATGGATGAGTACGAAAGCTCAGATCATATGGAAGTTGTCAGCAAATCTGATGACGAATTGCACCCCCCCCCCCCCCCTCCCCATTGAAACGGTTTTCTTAAATCATCATCCCGTGTGGAAAAACCCTCTTGTAAAGGATAAAATCCGAGTCGTGTTTAATGGGTCATCACCTGACGTTAATGGCAACAGTCTTAACGATACTCTTTACTCTGGTCCCGCAATTCAGTCAGATTTATCAGCTATACTCTTAAATTTTCGATTATTTCCCATAGCTGTTATAGCGGACATCAAACAGATGTACCGTCAGGTTTTAATTCAGCCTGAACAACAAGATCTCCAAAGAATCTTGTGGCGCGACGAACTCAGCAAGCCCATTAAAATATTTCGCTTAATGACGGTCACGTATGGCTTAAAACCTTCCGCTTCCCTTGCTATCCGATCCCTACATATGTTAGCCTCTCAAGATGGTCATTTATTTGATTCTAAAGCTTTGAAGCCGTAACTACATCTTTTTATGTAGACGATTTTCTTCTGTCCTTCCCGACTCTTGAGGAAGCTTCTTTCGTGTCACTAGAACTTCAGGCATTGTTAAAGAATGGAGGATTCCCACTTCATAAGGGGAATTACAACTCCCATGAGTTTCTTGCCCAGTTTCCCATAGAAGATGTAGACCCCTCTTCCGTCAAAATCTGCGGAGATTCTGAATCCATAAAAACTCTTGGAGTTCACTGGTGCACTCGCATTGATAGTCTCATCTACAAAGTCTCGCTTTCCGAAGAGCTCCCCAACACAAAAAGGCAAAATCTCTCTGAAATTGCAAAAATTTTTGATCCGCTTCAATTCCTTGCTCCGGTTATTGTTATAGCCAAGCTTTTCTTGCAAGAGCTATGGTCGCTCAAATGTGAATGGGACGAAACTGTTCCCCTTTCTTTTCTTAATAGATGGCTTTCTGTTCGTAAAAGTTTGCTTGATCTTTCGCTCATTGAAATTCCAAGAAATTTAATTAACGCTCATCCTAACACATATTTCTTCCTTCATGTGTTTGCCGACAGCTCCGAGAAAGCTTACGGTTGCTGTGCATATTTGGTTTATCGCAATTCACTAAATGAATCTTCATTTTCAAACCTTGTTTGCTCTAAGTCTAAAGTTGCTCCTCTTAAAACTATTACTTGGCCTAGGCTTGAACTGTGTGCTGCACTCATGGCCCCTGAGCTTGCCAAAAAACTGCAGAAAGTCTTAAAAGTCGAATTTTCGCAAACCTATTTGTGGAGCGATTCCATGATTACTCTTTCTTGGATCGCAAAAAAACCCACCGGCAAACATTTGTGCAAACAGAGTTTCTAGAATCCAAACCCTTTACTCTGGATGTCAATGGACACATGTGCCTAGCGCTGATAACCCCGCTGACATCATCTCACGTGGTTGTTTACCCTCTCAATTGGCAACATTCCAGTTGTATCCCTGGGCCCCCGTGGTTAATCGAAGACTCTTCTTGTTGGCCTTGTAAACCTCCAGTCACATACTCCAACTTGCCTGACGCTAAAGTATCTAAATCTACTGCTTCGTGTCTTGTTTCCAACGCTTCGTTTCCCTTGTTGGCACGCTATTTTTCTTTTCATAAACTGATTCGAATTTTTGCCTATCTACTCAGATGGAAATATCTTGTTGTTGATCAACCTGTTCTTCCTAAACCGCATCTGATCAATCACTAATTAAATCTCGCTACTATTAAAGTTTTGCCGCTAACTCAGCAAGAGGCCTTTTCTTATGAATTGTCTTTGCTCTCAGCTAACAAAGATCTTCCTAAATCTAGTCGTCTTCGCGCTTTAGCCCCCTTCCTTGATGACAACGGGTTACTCAGGGTAGGTGGTAGGCTTTCGCATTCTTCACTTTCTGAAGACAAAAAGCATCCTGTTATTTTGCCCTCTAAGCATCACGTAACTTTCTTCATCATACGTGACTTTCATTATCGTAACCTGCACGTTGGTACACGCACACTGCTTTGCTTCTTAAGAGAAAAGTACTGGATGATCAAAGGAGTTCATGAAGTTTCCTCTGTATTTCACAAATGCATTCCTTGTTTCAAAGCAAAACCTAAAGTTAATACTCAATTAATGAGCGATCTACCCTCTTTCCGCTCTTCTCCTATACGTCCTTTTGCTTCAACTGGTGTGGACTATATGGGTCCGTTTCAATATCAATGCATTTCCCCTGAAGCTAAACGCAAATTGTTTGGAAAACTATGTTTCTCTTTTCATTTGCATGGTTACTGGCGCGATTCATCTGGAACTAGTAACAAATGCCTCTACTTCTTACTTTTTGTCAGCCGTCTCTCGCTTCACTGCTAGGCGTGGCGTTCCCTCTGAGATGTTCTCCGATAACGCCTCCACTTTTCAAGGCGCAGCTTCCTTGTGGAAGAAAGCTATTACATCTTCTCCTGCCATGGAACAAATTTCTAATTTTTCATACTCAAAGGATTTAAAATGGCGGTTTATACCTCCCTACGCCCTTCATCACGGTGGTAGGTGGGAATCATGTGTCAAGCTGACCAAACGTCATCTAAAAAAGGTGTTAGGTAATCGCATCCTAACTTATGAGGAATTTAACTCTCTGTCTATTCTGATTGAAGGTGTTGTTAATTCTCGTCCTTTGACACCGCTTTCTACTTACCCTGATGATCCGCTTCCATTGACACCTGGTCACTTTCTTATAGGCACTTCTCTTTCCTCCCCTTCTCCCCTTCCCAACTCTTATAGAGACTCTAACCTGCCTATTGTTTGGCGTAAACTTGAAGCTCTTCGCAATTCTTTCTGGAAGAGGTGGAAAATGGAATACTTAACTTCCTGGCAACGGAGACTGTAGTGGCTTCTTTCTAATCCAGACATTAAAGTGGCGGACTTGGTCCTTGTTAAATAAGCTTCCACCCCCTTGGTCTGCATCTCCGTAGAGTGGCCGAGTGATACCCGGGAAGGGATGGGAGAGTTAGGGTGGCCAAGATCTTGACCACAAATGGGCATATTACAAGACCACTGTCTTTAATTGCCCCCCTACCCTTGAATTTTTAACATTGTGTTTCTTGTTCTCTGTTGGTGTTTGACCCTCCCAGCTTGTTGTATTCTCTGGAATACACGGTAAGACAGAGTTAGCCTTCGCTGCTCTTTGCTTAACTTATTTCTTACCTTTTTCTCAAACACCAACAGTGATTTCTTACCTTTTCTTTTATTTGCGCACCTTGTTCACTCTGTTTAAAAGTTTGTTGTAGATATATCTTCCATGATCAACCTAGCGGCATCTAGCAGCTAACTGCTGAAGTTCCTCAACATCTCTATGCTCAAGAGGACTTCCTCCCCAATCCAGCCACAAGATGTCGCCGCTATCTTCAGCTAACATCTCCATGCTCAAGAGGACTTATACAACAAACCCTTCCACCAAGCTTCGCTATTGACGCCTACTATCAACTCATTGAAGATTACTTTTAGTTTTATTTCTAATGTTGGTATTTCATATGTATGTTCCTTTGTTTATCCCCCACCCCCTTCCCTCCTTGGTACCTCTGTGCTTCGTTGTGTGGTCCCCACTTGTGTGTTAGTCTTCAAAGCTCACAGTCGGAGCCTTACTAAGGCTCGTATCCTGTTCATGTGAGACATGTTTTAAATATCTACGCCATGATGTGGATTTAAGCTAACGGTCGCCTGGATCGCCTACTCTTCAGAAATTAGCTAAGTAATAATCTTAAAAGTTTTTACATAGTTTTAATGGTTTCTAAATAAGATTTTATAGACAGTATGCGGTATTGCTACCAACAACATAATAACCGCCTTCGAGGGACTTTTCTAGTCATGCTTCATCCATCTAAGCTGACTTTCCAACTTGGAAAATTAGTGCTTCCTGCAGAAATTAATTGGGAATGATTTCTCACACCGTGGGAGATTTATTAAACTTACTGTCTATAAAATCTTAGCTCTTTTCCTCCGCGGGATGTTCTGCCCAATTCTGCTGTTATCACAACTCTAGAACTTTCTACATCAATTTATCTTTCTACAAGTAAAACCGTGAAGTACTTTCTACCTAAATATGGGAATGCTTGTTCCTCACTGAGGAATTTATGATGAAAATACTTCTAATCAGCATATAATTTGTCTTCCTTCGTTGGAAATTATCCGCTGCATTCAACTACAATCTATAAACGTCAAAACGCAATAAACTTTCCCAATCTAAAATTCAACTAGTGATCTCCACAACTGCAATAACTTTTCGTCTCATAAACTTTCCGTGTTGCAATAGTGAACTTTTCAACAGACTACAGTGCATAACAGTACCAGTTCAACCACCATTCGTGTCGCGTTCGAACGAAAGCAATAAATATGGCCAAGACTTTCTCCTAATCCTCCTATTTCCTCCTCTCAAACTCCTCACTAACATATTATAATAATTGTAAAATTTAGGTTCTTTTCAATGAGGTGACGCTCTATAGAAGTGCCCTCCCATCTTTGTACTGTTTTCCATCGTAATTTCTGTATAATCTGTGTCTAGTACACACCATAAATCATATTGTTTTTAGGTAGATTTCATTAGAAAGCTAACTATTGCAATGGGTACCATGTTTCGACTTTCGAAAAATGTCGACATATCTTCGGCGTTTCACATCCCCCAGACCCCAAAACCACCGTCAGTTCAAAAGTTTATACATAATTTATGTATATATGTATATATGTATCTATCTATCTATCTATCTATATATATATATATAGCAGTTTCTTGTGGACACGATAACTGCCGTAATTTTTTACCAATCACTTGGAATTTTTTACATAACATGTATCCCTATAAAATCTCGGTCGAGTTCGTTAAAGGGCAAAATAGGTCGAAGGGCGTAAAAATGGGGGACTTTTTTTGAAAAAGTGAAATATCACTATAACTCTCTTAATATGTGAAATATCGATTCCCTTCAAAGTGTATATTATGTGTCGGATAAGTGCCAAAAATTTATGTTAAAAAAAATTTTTGATAGCACCAACCATTGGCCAAAGGGGTGGAAAAAAAGTGAGTTTTTCGGGAAACATTTATCATATCTCTCTTAATAGGCACAATATCAAAACCGTACAAAATGGACGATATTCCCCTAATAATTACCTAAAATTTTGTCTGAAAGAATTTTTGATACAACCCACCATTACGCCAAGGGACGAGAGAAATGATTTCGGAATTAGAAGAAAATGCCAAGAGCCGTCAGAGGTCACCATGACAACGCTTTTAAATTGATGAGGGATGAGCTATCAGAGGTTGCCATGACAACGAGGTCACATTCAATTTCCATCTATGTGGGAAGCTGCTTCGGTGACGTAGCCTAGCTGGTAGCATGCTGAACTTCTACCCCCAAGGTCGCGGGTTGAAAGCCGGCCGAAGTAACTGGTAGCAACATTAGGAACTACTACTTCAAATTGACCGTCTGCAGTCCTTACCTGAATTACAGACTAATACAGCCATCACACTTAACACCGTTTATCAGACAGATTCTACACACACCCAAAGTACACGGGGTTACATGACCGCGTTGTCGCAGGCCTAAACTGAGGAATCAACCAACATCTCTGCGGGAGATAAAATTTGACGTGAAGAAGTAACAGACTGTTAGATAGTTACACATCAGTTCCAAACCTTGCATAAGGACGGTGTGACCACAAGTATAAAAATGGACCCCAAATGACAAGAAGGTTACCGTCCCCCTAACAAAATAAAATGTTAAAAATATGCATAGTAAGACGAAAGAAAAGTTAATTGAGATCCAATTACATTGTAAAATACTTTCTCGCAATAAATGAGGTCTGATCCTTCTACGAAAACCTGCATATTTTGCCTATTATAGCATATCCCCTTGGTTACCCGGTGAAATCTACCTCCACCTTCCGGCGTGCCGAGAGGAATTTTTCCTCTTTTCTTAGGAAATTCAATTATTTCTACTCACAAGTCAGTTTTCCAACTTTCCTTTTTCCAGGTTTCACGAAAGGGTAACTGGCCCCATTTTTCTTGTGATCCCTGCTTCAATACAAGAAGTTATAGAAACTTCTTCTTAATTCTCTCTTTTCTTGTTATAATTTCAAATTTAATATTTGTTCATACTTTAAGATTTCCACATAGGAATTCTCAAAGTGCATATATTGTACCTGATTCTCTGTCATAGCTTTAATTATTTATAATCCTCGTTATAAGCTTTAAAGTTTGCTATTTTTAGCACAACTTTTATAATCTTATTCAGATTTGTGCTCGAAGCAAGTTTTAAACTTGCATCCCCTTTAACATCGTTAAAAATTTACAATTTGTTAGCATTAAGTCTCAGACTTTTGTATGTTAAAATTGTTCATTGATATTAATTGGAATCTTAATCAACTTTATATGGTTTGTTACGTCAACTCTAAGTATTGTTAAATAAATTAAATTCCATTTTTTCGTTTTATAAATTCCTAGAGAATAACCGTCAGGCAGGTTCTTGTCTTCCCTAACCCTTCCTTGGCTTATGCTTCCTTTCATAGAATTACTTAAAAAGTAATTCAAGTTTCGCTACTTGTTGCATTTAACTTGAAACTTCAAAAATCTTCTTTAAAGCTCTTTTTAGTTTTCATAACTAATTCTAATAAGCCATCGAGGCGAGCATAGCTAGCTCAGCAAGCTTCCTACTCGTCGAGATTTTCTCTATAACTCATGGTTTGTTTTCCAAATTCATAGTTTTCCTCTGGTTTGAACTTTTAATCGGCACTCCGCTGGTTACAAGCTCAACTTATCTTACGTGCAACAATTGGCATTCTTCCAACTCATCAAGAAGATATAAAATCCTTACTAAAAGCATTCATATTGCTTCATCGCTTCCCTTTCTGGGAGTATTTGGTTGGTCTAACGGAGATCCAACAGTATCCAAAATTAAAGTTATCACGGCCAATTCAAATTATTTGCGCCTTTCAAAACCTTCGATTAAACCTGACTCCTTTTTTTCTTTGTCTTGCCAGACTACCACCCTTCCCCATAGTAGTCAAATATAGGCTTGGAAGGGAAAGCACTATCGTTGCTTGCTTGCAAATAGCCCAAGCTCCAGCCGCATCTCCCGTTAGCTGCGTGCAGGTCCATACCCACTTTAGGTGCTTCACGGGCTTTGCGGTGACACTCGTCACTGAATACTTGCTCAAATTCATTTTGTTTGGTGTTGGACTCTCGTCCTATTTACCCACACTTGTTCCTCAGTCCGAAACCCACTTCCCTTTCCTTTTCTCTTCATCTTCCCTTGGGGGTAGTGTTTAACCCTGGCCAAAACCTACCCAAATTGTGGTCCCAGAAACCCGGAAGAGTCCATTTGTCAATATTTTGCAAATCATTAATATCTACTTTGAATTTTTCAGCTATATCTTCACCGTGCAAAGCTTGTGAGGGGGAAAGAGGCCGCTCCTGTCTCCTTTGGTGTGTCCCTTTCGTCCAACTTGTTTGCTGCTGCCAGTCTGACAGCATTTCCAAGGTTCCACAGTTTCGTAAGTTATACGTTAATATACCTACTTCGCCATGGCTCCTACAGAAAAAGACATGGATGGTAGGGATGAAAAAATTACTTTCAAACGAGCTTCTTATAAAGGGCAAATCACCAGATTCAGAAAATACATAAAAAAGCTAGATCCTTCACAAGCTCAACTAGATTTGTTAAAATATCGCGTAAAGGATTTTGAACGTTCTTATGAAAATTGTTGCATCATCCAAACTGAAATCGAAACTTGTATGCTCAATCAAACTGATGATCGAGTAGAAGTAGAAAACCAATAATACGAAGGCATAGGTTCTGCCTTTAAAATAATACGCCAACTCGAAGAAGAACAGAATAAGGACGGTTCTGTTCTTGGTTCCCTTCACGAACAACTAAACCCTTTTCGTGAGGGTACTTACAAGCCCAAACCAAATCTACCTAGAATTAATTTGCCTCACTTCTCTGGAGACGAATCTACTTGGGATTCTTTCTATGAACTTTTTTGTTCCCTTGTTCATGACAATGAAGACATTCAAATCATCTACAAGTTTCATAATTTGCGATCTATTCTTCGCGGTCAAGCTCTGCAGTTGGTTGAAGCACTCCCATTAAGTGCTGAAAACTACCCCTTTGCCTTTAACCTGTTGAAAGAAAGATACGGTAATTTACGGTTACGTATTCAACGCCACATGAAGGCTCTATTCAATTTACCTGCGTCACAGCACAATGACGTTACTAGTTTACGTACTCTTATTGATACGACACCACTTCACGTAAAAGCTTTGTCCCTATTAGATCAACCCACTGACCACTGGGACACTTTCCTAATACATTTAGTGGTTTCTAAAGTCGATGTTGCTACCCTCAAAGCGTGGGAAATTGAACTTTCCAAAGACGACGATTACTCTTACGAGCATTTAGTCACCTTCATAAATGCTAGATGCCAACTCTTAACTACTTTAGCTAACCAAAGTGAACCCTCATTCCCTAGTTCTAAATTTGATTAATTGTCTCTTAAATCTAAAAGCGAACACTCAGCGTCTAGTAACCAAAAACCCGGGTCCAGCTCGTCTAAACTCAAGTCAAACGCCACTGGTTACCCAACTAGGTCTAGTGAACGCCGTATTGCTAGTTCTCTCGCTTTAAACACTCAAAGCGAACCCCGTAAGAGTTTAAATGAACCATTAAAGTGCATACTTTGCAAAGATTCCCACGCCTTATATCTTTGTAAATCCATTAAAGAACTGTCAGTCGACGACAAAAGAAGATTAGTTTCCCAGAATAAACATTGCTTCAACTGCCTTTCAACTAAGCATTCTGCTTCAAATTGCAAGTCCACCAGACTTTGTTTCATTGTGAAAAAGCTCATCACTCTTTACTGCATCGTCATGATCAAGCAAGGTCATCAGCCGAATCTACTTCTCAGAAAAGTGACAATGCTAGCAGTTCTAATGCTTCATCTTACATTCAAAATGCCAAGTCCATACGTAGTGCCAAGTACTATTGTCCACTGTCCAAATCGAAGTCCAGGATAATTTTAGCATCTGGGTCCGCGCACGCGGTCTTGATTCGGTGGCAACCCATGATTTTGTTTCTAATTCATTAATCAAAAATCTAGGCCTACCTGTAAACCCTACTTCCATTAATGTATCAGGTATAACAGCGTAAAATCACAAGCTTTACAGTTTTCTAAACTAACCATAAGAGACACTTGTCACAGAAAAAACTATCTAAAACTTAATTGCCTCATCCTCAACAGTATCGGAGAGGATACTCCTAGTCACTCCATCGATATCTCAGGTATGAATATTCCTTCTCATTTAAGGTTAGCCGATCCTCTGTTCAATGTACAAGGCCCCGTTGACATACCCTATAATGCCATTTTTTTTTCTGGAATTGCCTTCGTAAACAAATTCGTAAGTTATCTTCAAACGTGGTTGCCAGAGACACTAATTTTGGATGGATCGTTACTGGTCAACTTCCTCATTATTCTCCCCAACCCGTATCGCAATGTTATTTCGCTAATACTGATTTGGAACAGTTCTGGAGGCTGGAAAGCATTGATTCTCCTAACTTAACCTCTTCAGAAAACGAATTCTGTGAGCAAATTTTCTTGAACACTACCACTCGTTCTCCTGAAGGCCGGTTCATTGTTCAGATGTCAAGATTACTCAATCCCCCCCAAACTTATTAATTCTCAACCTAAAGCTCGAAAAGCTCTCTTTGCTATCGAGAGCAAATTCAAGAAAGAACCCCCCGTTAAACAACAGTACACAGAGTTCATGGATGAGTACGAAAGCTCAGATCATATGGAAGTTGTCAGCAAATCTGATGACGAATTGCACCCCCCCCCCCATTGAAACGGTTTTCTTAAATCATCATCCCGTGTGGAAAAACCCTCTTGTAAAGGATAAAATCCGAGTCGTGTTTAATGGGTCATCACCTGACGTTAATGGCAACAGTCTTAACGATACTCTTTACTCTGGTCCCGCTATTCAGTCAGATTTATCTGCTATACTCTTAAATTTTCGATTATTTCCCATAGCTGTTATAGCGGACATCAAACAGATGTACCGTCAGGTTTTAATTCAGCCCGAACAACAAGATCTCCAAAGAATCTTGTGGCGCGACGAACTCAGCAAGCCCATTAAAATATTTCGCTTAATGACGGTCACTTATGGCTTAAAACCTTCCGCTTCCCTTGCTATCCGATCCCTACATATGTTAGCCTCTCAAGATGGTCATTTATTTGATTCTAAAGCGTTGAAGCCCTAACTACATCTTTTTATGTAGACGATTTTCTTCTGTCCTTCCCGACTCTTGAGGAAGCTTCTTTCGTGTCACTAGAACTTCAGGCATTGTTAAAGAATGGAGGATTCCCACTTCATAAGGGGAATTACAACTCCCATGAGTTTCTTGCCCAGTTTCCCATAGAAGATGTAGACCCCTCTTCCGTCAAAATCTGCGGAGATTCTGAATCCATAAAAACTCTTGGAGTTCACTGGTGCACTCGCATTGATAGTCTCATCTACAAAGTCTCGCTTTCCGAAGAGCTCCCCAACACAAAAAGGCAAAATCTCTCTGAAATTGCAAAAATTTTTGATCCGCTTCAATTCCTTGCTCCGGTTATTGTTATAGCCAAGCTTTTCTTGCAAGAGCTATGGTCGCTCAAATGTGAATGGGACGAAACTGTTCCCCTTTCTTTTCTTAATAGATGGCTTTCTGTTCGTAAAAGTTTGCTTGATCTTTCGCTCATTGAAATTCCAAGAAATTTAATTAACGCTCATCCTAACACATCTTTCTTCCTTCATGTGTTTGCCGACAGCTCCGAGAAAGCTTACGGTTGCTGTGCATATTTGGTTTATCGCAATTCACTAAATGAATCTTCATTTTCAAACCTTGTTTGCTCTAAGTCTAAAGTTGCTCCTCTTAAAACTATTACTTGGCCTAGGCTTGAACTGTGTGCTGCACTCATGGCCCCTGAGCTTGCCAAAAAACTGCAGAAAGTCTTAAAAGTCGAATTTTCGCAAACCTATTTGTGGAGCGATTCCATGATTACTCTTTCTTGGATCGCAAAAAAAAAAACCACCGGCAAACCTTTGTGCAAACAGAGTTTCTAGAATTCAAACCCTTTCCTCTGGATGTCAATGGACACATGTGCCTAGCGTTGATAACCCCGCTGACATCATCTCACGTGGTTGTTTACCCTCTCAATTGGCAACATTCCAGTTGTATTGGGATGGGCCCCCGTGGTTAATCGAAGACTCTTCTTGTTGGCCTTGTAAACCTCCAGTCACATACTCCAACTTGCCTGACGCTAAAGTATCTAAATCTACTGCTTCGTGTCTTGTTTCCAACGCTTCGTTTCCCTTGTTGGCACGCTATTCTTCTTTTCATAAACTGATTCGAATTTTTGCCTATCTACTCAGATGGAAATATCTTGTTGTTGATCAACCTGTTCTTCCTAAACCGCATCTGATCAATCACTAATTAAATCTCGCTACTATTAAAGTTTTGCCGCTAACTCAGCAAGAGGCCTTTTCTTATGAATTGTCTTTGCTCTCAGCTAACAAAGATCTTCCTAAATCTAGTCGTCTTCGCGCTTTAGCCCCCTTCCTTGATGACAACGGGTTACTCAGGGTAGGTGGTAGGCTTTCGCATCCTTCACTTTCTGAAGACAAAAAGCATCCTGTTATTTTGCCCTCGAAGCATCACGTAACTTTCTTCATCATACGTGACTTTCATTATCGTAACCTGCACGTTGGTACACGCACACTGCTTTGCTTCTTAAAGGGAAAAGTACTGGATGATAAATGGAGTTCATGAAGTTTCCTCTGTATTTCACAAATGCATTCCTTGTTTCAAAGCAAAACCTTAAGTTAATACTCAATTAATGAGCGATCTACCCTCTTTCCGCTCTTCTCCTATACGTCCTTTTGCTTCAACTGGTGTGGACTATATGGGTCCGTTTCAATATCAATGCAATTCCCCTGAAGCTAAACGCAAATTGTTTGGAAAACTATGTTTCTCTTTTCATTTGCATGGTTACTGGCGCGATTCATCTGGAACTAGTAACAAATGCCTCTACTTCTTACTTTTTGTCAGCCGTCTCTCGCTTCACTGCTAGGCGTGGCGTTCCCTCTGAGATGTTCTCCGATAACGCCTCCGCTTTTCAAGGCGCAGCTTCCTTGTGGAAGAAAGCTATTACATCTTCTCCTGCCATGGAACAAATTTCTAATTTTTCATACTCAAAGGATTTAAAATGGCGGTTTATACCTCCCTACGCCCTTCATCACGGTGGTAGGTGGGAATCATGTGTCAAGCTGACCAAACGTCATCTAAAAAAGGTGTTAGGTAATCGCATCCTAACTTATGAGGAATTTAACTCTCTGTCTATTCTGATTGAAGGTGTTGTTAATTCTCGTCCTTTGACACCGCTTTCTACTTACCCTGATGATCCGCTTCCATTGACACCTGGTCACTTTCTTATAGGCACTTCTCTTTCCTACCCTTCTCCCCTTCCCAACTCTTATCGAGACTCTAACCTGCCTATTGTTTGGCGTAAACTTGAAGCTCTTCGCAATTCTTTCTGGAAGAGGTGGAAAATGGAATACTTAACTTCCTGGCAACGGAGACAGTAGTGGCTTCTTTCTAATCCATGCATTAAAGTGGGGGCCTTGGTCCTTGTTAAATAAGCTTCCACCCCCTTGGTCTGTATCTCCGTAGAGTGGCCGAGTGATACCCGGGAAGGGATGGGAGAGTTAGGGTGGCCAAGATCTTGACCACAAATGGGCATATTACAAGACCACTGTCTTTAATTGCCCCCCTACCCTTGAATTTTTAATATTGTGTTTCTTGTTCTCTGTTGGTGTTTGACCCTCCCAGCTTGCTGTATTCTTTGGAATACACGGTAAGACAGAGTTAGCCTTCGCTGCTCTTTGCTTAACTTATTTCTTACCTTTTTCTCAAACACCAACAGTGATTTCTTACCTTTTCTTTTATTTGCGCACCTTGTTCACTCTGTTTAAAAGTTTGTTGTAGATATATCTTCCATGATCAACCTAGCGGCATCTAGCAGCTAACTGCTGAAGTTCCTCAACATCTCTATGCTCAAGAGGACTTCCTTCCCAATCCAGTCACAAGATGTCGCCGCTATCGTCAGCTAACATCTCCATGCTCAAGAGGACTTCTACAACAAACCCTTCCACCAAGCTTCGCTATTGACGCCTACTATCAACTCATTGAAGATTACTTTTAGTTTTATTTCTAATGTTGGTATTTCATATGTATGTTCCTTTGTTTATCCCCCACCCCCTTCCCTCCTTGGTACCTCTGTGCTTCGTTGTGTGGTCCCCACTTGTGTGTTAGTCTTCAAAGCTCACAGTCGGAGCCTTACTAAGGCTCGTATCCTGTTCATGTGAGACATGTTTTAAATATCTACGCCATGATGTGGATTTAAGCTAACGGTCGCCTGGATCGCCTACTCTTCAGAAATGAGCTAAGTAATAATCTTAAAAGTTTTTACATAGTTTTAATGGTTTCTAAATAAGATTTTATAGACAGTGTGCGGTATTGCTACCAACAACATAATAACCGCCTTCGAGGGACTTTTCTAGTCATGCTCCATCCATCTAAGCTGACTTTCCAACTTGGAAAATTAGTGGTTCCTGCACAAATTAATTGGGAATGATTTCTCACACCGTGGGAGATTTATTAAACTTACTGTCTATAAAATCTTAGCTCTTTTCCTCCGCGGGATGTTCTGCCCAATTCTACTGTTATCACAACTCTAGAACTTTCTACATCAATTTATCTTTCTACAAGTAAAACCGTCAAGTACTTTCCACCTAAATATGGGAATGCTTGTTCCTCACTGAGGAATTTATGATGAAAATAATTCTAATCAGCATATAATTTGTCTTCCTTCGTTGGAAATTATCCGCTGCATTCAACTACAATCTATAAACGTCAAAACGCAATAAACTTTCCCAATCTAAAATTCAACTAGTGATCTCCACAACTGCAATAACTTTTCGTCTCATAAACTTTCCGTGTTGCAATAGTGAACTTTTCAACAGACTACAGTGCATAACAGTACCAGTTCAACCACCATTCGTGTCGCGTTCGAACGAAAGCAATAAATATGGCCAAGACTTTCTCCTAATCCTCCTATTTCCTCCTCTCAAACTCCTCACTAACATATTATTATAATTGTAAAATTTAGGTTCTTTTCAATGAGGTGACGCTCTATAGAAGTGCCCTCCCATCTTTGTACTGTTTTCCATCGTAATTTCTGTATAATCTGTGTCTAGTACACACCATAAATCATATTGTTTTTAGGTAGATTTCATTAGAAAGCTAACTATTGCAATGGGTACCATGTTTCGACTTTCGAAAAATTTCGACATATCTTCGGCGTTTCACATCCCCCAGACCCCAAAACCACCGTCAGTTCAAAAGTTTATATATAATTTATGTATATATGTATATATGTATCTATCTATCTATCTATCTATATATATATAGCAGTTTCTTGTGGACACGATAACTGCCGTAATTTTTTACCAATCACTTGGAATTTTTTACATAACATGTATCCCTATAAAATCTCGGTCGAGTTCGTTAAAGGGCAAAATAGGTCGAAGGGCGTAAAAATGGGGGGCTTTTTTTGAAAAAGTGAAATATCACTATAACTCTCTTAATATGTGAAATATCGATTCCCTTCAAAGTGTATATTATGTGTCGGATAAGTGCCAAAAATTTATGTTTAAAAAAATTTTTGATAGCACCAACTATTGGCCAAAGGGGTGGAAAAAAAGTGAGTTTTTCGGGAAACATTTATCATATCTCTCTTAATAGGCACAATATCAAAACCGTACAAAATGGACGATATTCCCCTAATAATTACCTAAAATTTTGTCTGAAAGAATTTTTGATACAACCCACCATTACGCCAAGGGACGAGAGAAATGATTTCGGAATTAGAAGAAAATGCCAAGAGCCGTCAGAGGTCACCATGACAACGCTTCTAAATTGATGAGGGATGAGCTATCAGAGGTTGCCATGACAACGAGATCACATTCAATTTCCATCTATGTGGGAAGCGGCTTCGGTGACGTAGCCTAGCTGGTAGCATGCTGAACTTCTATGCCCAAGGTCGCGGGTTGAAAGCCGGCCGAAGTAACTGGTAGCAACATTAGGAACTACTACTTCAAATTGACCGTCTGCAGTCCTTACCTGAATTACAGACTAATACAGCCATCACACTTAACACCGTTTATCAGACAGATTCTACACACACCCAAAGTACACGGGGTTACATGACCGCGTTGTCGCAGGCCTAAACTGAGGAATCAACCAACATCTCTGCGGGAGATAAAATTTGACGTGAAGAAGTAACAGACTGTTAGATAGTTACACATCAGTTCCAAACCTTGCATAAGGACGGTGTGACCACAAGTATAAAAATGGACCCCAAATGACAAGAAGGTTACCGTCCCCCTAACAAAATAAAATGTTAAAAATATGCATAGTAAGACGAAAGAAAAGTTAATTGAGCTCCAATTACATTGTAAAATACTTTCTCGCAATAAATGAGGTCTGATCCTTCTACGAAAACATGCATATTTTGCCTATTATAGCATATGCCCTTGGTTACCCGGTGAAATCTACCTCCGCCTTCCGGCGTGCCGAGAGGAATTTTTCCTCTTTTCTTAGGAAATTCAAGTATTTCTACTCACAAGTCAGTTTTCCAACTTTCCTTTTTCCAGGTTTCACGAAAGGGTAACTGGCCCCATTTTTCTTGTGATCCCTGCTTCAATACAAGAAGTTATAGAAACTTCTTCTTAATTCTCTCTTTTCTTGTTATAATTTGAAATTTAATATTTGTTCATACTTTAAGATTTCCATATAGGAATTCTCAAAGTGCATATATTGTACCTGATTCTCTGTCATAGCTCTAATTATTTATAATCCTCGTTATAAGCTTTAAAGTTTGCTATTTTTAGCACAACTTTTATAATCTTATTCAGATTTGTGCTCGAAGCAAGTTTTAAACTTGCATTCCCTTTAACATCGTTAAAAATTTACAATTTGTTAGCATTAAGTCTCAGACTTTTGTATGTTAAAATTGTTCATTGATATTAATTGGAATCTTAATCAGCTTTATATGGTTTGTTACGTCAACTCTAAGTATTGTTAAATAAATTAAATTCCATTTTTTCGTTTTATAAATTCCTAGAGAATAACCGTCAGGTAGGTCCTTGTCTTCCCTAACCCTTCCTTGACTTATGCTTCCTTTCATAGAATTACTTAAAAAAGTAATTCAAGTTTCGCTACTTGTTGCATTTAACTTGAAACTTCAAAAATCTTCTTTAAAGCTCTTTTTAGTTTTCATAACTAATTCTAATAAGCCATCGAGGCGAGCATAGCTAGCTCAGCAAGCTTCCTACTCGTCGAGATTTTCTCTATAACTCATGGTTTGTTTTCCAAATTCATAGTTTTCCTCTGGTTTGAACTTTTAATCGGCACTCCGCTGGTTACAAGCTCAACTTATCTTACGTGCAACAATTGGCATTCTTCCAACTCATCAAGAAGAAATAAAATCCTTACTAAAAGCATTCATATTGCTTCATCGCTTCCCTTTCTGGGAGTATTTGGTTGGTCTAACGGAGATCCAACAGTACCCAAAATTAAAGTTATCACGGCCAATTCAAATTATTTGCGCCTTTCAAAACCTTCGATTAAACCTGACTCCTTTTTTTCTTTGTCTTGCCAGACTACCACCCTTCCTCATAGTAGTCAAATATAGGCTTGGAAGGGAAAGCACTATCGTTGCTTGCTTGCAAATAGCCCAAGCTCCAGCCGCATCTCCCGTTAGCTGCGTGCAGGTCCATGCTCACTTGAGGTGCTTCACGGGCTTTGCGGTGACACTCGTCACTGAATACTTGCTCAAATTCATTTTGTTTGGTGTTGGACTCTCGTCCTATTTACCCACACTTGTTCCTCAGTCTGAAACCCACTTCCCTTTCCTTTTCTCTTCTTCTTCCCTTGCGGGTAGTGTTCAACCCTGGCCATTTATTCTTATATTTGCCGTAGTTACTAAGATGATGTTCTATGGATAAAGTCGCCTATTTTCCACCCATAGTTACTCGAGGTTCAGGAGTCTCATACTTGATCTTTGATTAGGTTTCTGTTTATTAGGTAAATCCACAGTACACCATCATTTTCCATCTTGAATAATGTGTCCTATATAAGCTACTTGTCAGCGGTACACTGCGGTTGTTTTGCCGGGGACCTCAGTGCTTCTGCGATCCTTCTTCCATCTGTGGATTGACAAGTACCGGGTAGGCTCAGGTTCATTTCCGGGTACAAACTGTGACTAATGCATTCAATCTGTGAATAACTATAAATTTCTAGGGGTCACGGTGAATGTTCATTTTAAATTGGACAATCACATTATGGAACTGAGAACCTGAGCAAGATATTATTCTTCATTCAAACACTTGCGTATTACGCCTCACCAAATGTGTACACAATGCCCTAATCAGCACTTGTCGAATCAGTACATTCATATGGCATTGTAGCATGGGGAGGGACAACAGGAAGTCTAATTAAAATGTTAATATGAAAAAAGATTTTTAAAACTAATTGTAGATAGAGATAAGGGAACGTACCCATACTATGTGACCTATTTTTTAAGATTTTTCGACCCCTACCTCTCCTCGGTGAACACTCGCAGTATAGGCTATGCCAAGACACCCCTTAAAGTTTTTACGTAGTATTGACATGTATAATTTTTAGTCATTTCGCAGGCAGAAAGTGAAACAAAAGAAAATAATTTGACTCATATTCGTCTTTATTAATACGGCGTTTATTGCATAAGACTGCATGCATGCTTGTAAATTAAATATTATGAAGAGAAATGTATGTAAAAAAATTACAGTCAGCCTGAAAGACTAGACGTTATATCATTTCAAATGACGCACGCTACAAATGCTACACATGTTAGAAAGGCTCAGGAAGGCTTCTAGCTTCGCTCGAAACCTCAGGACTCTTTCAACAGACTCCATTACCCATTAACTTAGGCTTCCCGCGCGGGCAACTCTTTTAGGGTCACCCTGTATTTGAGACTGACATCTTTTACAACTCTTTAAGAGTCGCCCATTATTTGAATATGATATCTTGCAAACCTATTTAAGGGTCACCCTGTATTTGAATTGAATCTAACATACTGTACACCTCGTTAAGTGTCACCCTGTAATTTGCTCTGACATCCTGCACACCTCTTTAGGAGGCACCCTGTATTCTTATCTGGCATCTTGTATATCTCTTTAGAAGTCACCCTGTATTCTTATGTGACATCTTGTATACCTCTTTAGGAGTCACCCTGTATTATTGTCTGACAACTTGTGCACCTCTTTAGGAGTCACCCTGTATTCTTCTCTGCCATCTTGTACACCTCTTTAAGAGTCACCATTTATTCTTATCGGCATCTTGTATATCTCTTTAGGAGTCACCCTGTATTGTTATCTGGCATCTTGTACTGTATTTTGCTCTGACATCCTGCACACCCTGTATTCTTGTATGACATCTTGTATACCTCTTTAGGAGTCACCCTATAATCTTGTCTGACATCTTGTGCACCTCTTTAGGGGTCACCCTGTATTCTTCTCTGCCATCTCGTACACCTCTTTAAGAGTCACCTTGTATTCTTATCTGGCATCTTGTATATCTCTTTATGAGTCACCCTGTATTCTTATCTGGCATATGGTACTGTATTTTGCTCTGACATCCTGCACACCTCTTTAGGAGGCACTCTGTATTCTTGTCTGACATCTTGTGCACCTCTTTAGGGGTCACCCTGTATTCTTCTCTGCCATCTCGTACACCTCTTTAAGAGTCACCTTGTGTTATTATCTGGCATCTTGTATATCTCTTTAGGAGTCACCCTGTATTGTTATCTGGCATCTTGTACTGTATTTTGCTCTGACATCCTGCACACCTCTTTAGGAGGCACCCTGTATTCTTATATGGCATCTTGTATATCTCTTTAGATGTCACCCTGTATTCTTGTGTGACATCTTGTACACCACTTTAGCAGTCACCCTGTATTCTTGTCTGACATCTTGTGCACCTCTTTAGGAGTCACCCTGTATTCTTCTCTGTCATCTTGTACACCTCTTTAAGAGTCACCTTGTATTCTTATCTGACGTCTTGTATATCTCTTTAGGAATCAACCTGTATTCTTATCTGGCATCTTGTACACCACTTTAGGAGTCACCCTGTATTCTTTTCGCTTCGCTCTAAGCCCCAGGTCGCTCGACGCCCCAGGACTCTTTCAACAGACTCCATTAACCATTAGCTTCTGCTTCCCGCGTGGCTGCATGACGTCACGCACTCGCTTCCCGCGCGGCTGCATGACGTCACTTCCCGCGCGGCTGCATGACGTCACTTCCGTCTCCGTAACGCATAACTTTAGACTCAAGCATAACGACGAAGTCGACAAGATCATTTGAAATGATAAAATATATTGCTACCGTAACTTAATTTACGAAAACAACAATGGTTTTCTGTTTAATATACATTAATATCCGTCTCACACGTCTTCAATGAATACGTTCCCAGCATCAATCCACTCGGATACATCATTGATCACGGGGGCAGTAGTATCAGGAGTTTCTTCAGACTTGGTCATTTCCTCTTCATCGACGGCCTCGACATCTAACCACTCCGCGCTTTCTCCCATAACACACAAAACCTCATGTGGCCTCCTGGAGAGAACCCGCAGAGGTCGCACGCGAGACAGATTGTCCACTGAACCACCATGCAAATTTTATGGCTGTTCATTGCTTTTTTTTTAGACAAAATAAAGGCCACTAATTGAACAGGTCCTTCCGTTGATATCGTCTTTTACAGATGGACAATAGGTATCATAGGGAATTTCTCGACCCTGTGAGAAATAATTAAGAAGACGAGTTTTTTTCTTAGTCGCAATCTGACAAAGTTCTTCAATTTTTAACAATGTTAGACGCTCTAGCTCTTCTTGATTTTTTTGTGCTAATCTTTTAAAGGCACCCAAAAATCTTTTTGTGTGTGTGTGTGTGTGTGTGTGTGTGTGTGTGTGTGTGTGTGTGTATGTGTAACATATTTCCACTCGGTAGCTGGATATTTTTGTGGGAGTAATTTTGAAAAATGGGACGGAAGTGGATCGGACGATCCAGCTGGCAGTGGTGGATCGAACGGAAGTGTGTAAGACGCACTGCCAGCTGGATCCAGGTTTTGAGGCGCAATTACAAATATTCGTACAATAAATCATCTTAAAGTTGTCGTTCTTTGGTGTAAAAATATTCATTATATCATATTTGCAGAAAACAATTATGATTTATTAAGAGTCTGTTTTCAATCTCTGGATGAAAGTGATCGGCATCCACTTCCTGAGTAACTTTGCTCACTGACATTCTGACGGTAAACGCTCATGCGAACTCTGGTGTCAACTGATTGAAGCATATGTTGTACGGGAACTAGGCAAGCCTTCATGAACTATTGCTGAACACAGTCTCTTTACTCACAAGAGGGCCTATTCATAAGGCATTTTAAACTCAATTTCACGCAGAAACATTATCGAAACAAGCAAAATATAAATGAAACTTAATTTCGAAATGCAGTATTATTGGAACGTGGAAATAAGTCACCATCTTGTGCATAATACTAGCGTGGTGGAAATAGCCGTGGTATTAGCGCCTCTGACTGTGAATCTAGAGATCTCGGGTTCAAATCCTGGACGGGATAGATATTTTTGCTACCAGATTATCATTTTAAACGAAGTTGCATGAATAAGGCAAAACCAGTCAAAAGAGGCTTTGCAAACATTTCGAGAAAAAAGGAGAGTATATAAAGTCATACTGACGGATGCACGAATATCATTCCATCAGAAGGAAAAAGCAAAAATGTTGGAAGAAGCAAAACGACACCCCTACAAGGCTCTGAGTGAACGGCGAGCACGATTTCCCAGAGACCTTTCATTGGAGGATTGGGAAAATCATTTTACGAGAGTGTTGCAAAAGACTGGTTGGCCCTTCTCAATCAGTTCTTAATACAAGCGAATATACCGGACAAGTGGAGGCACTCCACAATTAAAGTTTTGTATAAGGGAAAGGGAGATGCAGGTAGTCCAGATGCATACAGGGGCATAGCTCTGGAATACTCAGGATTTAAATTGTTAACAAAACTACTATTCGTCGCCTCCGTAGCGTAGCGGTCAGCATGGTTAGCTGCCGCCCCGGAGGTCCTGGGTTCGATTCCCGGCTCTGCCACGAAATTTGAAAAGTGGTACGAGGACTGGAACGGGGTCTACTCAGCCTCGGGTGGCCCAAATGAGTAGAGGGGGTTCGATTCCCCCTCAGTCATCCTCGAAGTGGTTTTCCGTGGTTTCCCACTTCGTCTTCGGGCAAATGCCGGGATGGTACCTTCTTCAAGGCCACGGCCGCCGCCTACCCTCTTCCTTGCCTATCCATCCTCACCATCCCTTACCTTCCCTCATGAGGCCCCTGTTCGCTTTGCAGGTGAGGCCGCCTGGGCGAGGTGCCAATCCCACCTCACCAGTTGTATCCCTTCCGATTCGATGTTCCCAGCTCTAGGACACTGCCCGTAGAGGCGGTAGTGGTGAGTTCCCTCGCTGAGTCCGTGGGTTCCACCAACCTGGAGGGTAAACGACTAAAAAAAAAAAAACTACTAACATTGAGACTGACAGATCTAACGGAACACCAAATTCCAGATGAACAATTCGGATTTAGGAGAGGCAGGTCACATATACATGCAATTAAATGTCTTCAAGATGACAATGAGGAAGCCTTATGACACGAAAGAGGCAAGTTGAATGTGGTATTTATCGACTATTCGAAAGCGTTTGATTCAGTAAACAGGAAGAAGATGCTGGAGAAGCTAGATTCACTGATAGGACACCAGCACTATATAACGAGACTGATAAGAAACATCTTAACGAGTAACCAAGTACGAATTGATGACAACAGAATGGAATCGCATTGCATTGAACAGACAATCGGTGTGCTTCAGGGGGACCCACTAAGTCCTCTCCTGTTCAATATTGCAACCATTGATGTGACCCAGATTATCGAGGATCATGATGTATCCATCTACAGGTATGCGGATGACATGGTGCTAACATCCACATCACTTGAAAGGTTACAGGAGACTTTCAACAGGCCAGTAAATTTGGCGGACGAAAATGAATTTAAATTGAACGAAAACAAGATAATGTTCATGGCCTTCAGAAAAGGAGGTAGACTGTCAGTTAATCATCATTTGGAATGTAAAGGCAAAATATTACAATTAGTGAACAATTTTAAGTACTTAGGAGTAATATTCCAAACACAGGGAGTTGTATTTATGAAGCGCATACAAGACAAATTTGACACAGCAATTGTAGCAATGAATGACATAAGACAACTTGGAAAATTGTCCCTTGAAACAGGCAACCGTTATTTAGGCTCAACATTTCTCCGGTAGTTGCATATGCATTGGAAAAACACCTGACAAAGAATGACCTGATGAAAATGGAAAGAGTGAAGGCAGTATACCTAAAAAAGTTACTCAATCTTTCGAAGTACACATTCTCTCGCCTTGTGTAGGCTATGTATTGGCCAAAGAGCAATTTTATATCGAAGATTTAAGAAATCAATGGATGCTGCCCGCCACTGGAGCTTATGATGCATTACTGAGTGAACTTCGTGACAAGGGGAAATATATTTGGAGTGACTTCTACTGTACCGGCTGCATTCGTTCATTCATTCTTCTTCTTCTTCTTCTACCTTATCCGATACGGACGTTGGCTACCACCATGGTTAACACCTTCTTATCCTGTGCAATCCTGAAGAGTTCCGTGGAAGACAGCCCAAACCACGTTCTTAAATTATCCATCCAAGTTATTCGTCTCCTTCCCGATCCACGCTGACCTTCAATTTTACCCTGAAGTATAACTTGGAGCAGACGGTATTTTGGATTCCTCATCATGTGTCCCAAGTATTCCAATTTCCTCTTCTTAATTGTGTTTAACAGCTCAGGTTGGCTGCTCACACGCTGAAGAACCTCGGCATTACTCACATGTTCTATCCACGAAATTTTAAGAATCCGCCGGTATATCCACATTTCAAAAGCTCGAATCTTCTTTTCTGTAGCTACGGACAAGGTCCAAGCTTCAACACCATAAAGAAGGGTGGAGACAACTTAACACTTCACTGAGATCTCGACAGCATAGTAGTTGTTTCATTGTCATAAAGATGGATCTAGCCTTCTCTATACGGCATCTTATTTCAACCGAAGGATCCCAAATCTCATTAATATTCTGTCCTAAATAAACCAAACTCTTGACTCGCTCAATCTGATGTCCATCGACTAAAAGGACTTGTGACAATGCTGGTTTTCGCGATATTATCATATATTTTGTTTTCTTAATGTTGAGGTCAAAGCCATATTGTTTACTCTTTTGATACACCATAGTCACAATCTCTTTAAGTCCTTCGAAACTATTTGCAATCAATACAGTATCATCTGCGTACCGTATATTATTAATATAATTACCTTAATACCTTGTTGAATGCCATCAAGTGCCTCAGAGAAAATCTGTTCTGCATAGATATTATAAAGAAGCAGTGAAAGAATGCATCCTTGCCTCACACCACGCATTATTTCCACTGATCTCGATATATGTCCATCAATTCTGATACTAGCCTTTTGACCCCAGTATAAATTAATGATGATCCGAATGTATTTCTCATCGATTCCTGAGTTCTTGAGTGCATTATACAACTTATCATGCTGACAAAGGTCAAAGGCTTTTGCATAGTCCAGAAAACATGCATATGCATCCTGATTTACCTCACGGCATCTCTGGAAAAGAACTTGAAGCGCGAATAATGCCTCACGAGTTCCTAGACCGTTGCGGAACCCAAACTGCGTGTCACTGATATTCATCTCGCATTTCCTGTATATGCGATTATGGATAACTTTGAGAAATATCTTGAGCACATGACTCATAAGACTGATTGTCCTGAAATAACTACATGACTTAGCCATCGGTTTCTTCGGAAGAGCAATAAATGTAGACAAGAGCCAGTCTTCTGGTAATATGCCCGTGTCGTATATCTTGTTATATAAATTAGTGAGCGTCACAATGCTATCATCATCCAAGATCTTCAATAATTCCACTGGAATGTCATCTTGACCAGGAGCCTTACCATTTTTCTGTATCCTAATCGCATATTTCACTTCATCCATGGTGATCATGGGTCCAACAACTGAAGGAATTTCGGGTCGGGAAGGACGATGATCATCATTAAAAAGCTCTTGTATATAGTTCTCCCAAACCTGCAATTTTTCTTCAACTTCAAATACAGTGTTACCTTGACTATCAACTAAGTTGACTGTGTTTCTTTTCCTGTGTCTACCTGAAACTTCTTTGATTTTCTTATGGACCTGGAAAGTATCATATTTACTATTAAGTTCTTCAATTTCTTTGCACCTATCTGACATTCAAGCTTCCTTGGCTTGTCTGATCTTATTCTTTATCAATCTATGAATAAACCAATATTCTTCATTATCTCTTCCTTTGACTTCTCTTCGTTTATCCATTAGATTCAATATTTCATCCGTCATCCATGCCTCCCTTTTTTATGTTGTCTCTTGTTCTTAAGAAATTGATCTCCAACCCTCTTCAATGAGGTTTTAAAAGTGTCCCAAAGTTCCAAGGGCTGCATGTCATTTGAATTCAACGTCTTAAGATCAGTGGCAAGAGCAGCAGCCACCTGTGACCTTGTATTTATTTCCCGAAGGGCATCAGTTTCATATTTCTTTTGTGTTGTTTTTATCGGAATCTTGTTAAGCCGGACACAAATTTTGCTAATGAGAGGATTGTGGTCAGAAGGAACATCTGCTCCTGGATAGGTTTTTGCAAAAATCACGCTGTTTCTAAATCTGTTTTTAATTAGAATGAAATCAATTTGATTTCTTATTATGTTGTCTGGACTATCAGCAGGTGCTTTCCACGTATAAAGTCTCCTGGCAGGAAGCTTAAACCAAGTATTATCAATGACAAAGTTCTCCTCTCTACAAAACTGCACTAAACGATCCCCTCTGTTGTTTCTTTGTCCGAGACCCCACTGGCCCACAATGTGTTCTTCAGAACCTTTCCCAACCTTTGCATTAAAATCTCCCATAACAAGGGTTACATCATGTTCTTTGGTGTCTTTGAGGACGGTCTGAATTAGGGCATAGAATTCCTCTACATCTTCATCGCTTTTGTCACTAGTAGGGGCATACACTTGAATGAGATTAATGTGGAAAGGTTTACCACGTAACTTTAACATCATTATTCTACTGGAGAATGGTATACAACTGATAACAGCAGACTGCAAACTTTTGTCCTCTATAAAACCCACTCCATGCAAATGCCTGGCATCATTATTAGCACTGTAATATACCATGCAATCCTCCACATTACAATCTCCTGTCCCCGGCCATCTCATCTCACTTATACTCATTATGGACACATTCATCCTCTTCATCTCATGAATTGTATTGTGAATCTTTCCTGCTTCAAACATACTCTGTACATTCCACGTTCCTATCTTCAGGGCTGACCGGGAGATTCTTCGCACGCTCTGACCACTTAAGGTCTGCCCGGGACTAAGGGCTAATGTAATTGGGTTTTCAGCCATGAAGATTATCCTGGGGGAAAATAATTGAGGTGGTTTCCCGTTGCCTTCCTCAATGCGCAGTAACCACATCACATCCCAACATCAAAGGATGCCATGATATGATGTAGCTGTTTGCTGATGCAAGGTCGACAGATCGGTCTTGTATCAACAATAATGATATAGCTGCTGCCACTATATCATGTCCTCAGTTGATCCGCGGGTGCAAGCACCACTCTCAACAAGACCTCCATCAGCCATTGGGACGCGCCGTGTCGGGGTTGAGGACTTCCCCGCCCAGATCCGTTCATTAGTTTATTAAATGAAATTAGTTTTCTGGGAATATCTCAAAAACGGTTGGTTTTAGGGCCTTAAAATGTGGTTTTGTCTCTCACATTGAGGGGCTGAAAATGAGATTTGTCTCGTCCTTCTACGCCTATTACAGCATGTATTTTAAGGGGGTAGGCCCCCTTTTATGAGAGGTAGGGAGAAGAATTACACCAATGATAGTGCTGTGCCTCTGATGGATATCTGTACCAAATTTTACGTTGATACACCCAGCCGTTCTCGAGTTATAAGGGAACAAAGTTGTCCACAGACAAACAGACAGACAAAAAAAATATTTTCGCGCGCATCCATCATAAAACAGTCTGAAACGCGTAAATAACTCAAATTTCCGTAGAAATTCAGACAAAAACAGACAAACTTTCATTTTTATATAGAGAGAGAGATATACTGCACCGCTCGGTGTTGACCGTGTTTTATTGCACAAATTTAGGTTTTACTCGCTATTGGAGATACACTAAAAGTGATAAGGACCTTTCGGATAGAAAATTAAATGTTAAAAGTTCGTGTATGCCACCTAAAGTTTGCTATTTCTTAGCGTTCTCTCTTTATTTGAAATGGAAATATGAAATTTTGAAACCAAAGGATGTAGTGACGTCAAAAATGTGGGTTTTACTCGCTAACCGTTGGAGATACACGAAAAGTGATAAGGACCTTTCGGATAGAAAATTAAATTTGAAAGCTCGTAAGTGCCATCAAAAGTTTGCTATTTCTACGCGTTCTCTTTTTTATTTGATAAGGAAATATGAAATTTTGAAACCAAAGGGTGTAGTAACGTCACTAAAAGGGTCGCCATTTTTAATAGTGCAAAATATCGAAATTAAAAGTATCCTATATGTAATCCTGGTAAATCAGCTACATCCATGCAAAATTTCATTTATATCGGACCAGTGGTTCTTGCGTTATTGAGTAACACACAGACAGACACACACCATCTCATTTTTATATATTAGTATGATTATTTAAATAGTCTATGCCTTCACTGTAAATACCTTAAATCTAATTATTGTATAATTAAATACAATCAGTTTTCTCGACGATTCTGATGACTGCAGTGAAATGTATGTCTTTTTGTTGCAAGTATTTAGAGTTTCAGTGCCAAAAAATACCAAATCCATAATTGTCTTGGAATATTACCTAAACCGCAAAAGCCTAAACAGAAATACTTGGTATAACAATGCATTTATTCTATCTGAACATAATAAAAGTGCTCAAATCGATTTTCAGTTGAAATTTTACACTCGGAGCGTTTTTCCTCTCTCCTGTAAAATATTACTTTTTGGATTTGGTACCTTTTGGAAATAAGCTTTTTTTTATTATCGGTCGACATGATGTTGGCTGAGCATGTGAGGATGTACACCATGCAGTTCTTTTTGTAACCATGCCATCTGGCGTTCTTCAAACGAAGTAAGGTGCTCTTTTGTGTCATATTGCATGTCTGCAAGTCGTAGTGGTGTGAATCTCTTATCACTTTCAACAATGACTTCATACAGAGAAGTATTTCTTGCGCCAAAAAAATACTGTCGCAGACGTTCCAGTTGCCACAGTATCAGTTGCCTACTTTGAGCGATTGTGAGATCAATGACCCCTCGACCACCTTCACTCCGTAGTAGTGTGATGCGCTCGATCGCTGCCTTTGGATGATGTAACCGATATTTTGTCATTGACACTCGTACTCTCCGTTCTATCTGCTCTAAATCTGTCTTAGACCATTTAACGATCCCGAACGAATAAGGAAGTACAGGTACTGCCCAGGTGTTAAGGGTTTGACCTTCTTGCCTGCATCCAAGTACACACATCAAAAAAAGTTTTGCATCACCTCGGTTCCAAGAGTTCCGGAACCTTTAAATACAAAGGGAATAGAGATCAACACAAACAACATTTCAGCTCGTTTTATTGCTCATGAGACCCACACATTGCATGTTGTACCATCATACAGCTAGACTTTCAGCATTTGTGGTCCAGATTGCAGTACACACCACTACCTCTAATACCCAGTAGCACGTCCTCTTGCATTGATGCATGCCTGTATTCGTCGTGGCATACTATCCACAAGTTCATCAAGACACTGTTGGTCCAAATTGTCCCACTCCTCAACGACAATTCGGCGTAAATCTCTCAGAGTGGTTGGTGGGTCAAGACGTCCATAAACAGCCCTTTTCAACATATCCCAGGCATGTTCGATAGGGTTCATGTCTGGCGAACATGCTGGCCACTGTAGTCGAGCGATGTCGTTATCTTGAAGGAACGCATTCACAAGATGTGCACGATGAGGTCGAGAATTGTCGTCCATGAAGACAAATGCCTCTCCAATATTCTGCCGATATGGTTGCACTATGGGTCGGAGGATGTCATTCAGGTATCGTAAAGCCGTTTCGGAGCCTTCCATGACCACCAGTGGCGTACGTCGGCCCCACATAATGCCACCCCAAAACATCAGGGAACCACCACCTTGCTGCACTCGCTGGACAGTGTGTCTAAGACGTTCAGCCTGACCAGGGTGCCTCCAAACACGTCTCCGACGATTGTCTGGTTGAAGGCATATGCGACACTCATCGGTGAAGAGAACGTGATGCCAATTCCGTGGGGTCCATTCAGCATGTTGTTGGGCCCATCTGTACCGCGCTGCATGGTGTCGGGGTTGCAAAGCTGGACCTCGCCATGGACGTCGGGAGTGAAGTTGCGCATCATGCAGCCTATTGCGCACAGTTTGAGTTGAAACACGACGTCCTGTGGCTGAACGAAACGCATTATTCAACATGGTGGCATTGCTGTCAGGGTTCCTCCGAGCGGCAATCCGTAAGTAGCGGTCATCCACTACAGTAGTAGCCCTTGGGCGGCCTGAGCGAGGCCTGTCATCGACAGTTCCTGTATCTCTGTACCTCCTCCATGTCCGAACAACATCGCTTTGGTTCACTCTGAGACGCCTGGAAACTTCCCTTGTTGAGAGCCCTTCTTGACACAAAGTAACAATGCGGACGCGATCGAACTGCGGTATTGACCTTCTAGGCATGGTAGAACTACAGACAACATGAGCAGCGTACCTTCGTCCTGGTGGAATGACTGGAACTGATCGGCTGTCGTACCCCCTCCGTCTAATAGGCCCTGCTCATGCATGGTTGTTTACATCTTTGAGCAGTTTTAGTGACATCTATGAACAGTCAAAGGGACTGTATCTTGGATACAATATACACAGTCAACGTCTATATGCCGGAGATCTGGGAACCGAGGTGATGCAAAACTTTTTTTGATGTGTGTATGATTTCAAAATCATAACCACTCGATTAAATAATTTCTTCTGTAAATTGGCTTTAATTTGTGTGTGTCGGATCCCTCGAAGCTGATGAAAGCCCAGGTATTTGTAGGTCTCGCCCTCATCCAAACACTCGATTAGCTCATCTAGACCAACATCGAAGCCCTCTGCTGTATCAAGGTTTCCTCTTGCCAGTATAATCACTTTGCATTTTTCAAGTCCGAATTCCATCGCTATATCGTCGCTAAACGTCTGCGTAATATCTAAGAGCCCTTGAAGTTGACGCCGTGTGCTTGCATAGATTTTTAAGTCATCCATGTACAGTCTATGTGAAACCTTCTGCTTCACCTTACCAGTTCGCATCTCAAATCCCAATCCACTCCTATTTAACTCCCCACTGACCGGGTTGAAGCACAGACAGAACATTAGAGGACTAAACGAGTCTCCCTGAAATATTCCACGGATAATTCGAATTGCACGGGACGGAGTGACTTGGCATCGGTTTCTTAGATGAAGTTTCACATCCCATCTAGACATGATGGATTGTAGGCATTGGACAATGACGGGGTCGCGCTTGTAGATTTTTAGCCTATTTTCATTTATGAACAAGTAGTTCCGTGAAGAACTATGCAGCCTATTTTCATATATCCTACTTATGTTAATTGCCACTATCAACATACAACATTTCAGTTTGATTGCTGTAATAGATTCGTAGATATTGAGAACCGACTAAATATTTCGGATGGTCGCCATGTTGGATTTTATATATGTAGGTCCTAGAGTTATGTACTGTTGATCACTTTTCGTGATACTTTCAATGTTTAGCTTGGCCCATTTGTCGGTTAAATTTGTTTCTTGTTACCGAGATCCCCGAATGATAATTATTTCTTTGTAAATGTATTAATTGCTTAAACTATAAGCATAACCTTGTTATTAATCACCTAATTCATAGATATTATAGTTACTCACCTAGTGTTTAAGGCTTTCGCAACACATCACTACAACGACTACACTGAGCCTGTCTGCTGCTTGCCCGCTGTCGCCACGAGCGCGTGACGTCATTTCCTTGGCCAACCAATAGCAGCGGTGTTTTTGGTCAGCTGCCTCCCTCGGCGGGGTTTCGCCGCTATAAAACCTCGAGTCATCTTCTGGGTGACGTGCCACTCTTCATCCATTCTTCGGCCACGACTCTACGGGCCACTCTGGGCCGCTATTCTTCGGGCTTACTCTACGGCCAACATTCTACTGTCAACATGTGACAATCTACCTTTTGGTCACCATTCTGAGACCAATAAACTTCAAATATTCTCGCCAAGACTTTTCAAGTACCGCAGTGAGAGTCATCATCTACGACTAATAGTAATAATCTTCATGGTGCACTATCTCGCATTGAGGAAAGGCACAAGGAAGGAATGTCAACAGTAGTTGCTACGCGCCGTGGTCAGCCAGGACCAAAACAAGTTTGTAAACAAACTCCAATATCTCCAGTGCACAACGACAGCAGTGATACCTCTCAAATGTGTGGAGTGGGTTGCCTACTGGGGCTGACAAATGGTGATACGGGACTGTTTGTATAAATTTCTTCGCTTGAGGGATGATTCACTCTGGACATACCCTCCACCAAAGTGTCGCCAAAAGATAAGTTTTTTTAGCACTCATTTATAGAACATTTTTATTGCCTCTTCTATTTTCAGAAGACAAAGTTGATCTTTGCCATGAACTTTTTAATAAGAAGCTCAAGTATTTTCTTCAGTGGTTATTAATTGATGTTTGGTTTACTTAAACAGTATAATAATAAATTGCATATTTGTTACCTATTATGTTTAATTGTGAAATCCTTCAGCCCCTTACATTAACGCATAATTCAGTCTTATTGCTTCACCCTAATGATATTGAATCCAAGCTAATGCTTGTTGCTGTTCTCCCTCTATGAGTTGGAGTTTTCTGGGGCAAACTCCACCAACTGTTACATGCAGATTATTGTGTACGTGTAGTATTCAAACTTCATTCGCATAATTAGGACACAAGAAGTAACAAGGAGATTTTAAAATTTCGCACAGCTGCCATCTTGAGGTTATGGAAACAATTGAAATAAATTAGATGCCAGTGGATTACCATTCGTATAAGGATTTACTGTACCATGTTTCACTGCACTCGGATGGTTAAATTGCGAGAAACGTCCATGTGAATATTTATACTTTGCGTCGCCGCCATGTTGGATTTTTGATCACCAGGTTATTTAAAGTCCTATAGGTGAACTTAAGTTCATAGCCCGTATGAACATTAAAAAATTCCGTTTGATTGCTATAATAGATTGGTAAATATTCAGAGCCGTCTAAATATTTCGGATGGTCGCCATGTTGGATTGTTAAATTATAGGCCATAGAGTCATGTACCATTAAAGGGAAATTATTGCGTAGGTTCATTATTCAAACATTTACTTCGATCGCATGACTACATCACAAGAAATAAAAACTTAATTTTAAAATTCGCACAGCCACCATCTTGAGGTTATGTAAACAATTGAACTAAATTAGATACCAGTGCATCACAATGTGTATAAACATTTCCTGTATCAGATTTCAGTGCGTTTGGAACATTAAATCGCGAGAAAGGTCTATTTTAAAATTTTCAAATTCGCTTGGCCGCCATGTTCGTTTTGTAGTTTATCGGTTTTTGAAAGTCTTATAGATGGACCTCCAGTAGTGCCCTTTATCTCCGTACAAAATTTCTTGGAGATACCGCTAGTAGTTTCAGAGATATAGAATGCCTTTGAAATATTTCGCACATCCGCCATCTTGTGGTTATGTAAACAATTGAACGAAGTTAGATGTCGGTGCATTACAATGTATATAAACATATACTGTACCAAGTTTCATTGCGTTTGGTTGGTTAAATCGCGAGAAACGTCTATTGAAAAGTCGCAACTTCGCTTGGCCGCCATGTTGGTTTTGTAGTTACCAGGTTTTCAAAGGTCACATAAGTGAACTTATAGTAGTTCCCTTTATCACCATACTAAATGTCAGGGTAATATCGGTAATAGTTTCGGAGATATTGAATGCTGGTGAAATATTTCGCACAGCCGCCATGTTGGATTGGTGAGCTGTAACAAAATTTGAAGGACACGGTCGGGGTCGCCCGGAATAGTGCTATCAACTTACCGAGTTTCATAGAAATCGCTCTAGCCGTTTAGATTTAATTAGGGGGGAAGGGACACACACACAAATCACACACACACATACGCTCACACACACGGACAAAAGGTGATCTCATAAGCCTATTTTTTCAAAATTGAAAATAGACTAAAAATAGGCTTATGAGATCACCTTTTGTCCGTGTGTCTGTCTGTGTGTGCTTGTGTGTGTGATGGTGTGTGTTCCCCCCTAATAACTTCTAAACGGCTCGAGCTATTTCAATGAAACTCGGTTAGTTCATAGCACCATTCCGGACGATCCCGACCGTGCCCTTCAAATTTTGTTACGTCTCACCAATCCAACATGGCGGCTGTGCGAAATATTTCACCAGCATTCAATATCTCCGAAACTATTACCGATATCACCCTGGAATATTTTACGGTAACAAAGGGAACTACTAGAAGTTCACCTATGTGACTTTTGAAAACCTGGTAACTACAAAACTAACATGGCAGCCAAGAGAATTTGCGACTTTTAAATAGACGTTTCTCGAGATTTAACCAACCAAACGCAATAAAACTTGGTACAGTATATGTTTATAGACATTGTAATACACAGACATCTAACTTCGTTCAATTGTTTACATAACCTCAAGATGGCGGATGTGCGAAATATTTCACCGGCATTCTATATCTCTGAAACTGTTGGCGATATCACCCTGAAATTTTGTACGGAGATAAAGGGCACTACTGGAAATTCACCTATAAGACTTTCAAAAACCGGTTAACTACAAAGCGAATATGGCAGCCAAGCGAAGTTGAAAATTTTAAATAGACCTTTCTCGCGATTTAATGATCCAAACGCAATGAAACTTGGTACAGGAAATGTTTATACACATTGTAATGCACTGGTATTTAATTTAGTTCAATTGTTTACATATCCTCAAGATGGCGGCTGTGCGAATTTTAAATTTATTTTTTTATTTATTGTGTCGTAATCATGCATTCGAAGTGAAAGTTTGAATAATGAACTTACGCAATAATTTTCCTTTAATGGTACATGACTCTATGGCTTATACAGTACATATTACAATCCAACATGGCGACCATCCGAAATATTTAGATGGATCTCAATATCTACGAATCTATTCCAGCAATCAAACTGAAATTTTTAATGTTCATAGGGGCTATGAACATAAGTTCACCTATAGGACTTTCAATAACCTGGTGAACACAAAACCAACATGGCGGCGACGCGAAGTATAAATATTCACATGGTCGTTTATCGCAATTTAACCATCCGAGTGCAGTGACACTTGGTACAGTAAATCCTTATACAAATTTTAATCCACTGGCATGTAATTTTTTCTATTGTTTCCATAACCACAAGATGGCAGCTGTGCGAAATTTTAAAATCATGTTTTTACTTCTTGTGTTCTATTCATGCGATTGAAGTTTGAATACTACACGTACACAATAATCTTCATGTAACAGTACCTAACTCTAAGACCTACATATATACAATTCCAACATGGCGACCATCCGCAATATTTAGTCGGTTCTCAATATCTACGAATCCATTACAGCAATCAAACTGAAATGTTGTATGTTGATAGAGGCAATTAACAAAAGTAGGATATATGAAAATAGGCTGTATAGTTCTTCACGGAACTACTTGTTAATATCTCGATCAAATATGAATGAGGTACGGAGTCATAGGCTTTTTTGTAATCAATGTAGGCCATACTCAAGTTTCTTTGTCCTTTCATAGCCAAATGTACAATAACTGAATCTATTATAACTTGATCCTTGCAGCCTTGCGTTTTCCGTCGGCACCCATTCTGCTTTTCGGCGAGTATCCCATTCGCCTCGCAATGCCTATACACTCGTTCCGCAATAATAGCCATAAATAACTTGTAAAGCACCGACAGGCAAGTGATGGGCCTGTACTTCGATGGATCTCTTGATTCTTCACATTTTGGTATCAAGAAGGTATCTCCCATGAACAGAAATTCCGGAGCTTTCTCAGGAAATCGTAAAATTCGCGTGAAGGCTTTGGCTATTGCTTTATGGGCGCCTGTAAACTTCTTATACCAGTAGTTGTGTATAAAATCTGGCCCAGGCGCTTTCCAGTTCTGTGACGTAGAGTCGCTGCCTTCACCTCATGCTCCATGATATCAGGGCTATTCATTTCATTAATCGCACCAGAAAATTTCGCCTCTTCTTCTTGTATCCAGCTGGCACGAAAATTGTAGTCTTTGGGCTCTTCCCAAATATTAGCCCAAAAATTGGTGGCCTCTTCCATTGAAGGAGTATTATTCTGACGTTCTGGATGAGAGTTTTGCAGGCTGTTGTGAAATTGTTTCTGGTTCAATGCAAATGCTCTATTCCGATCCTTCCTCTTTTGACTTTCATTGTACCTGCGTAGCCGTTTACTATAGACAGCCAATCTCTGAGTGCGCATGTCTAGTATATCCGACAGCTTGTCTTGATCCAGCTCATCTAAACGACTTGCTGTATTATGCGCGCTACATTCCTAATTTGTCTAAGGGACCGATTACCTCTTTTGAATTGTGTCAGTTGACCAAGTTCCCTACGAAGCTACTCAATCTTCTTTTCCAGGCGCTTTTGCCACGGGGGAGGCATCACTGAGCTTGCACGGACCTTTGCATATACACTTTTAATACCAATCGCTTGTACGGCAGCTAACGCAGCACAGTAAATCACCAGTTGGACGTACTCTGTATCATCCACACCATCTAGAGCTTTAGAGACCACTGTGTTGTTAAGATGACTCACGATTACGCTTACCTTTTCAAAGGTGTTTACCTTCGGGATCTTGTAACGACAACATGGGTTAGTCCCATTGTATTTCTCCATTGCTTGTTGGAAATAGAGGACTGCTTGTTCACCCAACGCCGCGTATTGTATATCTTGATGCAGACGAGCTTGTGACTGAGGTTCTCTTTCCTACTGAAATTCATATTTTTCTTCCAAAGCAACCTGTTCTTCCCGTAATTGCAGTATGAGATCTTCGGAGTCTCTGATTTGGAGTTGTTCTACGACTTCGTATTTTATTTTAGCGATTTCCAAAGTTGACAACAACTTTTTCCCGACAATAGCTCTTCTTCTATCCGCTAAATTTTGTTCTGTGAGGCGCTGAGACAAGTCAGGGTATTTCTCGATAAATGTTTGCCACAGAAGGTGCCTGTACATAGTCATATCAGTTTCTAGTTTGGTAACGGAATGAGACGCATAACTTCCTTGTTCATGTCATTTGACCATTGAATGCATCTTCTCGGTAGTCCTGCAGCAGTGGTTTACTTCTCAGATGACAACAAAACATCTACTGAGGACGCAGCTGGGAGATCGTGGGTGCTGCTTATAGTTATTAACGGTGAACTGTTTACAGTGTGAGCTCGACCGATCGGCGTTATATCCGTTCTCGGCCGCTCGCGGTTCGATGGTAACCTCATCCCAGGACCAGGTCCAGAGTCATCTTCATGCAAATTTCTCCTCCTACTCATTTTACGTTAAATTATAATGCTCTTCAGTCTACTCACCGAAAATAAATGAAACAAACGACCCCTAGCCAACAACATTAGATCATAATGAATTGTCAGAGGAAAATCATGAAGAACTTCATGCTATGATCGACGTCATTTATTATTATTATTATTATTATTATTATTATTATTATTATCTTTAATTTCTCATAATTAGCCTATGGTACACATCAGTTTACAATATACGGATTTGGAATCAAGTATCCTGTAAACTTATTACTGTGATAAAAATAACCTGACAATATAGCACGTATCCAGCAGCACTGCCTTCTGTATTCTGGCAATCAGGTGTTTCATTTGCAGTTCCTCCAAAGCCATAGCCAACGTCTTTGGAACAACTCCCGTGAAAGAGATTATTGGTGTGTAACATCTTTCCGCTCGGTTGCTGGATAGTTTTGTGGGAGTGATTTTGAAAATTGGGGACGGAAGTGGATCGGAACGATCGAGCTGGCAGTGGTGGATCGAACGGAAGTATGCACTGCTCGCTCGATCGATCGAACGGAAGTGGACTAGCTGGCAGTGGTGGAAAACGGAAGTATGCACTGCCCGCTCGATCAATCGAACGGAAGTGCACTAGCTGGCAGTGGTGGACAACGGAAGTATGCACTGCCCGCTCGATCGATCGAATGGAAGTGTACTAACTGGCAGTGGTGGAAAACGGAAGTATGCACTGCCCGCTCGATCGATCGATCCAGCGGGCAGTGGTAAGACCCATGACGTACTCTCGGCCATGTGGAATGTATATGACATACTGAACGGAAAACGCTCATGCGAACTCTGGTGTCAAGTGATTGAAACAAATGACATGGTACATGTTCGAAGTCTTCGTATCAGTATTTAAATGGTAAAATGCCTTAATATCAAACATTGTAAGTAGTCGGCATTGCCGGTATTATGTTTCTACATAATGGCTATTCAAATATTAACCCACATAACGGTAATGCAGTCATCAATATAATATAATCGTTGTGGTTATACGAGAATTGAGCAAGCCTTCGTGAACTATTACTGAATACATTCTCTTTACTCACAAGAGGGCCTATTCATAAGGCATTTTTAACTCAATTTCACGCAGGAACATTATCGAAACAAGCAAAATATAAATGAAACTTAATTCCGTAATGCAATATTATTGGAACGTGGAAATAAGTCACCATCTTGTGAAGAAATAGCCACGGTGGGTGAGTGGATATCGTGTCGGTCTACTAATCCCAAGATTGCAGGTTCGCTCCTGGCCGTGGTAAATGGTTTTTTTTTTTTATTATTATTTTTTTTTTAAGGCGGCAAAAATACGATACGAATGTCATACGATGCTGGCATGTCAAAGAACCCATTTGAATTCAGTAGGCCGAGTTCATAATGGCAAAATTAATCTCGGGAGTTTCTGCCAACACAACGTTCCTCATTTCTCTACTAGAAAGCGCTATAGTGTTCAAGGAGTTTAGATATCTAACCCCTTTGACTTTCATAGTGCTTCAAGGGACAATGAAATTCGACATGCAAGCTGCCCTCTAGGTGTCAAATAACAAAGCTTGCACCCGGCAGCCGAGGCAATACGATATTATTATTATTATTATTATTATTATTATTAGCCGTGGGGTTAGTGCTTATGACTGTGAATCTAGAGATCTTGGGTCGAATCCCGGACGGGGTAGATATTTTTGCTACCAGATTATCATTTTAAACGATATTTATCGTATCAATATGACTCATTTTAACAGAATCCATATGAAATTACGTGTTGGTCTGTGAATGGAGAGGACCTGTTTATAAGGAATTTAAGGTTATGAGCGGTGTCGCGTCTATTAATCTAGTTGATCCATATCGTATTCTTTATTTAGGCTAGTGCTGGTGGAAGCTACAAATCATCTAATAAAATGAATTCCGTATTATAAACTACAATATCTGTAAAACACTCCCTTTTACAATAGATTAATATTTGTGCCAATAATAGTATAAAATACCGGTGTATCAACCATTTCACGTGAGGTTTCTTCTATGTCAGATGGTACACATCATATGCGACTACTGTAAGGCTCGTAATTTTATTATTATTATTATTAGTAGTAGTAGTAGTAGTAGTAGTAGTAGTAGTAGTAGTAGTAGTAGTAGTATGGCGTATTCCATCTTGGTACTCTGATGAAAGTGGGACGGCTGCTGTATGGGTAACGGATCCCAGCAGAGTTTTTATTGAAAAGTTTGGTGCTGGAAATGGCTTTGTCGGGGTTAAGAGCAGAAATATTTCTTATGTTAGCTGTTACTTCACACCCTATGAATCAATTCGGCAGTTTGAGACCCGACTATTTGCCCTTGAGGATTCCCTGGGTACAGTACTGTAACTGGGGGTATTCTGGTGGCCGGTGATTTCAATGGCCGAGCAGTTGAGTGGGGCTTGGCTCATACAAACGGGAGAGGCCATAGAATTTTGGAGATGGCTGCTAGTTTGGACTTAGTGCTGCTAAATAGCGGTGATGTTCCAACATTTTGTCGGCCTGGGCAAAACGGAACCACACCATACCTAACGTTTGTCTCTGCAGATCTTGCTGCTTACATTGCAGACTGGCATGTAATGCTAGATTATAACAACAGTGATCATAGATACATCCTTTTTAATACTAGGCCTCGAGGAGGGCTAGTCCATTAAATTCTGATACCACCTAGATGGAACGTTGATCACATGGATGATGACATTCTTCTAGCAGTAATAGCTCAAGGGAAACAAGTTCTGGAGGATTTGTTTCAACATAGCCCCGCGGGTTCTGCAGAGACCCTGGTTAGGTCGACCATTAATCTCATTGTTAAGGCTTGTGGAGCATCAATGCCCAAAAAGAGGATTTTTCCGAACAAACGGCCAGCCTTTTGGTAGAATGTTGAAATAGCAGAGGCTCGACGATTTAGTTTTTTATTTAGGAGAAGGGCACAAAGGCTCTGCAGAGATTCACCAGTTTGTAAATGCGATAGAAGAGTGTAGAGTGGCGAGGAGGGCTCTCAAACGGGCCATTGCTCAAAGTAAGGCACATAAATGGAACGAACTCGTTAACGATCTAGATCAGGACCCATGGGGTCTGGGCTACAAAGTTGTCAATAAGAAAATCGGCGGCATTATGGTGTCTACTGCTGCTATGACGGCAACCCAGAAGGAAGCTTTCATAGATGAGCTATTTCCTAACCATCCAGAGAGATTTCCTGATCAAATTCCGGTAATGCATTATGATATTCCGCTAATCACTAGAGATGAATTACAAACTACAGCACGATCTTTTTAGAATAAGAAGGCACCTGGGCCGAATGGAATTCCTGCTGAAGTGTTAAAGGTGATATCCCAAGAGGAACCAGATGTTTTGCTGAACATGTATAATATTGTTGTTTACTACAGGGAGTCTTTGCGACCCCGTGGAAAGTGGCCAGGCTTGTGCTCATGCCTAAAGGAAAAGGAGATCCCACTACTGCTTCAGGTCAGAGACCTCTATGCATGTTGGACATGGCTGGCAAACTGTTTGAGAAGATGATCAAAGGAAGGCTCCAGGCATCGATTGTTGCTGCAAGAGGTCTGTCCCCAAAACAATACGGTTTTGTGAAGGGTAAGTCTACCATCAGTGCCATTGAAGAAGTGGTGATGGCTGTCAGATCCACTGAGTATGGAAACCACTTCTCTAGGTAAATGTGCTTACTGGTTAATCTGGATGTGAAAAATGCCTTCAATTCTTCCCGATGGATTGACATGATAGCTGCACTTGAAACAATATTTAACATTCCTCGCTACCTGGCGTCTGTACTGAGGAATTATCTTTGTGATCGTTGGGTAAAGTATGACACAGATGGAGTCAAGTGTCGCAAGGTAACAGCAGGGCGGCTCAAGGCTCGGTGTTAGGTCCTGATTTATGGAACGTAAGTTATGACAGCATTTTACGGATGGAGATGCCAGAGGACACTTTTTGGTGGGATATGCTGATGATCTTGTTGTGCTCATTATGGAGCGTTCCATGGAGGGTCTGCAGCTTAAACTTAATCAGGTAATGCGAAGAGTTTCCACCTGGATGAACGAACATGGTCTCCAACTAGCAGTTCATAAAACTAAACTAGTCCTTGCTACTAAGAAGAGAGTTCCACGAGTTTCACCGATGCTAGTAGATAATCAAGTATTAGAAACAGCTCCAGCTGTTCATTACTTGGGTGTTATGATTGACAGCAAGTTAACATTCTGGAATCATATCAGCAAGATTGCTGATAAGGCTGCAAGGATTGTTAACAACTTGTCGCGGCTCATGGATAAAATTGGCGGCCCTTCACCCTTGAAGACGAAATTGCTGATGAGAGTGGCGGAATCAGTTATTCTTTATGGTGCAGAGATTTGGTCAGTAGCTCTTGGCTCTGAGATGTGTAGGAAGCGGATAACCTCTGTTCACAGAAGAGCTGCCCTCAAAATAACTTCTGCCTATCGTACAGTGTCTGGACCGGCAGTGCTAGTAATAGCTGAGGTGATACCCATTTACATCCTGGCCAAGGAAAGACGCCGTATATACTTGCGCAAAGAAGAGCATTCTAAGATACGCGTGAAGAGAGAGGAAAGAGATAGATCTCTTCTGGAATGGCAGGAAGAATGGGAACGTGAACATCGTGGTAGGTGGACCGCTAGGCTCATTAAGCAACTGAAGCCATGGTTGTCGAGGGAACATGGTGATGTTAATTATTACACTAGCATGTTTCTCTCTGGTCATGGTTATTATGAAGCATACCTCCATCGAATGGGAATATCACCGAGTTCACGGTGTCGTTATTGTGATGATCAATGGGATGGCATTCAGCACACGTTCTTTGCATGCTTGAGGTGGAGAAATCTTCGAAGGCTTCTGGAGACGAAAGTTGGATTCATTACACCAGACAATGTGGTGGATAAAATGCTCAATAGCAGAGAAAGTTGGGCACAGATTGCTGTCTACATCTCTGAGCCGCTAAAAACAAAGAAAGAAGAAGAACCGAGAAGATTGGTTGCTGATGACAGTGAAGATGATGATGAGTAATTTCATTATCATCACGTTAAATGAAATTGACTGAGACCTCTGGTCCTAACAGTGGCTCCACCCTGAAGTAAGGCTGAAGGGGTGGCCTTAAGCCACGTAAAGCGTTTTTGGGGTTTTAGTAGGTAAGAATCCTGCACAGTTGTAAGTCCTGAAGCTTGCAATCTGTCTTTTGAAGATTTCCCCACGGTTTCCCTCGAAAAACTAAAAACAAAAATATATTATGGCGTACAAGGACAAGACAAAGTTTTTTTTCAGCCCGTCGGTGTCAGAAACAAAACTTGGAGGCTACTAAATTTTAAGGCTCTAAAACCACGTTTCTGAGATATTCCCAAAAAACTAATTTCATTTAATAAACTAATAAATAGATGACGAGTACAGAAGAAGACCAAATCAGGAGCTATATAGATATACTGAGAAAATCACAGATGTGGCCAGGAAGAGACGGACATGTCTCGAGGATGAACCCAACAAGACTAACCAACCGGCTTCTCAACTACTGGGAGAATAGAAGGAGCGTGACACCGTGGCTAACAGAAGTTAACAAGTAACTTACATCCAAGAACTGAAGATAATGGAAAGTGATATTAGAAGCCGATCACATCTCAGAAAGATACTTAAACAGAAAAGGTTTCAGGACATACCACCCTGTAAGAAAACCGGCATCATCTGGACAAAAGAAAGAAAAAAAGAAAGAAAGAAAGAAAGAAAGAAAGAAAGAAAGGAGAAACATAGCCCGAGAATGCGTGAATATTGGGCAAACATCAAGTCCCTCGCCAAGCTGAAAAGTTGAACGTCGTGGTCCTTAGCTGGCCCATCCGAAAAAAGAAGAAACTGATGAAGGAATGCAAACCGGTAACCATGATAACAGTATCTCAAGAGGTGACATCCATCTTTCCATCTATTTCTGTAAGAAGCAATGCCAGTCAATTTATTACATGTCTGCGAAAGTTTGCAAATGGCTATAAAGTTATCATGGAACCAACATAGACTGTAAAATGCATCAATGCGCTTAAGGGGGACAAGGGGTGCCCCTAGAATTTTTATACGCGACTTACACGTGTGATATGTTGTACAGGTCTATTATATCTCCAAACAGCAACATTATTTTCAAAGATTCCTGAATTGAAATAGTGTTTTTAACAGTTTTTGGGAATTTGGGCCATTGGAGGCTAAAATCCTGAATTGCCATGCACCACAAGCCTTTATAATTTTTTAAATGGGTCTTTCTGGGGATGGGGACTTTCCACAACGGTGAGGGTCAGTTTTAATTTGACATATATTGCGTTTCGTCTACGAGGTTTTCAATACTATTTTCACGTCAGGAAGTACACGTTAGGTGAATTGAGTTTGATAGCCATTTTAACTAATCATATTTTTGTCGGCAAACGGGGTCATCGTAAAGATGATTTTGTTTGACACTGTTTGGTTAATATATCTTTATGTTTATGTACGCCTATAACTCATGTTCGGGTGCTTGGATTATCGTAAGCTTAGGTAATGTAACCATGAGTCGATACACCAATCATTTAAGAAACTCTTCACTGTACTTCTCATAGGAGGGTGGGTATAGGGAAAAACTTTTCAAAATACATGCTAAAATAGGCAAAAAATAAATATTATCCTAGAAAGACGACCAAAGCATAGGTTGTGCTTCTCAATGTGTGACACAAAACTAGGGGCCAAATAAGGGTCTCCGAAAACTACATTTTAAGGCCCTTAAATTAACAGTGTCTGTGAAATACCCATAAAACTAACTTCGCTCTGATAAACTTATGAAGGAATGACGCCCCTAACCATTGCAACAGTAGCTCAATTGATAAAGTCTGGTTATTAATACCGGAAACCGTTTGACGAGCGGGTACTTCTGCTATTGTACCGGTATATTATAATTGTGAAAGTTTGTTACCTCTTCACACTAAAACCGCCGGACGGATTTGGATGAAATTTGAAATGGAGAGAGCTTATACCCTGGATTAACATAGGCTATAGGCTGCCTTTCATCCATATATATAAAGCTGAATGTTCGTAGTTACGCCTTTTGACACGAATCTACACCGTTTCACTGATTTGGACCAATATTTACGTACTTACACTTTGGTACAAATCTACACCGTTTCACCGGTCTGAACCAACATTTACGTACTTACACTTCGGTACCTAACGAGAAACACTGTGCACTTAAAATTCCAGACAGCCGGTAGCATTCCCTAAATTTTGGCTCTTTGGAACAAATCTACACCTTTTCACCGATCTGAACACTTTGGAACCCAACGAGTAACAATGTCCACTCGAAATTTCGGACAGCCCACTGCATTACCTACATTGAGACCCTTTGGCACAAAACCACACCGTTTCTCCGATCTGAACTACATTTTACGAACATACCCTGTAGAGATATTACACATTGGAAGGATACAATTAAATATTGGCAAATCTGATTTCAAGGAACTGTTGTTCAAAATTGGCCCGGTGTTAAGTCTGCAGAAGCTTTCGGTACAGGTTACTCGGTTCATGTTCGTAACATGGAATGTTTTCCAATGCATCTACACCATGTGCGAGGGCAACCTATTTCAAAGATCTCTAAAAGCACAATAATCAGGAATTTTAATATTTAAGGAGGTATGTGATTCAAAAGGGTTGTTAGAGAAATTCAATCCCTGGGATGTAACACTGGAAGAGGCTGCATAATGTACATCAGTGCCAAGGTGCGAGATATTTTACTATAGGTCTATTAATAGTGACATGTTGACGTTAAAATCATCAATAATTGTGTGAAAATTACACCCTGAATAGCTTAAGGAAAAATACATTTAATTCTCCATATTCCGATGGATTTGCCATTCCAGTGTGCAAGAGTTCAGTCCCTCTTCAAACAATATTCGCAATTACTATTAACAAAGCGCAATTACACACACTTAACAGCAGCAGGTGTACATTTAGACAAAACAATTTTTCCCATGGGCAACTGTAGGCTATTTGGCGTGCTCACGAGTATCCAGACAACAAAATCGTTATGTCTCACATAAGGTAACATCATAGACTTTCTCAACTCTCTGGAATTCCCAATTTGCGGCTCATACTAGTAAAAGTAAATTCTGTAGGCATCAGAATTTTCCGAATTGAAATAGACCCACCCAGCCGAGATTGCAACAATAGAATAGACCAATTATCAGTAATAGGCTAATGCATCATCCTCATTGTCCTCATCGCGTGCGAAGCCGCGGGTACCTGCTAGTTTATTCATATGGGAAACAAGAATTGAAAGTTTTCATACCACGATTACAATATTCCTTACCATCAACATTAAGGAACCTTCCAATACAAGAAACAAAAGAAACAATGGAAAACTTCGTAGGAAAACTATCAGTCAGCTAAGTCAACTAAGCTAGATTTTGATTACACGCAATACATTTCAAAATAATTGAAATAACTTTTTCTTATCAGGCAAATCAACTTATATTTTAAGTTACGTTTCTTTTCCATGACTGAGGATCTATCGAGATTTACATTTAAGTAGTATTTCTATCTTTATCCCCACAGATAAGCCACATCTCATGGCTTTGTGGGAACATAATACTAGTAATATTGTAAATAAAATATACACAAAGGGCAGATGACCTCGTAGTTCTGCCCCTTAAAACAACAATAACTAACTAACTAAAATATACATACAATACGTGTAAAAAGTAAAATATAATAATCAAAAGAATAATTATATGAATACAGATGCAACAACAACAACAACATCAATACCAACAAGAGATTGTTACATTATTTTGCTATTTTTGTGTTATTATTGTATTTATAAGCAAAACACTGTCAATGTATTTGTAAATTTATGTTCATGTATGTATGTATGTATGTATGTATGTATGTATGTACACTGTTTGTTATTAATAAATTAACCCACCTTTTCCATGCCGGGTAAAGGTTGGGTCATTTACTCACTTCAGCACAATTTCTACAATTACTACGACCAACCAATACTACAACTGCCATCACTACCACTCACTAGTACTACAACTACATTACTGCAACTTTCACTACCACTATTACTACAACTATCTAATATTACCACTATGACTACAACTACTACTACCAACTACTATTACCACTATCCACCTTGTATTCGAAGGAAAATAGCTGCGGACAAGAGAGGAGTAGAGTGAAGCAACAAAGTGTTCATCCCCTACATGGCCAAACACCTCCAGTTCAGAGACTTAAGTCAAGAAAAAGCTTCCTACGAACTTCTGAGGAACTAACTGGATCACCTACTACAGCGAGAGTACGGCTTTGGAAAGCCAAGGTCCCCGCCATTCCAGGACAAATGTCAGTTGCAGAACGTTTGCCACCTGGCTGTCATGAAGACTGGTCTGTGTGGAAGTTCTTAAACAGATTGAGGAGAGGAGTGGGCAGATCCAAAGTCAACCTAGCAAGATGGGGCTATATCGATGCCAGCAACATCACATGTGACTGTAGTGAAGAACAAACTATGCAGCATATGATCCAGTGTCCATTGTGCCCATCTTCCTGTACCGAAGATGATCCTTTTTTATGCAACACAAAATGCATTTGATGTTGCTAGGTTCTGGTCGAGATTGGTGTGAAGTGCTTTTTAATTTATTTGTGTTATGTAGTTTACTATGCATAATTGAACTGTGTAAATGGTATTTATGATACGATAATAATAATAATTACCACTATGACTACAACAACTACTACCAACGACTATTACCACTATGATTACTACTGCAAACTAATCGTAGCAAACACTCGTATCGAGTAGATTGGCCTTCCTATCTGGAATGTCTCTTTATCGGAGAGTTCAGATGTGACTATCCGGCCCAATGCGGGAGACACGCAATTTGCCACAGTGATGACTGGTAGTTCCAGGTGGGGCGTCCACGTCCCTTCCATTTCTTCTAATGAGCTCTCTGTCCTTTCTGCGCTGACTCTTATCTTTTACCATTTGTCCGCGGTTTTCTTAGTATTTATGACGTCTTTGAATTACTTCCGCCGACCTCCGGCACAGCGTTTACCCTCTGTTAATTCAGTGCAAAACACCTGCTTGGCAATGCGATTATTGAGCATGCGGATTACGTGTCCTGCCCATCTCAGCTGACGTTATATAATCATGGCTTCAATAATGCTGGTGTTTGTACGTCTGTTTTGCCATGTCGTATGAAGAATTCTACTCAAGACTCGCTGGTGATATTGCTCCAGCTGTTTGAGGTGTCGTCTGTAGCATATCCAAGATCCAGATCCATAAAGAAAGGTGGGAACTACACTGGTCAAAACAATTAGGGGATCAGTTGAGATATCTAGGTTCTGACGTATTGTTATCGGCAGAACGACCTAAAATGGTTCGACGTCCTCCTGTCGGCTCTGCGGAGTGGAGACAACAACATTACGGCAACCGAAATAGTGGTAATAAGAGAAAGTTGCTGCAGAGGGGGTTGGTGTGGACGTGTGTTTAGTCTACCAAACGAATGACACAAGCAGTTGGGTTCAGATGGTGTAGTGAGCAGGTAGTGCAATGCAATACCAACGTGACTTACCCGAAGGTATTGCATGGAGAGCCATGGGAAGGTTGGAAGCGGGACAGACACAGAGCGAGGTGGCTGCAGCTATAGGAGTGTACCAAAGTGTAATTTCCAGGACCTGCACGCGATTTCAAACAACAGGAACCGTTAAAAGATGGCCAGGCCAAGGTCATCCACGGGAACATCACCAAAAGATGACCGTTATCTCCGGTTAACAGCCCGTCGAGACAAGAGGCTGAATGCAACTCAGCTGCAACGCACCCTCCAGGCGGTAACAGGGCGCGCCATATCAACACAAACAGTCCTAAATCGCCTTCGGGAAAGTGGCCTCTACGCACGGACACCTATGGTGTGTGTCCCATTAAAACCACGCCACCGTTTAGCCCGCAGAAACTGGGCGGAGGAACATCAGGATTGGCGTCGTAACGAATGGCGCGTGGTTCTGTTCACAGATGAGTGAAGATGTTGTGTTCAGCCGGACAATCGTTGTTCCCTCATCTGGAGAGAACGTGGAACGCGGAACAATCCCGCTTATGTGCAGGAAACTTCACCATATCATGGTGGTGGACGAATGGTGTGGGCAGGAGTCAGTATTGGCGGACGTACGGACCTCTATTTCGTTCAGAATGGCGCTTTGACTGCTCAGAGGTATCGAGACGAGATCCTTCGACCGTTTGTTGTGCCCTATGCTGGTGCCATAGGCGATGGGTTCATTCTGGTGGACGATAGAGCACGTCTCCACGGAGCTGCACTGGTGGACAACATGCTTGATGACGAGGGCATTGAACGAATGGAGTGGCCAGCTTGTTCACCGGCCTTAAACCCAATTGAGCATGTCTGGGATGCACCTGGCAGACGCATTCCAGTCAGTCCAACACCTCCCACAACGGTTGCTGAGCTGGATATTGCACTCATGGAAGAATGGCCAAATATCCCCGAAGAGCTGATTGATAACCTCATACTGTCCATGCCACGCAGGTGTGCAACTGTCCTGGCCGTTCGAGGTGATCACACACCATATTAGAGGGCAACGAGAATGACATTTCCACTATTATGGTAGCCCCATGGTGCCTCGCTCTAAGTCAACGCCATGTTAACCTCCAGTACAGAGTTGAGACAGCAAAATATCGTACTGTAGCACACACAAATTACAATTGTAACCGAACTCTGAATAAAAGACGTTACCATATGTATCTTGTGTATGATATCTGACCTGATCCCCTAATTGTTTTGACCAGTGTAATTTATCACGTTGAGTGTTAAGGAGACTGAGATATTATCATCATTCCACCGGGCGAGGCCGGGTACTACTGCTAGTTTAGATTTAAAACCAGTAAAACCCAGGTCCTCTACCAGGGGCGCACCCAGACTTTTGGTTTGGAGGGGGCTTTCCTCAATGACATGATTTCAGCTATGGAAAGAGAATGTGTCCATTATTATTCTTGTATGTAAATATTGTTACGGCTGTGAGTTTGTTTCATCGCTCGCCGCATGAGTCACAACTGCCCCAGGGCTGGGCTGCTCTGCCTCAGTGTATTGCGTGCGCCTTATGCAACAGGACTACTAGGACAAAGGGATGGTCCAGAATATTCGTGACTCAGCCAGTGAAGGAAACCTCGAGAAGCCGTGAACCCTGGATGGGTCTAGAAGCATTTATTGAGTCACCGGCCTGCTATATAAGAGCGACCTGTCAAGCAGTTGTGGTTGTGTTTTTCGAGCTAGTGCGAGAGTTTATCCTGAGCGACAGAAGTGTGGTGACTTGCGAAACCCCTAGTGAAGCCGATTCTCTTGACAGCGAGGGAGTGAGAAGCATACAGGGGACTGCCTGTGTTTTGAGCGAGTGTGATTTCACTGAGCAACAGACGTATTGTGGCGAAGCGCCGTACGAGTTACGAAATCCAGTGACATTGTTTCCCAGCTTGTGAACAGCGAAGCAGCGTGTAGCAAGTAACTGTAGTTTGTGTACATGAGGAAGAGGTGCAGGTAGTTTCTGTCAAGGCCACCTGACTCATTAGGACGAATTAACTTCTGTGGTTTGTTGACAAGTGAAAGGGGGCAAGAGCTCTCCATAAGGAAGAGACTTGAGGAAACTGGAGTAAGGCTCTAATTGCTTGTATTTGCTGTTGAGTGGTGTATCTTTCTGGCCGCAATAAATTTAATTATTTCATTTAAAGGAACAATCTGTGTTGTGCTTCAACCCACCGTAGTCCAGTTAACAAAAGTGCCACTGGAGGGGGGGGGGGGGCACGTAACAACTGGTGTCAGAAGCGGGATTACGAACTCAAACACAAGCACAACACCTGACGGTCCTGGTTTCAAAACCCGAGCAGGTCATTTTTTTATTTTAATTTTCCTGTGAGTGCATGCCCTTTACAAGAGACAAACATCTAAAATGGAAGCGCAATTTGCAGCATTGCTAGAAAAGTTAAGTGGCATGGAAGCCAAGATGGAAGACGGCCAGAAGAAGATGGAGGACGGCCAGAAGAAATTTGCCAAGGACCTGAAGGATGACCTGAAGAAGCTGGAAGACGGCCAGAAGAAGATGGAGGACGGCCAGAAGAAGTTAGCCGAGGACCTAACTGCCAAACTAGAAAACGGCCAGAAGAAGATGGAAGACGGTCAAAATAAGCTAGCGGAGGATTTGAAGAGGATAGAGGACGGCCAGAAAAAGATGGAAGACGGTCAGAATAAGTTGACACAGGACCTGAAGAAATTAGAACTGGGTCTGCGTGAGGAAGTCACGGCAGTAGAAAAGAAGTTCGACGCCTTACAAGTGGAAGTTGCCGAGCTGCGCCAACGCCCGCTGATGGGGGTGGAGGAGAAATTCAACGCCTTACAAAAGGAAGTTGCCGAGCTGCGCCAACGCCCACTGACGGGGGTGGAAGAGAAATTCGACGCTCTACTAGAGGAAGTTGCCAAGCTGCGCCAACGCCCGCCCACCGTTACACCGGGAATATCAGGAACGGGATATAGCAGAGTGACGCCCCCTACCTTCGACGGAAAGGTCCCGTGGAGCACCTACTTACGTCAGTTCGAGGCGGCCTGTTCCATAAATAACTGGAACAACACAGAAAAGGCTACAGCTCTCATTGTAGCGCTGAGAGGTGACGCCCTTAACGTCCTTCAGGCCATCCCGACTGGATCCCAGGACTACGCTTCACTGATCGCCCATATGGAGTCCCGATATGGAGATAGCCATCTTCAGCAGGCCTACCAGATGCAGCTCCGGACCCGGGTACAGAAGAACGCGGAAACCCTGCAGGAGTTCGGGATGGACATCGCACGCCACGTAAGGCTCGCCTATCCAACAGCGCCGGCCGACTTTCTGGAACAGATTGCGACGCAGACCTTCACCGACGGACTACGGGACTCGGACACTCAACAGGCGCTGCGACTCGCGCGCAATAAGTCTGTGGCAGATGCGCTGAGCCACGCACTTGAGTTCGAGACGGCAAAACAGGCATCTAGAATGCGCGCGCGGGTGCGTCAGGTGGACATCGACGAACCATCCAAAGCTGACAAGACCAAGCCCCAGGTCGATGAACTGATGGAGGCGCTAGGCCGGTTCTTCAAGGGTCGCAGTACCACCAACAAAAACGTAGCCGAAGGACATCCGGAGAGGCGGCCCGGAAGAGGACTACCGACCTGCTGGACCTGCCGTAAGAGAGGCCACCTGAGCAAGGACTGCGGTGATCAGCGCCGCCAAGGGTTTCCGTCGGGACAGTCAGTCGTAGGGAAACCACGCGGCCCAGGAAAGCAAGTATCAGCCAGCCTTGGGGGGCAAAGGTTTGCTTGTGACAGTCGTCAAGCCCCGGCAGTCCAAGTTCGTGTGACTGAGTTAAGGAGGGATAATAGCAGTCTGATGGTCGACGGAGTCGTCAACGGAGAGAGCTGGCCCATGCTAATCGACACGGGAGCATCGAGGACCATCGTCAGTCCCACCGTGATCCCGAAGTGGAGAGTGCAACCCACACAAAGGAGCCTCCAACTAATAACCGCGACCGGAGAGACCGCACCGGTACATGGCGAAGCATCACTGGAGTTCGTCATTGGTCGACGGGCGATAAAGCATCCAGTGCTTGTGGCTGACGTATCAAATGAAGTGATCATCGGACTGGACTTCATGGACCAGAACAACATCATCTTGGATCTGAGTACCAACACTCTGCACTTCGGAGGTGAGGAACTTGCTTTGCAACCAGCACACGAGACCGTCACCCCACGACTAGTAAGGCTGAGAGAGGACGTCATCGTTCCCACCAGGACGGAGATCAGCGCTGCCGTAATTGTCGACGGAACTGCTGAGGGAGTGGCGGCTGTCATCGAGCCAAAATATGAGGACATCCAGACAAAAGGATTGTTAGTTGCCAAGACCCTCATCAACACGACGTCTCGGCCGTACGTCCGCCTGTCCAACCTGAACGACTACGACATTACGGTTCACCGGGACACCAACCTAGGAGTCTGCGAGCTTGTTACCTGGATTGCCCGCATCACAGATACGACGGACGGACACCTACAGACGGACGGTTTGGAAGGTTTCTTTATGTTTATGTGATGCAATGTTTTTAAAGTGTTCCCAGGTTTTTAGGGGGGGCTTAAGCCCCCAAAGCCCCCCCCCCCCTGGGTGCGCCCCTGCAGCCCCTGGACAAAGACAAGGAAACATCAATGTCACCATCGACGGAGTGAGGCTTCAAGAAGTTGACATATTCCCTGACCTTGGCAGCACTCTGTCATCAAGTGCTAATATAGATTCTGAAATTCAACACAGGATTAACCGTGCTGGGGCATCCTTTGCATAAGGCCTGGAGTTTTTGACAACCATGATGCCCAGGCTTCAACGAAGATCCTTGTGTACACAGAAAACCATACAGTGCTAAAATCTTTCATAAGGCTTCACGGATTACAGAGTCAACTGTTTTAGTGAGATCGATAAATGCAATATAAAGAGGTCTATTTTGTTCTCTACATTTCTCTTGAAACTGACGAGCTGTGAATATCATATCTGCTGTTCCTCTAGAAGACCTGAAACCACATTGGCTCTCTGGAAGTAATTTCTCCGCCAAAGATAGAATTCGATTAGCCATAATACAAGCAACAAGCTTTCCGAGGCATGATAGAAATGATATGCCACGATAGTTTTTGCAGTCTGTCCGATCACCTTTCTTAAATATGGGAACTACCAGACTATTACTGAGATCAACCGACATTTTTTTCAGTTCTCCAAATTTTAATAATATCTAGTATGTGGCTTATGAGTTCCTCGCCTTCTTCTTTGAGAGCTTCTGCTGGTATACCATCACAACCTGTGGCTTTGTGTCGCGTTGCTTGATTAACAGCACACTGAATTCCATCTAATATTGGCAGGGAGCCGAGGTCTTCCCTGAAAGGTGCTCGTTCCAATATGCCATACACCTGCTCATCAATAATTGAATCCTGATTCAAGAGGTCTTTAAACTGTTCATTCCATATATTCATGATGGAATATTGATCTTTCTGGAGTGCACTTTTGTCACTGCACGAAAGTGGATTTCTACCGAAAGTGGTGGGACCATCAACTGCTTTTGTGGCTTGAATGAACTGTCGCGAATCTTTGCCTGCTAAATATTGCAGCTCTTTAGCTTCGGATGTCCACCATGCGTTTCTTAGTGCACGAGTTCTTGTTTGGACATTTGCTTTGGCGAGACGAAAGGCTTCTTTCTTAACACGGGAATTCATATCTTTCTCCAAGCTAGCACGGCTTTTCCCTTTTCAGAGATCAATGCTTCAATTCCTTCATCGTCTTCATCAAACCAGTCCTGATGTTTCCTGACCTTTTATCTCAGCGTTTCCTTTTAATCAATTCAATGGTAAGCAACTAATATTACCTCTATGACTACAACTACTACTACTATTACCAGCTACTATTACCACTATGAGCTCATAACCTTATAATGTCAAAATTAGGCTAAAAATGTAATTCATAATATTTACACATTTAGGCAAAATTAATCTTGTGGATGAATCTGTTAAAAAGAATGAATCGAAGGGTACTCCAACAAGAATGCCCCTCACCCTAACGCAAAATGCGAAGAGCACGGAAGCTATTGCGACGCATGCACCGCTAATGAAAAATTGTGAACGTAGGAGGGGTAATATATTCCCACTTAATGTCAAAGATTACGTGCGCCCGTCGGAAAGTTAACTAGGACGATAATCTTGGCACTGTGTGTTTCAGCCTGTCCGTACTCTATAATATTGAGAAAGGCTTGGTTCTTGCGAAGAAGATTCTTGTAGCCGTAAATGTGACCGCATGGATCGTGACAAAATTTCTGAAGTCAACACCAGTGCAGACCTTCCACCAAAATAGCTCCCTCCACTTCATATCTAAAGTAACCCCGCAAATGTAGATAGGATGAATCATGACAAAGATACCCTCTGTAGGGCCATTAACCTGTAGAGCCCCGAGAAGAGTCGAGGATGGGCTCCTTGTGATGAACAGCAGTTTTGGTGGGATCGCAGGAAAAGGAATTAATCGCAAATTGGTAGAGCGAAGGGAAGAAGTGCCTCCTGGTAGTGTACCTTCCCAGCATGAAGGACACTCAACTCCATAACAGTGAGAGTAGCAAGAAAATACAAGAACAGCCTGTAAATATCTGGCTACTTGCCAGCCAATGCCGACGAGCCAACTGATGATCCCCTCCCCAACTTAGCCATGTACAATGGAGCACTCCTTATTGGCAATGGACCCTTGAAAATAAATAGTTTTATTGAAAATTGTCAAGTTAGTAAATAAGCATTTGTTAGTAGGATCCTTAAAGTACAGTAGTTGTCGTCAGCCAGAGGCATAATACGATTTCGAATAGATGTAGATGTTTACACAACTATTGTTTGATTGTGTAGAAGCGAGAGCCCAACTCCGCTCCACCAAGCGTGGTGATCAACCACAGGATAATATCATCGCCTCCGAAGAGAATGGGACGTTGTAAGAAGCAGAGGACGAGTAACAAGAAGAATGATGATGAAAAACGTTGCTTTATGGGGTGAAACAAACAAGACGTTTCAGCGGGAAGGTTGCGTTTAAATATGAAGAAACATTGATGTATAAATCTAAGGGAAGAAAGATGAGTGGGGAACCAGTTAAAATTGGAGGAATTCTTGAATTTCCCAGTTTTCAAAAAGAAAATGAATTTGTAAAAGAATAGCTGGGCAGCAAGCTTCTGAAATGAACTGGGAGCAGCATGATCTTCTGTTTGTAATTACTAGCATAGGTCGTTTGGTACCTACACCCCCAGTCTTTAATAAAATAGAAATCCTCACATGCATATTCAATGCTATATACCTATTACAAATAAAGGATGATGATGACGATTTTGATGATAAATTTTAAGGAATGTCTGAAGCGACATTTCAGTCTTCTAGTCTTGTTATAACCTATCAAACGAAAAGCTGCCACATCATACATTTACACCTTCCTTGCTGGGAGTAGTATAGAACTATGTTCCTTCTGGTGCACATCCATCCCCCCATCCAAGAGACTGCTTGTCTAATGTTTATTATCTTTTTCATCAACATGGTTCTTATATGTGGATTGTCGCCTTTTGAACTTGAACGGTGAGCATTGTCCTCTTCGCCCTCAGGGCAGGGAGGAATTTTCAGTGCTCAAGCAGTCTCACGGCCAATGGCGGTTTGGTTCTAGGAGCGTAACCACCTCACTGACATGGCCTGGCACCGAATTGAGTAGATCCTGGACATAACTCCGCGGAAGACACTGGGGGCCCTCAACCCCGACACGGCGCGTCTCATATGGCTGATAGGGGATTTTCATGTAGATATGCAAGACAGGTGTGAATAAGGCCAAGCTAAATAAGCACCCGCGGGTCAACTGAGGCAAAAAGGACTGCAGTCAATGGCCTCGACAGCGGAAGAGGATATTTCCGAAGAGCTGAGGGGGCGTAAGAACTGGCTCTACACCTTACAACCGTGGGGCAGATGATCTCGTAGATCCTCCCCTTAAAGCAACAATAACTAAGCTTACAACCGTAGTTCTTACCAAGGATTCCTAATTAATCGTAAAAGATAATTAAGCCGGAAAACACCATGAGGCCCCTCTCGATCTTAACAATCGAGTTGTGACCATGTAATCATAGCAGTATGATCACCCCTTGCATGAATCCTCAACTTGCAACATTGGCATGATGGATAACAGGTTATCACAGCAACTACCCCAGGCTCTGGACATACCTAGTCCGGTTTTCCCTGATCATCGGATTCTGGGGGTATCGGGAGCATCATGCAGAGAAGAGTCGCAGCATCTCAAAATCTCTTCGTCCCAAGAAAAAGACCTTCTTAGGTACAATTAATGTCAACACCCTACTGAAAACAGGCAAGCTTAAACAGCTCACAAACACCCTGGACAAGTTTGACATTCAAATCATAGCACTCCAGGAAACGCGCTACCAAGATAAAAACCATTTTGACTCAGAAGAGTACAGGATATTTAAGGGTAAATCTGACATAAGAATCCACGGGAATTTAACACAACTTGGAACAGCCTTTGCGGTACGAAAAACTATCATAAATTCAGAACTTGACTTTATATCCCCATCTGAAAGAATCTCGGTACTTTCTGTGAAATCTGGCTACAAAGCTTATTCCTTCGTCAACGCCCACGCCCACAAATATTGACAGTAATAAAAACCCAGAGAAAGTTGAAGCCTTCTGAGAATTCTTAGAAGAAACCACTAGCAATATTCCCAAGCATCATGCGAAAATCTTAATAGGTGATCTTAACCACACAGCTTGGCAGAGAGAGGAAATACAAATGGAATGTACGTCATCACTCGGCACATTGGAGGACGAATATGAACGGAGAACTTCTGATAGACTTTTGTAAAACTTTCGCTTTAAGACTCATGTCTACGCATTTTGAGAGACCCCACACACAAAAAGAAAACGTAGAAATCATCAACCCCGTTATTAGGGGAATTCCAGATCGATCACGTCACAATCTCTTGACCAACTATGTGTGAGATCCAAAATGTTAAGAGTACGGAAGTAAGTTGTCGACTCGGACCACCACCTAACACAAATCGATGTGAGATTCCAACCCAACAGATGCAGACCTCAACACAAAAGATTGCTAAGAGTTGATCCAGAATGTCTTCGACAGAACGCCACGACCTTCCTACAAGACATACGAGAGCAGGACCCCAAGGACTGGCCAGGTCTTCGTAAAACACTACAGACATCAGCCGTGAAATTAGGACAGCCTCCAAGGAAACGCAAGCATAGGTGGTGGAACAAGACCTGTGATAAAGCCATTGATGACCGGACGAAAGCATGGAATCAGTGGAATTGGCATCAAACAAGTGAGAAATGGGAAACCTTCCTAAAGGTGCAGAAAATTTCCTCAAAAATAATCCGCTGGGAGAAACGAACCTGCGATAAAATTAGACTAATAGAAATCGAACAAGATTTCCTCAGAAAGAACACCAGGAATTTCTACAAGACCTTCCGTGAGAATTTATCCAGTTATCAACCACCATCTTTATGCTTCCGTCGAGCAAATGGAACAATAGAAACAAACACCAAAGAGAACTGCACCACTTTAGCTAACTACTTCCGAAACCTCCTCAATTGTGATCCTCCAAAGGAAAGACTGAATTTTGAAAAGCCCATGCCCAATCCTGATTCACAACCGCCGACAATGCAGGAAACAGCAGAGATCACACGATCGCTTAAAAATAATAAATCCCCTGGAGAGAGGACGGCATCACTGCGGAGATGTGTAAATTTGGAGCTGACCTTGTAAACAAAATTCGTGCAATCCTAGTAGAAATATGGGGAACGGAAATAATCCCGCAGGATTGGAAGTGTGCATTAACACACCCATTGCACAAGAAAGGTGACATGGTGGATCCAAACGACTACAGAGGCATATCTCTACTGCCAATCACATACAAAATTATTTCCAAAGCTCTCTTAATCCGATTATAAAAACAGACAGATCATCTGATTGGCGAGTACCAACCGGGTTTCAGTAAAGGTCGATCATGTACAGAACAAATATGGAACTTGAAGACGATATTAAGGATTCACCGTAGTGCCAGCACGTTCGTCACTTTTGTAGACTTTAAGAAGGCGTATGACTCTGTGGACAGACAGTTTTTGATACTCCAGAAGAACTCGGAGTGGACATGAAGACCAGAGCACTTATCCAGCAGACACTCACGAATACGACCTCGAAAGTGAAATTCCTTGGAGAAATCTCTGAGCCCTTTTAAATATGTACGGACGTTCGTCAAGGAGACGGCATCTCCCCTATTCTGTTTAACTTAGTTCTAGGCAAAGTTATTAGAGAATGGGAAACGGATATCAAGGGTGTGAACATCGGAAATTTGGGAAGAAAGGTCAATGTGAAATGTTTAGCATTTGCTGATGATCTAGCAATCACTACTAAGACCAGGGATGAAACAAGATATGCCATACAGACACTACACAATATAGCATCAAAGCAGGGCTCCAGATATCGTACGAGATAACCAAGTACATGGAAAATCTACATCAAAATAGCAAAGGAACTACGCTAGAGTTGGAAAATGGCACAATTTCACGGGTTTCCTCCTTCAAATATCTTGGAGAAATCATACTACCATCTGGACTAGACAGCAGTGCCAATGTAGAAAGAACCACCAAACTCCTTAAGGCGTACAGACTGACATGGAATTACTACAACAAAACAGTCATATCGCGTAATGCAAAATTACGACACTACAAGACAGTTGTATTGCCGGAAGCTATATATGCCTCAGAAACCGTATGCCTGGGTGGCCACTCTAAAATTGCAGACATTGAAAAACATGAACGGGAAATTCTCCGGAAAATGTATGGTCCCACGAGAGAAAATGGAATGTGGATTACGAGAACAGCGGACCTCTACTCCTTCACTGACTGGTTCACTGATGCCGTATGGAAGCGACGCCTGAATTTCTATGGCCATATGTACAGAATGAACAGCGACAGATTAACTAAAAGATTATTCAAAATAATCAACTCAAAGAAGGTTAAGATTAAATGGCTAGAAGAAACTAAGGCGGACCTCCAAGAAATGAATATCACAGATGACATCATAGACAATCGTGGAGCTTTTAGGACAAAAGTAACCCATCATAAATTCAGGGAGAAACCCATAAAGAAAACTGGTAGGAAGTGGTCGACAGAACGCAAGATGCAACACAGTGCATTCATGAAGAGATTTTGGAAGGAAAAGAAGGCAAAAACCATCAGGCCAACTAACAAGTTCAAACGCGCTCTTTGAATGGACATAAAGACGAAAGAAGAAGAAGAATCTGGCACAACATTGCATCTTGCGTTCTGTCCACCACTTCCTACCAGTTTTCTTTATGGGTTTCTCCCTGAATTTATGATGGGCTACTTTTGTCCTAAAAGCTCCACGATTGTCTTATGATGTCGTGGAGAGCATTACAACACCTATGAGGAAGAGGAGGCTGATCTTCTAGGGCCATACTGTGAGAATGGATGATCAGAGGCTCACCTCCAGAATCTTCAACACTGTCTCTAGAGGGGATGCTACTAACGCCAGATGGACAAAAGAGTATTTTCACTTAACCTCAGAGATTTAGCGCCCGTAGAGAGGTTAACTATGACTATAATTCTGACACTGTGTGTGTCTTCCTGTCCGTACTCTGTAATATTGAGAAGTGCTTGGTTCTTGCGAAGGAGGTTCTTCTTGCTGTAAATGTGACCGCACTGTTCGTGGCAGGTTGTCTGAAATCAATGTACCCGTCCTTCAAAATAGATCCACCTCATATCCAAAATGTATAAGCAAATGTAGATAGGAAGAATCAAGAGAAAGATCCACTCACCCTCTGCAGGGCCATAAACCTGCAAACACCCGACAAGAGTCCAGGGAAGGTCCCTTGTGATGAACACGAGTTTTTGTGGGGTCGGAGGAAAATGATGACATCGCAAATTGGAAAAGTGAAGGGAAGGAGTGCCTCCTGGTAGTGTATCTCCCTTTCCAGCATGAATGGCAGTCAACTGCATAACAGTGATCCTGTTGATAGTCAAGGAATAGTGCTAACTTGCCCTGGTTATGGTTATAACCATGCGTTATATATTCAGTGACTCGCAACAGCTGATCGAGTAGTGGAGTGACCTGCTCTAAAGCCGAATTGTTGCCTAATAAGGCGTTCATTAACTTGGGTTATAATTTGTTTGTATAGTATTTTTTCAAATAATTTCGAAATTAAGCTTCCTGGCTTCCTGGCTAATGGGTCGGTAATTTTCAGGATCTTTTTTACTTTTTCCAGCCTTTGGAAAAATGATGATTTTGGCTAGCTTCCATTGTTGCGGAAAGTACTCTAGCTTAATTATGGAATTTAGAATGAGTGCCAGATGTGTGAAAGCTTCCGCCTTGAGATTTTTAAGCATAGCTGAGTGTATGTTATCGTCCCCTGGGGCTTTGTCAAGCAGTTATTTAATAAGATGGTTAATTAAGTTGTAGGATATAATTGGTGTTTCTGTAGTGTTAGGAGTATGTAGGTAGTTTTGAACTGATGTATTTGTGTAGTTATCATAATTATAATCTCGTAGATTAAGATTTGGTTGAAAATGTTGCTCCAATGTTTCGGCAAGTAGTTCGGCTTTCTCTTGGGTGCTCGCAATTATTTTCCTGTTGTTTTTATGGAGAGGGGGAATGGTGGTATTTTGCCTGATTAGTATTTTAGTAGTTTTCCAGAGGTTCAAATGGGAGGTGTCTGCATTAATGTTTTGCAGTTTTTGGTTCAATCTTTCATTAGAATAACGGTGTAGTTCCCTTTTTACTTTTGCGTGAAGTATATTGTATTCAATTTTAGCTTGTATGGTAAGTGTTCTTTTGTATACTTTATTTGCATTTATTTTTCTTGTATAAGTTGTTTGATATTTTCAGGGAGAGAGTACGGAGTTTGCTTTAATAGTACCGTGCTTGTTTTGGCAGCGGTAATTAGAGTTTGGGTAAAGAGATTCAGTTGTTCATCTAATTGTGCTGTAGTGTTAATATTTGGAAGTTCATTGGGAAGAAGTGCGTCTAATTGTTCTTTATACTTATCGAAATTGATTCTTTTGGGATTTATAATTTCTTGGCTATTAATGTCGGGTAGTTTTGCTCCTGCATCAAGTATGACTGGAAGGTGGTCTGACGAAAGAGCGTGAATAACTTCAAGTTGCGTATTGTGAGTGATATTTTTATTTCGGCAATATCCAAGACGTCACCACTTAGTCTGCCGTTTCTAACGCAGTAATGGGTTGGTTCCGTTGGTGCAGTAATATAATAAGGTTTGTTAAGATTGTGTTTTAGTAAATTTTTACCATTATCGTTGGTAGCTATACTATGCCAATTTGCATGTTTGGAGTTTAGACCGCCAAAGACAATTGTTTTATGGTGGGCCAGAATAATATCTAGATCTTGATTAAGAATGCACTTTGGGGGAGGATTGTAGGCTGAGATAATGCGGTGGTTAAGAGTGATTATTATTGCGGTGGCCTCCATGTGAGTTAGAGGTTGTAATTCGTCTTCATGGTGTGGAATGTTTTGTTTAATTGCTTTATACACGCCTGTCTGGTTATTGTATATAAGGAGCGGGGTCGGGCTGCTCGGGAGCAGTCGTTTGGTAGAGGTAGTGCCACCGCCTGGGTCGGGTCGGTCGTTTCTGTATATTCTGTAATTTGGGTTATTAAAACGTGTCGCGTTATTCAGTTTAGTCTCCTGTATTAGTAGTATGTCTATATTGTATTCTTTTAGGAAATGCGTGAGTTCTATCTTTTTATAGCGGAAGTACGCACCATCTGCGTTCCAGGAGCATAATCTTAAATGTTTTAGACCCATTGTTGTTGTAGGTTACCCATGGAATTTGTGAGCTGAGTGAGGCTATTACTTAATTGCTGTATGCTTTGAATTCGACCAGGCTGGAAAGTGCAGTTTGAAGGTTTTTAATTACAGTATTAGTTTAATTGGTTCTGAGATGTTGTCTGGTATTTCGATTCTATTGAAGAATGGGGTATTCGTTGCTGAGGAGCCCTGGTTGCGGCCAGAATGCTGAGCAGAGTTGGTGGAATTGCTAGCTGTATTTGTTTGGGCTGAAGTTGAGGTATTGGTTACTGCCCTGTGGGCGTGAGTATTTGTTTGGGCTAAAGTTGAGTTGTTGGTTGTTGCCCTGTGGGCGTGAGTCATATCAGCTCTTGCGTATGATGGTTGAAGCGGGGGAGCACTGGATTCTGGGGCGAAGTTGTCGCCGTATTTTGTAGGTGCTGGACGAAGCAAGGGAGTGTTTACTTGGGAGTTGTCTAAGTGACGTCTAGCCCTCTGTGTAGTGGACCTGTTATCGCTACGATCGACAGAGGTGTCTGAGCTATGATCATATTGAGTTGGAGGTTCGTCTTCATAATCATAGCGATTATATGGCCTATTATTGCGGTTGGTTGGTGAGCGTCTAGTAGTGTTCTTTTTCCTATAGCTGGGGTTATTGGCTTCGAAGGGGGGGAAGTCTTCTGTCATTTGTGAGAATGCCTGGAACCTATTGTGTGTTGCTGGAGGTAGTGGCTTATGGAAGATAGGTTTGTTTTGATTAGAAGTTGTATATTGTTGTGGATGCTGATTGACCAGTTGCCTAGGAGGTCTCGCTCCTTTTTTGTTGTTTAAAGCCTGCTTGTACTTGGGGCAGCTTCTTGACGATGCAACATGGTCTCCTAGGCAGTTGGCACAGAGTCTCGGGTCGTTAGGAGTAATGATACATTCGGCAGGTTTATGTGGTCCAGCACATTTAACGCATTTAATTGGGAGGGTACAGTAACCTCTAGAGTGGCCGAATTGTTGACAGTTGTAACATTGGGTTACTGTGGCTTTGGTAGAGTCCTTGTAATCCTCTATTTTGATGCTTTGACATGATCAATTTGATGGAGGTTTGCATTGTTTGGTGTTAGCTGGTAGGTTACAAGAAATAGTGGCATAGTGATTGTTTTGTTGGAGCTGGTACTGTTAAGATTGTATTTGGTTAATTGCCTTATGTACTGGACCGTGAAGTTTTTTCTGTTGAGATACTCCGTGATTTCCTCAATGGTAGTGTCATGTGGCAGCCCTCGAATAACTACTTGTCTTGTAGGGCGCTTGGCTACTGGATGTGTGGAGTAATTAATTGTGGCTCCCTTTAAGTATTCAATGACTCGATCGTAGTCTGCCAGGTTGGTTAAAGTGAGGGTGGTTCCATCAGGTGTTGGCTTGAGGTCGTATCTCTGATCGGTGGTGATGTTGTTTATTAATTGGCGCAGATCCCTCCATGTTTTAGATGTCCTGATGTTTATTGGAGGGAATGACTGGAAGTTGCATTGTTGGCGCTTGCAGTTGAGAGCTTAGGCATGATATTTGAATTGCCCGCTCTTGAGGTTGAGGGCATAGACATGGCGTTTGGATTACTTGAGTTTGAGGTTGAGAGTGTTTGTGCGCTGGATGTTAAGGCATTTGGTTGTGGAGAGATTGTGTCATTTGGTAGTGCAGTGGCTGAGGCATTTGACTGTGTATCGGTGGATGCCATTCGTTCACCAGTTGCAACAATGGATTGGGCAGCAGTGGATACTGTTGGCTGTGCAGGGAGGGTGATTTCTGTCTCATCGGGGGCTGACTTGTCGGTGATGTTTTGTGATTGTTGAGTATTGACGATTGTATTGCTAATGATGAAAAACTGAATTTAACGTGATGCTTATGATACTTTAATGGGGGGGAGTGTATCGCTGTAATGAAAAATTATGGTTTATATTAGGGTAGGTCGAAAGTGGTGTAGCAGTTATATGTGTAAAGTGCTTCCCCCTAGTGGGAAGAATGTAATGTTTTGCGAACCTAACTGTGTTATAAGTTAATCAAACAAGTGAGTGGATAAAAATAATAACTACCGGTGGTGAAAACTGGTCGCTACAGGCTACAGTTTTTTTGAAAGGAACAAGATCAGCCTGCCATCCGATGTGCACATCCTGTGTGAGTGTAGGATCCGAGCCAATTGACGATCCCCCACGGTGGACTCATTCTTGGCAGTGGACAACGGAATCTAAGCCGCAACACTTGGACATTTTATTGCAAATGGACAAGTAGTAAATAAGCATTTGTTAGTGGTATCCTTAAAGTACGGTAGTTGACACCAGCCAGAGGCATAAGACAACTTCGAATAACTGATCTCACGCTGTAGATGTTTACACAACCATTGTTTGATTGTGTAGAAGAGGGAGCCCCACCCCGCTCCCCAGAGCGTGGCGATCGACCACAGGATAATATCATCGCCTCCGCAGAGAATGGGACATAGTAAAAAGCAGAGGAGGAGTAACAAGAAGAATGATGATGATAAACGTTGTTTTATGTGGTGAAACAAACATGAAGTTTCAGCGGGAAGCTTGCGATTAAATATGAAGAAACATTGATGTATAAATTGTATAACTGTATAACAGCACTATTCAATGCCTGCCTACAAAATGGCAACATACCAGACACGTGGAGGAAAGCTACAGTGAAAATGTTATACAAAGGGAAGGGAGACAGTGGAGATCCCAACTCGTATAGAGGGATTGCCCTGGAGTCAGCGATACTAAAACTATTAACCAGATTACTATGTGAGCGCCTGACAAAGGCAGTGGAATCACGGATTCCAGAGGAACAATTTGGATTTGGAAAGGGAAGATCAGCAAACCAGGCAATCAGCTGTCTGCAGAGAGACATCGAAGAAGGACTGAAACTACCAAAAGGAAAGCTATACGCGGCATTCTTGGATTACTCCAAGGCCTTCGACAACATAAACAGACAAAAAAAAGCTTGTAGTTTAACGTGACCGTTAATCTCGCGATCATAAGCCACAAGACAGACTCTAATGGAAAAACTAGAGGAAATCGTAGGCAAACACAACTACGAGGCGAGACTATTCAGGAACCTACTGAGTAGCAATCTTATAGAAATATCGGACAGCATCATTAAGTCCAAAGACATACAACAGACAATCAGGGTCCTACAGGGGGGCCCTCTCAGCCCGCTATTGTTCACCTTGGCCACGGCAGATGTCACAAAACTGACACCAGCGAACGTGAAGATATACCTTTACACAGACGACATGGCATTAACATCCACCAACAGCGGAGATCTACAACTGGCATTAAATAGAGTGGCAGACTGAGCAGAAAGAAACGACTTGCATCTTAACGAGTCAAAGACAGTCACAATGACCTTAAGGAAAGGAGGGAGAGCTGGAACCTTTTACCATAAAGGTAAACCTCTCGCATCAGTAACACAATTCAATTATCTTGGAGTGACATTGCAGACTATAGGACAGGGGCGGATCCAATCCAGTGGCGTTTTCTCCAATACCACGGGGTAAGCACCGCTTACCTAGCATATTCTCATAAAAATAAAGTTCATATAACGACTTTCTAACGCGCGAGGAACAGGAAAATCGAAGCTTTGAATGAAGTTCCTCGTTCTCTACCCCAGGTTTTCACGATCGCCCACCACTACTTTGTAGAGAAATTGGAAAGAGCGCGGCTGGTTGCTATGACAACGGCTCTTGTGTACCTCTGGGAGCCTTCTGGCGCTTCTGGCCCAAACACCGCTATGGCCGATGGAGTGGTACACTAAGAATGTCAGGTCGTCCTTGATTGGCTAAGGCAGGGGGTGTGGCGTTCCATAGCCACATGGTTGTCGTCAAGACAAGTCAAAGCTGGTAGCAAGGTCTGCTTCGCTTCCTACAGCTTATCAAGCTTACCCGCGTGAGCATGGAACACCAGCACTGCTTGTTATTTGGCGCGCTTCTCCAGTCCCCACCCTCCATTGCGTGGTTGTTCACCCCAAGAGAAAGTTTCTGACCATCAGACCACACCTTTGATGAGTGCGTTAGTTGCAATTCTGCTTCGTCCGGTATAGGCTACTCACAACTGTATGTTTTCGAGTGCAATTAGCAAAATTTAGTATACGGTACCGTAACTAGATATTATTATGTTTGAGTGTATAGTGCGTTGAACAAATTACCGTACTTCATAAATTATCATGTTTAGCGAGTAGTAGCCTACGTAAATATCCTTTTAGTTTGTAGTTCGTTGTGTAAGTTACGATTATCATATTTTAAAGTAAGAATGTTAATCGTTGAGAATGTGTGCGTGTGTTTATTATAATAGTAGCCAAATAAGCATAGAGTTAAATTAATATTTGTTACATGTAGGAACATTCTTTGCCATGGAAAATTATCCTGTATCTAGAGTAGACACTGCCAGTGACTGTATAGTGTGTGATATCCTAAACACGGATTTTAGTACCCGTCCTTTCGAACAGAAACGGGATATTATAAAGCGGGGAAGGCCAACACCGAACATTAATATCAGTACAACTGGTAAACATTATTTGAGGCATTTTCATACAAATCACTATGAGAAACACACTTGGTTAGCGGGATGTAGTGACACAAATAAATTATTTTATTGGCCTTGTCTTCTTTTCGGAACGGAAAAGAATGTATGGAGTAGGACTGGATACAATGACATGGGGAACTTCCATAAAGCCGTAAAGAAACACAGTTTATCACAAAATCATTTGCAGGCAATTGTTTCAGAAAAAAACATTCGGCAAAGTGAGAATAGATTGTTTACTAGATCAGCAGAAGGACATTCGAAACCGCCAACACAACGAATTGGTACTTAAAAACAGGGGCATTCTAAAGCGTTTTGTAGATGTTGTGTGTTACCTAGCGAAACAAGAGCTCCCATTTAGAGGCCACAATGAATCAAGTGAGTCATCGAATCAAGGAAACTATGTAGAGCTAGTTAAACTCGTTAGTCAGTATGATTTGCCACTCAAACAACACTTAAAAGACTCGTCCGTTTTTACTGGGATGTCCAATATCATTCAGAATGATTTGATTGAAGCTGTATCAAGAATTGTTGGCCTAGAGATAAGAAATGAAATTGGTAAAGCTAAATATGTTTCTATAATTCTTGATGAAACTACAGACTTGAGTACTTTTTCTCAGTTGTCCTGTGTCTTTCGGTATGTAAGCACAGATTGTAAAGTTGAAGAAAGATTCATGGGTTTCATAGACGTTACAGAAAATCGTACTGCGGCTGCTTTGTACAATATTGTGCAGACTTTCGTTGAAGAATATGACTGTAAAAGAAAAATTGATAGCGCAAAGTTACGACGGTGCTGCAGTTGTGGCAGGTCATTTAAATGGTCTACAGAGTATAGTTCGAGACACTTATCCACACGCTATTTTTGTTCACTGCATGGCTCATAGATTAAATGTAGTGCTGTCCCAGTCATCGTGTGCAATTAAAGAATGCAGAATATTTTTCAGCACATTAAATGGTTTAGCAACTTTCTTTTCTAAGTCATCAAAACAAACGAAAGCACTCGATGAAGAGGTAAGCAGAAGGTTGCCTCGATCTTCAATTCGTTGGAATTTTCATTCCCGATTAGTACGTACAGTACATGACCATCGAATCGATTTGATTGCCTTGTTTGATAAGATAACTGACCCTGATGAAAAATGGGACCAGGAATCGATGACAGCTGCCAATGGTTTTCAGGTATTATTGAAGAGCTTCGAGTTCAATTTTCTTTTGAATGTTTTCGCAGATATTTTCCCGCATAGTGAGGTTTTATTTGGGATAATTCAAACAAAAGCTCACGACGTTGGATACTGTAAGGATAAAGTAAATGAGTTCACTACCCTATTGAAAACTAAACGGGAAGATTTCTGCAAATTGTGGGACTTAACAAATAGCGATATCGAAGTGCAGGAACCGAGCAAGAAACGCCTAAAGAACAACGTGGATGCTGAAACATCTTATCGAAGACTGTACTTTGAAATCATAGACACGTTAGTGGAACAATTAAGTGATAGGTTCAGAAGCTTAGGATCTCTGCAGTTTTTGGAACTACTAAGTCCTAAGAATTTTGTAACTTATAGGAACACTTTTCCTGAGTCTGGGCTTCAGTCTCTTAGGAGTATATATGCTAACTTTTTTGACTTCGTTGCTTTGAGAGCTCAACTCATTGCCGTATATCAATCAAGCGAATTCAGTGGGAAAAGTGCACAAGAACTTTCAAAATTCATTAGTTTGAATGACTTAATTGGGGCGTATGGGGAAGTTTTTAACCTATGCAAACTAGTACTAACAATTCCGGCGTCTAGTGCATCAGTGGAAAGAACGTTTTCTACCATGAAACGTATAAAATCCTTCACCCGAAACTCAATGCATCAAGAAAGACTTTCACATCTCGCGCTTCTTTCCATTGAAAAGGAGTTGTTGTGCAGCCTACAGGGGGACACTGGTTTTTACGACCGCGTAATTGATGAATTCGCTAAGAGGGAGAGAAGAATTGAACTTCGCTACAAGTGATCCGCCAAGGTAAACAGTGACTTTAATTAATTTTGTACTATTTGGTGCATGGATATTTCAAAATTAAGACTGCACAACAGGGATGGCAAATACATATTCACTTCACTTCTAATTTCTCGTCGTAGAAATCCCTTGCTTATAAGAAATGATCTCGATAATTTAGTGAATGTTTTACTTTGAAATGCATATTTTTCAAATTATTTGAATAGTGTTTTACGTAATATATTTTTGCATTAATGGCAACTTCTTTTCTAATGCAAAAACCAACAACTATTTCTTAAATAATGTGATACCGGTAAGTCTTTAAAATGTTATTCAAATTATACGGATGCACATTTAAAATGATCTATCCTTTGCACCTACTATTTGAATATAATGTGAATGATATTCAGAGCAACTTTTCGGGTTGTTCGTCTACTCTGGAGATTCCTACGCCGGCCGTGAAAGCCTACTTCAGTATAATTTGAGGGATATTTGCAAAGAAATATTAACCGAACATGCAATATAATGTCATTAGGTTATCTATTACTAGGAGCATGTTTATTATTTTAATGTTCACTTAGGTCCCATAATAGAACATAATAATGTTATTGGTTTTACGTCCATGTTAACTACTGAGGCTCTTAGAGACGCTGGGGTGCCGGAATTTTGCCACGAAGGGAATCTTTAACGTGCCAGTAAATCTACTTAACGGCTTCTTCGCATTTGCGCACCCTCAAATAGCGACTGACTGCGCCGGGATTCCACCCCGCTATCTTGAGCTCAGCAGGCGAGAACGTTGCCGCTGAGCCACGCAGCCAGTCATAATAGAAAATGTACGGGTAATAACCTGAACGTTTAGCTCCTTAGACCAAGAAATGCGAACAACAATAACACAAACTAATCGTCAAATAACACACGATCAGAAAAGCTCGCCAACCCTGTTGTTGAATAATTTACTCCGCAATTAATATAGTTACATGGATGTGCATGCCTGAAACTGGAAATGGAATAATGAGCTGTGCTGTATTACAATTTCTTCATTTTTTTAATGTGAAGGTCTCATAATTATGTGTGTACGGTAGAGTAGTTGATGCTACTTCAGACATCAACCTCTACGTTGACGAGGGCGTCGCTAGAACCGAGTGCTGAAGTTACTTTAAGGTGCAAGCCTATACTTTCAGTCTTCTTCACAGCTTACCCTCGATAAAATACCACGCCACGCCACTGATCCAATCACTGATCTTGGAGGGGGCGTAACTTTCCTACTTTCTGTGTGGTCACTAAACAATTTTTTGTTTGCTCATACTTACCTATACTTACGTACACTCTATCAGTATCGGACTGGCCCTAAGAGCCCTCGACGGGGACGGGAGAGTAGGGGCCTTACCATCCCCCCCCCCCCCCTCACCAACCTCTCCCCAGTGACTTGCTCCATTTTTTACGCTGAAAAATATATCATGCGGAGTTTACTGACACGGGGATCGCGCGCATTGAAATACTGTGATCGTAATGAGCCCCCTTCGGAACTCCCCCCCCCCCCCCGCCTTTTTCCCCATTTTTAGATACAAAATAATAAGCTGATGTTAGAGGCCTACTCGCACAAGGGCCGTGGTCATTTATTTAAGACCCTGAGGCCCCTTGATGCCTCAGATGCCTTGAATGGTCCGAGGGGGTCAAACGTCCCCCGGACCTCCTCATAGGTAATGATTGACTTTGTCCCCTTTGCGAGTAGCCCTCCCTCTCTTAAGTTGTAAACAAAGACGCAGAATATCTTAGCTAGCTAATAACTGGGGTCACAGGCCCTTTTGCGCAAGGGCCTAAGGGCGGGCCTCGGCACTCATAGTCTCCTGGCCTGAGGCCTCGATGGGAACTCCCGTTCTTCCCAAATGGCCAGTCCGACACTGCTCTCTATATTATCATTTGCCATGCCAATAATATTGCTGGAGCGCTTTCGTAAAGATAGACTTTTAATTTTATCCAAAACGCTATCATACCGGGTTCATAGTTTATAGTTACTGTATTAATGTAATTAAAGGGTAGGAGAGTAAAATCAGAGTTATATAGTTTGCTGACTGTCAACCGTAAAAAAATAATTATATAGCTTAGACAATAGCTTCAAGATTAAATAAAAACCCGGCTCGAGGCCCGAGGAATTTTAATCAATCGACGAGAAAAAGATAGTTAAAAACACGATTTAATCAGATTTACGGGAGTTTAAAACTATATTTAACCTTTATTTTAGGGGTATAGGTTGAGCGAAATAAGAACAAGGTTACCCGAAATTATGACAGGTACATGTGTATTGCTAATTGTATGTAAATATTACAAATACAGCAATTTTGTTCATAACAAGTAGTTCCGTGAAGAACTAAACAGCCTATTTTCATATATCCTAATTGCCACTATCAACATACACAATTTCAGTTTGATTGCTGTAATAGATTCGTAGATATTGAGAACCGACTAAATATTTCGGATGGTCGCCATGTTGGATTTTATTTAGGTCCTAGATTTATGTACTGTTACATGCAGATTATTGTGAACGTGTAGTATTCAAACTTCAATCGCATAATTAGGACACAAGAAAAACAAGGAGATTAAAATTTTTTTCACAGCTGCCATCTTGAGGTTATGGAAACAATTGAAATAAATTAGATGCCAGTGGATTAACATTCGGATAAAGATTTACTGTACCAAGTTTCACTGCACGCGGATGGTTAAATTGCTAGAAACGTCCATGTGAATATTTATAATTCGCATCACCGCCATGTTGGATTTGTGATCACCAGGTTATTTAAAGTCCTATAGGTGAACTTAAGTTCATAGCCCCTATGAACATTAAAAAATGCAGTTTCATTGCTAAAATAGATTCGTAGATATTCAGTATCGTCTAAATATTTCGGATGGTCGCCATGTTGGATTGTTAAATGTATAGGCCATAGAGTCATGTACCATTAAAGGAAAATTATTGCGTAGGTTCATTATTCAAACTTTCACTTCGATCGCATGACTACATCACAAGAAATAAAAACTTAATTTTAAAATTCGCACAGCCGCCATCTTGAGGTTATGTAAACAATTGAACTAAATTAGATACCAGTGGATTACAATGTGTATAAATATTTCCTGTACCAGGTTTCAGTGCGCTTGGAACATTAAATCGCGAGAAAGGTCTATTTAAAATGTTCAAATTCGCTTGGCCGCCATGTTCGTTTTGTAGTTAACCGGTTTTTGAAAATCTTATAGATGGACTTCCAGTAGTGCCCTTTATCTCCGTACAAAATTTTAGGGATATACCGCTAATAGTTTCAGAGATATAGAATGCCGGTGAAATATTTCGCACATCCGCCATCTTGTGATTATGTAAACAATTGAACGAAGTTAGATGTCGGTACATTACAATGTATATTAACATATACTGTACCAAGTTTCAATTCGTTTGGTTGGTCAAATCGCGAGAAACGTCTATTTAAAAGTCGCAAATTCGCTTGGCCGCCATGTTGGTTTTGTAGTTACCAGGTTTTCAAAAGTCACATAGGTGAACTTATAGTAGTTCCCTCTATCACCATAGAAAATGTCAGGGTAATATCGGTAATAGTTTCGGAGATATTGAATGCTGGTGAAATATTTCGCACAGCCGCCGTGTTGGATTGGTGAGTCGTAACAAAATTTGAAGGGCACGGTCGAGGTCGCCGGGAATATTGCTATGAACTTTCCGAGTTTCATTGAAATCGCTACTGCCGTTTAGATTTTATTAGAGGGGGACACACACACGAATCACACACACACACACACACGGACAAAAGGTGATCTCATAAGCCTATTTTTTTCAAAATTGAAAATAGGCTAAAAATTATTTTAAGCTAAACAACAAACTCTAGTCGCCGTTTTTTTTCGCGTACCGACCAATTACGCGAGATGGGTCAACATAAACATCATAGTGGATGTTCAACAAAGCAAGTCCGTTTAATCGTTCATCGGACATAGTTGACCGCAACCACGTCTTCAGTCTTCTCAAAAAAGAATATGACCTTTCCGATGAAGCGGCGCTGACGGGTAAAGTAGCATAAATCTTGAGACATCGATGAATACCGGGGTACAACTCTTTATCGCAGGCAATTAAAGCTTCCATAGATTTCTTTGGGATGGTTGATCCCGATTCAAGCTCCCGGGACCACTTTACCTTCCACATACAAAGGTCAGCCTGTAGAAGCCTTGCCGCCGACGCGGCAGAATGTTGATTGAGAAGTTTGAAGTACTTTGCAGCGATTGTTTCCACATCCGGTGACGTCCATGATGATATTGGCATCATTGCTGATAGGCTGTGTAACTCTTGCGTTGCTTTAGGGAAGCGAGTGTTTAGCTCTTCTAGGACGTAGTCTAAAATGGGTATGAAAGTGGCTCGGCGATAGTAGTCTTCTACGGTTGACGCTGGATGATTTTCGCGCGGTGCTTTTGCCGTTGTGCGATGCGTGGGAGCAGACGTTCGGTTCCAAGTTGTTTTGCCAGAGCTTCTGATTCTTGGAAGTGCTCAGCAAATTGTGTTTCGCACTCTTCGCGCCTCTTGCTCAACATTCAGGAAGGGAGTTAGGGCGTAAAGAAACGTGTAGACAGTAATGCAGGTGTAAAGTACTGACCAAGTGTTTATTGGTCAGTAATAATGGATATGTGAGTCCCTTTTAAGGGATGTAGTGATGTTACAATGTGTACAAACTTGTCTATACAAATTGGGAGTAAGGTTACAAAGTTATAGGATTCTGAACACGTTCTGACTCACTCACCTGATGATACCAGCGTAGCCTTCGGCCGTCACCTTGTAAGACTGATAATTGAGAGACCCTCTGACCTCCTTAGGACTCCCTTTTATATTCTTCGGCGCTATGCTGTCAGCATTGTGATGGCATAGCTGCCCTAGTTAATAGTGTGTCGATGTTTGTGCTGATGTGTGTGCGTGAGATCAGCTCGTGTTCAGAGGGGAGGGTTATGGGATATACATATATACATAACATTGGCATTGGCATAAAAATATTGCAACAGAAATTGACATTTGCATTTTGGAAGTTTGATAGAGAAAAAAATATCGAAACATAGTAGCAGTGTCGTCTAGCGCATCCTGGGCTTCCTTCAAGTCTATTTGCCCTTTTTTGAAAACAAAATGCTGAGTGTTTTAGTGTCTCCAAGGATTTCAGACAAGCAAATGATGATAACTATAAAATCACTCTCACAAAGAGCAGCTATGAGCGTTTTTACCTTAGAAGCACTTTCTGAGTCTTTCCATAAAGTAACCGAGTCTAAACTCTCGACTATGTTCGGGAGTAAAGAGCGAAATTGTACAAAACCGTCGTGCCGTGCGATCCACCGCGTCTCACAAAGTCCACATAAAAGTTCACCTCGAGTTGCTTTAAATACATAGGAGCGTTTTGAGGACGAATCGATGGACGTAATAGTGGCCTTCATAACTCCTATTGCATTTCGCACGGCGACGACTTTCGAGGACTTCGAAATATACAAATTCAGAGCGTGATTATAACAAGGGCACCTAACGGCATGCTCTGCTTCGGTTTGCACCTCGGCGACAGCACCACAAGGTACTGACGTCATGATAGCGCACCCGTCAGTACCAACGCCAACACACCGACATAGGACAAGACTGTGATGCTTGAGAATACTCAACACAGTTTTACCCACGTCTCTGCCGGTTACAGTAGGCTCTGGGACTCCTTTGGTTTCTTGTTGGTTCTCTCTTTGGTTTGCGTTTCCCTTTTCTCCTCTATAGTTCTTGCATCTGCATCTTCATCTCTTGTTTGTTGGTCGCATTCATCTTCATCCTCTGGTTCTGCTACATTTTTCTTCTTTTTCTTGATAATAGGGTCAGCAACTTGTTTCTTGGCTTTATTTTTGGCTTTAAATTTTCTCTTCGAACCCTCTTTAGTTTCTTCTCCAACTTTATCTCTTGCTTGTGGATTTCTTCTTCGGTTTCTGCTTCCTTTGTTTCTTTTCCTTCCTGTAGCTCTCGCTCGGTTTCTGTTTCCGTCACGCTGTTTGCTTTTTCAATATTGTCATCATTTAGCATCTCTTCTCCAGTTTTCGGATTTGGCGATTCTTCCGCTAGCCCTTCAGTATTAATTTTATTTCTCTATCGACATTCCCTTCAGTCTCGCTTGGCTATGTGCGGTACGGGCCGTTTTTACTACGAGGGCTCGTTGGTTGAGTCCTGTTCTACTGTGCGTAGTACCCGGCTTCCACCATCTGTTTCGGGCGATATTTTCCTGTTCGGTTACTGGGATTTCGTCTTTTTTTCTTCCTTTTACTTTCCCTTTAATTACGTATTTTCCCTTTAAACGGTTGTGCACTGTTTCTCGGAGATTTATAAAGCTTGTGAAGTCTTCATACAATTTACCTTGATAGACATATCTCAGGCGCGGGTGGAGCGGGCCGAAGGGGATAGTTCGTTTGTACTCGGCTCCGTTCGGACAGGTGGCGCGTCGGCTGCGCTGTGCTCAGTCAGCTCGGCTCGTCACAACAATAGCAACCAACAGTGCTGGAAAATAAGCGAGCGGGGTAGCGAGAAGAGAGCGTCGCGGCTAGGTAATTTAATATACTGTATATTGCACGATTATTAACTGAAAACTAGTTAGGTTAAAATCGTTGTTTATAGTTCGTTTGGTGCGTCTCCTCCTTCGCTTCTCTCCTCCCTCTTCTCTCCTCTTCTTCGCTTTCCCCTTTCTCCTTTCTCTTTTTCCCTCTTTTCTTTTCTCTTAGGGGGGCGATCGCCCCCCATCGCCCCCCCCCCTGGATCCGCCCCTGCTACAGGAACAGTTTTTACAACCCACATCAAGGAGAGAGTACACGCGGCATTGAGAGCCATGAACGACATAACGCATCTCCGGGAGATATCACTAAAGACAGCAAAGAAATTATTCCAGACAGAGATTGTGCCGGTGGCAACATACGGACTAGAGAACATTTGGCCCCATCTAAGCTACCAGAACCTAGCAGAACTAGAAAAGATCAAGAGTAACTTTCTGAAAAGAGACGTATGCCTCTCAAAATTCACACCATCCCGGCTGACGTATACACTAGCACACTGGTTCTTAACCGGTGGTCCGCGAGTGCCTCGGGAGTGGTCCGCGGGAGAAAAGGGCCCACCAGCACGTATAAAAAAGTGACCAAGAAATGATGATTTCGAAAACGATGTGCGTTGAACGAGAATTGGCTGAATGTATTCGCGGCGATGTCTATCAGGTTTTGAATTGAAATATTGTATCTTTAAAATAAGTGTTAATGAGGAAAGGTTACAACTGATAAGGTGTATTGGGGGGGGTGGCTGGGTCTGTACATGATTCAATTTTAGGCTGAGTGGTCCGGAGACTTCTACGGGTTCAGAACCACTGCAGCAAGAGAACCACCGCTTATCGAAGACTTGAGACTCAAACTTCTCTTGCAATCGACCCTCAGTTTTGAAAGACTGAAACAAGACTTAAAAACGAAACTGAACGACATTTGGAGCGACTTCTACAGCACGGATGCGATGATAGGCAAAGACTGGATGCTTAGCCTTCGCGAACTACGCCACATCGCGACCAGATTCGCGACTCACGGATTCCACTACAAAGTATGCATGAACAAGAAATACCACCAACCAGCCTCAGAATGTGTATGCTCGTGTTGCGGTACTGTACAACGCAATGTGGTGTGAACAGAGGGAACGATCTCTTACACAGTTGAGTGTCTTACATTTAATTCATATTGTGTGCTGTATGATTTACTATTTGTTTAATAAATCTACCTTTATAATAAATCTAAGGGAATAAAGATGAGTGGGGAACCAGTCAAAATTTGAGAAATTCTTGAATATCCTAGTTTTCAAAAGAAAATGAATGTGTATAAGTGTAGCTGGGCAGCAAGCCTCTGTGAACAAACTCAGAGCAGCATGATCTTCTGATTGCAATTACTAGCATAGATCGTTTGGTAACTACGCCCCTCAGTCATTCATAAAATAGAAATCGTCACATTCATATTCAATGTTAATGGCCAAGCAGGGGTTGGTCTCATATTGAGTAGGAATCTTGGACAGCGGGTGGAATATTATGAGCAATATAGTGAACGGATTATTGTATCAAAAATCAGTACTTAACCTAAGTGCACCACAGTGGTACAAGTCTATATGCCTACCAGTCAAGCTGATGATGAGGATGTTGAAAAGGTCTACGAAGAAATAGACGAAATTCTGAGGTATATCAAGGGTGATGAAAATGTTATAGTAATGGGAGATTGGAATGCTGTGGTAGGAAAAGAGAGAGAAGGGAAGATAGTAGGAGATTCCGGATTAGGTGAAAGGAATGATCGAGGAAACAGGCTGATGGAATTCTCCACCGAGCATGAGTTGGTCATAGTTAACACCTTATTCAATAACCACAATAGAAGAATATACAAATGGATGACACCAGGAGATACAGGGCGTTACCAAATCGATTTCATTATGGTCAAGCAGAGGTTTCGAAATCAGATTTTGGATTGTAAAACATATCCTGGTGCTGACATAAACGCTGACCACAATCTGGTTGTAATGAAATGCAGATTAAAGTTGAAGAAACTGAAGAAAAGTCAAAAGCCAAAAAGGTGGCCATAGACAGACTGAATGTAAAGGATGTAAACGAAAGATTCAAGAAGAGTATAAAGGAAGGACTAATGAAAAACCCTAAACAAACTTCAATTGCAGACGAATGGGCACATTTGAAGAATGAAATAAAAAATCCGCAGAAGAAAACATTGGTAGGAATGAAAGAATAGGTAGAAAACCGTGGATCACTCAGGATATACTAGAATTGATGGATGAAAGGCGGAAACACAAGAATGTAAGAGATGAAAATGGGAAAGCAGAATACAGACGTCTGAGAAATGAGGTCAACAAGAAGTGCAAGGAAGCGAATGAAGAATGGTTGAAAGAGAAATGTGCAGGTATAGAAAATTGTCTGAAATCAGGAAAAGTAGACACAGCTTATCGAAGGATTAAGAATACATTTGGGGAAAAGAAGACTAAGTGCTGTAATATTAAGGACACAAATGGAAAGCCTCTAACAGATAGGGAAGGAAAGGTTGAGAGATGGGAAGAGGAAATTGATGAGGATGCGAAACGAGATTTAATATTGAGATCAGAATTTGATAGAGCTTTGGAAGACTTAAGCAGGAACAAAGCACCAGGCATAGATGATATACCGATTGAGTTGCTACGCTGCTTAGGAGATGAAGGTCTGATCAGGTTATTTCACTTGGTGTGTAGGATTTATGAGACAGGTGAGGTACCCTCTGATTTCAAGAAGAATTTAATCATCCCTATACCAAAGAAAGTGGGAGCTGACAGATGTGAAGATTACCGTACAATCAGGTTGATCACTCATGCTTCAAAGATCCTGTCTAGAATAATTTACAAGAGGATTGAAAGCCAGATAGAAAGGGAGTTGGGTGAAGACCAGTTTGGTTTCAGGAGAAATGTAGGAACAAGGAAAGCTGTACTAAGTCTTAGGCTGATTTTGGAAAGTAGAATAAGGGAAGATAAGAGAACGTTCATGGCATTTGTAGACTTAGAAAAGGCTTTTGATAACGTTGATTGGACTAAATTGTTTGACATTTTGAAATCTATTGGAATAAAGTACAGGGATAGGAGGGTGATCTACAATCTATACAGAAACTAGACAGCAGTCATTCGAGCTGAAGGACATGAGAGAGAAGCTGATATTCAGAAAGGTATTAGGCAAAGTTGCAACTTATCACCCATACTTTTCAATCTTTACATTGAACAAGCAATGAAGGAAATTAGAGAAAAATTTAAAGTGGAAGTGAAGATTCAAGGAGAAATAATTTCAACTCTGAGATTTGCTGATGACATCGTCATCTTGGCCGACAATCCTGAGGATTTGAATGAGTTTTTGAATGGTATGGACTCCGACTTACGGAAAGAATACATGATGAAAATTAATAATTGTAAAACAATAATACTAGAATGCAACCGAAATAAATCAGAAACCTCTATGGACATCAAATTGGCAGGCGAAAAGCTGAAGGACGTAGAAGACTTCTGTTACTTAGGGAGCAAAATATCCAGTGATGGACGAAGCAAAGAGGATATAAAAAGTAGGTTGGCTCAGGCAAGGAAAGCATTTCTACAAAAAGGGAATCTGTTGACATCGAATATAGATTTAGGTATTGTGCCCAATGGGACATGGCTGACTGGCATCGAACCGGGGTCTCTATAGAGGAAAGATCAGGTCCATGAGTTTCCTAAGAATCGAACCATTGATCTCTGAGGGGGAACAGCCACAGTAAACCCAAGGAGCAATGAGATAATAACAGTATATAATAATACAAGCTTAATTCCACGTCCAGAACGGGAATTTTAGGCAGTAATAAGTTGGAATATTGTGTAAACTGCGAGCCAGTATACGAACATGGTAGCAAAAGCTACAGAAACCGAGCCAACTTGACAGCTGGCAAATTGGATTTGAAAATGGGAGGTGCAGACTGTCTCCGATGGACTACTTTTTGGCGACACTGGAGTGGGAAGGCAATGAATAACGACCGTGAAAACCCCCGACCAACATGGCAGACGAGAGAGGAGGGGATGGTCATTGAGAGAAATGAATTAATTACTGCCAAATGAAGCATTCTAATGAGATGAGACTTACACCCAGATGCTTGTATTCGAAGAGAGGTAATTTAGGAGTGTCTGCACACCTAAATTAAAGCCTGTATGTGATTATGAGCATATTCACACACATACTGTGGAGGGGCATTGGTTAGTCTCGTAGCAAGAGGGGATTCACCCAAGATAGCGTTACCACGCCATGGAGGAAAGCAATTAATTTTAATTAACTGAGCGAAGGAATCACCGGCACGCAAGTGGATCTGGAACCTCCATGAAAAGACGATCAAGAATCACGCTTTACCTTGTCAGTAAACGCGATATTTCAGAAAAGAGCATCTCCTGAGATGCAAGAGGACTACTTTTTGTCAGAAACCCTTATATGGAGGAGGAAGGAGGAGAGAGTCAGTTCTTCTTTGACTCAACTTGTGGGACGACATGCTGTCCAGCCACACGGAAAAAGTGCGCGCAATATGCAAGTCGTTATGTTCAGAATATTTGTGATGGACAATGAAAGGTGCATTAGGCAGCATAGTACAAGTAATTCTGCATTAATATTATAAACAGTCTACGGAAGACATATAACCGGGCAGTATACGCGACTAAATTAGTAATCAGTACAGCGTAGAGATATTGCAGTATGATTTTGATAGACAATGAACTTATCCACAGGAAGGGTTATGATCTTTAAAGTATCATATATATAAGTAATTGTAACAGATACTACAGATTACGGGAACCTGGAATGCATCACAAGTATTTGTGATACATAATTGAGCAGCACACTGCAAGATAGAAGACAGGAATTGTAGGAGACGGGAGATGAGCACACATACTCGAGGTAGACTTTCGGAGGAGACAGGCGGATGTCAGAATTTTGCAGCATCGCATCTCTGAATTCACGCAATAGTGGAAAGCTCAGCAAGGCTCCGTGTGTACATTACCTGTAAAGTTAGTGTTAAAAGTGATAACCAAAAGTGTTTAAATTTGTGTGTAAAAAATAATGTGTGGTATTTCACAGTGTAAAATGCAGGTATTACAAGATGTAACTACCATGTGCAAACCATATTCAATGTTCTTTGTGAAAAGTGTTGTGATGGCTTAGAAGAAAGCAAAATGGTGGGCGAAATGCTGTATGGTTGTATAAATCCAGCTAGAATGAAAGTGAGTACCATCCAAATATGTTTATATAAAAGAGCTCACCATACAACATGTCATTCCCTCAAATACTAAGAATTTGCAGTCATTTGTATACGCGCTCACATCCCTCGTATTTTAATAAATATATTGCTTTGAGGATGATAAACTTACGACCATTTAGGCGTAAGATGTTGATGAAAGTAACAGTAACGTTAACTAATAATAATCTGAGGTCGGTGTCAATGATAAATGTAAAAATCGGCATAGTGATGCGTATAGAATGTGCAAATTGTGCCATGTCCATTGAAAGAATACAGTGTTATTGTGAAGAGTGATAAAGAGAGATATAATAGCGAGATAAAGAGAGTTTCTCAGTGTCATTGAAATATTAAATAATGTTAAATGCTACATGGTTGTGTTTGAGAGCCATTAAGGTAGATAATGTAAGTGCCAGTAAATTGGTACATGTTTTAGAGCTACGTAAAACCTTGGTTTATAATTAAACGAAAGGAGGACATGAGTGTATTATGAATTGAGTCATCTAAAAGAAATGTTGTTTTAGCCGCAACAAGCGAGCATATAACGTAGAATCAAGAGATTTGCGTCAATAATTGCAGGGACCATCCAAGATAGTTCGCGCGTTGATGAATCTAGTAGGCCAATCTTCGAATGTGTTGTATAGCCTCAGAGCATACATATATTTCGCAACAGAGTTGGGCCAGATGTGATCTGTTACCCACTGTTAGCAGAGTCTTCGCTACCAGGGAAAACTATACGACGATTGATGCATGCTACTGCTCGCTTTGTATCGTCACGTGACGTGCATGCGTGCCCACTAGCGACAGGCCGTGACCGTCCACGCTCTGGTCGGAACCACACCTCGTTACACTCGCCACGATTAGCCGATGTCGTCACCGGTTTGGGCATTCCAGCCTCCGGCTCGTTACTTTTTGAACGCACCTTATACCTCCCTTCCCAGCAAGAAGGACAGTCAAGTGCATAACAGTGAGAGTAGCAAGAAGATACACGATCGTTCTGCAATACTCGGGCTTCTTGCCAGCCGATGTGGACATCCTGTGTGAATGCAGGATCCGGGCCAATTGATGATACAATTGATGGACTCAATCTTGGCAGTGGACAACGGAATCAAAGCCGCAACACTTGGAAATATAATTATAGTTTTATTGCAAATGGACAAGTAGTAATTAAGCATTAGTAGGATCCTTATAGTACAGTAGTTGACACCAGCCAGAGGCATAAGCATAACGCAACTTCGAATAACTGATCTCACGCTGTTGATGTTTGCACAACATTGTTTGATTGTGTAAAAGAGAGAGCCCCACCCCGCTCCCCCAAGCGTGGCGATCAACCACAGGATAATAGCATCGCCTCCGCAGAGAATGGGACATAGTAAGAAGCAGAGGAGGAGTAACAAGAAGAATGATGATGATGATAATCGTTCTTTTAAGGGGTGAAACAAACAAGAAGTTTCAGCGGGAATGTTGCGATTAAATATGAAGAAACATTGATGTATAAATCTAAGGGAAGAAAGATGAGTGGGAATCCAGTCAAAATGTTAAGGAATTCTTGAATTTCCCATTTTTTCAAAAAGAAAATGAATGTGCATAAGAACAGCTGGGCAGCAAGCCTCTGAAATGAACTGGGAGTAGCATGATCTTCTGTTTGCAATTACTAGCATAGATCGTTCGGTACCTACACCCCTCAGTCTTTCATAAAATATAACTCCTCACATTCATATTCAATACTATATATTAGAAATGAAAGATGATGATGGCGATTATGATGTTAAATTTTAAGGAATGTCTCAAAATATATTTCAGTCTTCTAATCTTGTTATAACCTATCAAACGGAAAACTGACATACCAAACATTTCCTCCTTCTTTGCCGGGAGTAGTATAGAACTATGTTCCTTCAGGTGCAAATCCAACCTCCCATCCAAGAGACTGCTTTTCCAATGTTTATTATCTTTTTAATCGACATGGTTCTTATATGTTGACTGTCGCTTCTTGATGAACTTGAACGGTGAAGGGTGTCCCCTTCGCCCTCAGGGCAGGGAGGGATTTGGAGGGCTCAAGCAGACTCACGGCCAATGGCGGTTTGGTTCTATGAGCGTAACCACCTCACTGACATGGCCTGGAACCTGAGATCTGTGTATTCTCCGACATGGCGAAGAGGGAAGGGTGGTCTAACAAATAAATAAATAAATAATCAGGCACAACAATGAACTGTATGAACAATAGTCCGGTGTCAAAGGTACATCCGTGAGTTCCTTGATTATGCAAGTGTGGAAGTAGTCTCAATCTCTTCGTTTGACCTTGGAGAAACATAATTTCGATGGTGGCACTCTTGAAAATGGTGCGTTTGAATGCTGCGGGCAAAAAACAAAATGGCCGCCATCGCAACACGTTTACCTACTTATATCAGTAACCGTTGGGATTACGGAAAAAAGGTTCAAACAAAAATGTAGCTACGCATATTCTGCACAGAAAAGGTTATTACAACTTTTTATGTAATATCAACCGTTTCCTCATAAAAAGTACTTTTATATTTTTCGAAAATAAAAATGAATATGTCTCAGTATGAGGGTCTTGCAAGCCCATATTTACGTACTTGACATTATTTACATGGCCACTGGATAATTCGAAGAATAAATAATTCACTAAACACTAATAAATTAAAAAATATCCCCTTTCCCTTATGTTGTGCCGTAGGAAACTGAAAGATAAAAAGCACCACTATAGCTTCAACTTTCAATGAAAATACTGTGGAAGAAATACTATGTTTACAGATGTATACAGACAGAGTGGAGGCAATAAAACTTGTCACTCCTACAATTATATTTTTAATTACAGTCATCGTCACTTTCAATGCAAATCTCACTTAGACCTAAATATTCATTATCTTCTAGCTCGCACTCTGCCATATTGTCACAACGGTCGGGATTTCCTTCGCATTTGCACATTTCAGTATACCGGAGACCATTTGACTGGCATGTACATGGAGAAGAGCAACGTCTTTTGGAGCATGAGCAGCGACAAATTTCCAAGATAAGCTCTGGTGCACAAGGATTGGTACAAGCAACAGGCTCGTATGCACCCCCTACTTTGTTCCATTGAAAATCTGAGGGTGGTGGGTTATTGGGATGCTGAATTAGGTCCTGATTCCACTCAAAACACTGAAGGTGAGCCCTTAGCAATGCAGGATCCAGTGCAGATTTTGTTGGAGGAAGATTCTTATCTTGACATTGTTTCTGTGTAAACAACAACCATCGCACAGCTCCTATGTCGGTCAGTGTTGTTTTGGGGATATAAAGCTGACAAATGAACGCTTCCAAGTTAGTCCTGATATCTTCAGTGAGTGACGGTGTAGTGCCCAATTTAGCTAAAGCTTCTAGCAGGGTATCACTTGCGGAATTAAAAGCTTTCCACCACTTTATTTTTCCTTTGGCAGCAAATGATCCTGTTACATCCGCTCCTTAAAGAGCGTGTAACCCAGGGAGTGCAGAGGCTTTCAGAGGCCCGAGTGCTCTGTAAATTGAACCTATCTGAACGAACCTTTTCATGCCATGGCCCAGGAAAAACCCAAAATTTTTCGAAAGTTGAGGATATCGCCTTAGTGCTAAAATAAGGACACCAGTATCGGGGGAGAACACATGAGTAGCTTTAATTCCTTTCTGTGCTAAATAAGCTGCATGTAATATAATCTTTGTGTCGGCCTCCTCCTGCGTACTTGCAAGACTGGATATATCATCACCATGTGATGAAGCTGCTTTGTCCCTCCAACTAAGTACGAACCTTCTGTTGTTTATCACGCCAAATTTAAGAATCTGATCGGAAAGGAACTCTGTTAGTTCGTCCTTCGTCTTATCATGGACCAATAATTTGTGCATTGGCATACTTCCAATTTTCGTTTCTGGTCCGATTTTGTACCTCATTGGATATGAGCCCTTTTGCCGAATCTCTCGCATCGCTTTCTTCAATGAGTTGTCTTTGTAAGAGTCAAAAACTATATGTACATCACTGTAATTGCCGAATTTTTGTCCAATCCATTGGCTGAAGCTTACACCGAGGTCACTACATGTCTTCACTGTGTTAGGTTTGTGGTAGGTATGAAGAAGCGCCATGCCATCTACTATCACAGCTTTTCCCTGTAGCTCTTCATTTTCTTCTAAAACATCACGTGTGGTGGAAGCATGATTATCTTCGTTTCCTTCGGCTGGTATCTCTTGCATTGATTCAAGAGCATCCGTAAGTTTGTACTTAGCTAGACAATGGTGCATACTCCTGTCAACTGCAAACAACGACTTCGGCAGTGCTGAAAATTCGTAGTTGCTCATATTGTGCCTCAAATCTATATCAGGCCTGCTTCTGGAAGCTATCAACAATCTTGAAATAAGAGATAAGTCTGTCTTTATGGCAATGGTTTTGTCCTTGATGGTACTTTTAACCTTTTTCGCTGGTGTTTTACACGTTCTAATGACATTCTTTTTCATAGGAGCCCAGAACGGAATGTTGTTAGTATGAACTCGTTGATCTAAGAAATTATTATGCAGATCTTGACCAACTTCCGCAAAACTGCCTAAAGACACTTTTATTTCCTGTGGAAAGACTCGCTGAGTTAGGATATGAGTGAGGTCATCAGTTTTGCATTGGAAGGGATTTGTCGAGTTTTGAAACGCTTCCTTTAGTTTACGTACATTATCATCCTGGCGCTGTTGAAGTTTAACAGACACTTCATGATGTTTACTTCGTGCTGTCAGTTCTATCAGTTTTTCGGTTTCGCTTGCAATTCTAGTTAGTTCCGAATTAGCAAGGAAGAATCGATTTCGAGCATTCTCATTAAGTGTTATACCAACCAGGCCCCCATGTACCTTTAGTTTTCGATTTTGGTGTTCCAGAGCTTCATCAGCACCTAGAGCACAAAATGGAACTTTACTTCTGTTCACAAACCAATTACCTTCCATAAATTGTTTCCAAATCTCTGAATCTGTGGATTCCAGGTTTTCCATCTCTGAAATATATAGGGTGATCATCCGAGCATAGTTCAATATATTAAATGTAAAGAAGTATTTAACAAATAAGTGGAGAGATGCTAAATACAGCATCCAATCCGATGTTCTGACAGCTCTTATGAAATTCATCATAGCTTGGACCATATCCATATATGTGCACGCTAGTTTGAAAACAGGATGCTTGAGCTTTCTTGTTGCTGAAAAATGTTCTATTTCTTCAACAAGTCTTCTTTCTTTAATGGTAGAAACTACTGCGGCATGTACTTTTTCCAGATCTTTGTTCTCACTAGCCGTGAGGAGTTCTACCAGTTCTTTCTGATGAGGCTTCAAACAGTCTAATTGTCCTGGATATTCATTCTCAAATTCTTCTAGAAGTAGGATACTTAGCGCAGAGGCAGTAGTTATGTGAGCTTCAATTGCTCTTCTGATGTGTTTACCGTCAAGGATTTGTTTCATTGTTGCAGCAGAATATAATCCACATTCAACCCACACTTCAGGTATACCAGAACCTTCGACGAGCTCTCCAATTGTTCGGAGCTGAGCAATTATAATATGCAGCTCACCAGGCTCCAAAGGCCATTTTCCCTTATAGTCATTAACAACCATTTCCAGCTGTTTTATTGGTTTGTAAAGAGCCATGTCAACTGTGACAACTACCTTCTTCCTTTTCTTCGTGACCTCTACATCTGAACTTGTATCATGGACTAAAGTATTCAGTTTCTCCAACTGCTTCACCACAGTAAGCTGCACTGATTGATTGGTTGGTGAAATATAATATAATAATAGCTTAATAGTTAATAACAGGTCCTATGAATAATGTCAAGCATATAAATATGCGCTTGCAAAACTCTCATACTGAGGCATAATCATTTTTATATAAAAAAGTACTTTTTATGAGAAAACGGTTGATATACATAAAAAGTTGTAATAACCTTTTCTGTGCAGAATATGCGTAGCTACATTTTTTGTTTGAACCTTTTTTCCGTATACTGATATAAGTAGATAAACGTGTTGCGATGGCGGCCATTTTGTTTTTTGCTCGCAGCATTCAAACGCACCATTTTCAAGAGTGCCACCATCGAAATTATGTTTCTTCAAGGTCAAACGAAGAGATTGAGACTACTTCCACACTTGCATAATCAACGAACACACGGGAGCCTATTTTTGTACATTTGACACCGGACTACAAGTGGAGAGCATTAAAACACCTATGAGGAAGAGGAGGCTGATCTTCTATGGATATACTGTGATAATGAGAGGCTCACCTCCGGAATCTTCAACACTGTCTCTACAGGGAAATCAACTAACGCCAAGTGGACGAAACTAGTCATGAACGACCTTGAACAATTGGATATTGACCCCAGTAACATCTACGACAGGAATAAATACAGAACTTTGATCAGAACATCAGACTCTCTCCAGTCACTAACAGCAAAAGCAGTGCGTCCAGGAGTTGGTGTAAAATGGACTCAGGAGCGGAAGGACATTCACAGTGCCAGGATGAAGAAATACTGGGCTAAGATGAAAGCTGCCAGAGATAAGAACCACGTGGTTCACAGCCGGCCCAAACGGAACTAAAAATATTACTAAATAATGTCAATGTGCTTTGAAAGAATGAACAATTAGAACGTATTTAGTAGCAGATGTCAACAATTAGGGCGTATTTAGTGACAGCTGTAATCTTTTCCGTCAGTAGAAACGTGACAAGACGCCATCTTTTGCCTACGCAATACAAAATAATGAAAATTTATATTGTGTTACTAAGAGTTCCGACTGCTTACGTACATTATTTTATATTCTGGAAGTTGGTGTTGTTGCTGTTGTTGTTTTAAGGGGCGGAACTACGAGGTCATCTGCCCCTCTTAACACAAATTAAAGTACACAAATTTAGAATGGAATTTAAAATTTAGAGGAGGATACCGAAATTTGTAAAGACCGAAAAGTAATAAAACAAAAATTAAATAAAAGTAATAATTATTAAACTAAACAAAAATTACGGAAAAAACACAACAAAATCATCATTCAAAAACGAACAAGTCGTTGAGTCAATGTACACTGAAAAACTTAGATTGCTCTCACTTATAAAGCGGATGACGAGATCAGCAGCCACCACGTCATCGACTAAGTAAATATAAGTTTGATTGTCATCTGCAAACCAAGGTATCATCGTAAGTCAGAAAAATCCACACACTCGGTTAAAATGTGGGCCACGGTGAAAACGGCTCCACAGGTACAAAGTGGGGGGTCTTCCCTTCTCATTAGGTACGTGTGGGTGGATCTTGAATGACCTATCCTTAGCCTACACAACATGACGGACTCCCACTGTGACCGGAAAGAGCTCCGCCACGCGCGAGTAGTTCCCTTGATCGCTCTCAGTTTACTAAGCATTGGGCCAGCTAGCCACTGACTCTCCCAAAATGCCAGTACTTTTCGGCGTAACTGAGAGTGAATATCTCTAGCGGGTACCTCCATTGGTCGAGGTGGTAGTGATACCGCCTCTTTTGCAGCTTGATCCGCTAACTCATTCCGCCAATTCCAATGTGGCTTGGAAGCCACAGAAAGGTGATTCGAGTGTCAGCCCGGCACAACCCGGCTAGTAGGTCGTGGATTCGCTGCAATAGGAGGTGATGCGGGAAACATGTAGCAATTGACTGCAACGAACTCACAGAGTCGGTACACACGAGAAGGTGGATTCGTGCATCCTGTAGTGCAAACTAGCCGGCCCCGTGGTGTAGGGGTAGTGCGCCTGCCTCTCACCCGGAGGCCCCAGGTTCGATCCCCGGCTCCGTCAGGGATTTTAAAACTGACGTGAGGGTTGGAACGGGGTGCACCCAGCCTCGTGAGGACAATTGAGTAGCTGTCTAACAGTGAGACAGCGCCCCGATCACGAAAACCAAGATTAACGGCCGAGGGGACCCGACGCGCTGATCACGCGTCACCCCAATATCTGCAGGCCGAATGGCTGGGCAGCGGTCGCTTGGTCGGCCTTAGCCCGTCATGGGCTGGATAGTGCCAGGGGTTGACTTTTTTTTTTTTTTTTTTTTTAGTGCAAACTGCAGAGCTTCATAGATGGCAACGAGCTCCGCAGTAAACACACTACAGGCCTCAGGCAAAGAGATTTTGGTATTTGCACCATCAATAACGTAAGCACAACCCAACTTCGAACCATCCGTGTATAGAATACCAGCGTCCGGAAATTGGTGAACTATGCTGTGGAAATGGCTCCGATAAACGGAGGCATCCGTGTTCACCTTAGGACCTCGGTGTAGATCTAACCGAATTTCCGGACGCGGGACTTGCCACGGAGGCACCTCGCTAGGTGTCCGGATCATACAGGGACCTACAGCCACTCCTATTTCAGTATATGAGCTGTCGAGTCTAATACCAACCGGCCGAGTGGCACGAGGCTGGTTGGCGTGCTCTGATGGTATTGGGTACTGAAAAGCTCGGATGTTGCGGCATTTGGCAGCATATGCTAAAAACTTACGCTGGCGGGAACACCCGATCCGGCGAGTAGGCTGGGTATCGGGCTGGTCCGGAGGGCACCGGTAGCCAGCCTAACACCACTATGGTGGATACTGTCCAGCATTTTCAAGTTTGCCGGCCTTGCTGAACCGTATACCGCAGAACCATAGTCTAGCCGGGACAGGACAAGGGGTTGGTAGAACCGTAGCAGCACCGTACGGTCAGCCCCCCTACGTAGTGCCAATAAGAAACTTGAGAATGTTCAGTTTCTTGAAACACGCCGTTTTTAGTTGCCGTATATGGTGCTGCCACATTAATTTGCTTTGAAGGGGAAGCGATAAGTGTCAACCAACGGCAACGCAGCTTCCCAGAGATGTATTTCAGGGTGTAAATGTAGCCTCCGGAGCCGACAAAAATGGACGACGGAGGTTTTCACCGATGAAAAACGAAAACCCCGGTCGTGAGCCCACCTGTCGACCTGGTTAATAGCTAGCTGCAATTGCCGTTCCACAATTGCCATACTTCCAGAGCTGTAATGCAGAGCTAAATCGTCTACATACAGCGATGGAACTACCGTGGGCCCGGCGACGGCAACAATGCCGTTTATGGCAACCGCGAACAAGGTGACACTCAGCACAGAACCCTGAGGAACTCCATTCTCTTGAATGTAATAATGCGATAATGTCTTAACGACCCTTACACGGAGAGTCGGACGGACATGAAATTCGCAATGAAAGTCGGTAGATTACCACGGAGTCCCCACTTATGAAGGGTGGAAATGATCCCGTAGCGCCATGTGGCGTCGTAGCCTTTCTCGAGGTCAAAGAAAACCGTGACTAGTTGCTGCTTTCGGAGAAATGTCTCCTGTATGGCACTCTCAAGTCGCACCAGATGGTCGGTGGTGGACCTATGAGAGCGAAATCCACACTGGTACTCAGTCAGGAGACCTCTCTCCTCCAAAACCACACCAGTCGACGGTTCACTATCTTCTCCAGCAGCTTACATAGGCCATTTGTCACACAAATAGACCTATAGCTGCTTACAAACTTGGGATCCTGTCCAGCCTTGGAAATCGGTATCACGATCCCCTCTCGCCATTGAGATGGAAATTCCTCTTTAATGCATATACGATTGAAGAGGACCAACAGTTGTTTTATACTGGATTCGCACAGATGTTTTAACATTTGATTATGTATTTATCCGGTCCAGGAGCCGTATCCCTGCACAGTGCAAGCGCACTGCGCAGTTCCCATTCAGAGAATGGTACATTGTAGTTGTAGGACTCCGAAGCAGCAGTGGCAAAGGACAAGGGGTGAGCCTCTGCCTCCCGCCTCAGAGTCAGAAATGTAGGATCGTAACTCCCAGAGCAGGATACATCGGAAAAGTGCGATCCAATACTGGTGGCAATGGCGAGAAGGTCCATGATGATTTCTCCATTGATGGAGACTCCGGGTATCGTCAATGATGTCGGGAGTCCGGAGATCCGACGATGCTTAGTCCACACCTGAGATGAAGGAGTATGCACCGTCATGGCTGACACATAATTTTCCCACGTCGTTTTCTTACTCTCCCGAATCAGATATCGGGCTCTAACGCATCCTTTTTAAGGTGATAAAGTTGGTCATGGTGTTTTGCCTCCAATAGCATTTGAAAGCCCGTCGACGTTCTTTAATGGCTGCTGCAATCTCGGCTGTCCGCCAAGGAACAAGCTTCCGGCGGAAGTTGCCGAATGGGGAAGGTATTGTTTCCTCTGCCGCAGCCAAAATACCATTCGTTATGTGAATGGTATGATCATCGACACTCTCAAAGGTATCTTCGGAAAACACCGCACGTGCTGTGAAAGGTGGCCAATTAGCCCGACGGAGAAGCCATCGACTTGGTAACTCGATGGCTCTCTGATTCGGAAGAGTAACGATAATCGGGAAATGGTCACTATTACAAAGGTCTTCGTGTACACCCCACTGTAGCAGGGGAACCAGCGCACGACTGCACAAGGTGATATCGACACTTGAATAAGTGCCGTGTACAATAGAGAAGATCGTAGGTTCCCCTGTGTTCAACAAACACAGTTCCAGCCGCCTGATCAGTCTCTTAAAATCTCTCCCTCTACCGCTAGTGGAAGCGGACCCCCAGATGGTGTTGTGGGCATTTACATCTTCCAGAAGGAGAAAAGCTGAGAGACTAGATCCACCAGCCGGTTGTAATCCAGTTGAGAATCAGGCGAAATGTACACGTTACATACTGTTGCCATTACTGGCAACGAAGTACGAACTGCAACTGCTTCTAGCTGAGTACGCAGCGGCACCCCTTCACTAAAGAGTGCAGACGCCACCGGCGGCCACAGTTCCGTCCACCTGGTCCTGAGAGAAGAGTTTGAAATGACGCATTGTTGTCTCATGTCCAGGATGAAACCTGGATTCCTGAAGACAGACAATGGTAGCCGTAAACAGAGAAATTAATTGGCGTAATTCAGCGAGATGTCAAAATAGCTATTGCAGTTCCATTGTAATAGTGCCATAGTGTGGCACTATTGCAGTTCCATTGTAATAGTGCCATAGTGTGGACTTAAGTAGAGGATAGTCGTCTACTTTAATGCCTTACCGTTTGCCAAGCATCCCTTTCCTAAGAAGGAAGTGATAGGGTAGGAGAGCACACCTCAGTCTCCACATGTCGGTCGGAGGACGAAGAAAATGGAGGGGGTGCTCTCTGGGTTGGCGCGCGGTTATCGTCGGACTTTCCGGGTCTCGCCAAAGTGGTGACGAGGGACCTTCTCCCGGTCCGAAGACTGGGAGTCCGTCCACGGCACGTCCCGAAAATTATTTTTCCTTGCACGGCGTTGACGTCTATTTGGGGAAGTAGGTGGGCCCTTCCCCCCTGGCGTCTCCGCCCTGCAAAACAATGCAGCACTTGCTGGCACCGCACCACTGGTGGAAGTGGGAGCGGGAAGGCCTGCAGAAGACTTTGCCACTTTGTTTGCAGGAGGGCAGGTGAGACGGTGTATAACATTGTCTCTCCTCACCGCCGGCTTTTCTTTCCTTTTAGATGGGCTGGAAGATGCTCATTTTGGGAGAAGTTTCTTTCTCCGATGGCGCCTGTTTGGACGGTTTAACAGGCTCATTAGATTTGAGGGCCGAAGAAGGTGCCGGGTCCTCCTTCAGGCTAGGTTTCTTCGCGGTTGGTTTACCTGGTGCTACCATTCTGACATTTGGTGTTACTCTGAGAGGTATCACTTGAGGTGCGTTGGCTGCAGGTTTTATCGCTGGAGTAGAGACAGATGCATATGGGGCTGAAAATTGAGGAGCAGTCATTTCACGAAACTTCTTTCTAGCATCATGATATGAAAGTCCTTCCAGTGTCTTCAGCTCCTGAATCTTGGATTCCTTGATGAATTCTGAAAAATCTTTCGATTTAGGAGCGTGGAAGCTCGAGCAGTTAGTGCACACAGGTGGAGGTGTGCACTTTTCACCTTCGTGAACAGCCTTCCGGCAATCCTTGCACACAGCATTTGATATGCAGCGGAAAGACACGTGCCCGAACTTCTGACACTGGTAGCATCGCATCGGTGGTGGTATGTACGCTCTGACATCGCAGCGATAGGATGTCAATTTAACCTGCTTAGGTAGAACGGACCCCTCGAAATGGAGTATAAAGGCGCCCGTACCTACCTTATCATCGCCGATCTTCCTGGTGATACGTCGGATCTTGGTGACCCCACGTTTCTTCGAGTTACGCAATACTTCCTCATCGGAATTCAGAACGAGATCGCGATGGAAGATGACTCCTCGGATCTCGTTCAGCGTCGAGTGCTTTTCGATCTTCACTGGGATCGCACCGAAATGGTCGCATTTCAGCAACTTTTTGGTTTGATCACCACCAGTGGTCTTCAATAAAAGCTGACCGTTGCGTGGTTTTTGGATCCCGTCAAGGTCACCGAATTTATTTTCGATTTCCTCAGAGAACACGATCCCCGTCAGTTCAGGTAGCTACCGGATAACGAGGAGCATTGTCAACCGGGAACCTTTTCAAAAATGCTTCATCCCAACGTGTCAACTTCAAGAGACGGCCTTTTAAGGGTGGCACCCTATAGAGAATTCCGTGAGCGCTTCGGCATCCCGGAAAAAATCCTCCCCGAATACTGCCCACTCCGAACGGGGGCTATCACTGTGGGCGCCACCCAGCCAAGGCAATACCTATCTGGCATAGCAGATATTGCCCGGGGTCCCAGTGCCTCGAGCAGGCACTTCCCCCTTGGCATGCACAGTGATTTGTACAGCTCTTCAGTATTCGGCCATGCAGGGACATTCGTTGTAAGGCGGATACTACTGAAAGGGTACGTGGCGCACCCTCCTGACGTGATGGGGCATACCGTCTAGGCTTTCTGGCCAGATGGCCAAGTTGGTGGCCCTTCCCCTAACAGCATGCATGTTTATTTCTATAGGTCAAATCAGAACTGGGACCAGAAATCCAAAATCGACCTTTATAAGGCCTCCTCTAAGTAGCCTTTTACGACAGGCAGGGGATACAGTGGATGAATTCTGCCCTCCCCAGCCACAGCGGGTCATAACAAATCAAAAACTGGCAAGTTATTCGGCCATGTCGGCCCTAATAGTCGCCTCCTAAGACAGATGGGGCATACCGTGGGTGTATTCTATACCGCACCCACACGGGGGATTCTGGGAGTCATTAGCAATTGAAATTACTGTCCATTATCACTGCTTCACTGGAAATATTTGCTAAATTACTTTAGTACGATATGTGCCTTTAGTCTGCATTTCTTGTTCATTCAACGAAGGCAATTATTGTCATTGCTTGTCATTGCGCAGGAAGTTTCTTTAACTGTCACCGAGGCGTACACAGACGCATACAGTTACGTCACGTTACTGTTGCCAACATGTGGGACACAAAATACATTACACTAGTCATGCGGAGAGAGCGAAGCGAGTAGGTTAGCCACTGTCTGGTCGAAAATTACTGTTTGTACTACAAGCAAGTGGGAGTGGGGCGCTATGTGTGGGGTTATCAATGTGGCATTTGTCCCATAGTTCCCCAGGAATATGGCGGACACATATAGAATTTTACTATTAGAAGTCGTAATCTGATAAGGGGGAGGTGGGTTGGTTATAGACAGCGGAGGAGAAAATATCTATTACTACATTTCCAGAATTTATTATACATCATTACAAAAGGTATTTCGACTAATTTCAGTAGTATAGAAAATGTTATAGTTTGTTTGGGTCTCCTATAGTGTTACCTATGTATTTTGTGAAGGCGTATTTCATGAAGAGAGTACTGGGAATGAGCAAGACATTACCCTCCAGACTAGTATATGTTCTTATGAGAGAAACCTTCTTCATAGAGGACATAAGACTAAAATACTCTCTGCCACCTACCGGATCAAGCCAGAGGATGCAGTGGCTGCGAGAGGTGAAGAGAGAAGAGTTCTACAACACGAGTGTCATATGTGACAGAAACTTGACTTATGAATGTCAAGAACAAAGAGATGTTACCAGGCTAGCCATACACGGTTTTCACCACACTATCTGCAGAAATACCACCTTTCACAAACCGAACAATGAGTGCGTTTGTACTCTGTGTGATCAAAAGTGTAGCTTATAACATACCACTGTGTTCGCCGCCAGCTGTGGTAGCATCTAGTGACCAAGCTCACAGCTAGGTGTCGTTGACGGTAGCAAACGTAGGAACTACTTGAAATTGATCGTCGGAAGTCCTTACCTGAAATACAGATAACACACACTAATACAGCCATCACAATATTAACACTGGTTATCAGACAGATTAGAGATTGTTAAATTCACTAGGTTAAGCAGGCTAATGCTCTTTCGAGCACACCTAAGGGCCATTCTACACGAGCGGGTAAAACGCCGCGTTTCGCCCGCCTCCTACCGCGTCAAAATGTTTCAATCTACACGTCACCGTCAAAACGCGGCGTGTGACCCACCTAGAGCAGACCGCGCCAAAATTGTGCAATCTACACGTGGCGGTCAAAACGTGGCGTGTGAGCAGAAGCGCCTACTATTCTATTCTTTCTACCGAGACAAGTAGTCTAAACCCGTGGCACTACAGCCCATGAAGAGCCTAAGCCTACCAAGCGACCGCTGCCCAGCCCATTTGGGGTGACACGTGGTCAGCGCATCGGATCCCCTCGGCCGTTAATCTTGGTTTTCGTGACCGGGACACTGCCTCACTGTCAGACAGCTACTCAATTGTCCTCACGAGGCTGAGTGCACCCCTTTCCAGCCCTCACGTCAGTTTCTAAAACCCCTGACGGAGCCGGGAATCGAACCCGGGGCCTCCAGGTGAGAGGCAGACGCGCTAACCCGACACCACGGGGCCGGCGAGACAAGTAGTCTACTCACATCTATTGAGTGCAGCGATGGACATGGATACAGTGCAAGTCGGTTGCGTTGCAGGAATCTTATTGTTAAATGATATGCTTAATAATGAACATAATGGGAAAAAGAGGAACTGGAGGATTCATCCCACATTAGCGAATCGATTGTGGCGGTCGATTCCCGATCTCAATAATAAACTTCTCCGTATCAAATATAGTGCAGCGCAACATACGTGAATTCACAGTAAACAACGGGAGGTTACTGACGCGTGTAAACTGCTTGGAAAACGCCACGTGTAGTTTAGTTCGTGGGTCTCCCGCTAGAGGACAGGACGCCTCCAGAAGCGTGCTTCCCGCCGGACGCTTCTCGAACGCCTCCTCCCGCGACCGGCAAAACGCTCGTGTGGACAGACCTATACCGTAATTCATTACTGTAGGTTCTGTCCGATTGCGCGGTAGGAGGCGAGCAAAACGCGGCGTTTTACCCGCTCGTGTAGGATGGCCCTTAATAAATTATTTTAGTGTTACCCAATAAAACGAGATCGTTACCTTAAGTTGCTGCCCGGACATTAGTGTTCACTCGTAAATCCATCTTCTTTTTCATCCTAGCGTTGTCCCGCTTGTGCAGGGTCTTTGTCACTCGTAATTCCATACCGCACTTAATTCACTCGTAAACTCATGCCGCACTTAATTCGCTCGTAAAACCACGCCGCACTTAATTCACTCGTAAATCCATAGGCCTACCGCACTGAAATAGGTTACCGATACATAAAATATTTCAAGCAAACCGTTGACATGGTTACTCACTCATTGTAGGGATCATACTGTGTAGTGTGTGTACAACGCTCATTGTAGCGATCACACTGTATACCACATGACAATCATCTAGTCAGAGTGCGGACCTTACAGAGTTAGCGGAATTACGAGGTCATCTGCCCCTACCGTACAGAGTCAAGGCTGGATTTACCAATAGGCCCCGACCTAGGGGCGCAACATGATGGGGGTGTGCAAAATTAATCCGCAATTTATTTCTTTTGGTCACAAAATTTCTATAAAATGTTATAGACTACAATACACGTATTTTTAAGCGGCATCGGTGGCGTAGTCGGTAACATGCTGAGTTTCTATGCCCAAGATAGCAGGTTCAAACCCGGCCGAAGCCGTCGGATTTTTTAAGAGCGTTAAAAATCCCTCAGTATGCCTTCCTTCGGAGGGGAAGTAAATCCGTCGGTCCCATGTCATAGATTTATGGCATGTTAAAGAACCTTCCACTAATTATACCTGTGTGAAGCTAAATTGTATAGGTTAGGAATGTAAACAACGCTCTTAGGTTTCTACGTTCGTTGCCAAGAGCCGACTGCGGTAACGTCTAGTAGTCTAGTTCTGAACTAGGCCTAGTAGTCCTTGACGGTGGCGTTTGGTGGCAAAAGTAAGAACTATTTGAAAAATTTAAAGTTGCAGTCCTTACTTGAATTAAAAAACAGATACACACACTAATACAGCCATCACATTTAACACCGGTTATCAGACAGATTCTACACACACCCAAAGTACACGGAGCTACATGACCGCGTTGTCGCAGCCCCTAAACTACGGAACCAACCAAAAGATACACGTATTTCGAATAATTTTATGATTTAAATTAAACTTTCCAAAATTTTGACCCTTTTTCAATTTATATTGTGGCCATCATTTTCCAACAAATGTTTTGCTACAGCAGATTTTTCGACTTCAGCTTTAGAACAGGAATGTTTTATGATTTATTGGGAGAAAATTTAAGTCTTGAATATTAATATCAGTTTAATTTGAATAATTCATTATGCATAGTTGTAGGTTGTATGATGTAATGTATACAGTATGTATATCTGAATATCTGTTAGTGTATAATGAGTCTTAAATGGTTTAAACTTATTTTAATATCCCGTTTGCCTATTTATTTATTTATAGTTTATATATACACATTTAGAAACAGTTAATTCTCTCATTATTTTAATTTACTTAATTGATTTTACTTCACGATACAATAGAATAAAATAACAAGAAGTTCCGTGAAGAACTATACAGCCTACTTTTCATGCCAATGATTATTCTACAGTATATGAACGTATCAAGAATAATGACGAAATTAAGTTGGTAATATCGAAATATCTAATTAGTTCAAAATATACCTGGTAAAATGTAGCCTAATAGAGCACTACAGTTGGCAGCCCTGGTGACTGAATATATTCTTAGTTCCATCTCTTAAGGTACAGAATACAAAATTTGGTTGAAGTCCAATGGACGTTACATGCAGTTAGACACTGGATCTATCAGCACGCGTAAAAGCATGTTGCCAACAATACCATGCGTGTGCTGGTCAGAAATAATCTAAAATATTATGATATCTGTTGTGCCAATTTTGGATGAAATACGTTTGTTAGTATAGAAGTTACATGTATTTTAAAATTGGACATATCAGCAGGCATAGAATCATGTTGGCAGCACTGCCTTGTATTAATTACTCCAAATTAATCTAGAATGTCAGGTGCTATACGTGTGCAAAGTATAGAGCTGTTGGCTTGCATACTTTCTGATATATTGATATTAGGGTAAAAATAATATAGACAGCATTTATTAACAGTTGGCAGCCCTGATTGCTCTTAACAATACGAATAGTAATATCTGTTATGGTACGCATAGCACATACGAAATTTGGTTGAAATCCAACTGATAGTATAGAAGTTACATGTATTTAAAAATTGGTACTATCAGCAGGTTTATAATCATGTTGGTAGAACTGACGTATATAAGTTACTCCAAATTAATCTAAAATGTCATAATATACGTGTGCATAGTTTAAAGCTGTTGGCTTGCATACTTTCTGATATATAGGTATTTGGATGAAAAAAAATAGAGAGAGCAATTATTAACAGTTGGCAGCCCTGATGGCCTTAAGAATACGCTCAGTCATATCTGTTTATGAACAGATATTACATACAAAATTTGGTTGAAATCCAATTGATAGTGTAGAAGTTATATGCATTTAAACATTGGACCTATCAGAAGGCTTAACATTATTTTGGCAACACTGTCATGGTTGGCCTCCTGGAAATTAAACTGAAATAGTCTTATCTACATGTGTGCCAATTTTGGAATAGCTCCCATGCATACCTTGCAAGATATCCAACATGGAGCTCAAATTTCTAGTGCGTTTTTTCAGCAGTTGGTAGCACTGACATCATTTTCAAATATGGACGTGAGATATTCCGGTGCACATCTTTACTCATACTAAATTTGTTTTTGATTGCTGCAGCCGTTAAGGAGTTGATAGGGGGGGACACACACACAGCCAGACAGACAGACAGAAGGACAGACAGACAGACAGACAGACACACATTTTCCCGGATCGATCTCATAAGTCAACTTTTTCCTCATTTTTGCAAAATGTGAAAAATAGGCTAAAAATTACCTTCACAGAGACCTTTCTGAGGTATAAATTCTCACTCCTTCACGATGGTATGAAGAGGGGGCGGCAAAACCCCACGGGCCTAGAAGCGCATAAAATCTAAATTCGGCCCTGTACAGAGTACGTTGGTGGTGCTCAGGGCCGGATTAACTATACTGTATATAAGAGCATCCAGCGTTTAGAAAAGACAGTGGAGCCGTATGGCGACAGTGTTGCTAACTCTAGGCAGAGGTAGCGCTGACGTCATACGTTATGTTCACCCGCGTCGAGTACTGCGTTTTCATAAGTTAGCGACACAATGCAACCCCAGCAGCTTCCTTAAAAAGAACATGCCCATGAAGGAGCAGTTTTGCAGGTGTTAACGGATTGGACCAGTATTAAGCATACAGTACGCGAAGAGAACCAATATCGACATTCATTTCGTTGTGATATGACGCATTACTGATTGACAGATGTCGAGAGCACAACCCTTCCTTCCTTCTCGGATGTACTGTATGCTGACGATGTTAACAATTTTTACGTCAGCAATACTGTTGATCATCACCTTTTCTTGTTATTAGTTAGGTTATAATTTAGTTTCTTTCAATTTAATTCTTATTGTTTTGTTTAGATGAATATTTCGAATATTGTAGCGAGTTAGCCGTGCGGTTAGGGGCGCGCAGCTGTGATCTTGCATTCGGGAGATAGTGGGTTCGAACCCAACTGTCGGCAGCCCTGATTCGATCGAAGAGAAAATAAAACAGACACACAACATTAACACCAATGACGGATAGTGCTTCAATACTTATGTTGCCGTCGGAACTGAGCACGTGCTCCACTCCGGGCGAGCATGCAACACAGAACGAGGCTCTTCTTTCCAGCGTGCTAAAATCGAAAATTTTTAAATTACTAAGACGTAATATAAACGATACATGTATGCAATTACAAAGGTAATCAATTGGCAGATAATTGTAGGAAGCTATTATGACGAAAAATATATAAGTTCAGAGTTCCTTCATGATAAAAGGTGAGGTAACAAAACCAGTGTAGGGGGGGGGGGGTCCGTTAAAAGTAAAAGCCCATAAGACCCACAGTCTTTTCTAAACGCTGGATGCTCTTATAGCACAAGTAATGCGACGGACCCCGCGAACCTGGGAGCCCCACACCTAGAGCAGAAAAGTTCAGCTATTGGCGACAGGAGTAAAAGTTGCGACAAAGCGCAGATTTGCTGCATTGCCGTGCTGTAGCCAAAGGACGACATTCTCCCGCAAATGCATTATACTTAATGAATTGTGGGAGAAATAATTATTTATCTAAGAACTTAATCAAATCAAAAAGATACAGCCAGTCTGAGAGACTAGACTTTATATCATTTCAAATGACGCTTGCTACAAATGCTACACATGTTAGAAAGGCTCAGGAGGGCTTCTTGCTTCACTCGAAGCCCCAGGAATCTTTGCACTCTGCTGCATGACGTCACGCACTCGCCGTCTCCGTATCGCATAACGCCAGACCCCAGGAGTAAACTCAGACTCAACAGACTCCATTACCCTTTAACTTAGGCTTCCCGCACGGGGACTGCATAACGTCACGCACTCGCCGTCACCGTTCGCATAACGCCAGACCCCAGGAGTAAAGTCAGACTCGGTGCATATGCACTGAACAACATGATGACGTCATACACGCCGTAACCGTGACGCATAACGGTAGACCTAAGCATAACGATGAAGTCGACAAGATCATTTGAAATGATAAAAACGTATAAAATAATGCAAACTCACATCGGAGTGAAAGGAGCCCAGTATGGCACCAGACTCCTAGAATTTTATATCGCCTACAGGCGTTATATGACCGAAAGAGATTACTACTACTAGTGAACTGTAGTGTGTGTCTTTTGACTGTGTGCTGGTCATCTTTGTCCGAAATGTTCTCATCGTCTAACTTCTAAGTAACTATCGACCTTCTGAGACTGTATCAGATGATCGTTCAAGGTAGACTATGTTTATTTGACGTACCTTACCGGTATTTATTTTTATATTTACATACAGTTTACATTGTTGGGGACCATGATAAGATCTTGCCACTGCCAGCTGGATCGCATTACCCTGGCTGCTTTCCATTTCCTAAAGTATGAATTCAAAACTTAACAGATTCAGATTCATTTCTCATTATTAGGCTATATTGTTATTATTAAGCTGAAGCTGCCGCTGTAAACGACTATTAAACCATCCAAACCATGGCGAGCGGGGATGATAAGTAGCTATGCTCCATCTAGAATTCTAGCATAATAAGCGAACATCATCCCAAACTGCCGGTGAACCAATGAGCGAACTGGACAGTCAATAACTAAGTTAACTGACGAAATTATAAATCCCTCTAAGTCATTATGCGAACATTAATTCAAATCGCCCATTGTCAAACCCCTTAACCAAATCAAATTAAATAGTAACGATAACATGTAAATATTAATCAATTTATAGAAAAATTTATTACCGGTAATCTAAAAATCATTTCTTCCCCAAATTAGATTCAAATCCAGGCAGAGGAACGCTTGCCATACCGGTACCTGGCGGGTGGCCACACATGCGATTTGTCACGCTGGATTTCTGCGTGAAAGACATCTGTCGGGGATAGCAGTTTTTTATTTATTTATTTATTTATTTATTTATTTATTTATTTATCGTATGGCTTTAAGTGCCGGGAGTGTCCGAGGACATGTTCGGCTTGCCAGAGGCTGTAGCTGCTTCTAACGGACACCCATAGGGTGAGCTACAAGTTGCGTTCAATTTCAAGTAGTTCCAACTTTCGCTACCAGATGTCACTGCTACCTAGTGGTGAACGTTGGAACTTTGATAGAGCGTTCCAGCGAAATCTAACCTAGAAATTTAGCTTCACACAAGTTTAGTCTGTGGAAGGATCTTTTACATGCCATAAATCTATGACATGGGACCGCCGGCTTTACTTCCCCTCCGAAGGATACCAGTGATGCCTAGCGACGTGAAATGACAGTATATTATATATGCCATGTATACTGTATTGTCATTCCACGTTCCTAGGCGTCACTGCTTTCCCCGTGTTTGCACGGCGTGATTTTATTAGTGTGTTGTATATTGTGAGTAGCTAAGCATCACCATTGCTTTGCGTATGGAAGGCATTCCATTAAATAATAACTCCGTTGTTGCGTTATCTTTTGCGTTGATTATTCTTCGTCGTCGTCATCGTCAACAAAAAAAAAAAAAGTCAACCCCTGGCACTATCCAGCCCATGACGGGCTAAGGCCGACCAAGCGACCGCTGCCCAGCCATTTGGCCTGCAGATATTGGGGTGACGCGTGATCAGCGCGTCGGGTCCCCTCGGCCGTTAATCTTGGTATTCGTGATCGGGGCGCTGTCTCACTGTCAGACAGCTACTCAATTGTCCTCACGAGGCTGAGTGCACCCCGTTCCAACCCTCACGTCAGTTTTAAAATTCCTGACGGAGCCGGGGATCGAACCCGGGGCCTCCGTGCGAGAGGCAGGCACGCTACCCCAACACCACGGGGCCGGCGTCGTCATCGTCGTCAAAGAAAATATTGGATCCATCATTTCTCTGTTTTTAAAGTCTTGGTCCTTTGTATCGTAAAGGCACGGATATCTTCGTACCGCACCTCCAAAATTATTTACTCACGGTACGGTGCGGGGCTCCCAGATAAGTTTAGAGTAGGGAACCTTTTTTGACGTGACGACGTCAAATAAATTGTTGGAATACAGTGACGTTCGTGAAGAAATGTTACAGTGAAAGGTGTTGATATTTATTTATTTATCGTATGGCTTTTTAGTGCCGGGAGTGTCCGAGGACATGTTCGGCGCGCGGACACCCTAAAGGGCGAGCTACAAGTTCGGTTCAATTTCAAGTTGTTCCAACTTTCGCCACCAGATATCAATGATACCTAGTGGTGAACGTTGGAACTTTGATAGAGCGTTCTGACGAAATCTAACCTAACAAATTTTGCTTTACACAAGTTTAGTCTGTGAAAGGATCTTTTACATGCCATAAATCTATGACATGGGACCGCCGGCTTTACTTCCCCTCCGAAGGAAGGCATACTGAAGGATTTTAACGCTCTTAAAAAATCCGACGACTTCGGCCGGGTTTGAACCCGCTATCTTGGGCACAGCAGTTCAGCATGCTACCGACTACGCCACCGAAGCCGCTAGGTGATGATAAGGATTGTGATGCGGCTTTCATCATCTCGAGGAAGATTTCTGTAGAAAAGTATTTCTTTATGATCAAAGGAAGCCAAGTAGTAACGATTTCAGTGAAAAGGTAAAAAAAACACACATGGCGTCCGTGCGCTTTCTAAGCTAACGCTGGGCAAACCATTAAAAGTATCCATATACCATGAGTGTAAGAATTGTTCAGCATGAAAAGTTCTACAAATGAGTCCAGGAGAGCATATCTCTATCTTCAATACACCGCCCACTATAAGTGTTTTTACGTGTTCATTTCTTCCAACAATCTCCATTCAAATTCTGAGGCGACAGTTTACGAGCTGGCTAGTGGCGAGTCTATCACCTCAGTTACAGCCTAGCTAGCGGGAGAATATATTACCCCTGATACAGCCAGCAGCAAACTGTCGAGTCGTGTTGAGTTAAAACTTCAGAGAAGAGTGGTTGTGTTTGGAGTTTCCCTGGAAGTGCAACTCAGCTTTTCTTCATATCATCGACTATGAACTTTCCGTTCCGCAAAATACATAATTAATAAATATACGAAGCTGAAATTTCGCAAGAGCGACAGTTTTAAAGAAATCAGTCAGAGAATACGTTGTCACGCTCAAATATCGTCGCACATCGTAGTTGCACACACCCAATATTTTTTTAATTTCTTTTTACACTCTCTTTTAAACAGAAAGCAAAGCACAAAATAACTGGCACGGAGTAAAAACCAAAGAACCTCAAGGCCCCCAAGGTGCTCTCCACTCATGGCCTTCGCAGCACAAAACAAATAAGAGCACAATAAAACAATATCGTCTTCTTCCCGCAAGTGTGGCCAGGCATTGTGGGGGAAAACATGCCAACAAAATTGACGTCGGCCCATTCTCCAGTGGGCGAACTTGAAAAAATGCCTTGTCGCTTGATCCGCTGCGGGAAGTCACGCTGTGTGTGGCCGGTTCCGCAGTGTTGTGCATTTTATCGCGGGATTTCACGCAGTCCCGCTGCGGGAAATCACGCAAGTGTGGCCGTGGCCTCAGATGCGTACAAGATAGGTTGCAGCACCAACCCACTGTGATCGCCGCGACTTTTTAAAAGGGAAAGATTACTGCCGGCTGGATCTCATCCCTCCTGGCATGCGAGCCCACTGGCAGTGCTTAAAAAGAAGGATTCTTAAGTTTGGAGATTAGTTAGTTATTGTTGTTTTAAGGGACGAAACTACGAGGTCATCTGCCCCTCTTAACACAGATTAAAGAATACAAATTTGGAATTGAATTTAAAATTTAGAGGTGGACACCTAAATTTGAAAAGACCTAAAATTAATAAAACAAAAACTGAATTTCTTTAAAAAAAATACGAGCCTTACAGTAGTCGCATATGATGTGTAACATCTGACATAGAAGAAACCTCACGTGAAATTGTTGATACACCGGTATTTTATAGTATTATTGGCACAAACATTAATCTATTGTAAAAGGGAGTGTTTTACAGATATTGTAGTTTATAATACGGAACTCATTTTATTAGATGATTTGTAGCTTCCCCCAGCACTAGCCTAAATAAAGAATACGATATGGATCAACTAGATTAATAGACGCGACACCGCTCATAACCTGAAATTCCTTATAAACAGATCCTCTTGATTCACAAACCAACACGTAATTTCATATGGATTCTTTTAAAATGAGTCATATTGATATGATAAATATCGTATAAAATTATAATCTGGTAGCAAAAATATCTACCCCTCCCAGGATTTGAACCCAATATCTCTAGATTCACAGTCATACGCAATAACCGCACGGCTATTTCGCCTACGCAAACTTTGCGCACAAGATGGTGACTTATTTCCACGTTCCAATAATACTGCATTACGGAATTAAGATTCATTTATATTTTGTTTGTTTCGATAATGTTCCTGAGTGACATTGAGTTTAAAATGCCTTATGCCAATGCAATGCCGACTTCTTACAATGTTTGATATTAAGGCATTTTACCATTTAAATACTGATACGAAGACTTCGAACATGTACCATGTCATTTGTTTAAATCACTTGACACCAGAGTTCGCATGAGCGTTTTCCGTTCAGTATGTCATATACAGTACATTCCACATGGCCGAGAGTGCGTCATGGTATCAATTTTCGACACCGCGCGCTGATTGTTTCTCTTACCAGTGCCAGCTGGATCGATCGAGTTGGCAGTGCGTCTTATACTTCCGTAAGATCCACCACTGCCAGCTAGGGCACACTTCCATTCGATCGATCGAGCGGGCAGTGCATACTTCCGTTGTCCACCACTGCCAGCTAGTACACTTCCGTTTGATCGATCGAGCGGGCAGTGCATACTTCCGTTGTCCACCACTGCCAGCTAGTACACTTCCGTTTGATTGATCGAGCGGGCAGTGCATACTTCCGTTTGATCCACCACTGCCAACTCGATCGTTTCGATCCACTTCCGTCCCCAATTTTCAAAATCACTCCCACAAAACTATCCAGCAACCGAGCGGAAAGGTGTTACACATCATCCATCAATAATAATTATAAAAATAAACAAAAATTACGGGTGGAAAAAATTGTCATTCAAAAACGAACAAGTCGTTGAGTCAATGTTCACTGGAAAATTTAGATTGAAGTTTGGAGATTAACGGACATGTAAGCATTACACTAAGTTAGTATTTTTTGTTATTCAATCACCGTCTGTCTGTTAGGTAGTCAGCCCGAAGGCTGGTTGGATCCTCAAAAAGTACCACCGTTAGGTTATGTGGGTAGATACCCACAAAAACCCAAGGCAGCGTTATATTAAGACGTACTAGGCAAGATGAGGAGTGAGGTAGTTTGCCATTGCTTTCCTCACTGAGTCAGAGCAGCAGTACTAACCCTATGAGTAGAACCTTACACAGCATCCATAGGCACTGGCTGTATCCTGAATGTCATTACTAAGCACCACCCATACCTCAGTAGCTTCCATATAATCACAGCCATGAGTGAGACATCGATGAAAAGCCACATTTTACTCTAGCCTGTGCCGACAGACAAATGCAAATGTACTGCATTCATCAAGAGATGGCAAACAGGCCACATTCAATCATCATAAAGTATAGACTATAATATTAATTTAGACACATACCTTAATAACGAACAAATTGTCAATATAAAAGAAAACAAAAAATACTTGGTGGTGAAGGTGATTGTGTTTATGGGATCTAGCTTATTTTCCCATAATAATAATAATAATAATAATAATAATAATAATAATAATAATAATAATAATAATAATAATAATAATAATAATAATAATATCGTATGGCCTCGGTGGCCGGGTGCAAGCTTTGTTATTTAACACCCAAAGGGTAGCTTGCATGTCGATTTTCGTTGTTCCTTGAAGCACTATGAAAGTCAAGGAGGTTAGATATCTAAGCTCCTTGAACACTATAGCGCTTTCTAGTAGAGAAATGAGGAACTTTGTGTTGGCGGAAACTCCCGAGATTAATTTTGCCATTATGAACACGGCCTACTGAATTCAAATGGGTTCTTTGACATGCCAACATCGTATGACATGTGAGTCGTATTTTTGCCGCCTTTCAAAAATCACTTACCACGGCCAGGAGCGAACCTGCAATCTTGGGGTTAGTAGACCGACACGCTATCCACTCACCCACCGTAGCAAGCATTTTCCCGTAATGATACGTATGATAATTAAAAATATACAACTAACTTACGTAATAGAAGAGATGAAAATAAAAGGATAAGGGAAATAATTTTATTTTTATTTTTTTATTTAGTCAATTTACCCTCTAGGTTGGTGGTACCCACGAACTCAGTGAGGGAACTCACCACTACCACCTCTATGGGCAGTGTCCTGGAGCCTGGAACATCTGGTCGGGATGGATACAACTGGGGAGGTGTGATCAGCATTCGCCCAGGCGGCCTCACCTGCAAAGCGAACAGGGGCCACATGAGGGATGGGAAGGGATGGGAGATTGGGATGGATAGGCGAGGAAGAGGGAAGGAGGCGGCCGTGGCCTTACAGTAGGTACTGCCCCCGTAAATTGAATTATTTAGGGACAAACTGAGAGTATTTTCCGTCCCCATGATAAAATTTAACTAGCAAATATAATTTCTGGAAATGTGACACAAGAGGGTCGTGTTACAAGCTCGACGCTGTGGGAGAGCCCGATCACGTGATATGTTGCACAATGGACGCTTCTAGAAGGCTATTCTTAGCATAGCAACAGCGAGTTTGGAAATTAATATTATAAATATTGTTATAAATTATGCAATTGGATCCCAGTCCACAGCCAATGAGGAGAGGTCTTATTGAAGACGGGATCAACTTTAATTACACAACATGAGGAAATTATGCATTTAGGCCCTTAGAAGAAGATTTTCTTATTTGGTAATGAAGAGAATATTAAGAGAAATTATGTCTGATAATTTAAAAACCGCAGATCGGTTAATCTACGCAGTAATAAGCATCAGAAATCTACGCGCTAAAATTATGGTGGGAGATTGATATGGCCGCCAAAAATACGACTTAGAGGGGGGAGATCCAAGGATCGAGGTTCTTATTCCAGCAGACTTTGAAGAGTGAGGAAGTGATTTTACTGGGTTAACGGAGATCCCAAAGCTTAGTCCGAGTGCGACGATTGTCGACTTGTGAAGGCGCGAGGGTAGCTAGGTGGAGCGTTAGAGATCACCGCACTTCCATTCTGTGCGAAGTTGCGAGGAACATAGTAGTGATTATATCTCTCATAATATTGAGATTGGAAGTTAAATAAGTGAACATTTATAAAGAACAGGTCGCCTACTATATAGTGTGAAAAGTCGAGCGCTTAAATATTCACCGTTTCGACAATATCAGCCTGTCTAGTTACATTTCCAAATGTGTTGGAAACAGAGCTGAAGATCATTATAAATTGCAACGTGAAGTTGGCAAACGCAGTTCAAGTGAATAGTGGCGGAGAACTTTTAGTATTGGTGCAACACATAAACATTAACAGAATGACTATTATTATTATTCTAACATTATCATTCAACTTAATATTGTTGATATGATGAACTAAACAGTCATGCGCCAGAGACATATTCAATAGCAGAAGTGAAGATACAACTATGGAGCTTCGTTAGACAACGTATTCTTGAATACAGACGTAGTGTACAGTCCCCCTTGTGCATTTTCGTCAGTCTACGAATACTAATATAACATCAATTAGCAATGGAAACATTTCATTCACTATTAATATGAATATTTCCATAATTGTATTCCAATGATGAAGCCGATACATATTTACGACGGAGAATGGAGACTTTACAGAAGAGATTTGTTGAGATGCTAGGGAAGGTAACCCAGCAACCCAGAAGAATTTCTTTCGAGCCCTGTCGAATGTTGGTGAATTCCAGAGAGAGACGTTTCTTATCTCTGAGGTCGCAGATCCAAGGTTCGAATGCAGATCCATATCAGTGTCTTGTACTGAGGAAACATCTAAAGTATTGTGGCAATACTTACATTGATCTTCAAGTTTTCGTCTAAATAAGGTATTAGTGTATCTCAATTGTTATATAGAGCTTGATTAGTGACATTCTGAGCAGCAATCTTATTCCATATGTTCGGCGATTTTATTACATATTTCTATGTTTCCACATTTCATGTATTTCAGTGCTTTTAAGTATTTTTCACTTCAGATGTGTGTTGAGATTTTTATGCTTCAAGATTACTTAGAAGATGATTGCATTTCATCTATTTTTCAATTTATTCTACGAATCAGTTGTGGAACTGACATTAAAATTTTGTTTGAGGAGCCATATTGCCTCATTGGAGACTAGTCGTTTCGATTCTCGAATTTTAATAATTTCATTGAACCAAGTATTCTGACATTGTGTCATAGCTTCAAATTAAATTCTTATTAAATTTAATTTGAGCACTCTAATGTAACGACATATAACTTCAAGAAAAGAAGAAACATCGAATGATATTCTTATATCATTATTGTACATAAACTGTCGACGATCTAAGAAATACTAGTCGTTTGATAAGACCAAAGTCTTTATTCCTATGAACATTCTTTGTGTAGAGTGGAAAAACATTAAGACTTTGACAAACCTTTCTTATTATCTGTAAAGCTAAGAGCTTTGTTCATTTAATATGTTAGAGGAAATTCCTTTTGATAGAAGATTATTCAAATCTTTGGCTAGGAATTCAAAGCTAGTTTATCCCGGTCAGGATTGAATTCTATCTGACACTATAAATAACATGTGTGTTATTTTATCCTATTTGTGTAAAATCAAGTCATTTTGTGGACATGATATTACAACGATAAACAATTTATAGCTAGACAAGTGATATGAAACAGGAGTATTATTTTTATTACATGTATTTGCGACAGACGAGTTAACAGTTAATTATCTTGTTGTGGAGTAAACTTTAGGAGGTTAATCACGACTGTCTAATATCGTTCATTACAATTGGAAGTTTCGTTTGAAGAACTTACGTATGTATAATTGTAGTCCAGTAATCATGTGCAATGATACTGAGGGTCATGCCATTATTTGAGAGAAATTCCTACATAAGATATGTTAATAACAATTAATCCCTTTTGATTAGTGTTTAACATAGTAGATGATAATTGTTTATGCCATATATACTGTTATATGAGGTTTTGTAGAGCTATGGAGTGCTCAGGCGAGGGAATTCCGCATTTTTAGGAAGTCAAAGTATTTTTGTTCTTTGATTAAAAGGCATGTATCATGATAAGAGCCGTTGTATACAAGTAGTTCAGTTCTTGTGAATTAACGATTTAGCTGTGTTAACAGGAGGGTTTCAGCGGAAAAGCAACATGAGAAAGATTGTCTACTCACGTCTATGATACTATTATTAAAATTTTATTAAACCAGAATTTATGTAATTAAGTACAGTTCACCTTAATCAGTCGACTGTATTATACCGATTTTTTTTAGCGTATGGCGTTTAGTGCCGGGAGTGTCCGAGGTCATGTTCGGCTCGCCAGTTTTGTAGCTACTTCGAGGCGGACACCCAATGGGTGAGCTACAAGTACCGTTGGGGAGGAATGTTGGATGGGAGGGTCGAGGAGTTGGAAGGTAGCGGCTGTGGCCTATAGTTAGGGACCAACCCCGGCATTTGCCTGGAAGGAAGATGGGAAACCACAGAAGACCATCTTCAAGGTTGCCGGCGGGCGGATTCGAACCTCCTCGCCTCCCGGATGTGAGCGACTGCCAACAGTCATGCCACAACGACCTCGGCTAACTCACCATTATACCGATAATGTAATGAAACTTATATAAGACAAGGTGAATGCAGTATATTGAAACTACAGAACGTTAAAGAAAGAGTGGTTATGTAAAAAAACAGTGTATATATTTAGTTACGATTTTTATTGTAACCGAGAAGTTAGAATCTCGGAAGTGTCACGTTAGCAACACTAGATAATGGATATTATGATAAACATATTACATGTAAATAATTTTGTGGAAATGATTTAATTAGTTAAACAATTTAATAGGATTTATCAATCAATTGTTTTGGAATAGAGTGTGTTTATGAGCGGATGTTTAGGGAATGAATGATTGTTTATTGTTAAGAGCATATGTGGAACCGTATTGGTCTAGAACAATCCGGAGTGCGAATGAGAGAGTGTATAAAAATTTTTAGAATGATTGGTTAAGAAATAGGGCAGTTATATGAACTTTTGTAAGATCTAAATATTAATGTTTACGTGTTTTATAAATGCACACATGCAGTCTCTGTGGGCTAGCAAGTATGATTCACCGTTAGCTCTGGGGAGCGATGACATAATATTTAAGCAGGTGTGGACTCACTGCCTTCTGTTTATTGTATACACCATTTTCGAGTACGGCATGGTGCCGATATTTCATTGATAAAACCAAGTTTTAGTAATATGTAGAGTTGAAAGGAGGTGTGAATGAGTGCGTGTTTTTAATTTTAATGTTAATTTGATAAATTCATTTGTTGTTATTTTGTTTATAGTAGATTAGTTTACCTTTTTGTTAATAAATTTGTTCAGATTGTTTTCCATTGTTGTTGGAGTGATTCATTTTAAATATAAGGAGCAGAGTATTGTGGATATAGTGTAGGCGAAGCTGAAGTCCCAGTCCCCGAGGTAAGTAAAGGTGAGTGCCCCGTGTAGTTGGTTGTTGATCCACAATATTCTTGTAACTGCTGTCTGTAAATCCCTAAAGACCGTGTTGGAAGCGATTTCTAATGTTGTATATGCCGGAGCAATGAGAAATAGGCAATCCAGCGGGGGCAATGGATATTCCAACAGGATCCTTTCCGGATTATCGGGTACAGTGGACTACCATCCCGGCATTTGCCCGAAGACAAAGTGGGAAACCACGGAAAACCACTTCGAGGATGGCTGAGGTGGGAATCGAACCCCCTCTACTCATTTGGACCACCCGAGGCTGAGTAGACCCCGTTCCAGTCCCCATACCACTTTTCAAATTTCGTGGCAGAGCCGGGAATCGAACCCAGGACCTCCGGGGCGGCAGCTAAACATGCTGACCGCCACGCTACGGAGGCGACTAAGGGAAATAAAACCCAGATAATACATTCAGTACAATAACCTATCGTGCACTATAAAACTACATTATTGACCATTACGTATGAATGTTGCTGACTGAATATTGAACCCTTATTGATCTACGATAAATAAGTATTCATAATTTATTATTATTATTACTGCAGCCCAGGCAGTACTTGTGGAAGTTGATGAGGATAAAGGCAAGGCAGCGTGTCGCAATGATTGCCACAGAAGTAGCAAGTGGTAGCTATTCTTGAAAACGGCCTGGTAATCTGAGTTCAAGGCCAAATTGTGTAACAACTTGCACCAGAATTGGAATCATAAAGGGATGGTCACGAGTTTCTTGCAACCGACCTACGATTGAATCACCCAATCAGGAGAGACCAAGCCAAGATCACGCGATGTGTGGTGTAGTGGTAGTGTACTTGTAAAAATGACGGCGGTCATATGTGTATTTCTTTTGTTGGTCACGTGTTAACTTACTTGTGTTGATTTGTGTGAGAAGTCCTAATTTTAGGCAGTAATGTTTTTGCTACGGCAGTTTTGATTCCAATTTCACGCGGAAATTATTGTGTTGTTTATTTTAAGTATAGGAAGTGTCGGTTTAGTTTTTAGCGTTGTATAGCTGTTCCCCGCGTCTGTCTAGCTCTAAGCAATGTGGATTCGTCGTCTGAAAGTTCATTCTGGATGATGACGAATCATGCATTCGATTGTACTCATCGTGAAGCATGTAGAACAGCACGCGCGCATACATTTGTCACTTTTGTTGATTTTTCTTTGGGACATTTGGTCCAAGTATTAATCTCTCCAGAGATTTGGCCTAGTTTTGGCATATTTAATTTATTCAGTGGGAGTCTTATGGGAGTTTTGTTTTGTTAATTCTTGTTGTAAATAGCTGATCTGTTTATTAAATTCATTTGTTTTAACCCTGGCTTCACTTTTTCCTGCATGTTATTTTGTTATATGTTACCCTGCATGTTAATGAAGCGCTTTAACAACAACTTACGATATGGACTGTTACACCCCCCGAAACTGAGTCTCATAAGCTTCTTTGCAAGGGTTTATAAAACAAAAATGGCTGCCCAAGTGGGACTGTTGTTGTTGCTTCGCTGATCTCATATTTATTTCGCTGAGAAATAATGCCAGGTCAAGCGGGCAAAGTAAATTCAGTAAATTGAGGCGATGTTGTACCGCCATGTGCATTAGTAAAATCACTGAGTTCCTAAAGTTAGAGATATTGAACAAGGTTAGAATTTGATATTGTATTTGTTATTAACTTGTTCTGGCGGCCGGCATTAAAATTAGAAAATTTGCATATTATTGAACTCAGTCAAAGCAGGAAGGTGTTGCCTTATATTTGACATTTAATTAACTTTGGTTAATGAGCGTCTTCGTAAATTCTGTTGGTTAGGAATTTAAAAGCAGATCACTAGGGAGTTAGTTTGTTGTTTGGAAATAAGAGTAATTTATTCAGTAAAATGTTGATTACTGAAATTTTTATTAAATTAGAATCAGTAATATTTAAATGTTATGACATGTATGCGTGAGTATGACTGAAATCTCGGTGCATGACCCTGTTTTTTCTCTGGTTATATTTGTGTATTGTGCAATGGCGAGTGTTGAGGAAATTAAGGGATTGTTGGAACAGATGTCCGCAAAAACGGAAAAACAATTAGAACAGATGTCGATCCAGATGTCCGCGAAAACGGAAGAAGAATTAGAAGAACAGTTTAAAATTCAGAACGAGCATAATGATAAACAATTAGTGCAGATGTCCGATAAAAAGGAAGAACAGTTAGTGCAGATGTCCGCGAAAACGGAAGAACAGTTAAAGAACAGTGAAAAACAGTTACACGACATGAGCGGTAATATTTCGGTCCAATTACAGGTCCAGAAATTGGACACTGATAAACAATTTCACGAATTAAATCACAAATTATCAGAACAGGCGGTAACACAAACAGAGCAATTAGAGAAGATCACTAACGACATAAATCAAAGTGTTAGGGAGGTAGAGAAACTGGCAGGTGAGGTCGCAGAGAATAACGTCAAACAATTAGGTGAAATTAAAAAGTTGGAGGCGAAATTTGATAATAAGCTCATACAATTTGATGAGATGGTGGCCGATAAACTAAAGCAAATCGAGGCAGCATGTGTCGACAACACAGCGGGAATAAAGAGCACACAAGACAAATTACAGCAACAAATTAATTCAGTCGACAGCAACGTACTTGAATTAATCAAAGAAATCGATAAACTTGAGATCAAGACCGAAACAGAACGTATGCACTTGCGTGAAAACTTAGAGAACCAATTAAGTAAAACCCAAGAGGTTATAAGAGAAGAGGTTGGGGAACAATTAGTCAAAACACAAGAACAGATACGAGAAGAGCTAGAAAAGAATCAGGAAAGGAGCGAAGAGAAAATTAGCAGTTTGAAGAGCAAGATCCGAAGAGATTGGGAGGGAACAGCAGGCAAATGCAAATAAGGAAGACAGGCTGACAATTTTAAAACGCTTAGGGGAATACAATTCGAGAATGCAGGCTTTGGAGGAAAATGTAAAATCTAAACTACAAGAACACTCAGATTTAATAATTAAAAATGAAATTAGATCATTAGAGAATGCTACATTATTTTCGGCTGAAAATACGGCAGACAAGCAGGGAAGCATTGGAAGTCCGGTGGGCTTGAAGTTGGCTGAGGATAACAGCCGAGGTCAAAGTCCCAAATTAACGAGCAAGGCATTCCAAGAGTACAGGGGAGAGACCTCCACACCACAACCAAACTTGGCACCCGCCCAAGTAATTCAAGTCATTAGGGGAAATGATTTCAAACCCGATAAATTCAGGGAGCACTCAGGAACCACTCCCAAAGCCTTTTTACGTCAGTTGACTGACTATTTTAATGATCAGCATATCAGTCCCGAAAAACAGTTGCGACTCGTGGAGAAGTTTTTAGAGGGACCAAGCTTAACCTGGTTTTTAAGCTTTAAATATACATTCACCGACATGGCTCAATTCAGAGAAGCGTTTTTAAAGAAGTTCTGGGGCCCTTCTTTACAGCAGGGATTAAGAATGGACCTGTATACTCGAAAATACCACAGCACGCATCCGACCAGATTTTCAGAATTCTTTAGCCAACGGCTGGTGAAATTCCGCGATTTTGACGACCCCCCTAGCGAACAAAATATGGTTCTAACCATCGGGAAACAACTTCCTATGAACATTCAACAACTATTAGTAGCCGGAAATATTATGACTGCAGTGCAGGCCGAAGAATTACTCCGACACCTAGACGAGACAAGTATGGTGAGTCCACAGGCTAGGAGGAGAAATATGGAATGTGTCAACACGGCAGAAGTGGTTCAGGGACACCAAAATAGTCACAGCCAGGGGAACCAAACGAAAACTCAATCCACAGGAACGCAGTTTACACCGAGAAGGCAAGACTTTGATGGCCGGAACCAATTCAACCAGAATCACCGAAATTTTCAAAATCACCGAGATAGATATAACCAGAACAATCCAAACCAACAACATCAATGGACGTACCAGCGGGAATACACCAATTGGAGGGGAAATCAAAGGCAGGGTAGACCTTACCAAAGAAATGGAGATGGCAGGTGGAACAACACGAGGAACTATCGCCAAGAAAATAGGGGAGACTATCGCAACAATTGGGATGAGCGGTATGTCGAGTCACAAAAGTATTTAGATCAATTAAACGCCGAAGAGACGGAGAAGGAGAAGTGGGGGCGTGCAATGGCGAATAGACAGAGCCCAGACAATCATCAAGGAGAGGGGGCGGAAAGTCTATTACGGCAGCAGGAGAGGCACGATGACAACCGGCGGAACACACCGAATGGGTCCCGGGATAAAAAAAAACTTCAAATGAACTAAAACCTGATAGCCTGAAAATGGAGGACGCCAGGGAGCGAGAAGAGATGATTGTGGCTAATATAGAAGAGTGGGTAGCATTCCCGGACGATTGCCTGGAGGAAGTGGTGAAAGACCGAGAAAATGTCATCAGACAATTGCCAATTATTTACGCACATATTGGAGGTATGAGGGTGAGATGTTTAATTGACACAGGTAGCCAGGTGAGCCTAGTCACTGAAGTATTGGTAAACGAAATCGGAAGACAACAAACTGTTCCAATTATGTCTGTACCGCTAATGAAAGTCAGAGGGGTTATTCCTGACAAAACCATAAATTGTAAACGGCAAGCATATTTAGACCTGGAAATATTGAACCACACATTTTCGCAAACATTCATTGTCATACCGAAGATGAATTATAACATCATTTTGGGAGCCAACTTTATCTGTGATTTTCATGCTGTAATTGACTTACATAACAACACTGTAAGTTTCAAACAAGTTGAGGGGTTGAATCACGTGGGTTTAAACATGGAAGAGAGTCCACTAGAGAGAGAGGCGAATAATTGGGTCGTTGAAGAATGCACTAATGAGGTGATCAGAGATAAGAACTCGACGGAGGAGCAAGTAAGCCAGACAGCAGTGGTGGAAATTGACAGCCGAGATATTTCGCAGGAACTTTGGGTACATTTGGCGGAAGAAGAAATTAGCGGAACCAAATTTGAAATTCTACTTCAGGAGCGGCTTAAGGAGGCCATAGTAGGGGAACCTGATAGAAGGAAACTGGAAGAAATTTTGAGATTTCATAAAGGAGCTTTTGACACCATCCCTGGAAAAGTTTTGAATTTTCAATATGCCATGCAAGTTACAGACTGGACCCCATTTAAAAGTAAATTGTACCCGATCCCAGAGAAACATTTTGCTCAGGTGAAGGACATCATTAATAATTTATTAGAATCCGGCTGATAAGGAAAGCAGCAACCCCGTACCTGAACGCAATATTGGCTGTGGCCAAGCCAAATGGATCAATTAGGTTATGCCTAGACGCGCGAGTTTTGAATAGTAAACTGCTAGTTGAGCATGACCAAGCACCTAGGATCAAAGATGTTTTGAAAGGCTTCTGTGGGAAGAAGATATATTCGAGTGTCGATTTGACAAATAGTTTCCACCATCTTGAACTTGAAGAAAAATCTCAACTATTGACGGGATTTTTATTCGATAACCAAAGTTATATCTGGTCTCGAATGCCCTTTGGCGTGAAAACTGCTGGATGTGCACTGATAAGAGCACTAGATAGGAATCTGACTGAGGAGGTCAAGAGCTTCACTACGAGATATGTTGATGACTTATTAATTGCATCTGAAACAATGGAGGAACACCTGGTGAACTTAAACAAACTTCTGGATAACTTGAGAACCATGAACTTCAAAATTAATCTAAAGAAATCACACTTTTGCCAGAGCGAGATTCTGTATTTGGGGCATATAATTGATGTTGAGCGCGTGAGACCTAATCCAGCGAAAATTGATGCTATCAAGAAATTACCCACACCAACTAAAGTCAAACATGTAAGAGCGTTTTTGGGAGTGACAGGCTTCTTCAAAGAGAATTGTCCTGGATACACAGAAACAGTAGCACCTATGCAAGAGATGTTAAAGAAGGCAAATCGATGGTCGTGGAATGAGGAGTGCGACAGGTCTTTTAGAGCCACGAAAGATTTACTGGAAAATTGTGTGAAACTTGGGTATCCGGACTTTGAGAAGAGATTTATTATTCAAGCAGATGCTTCTTTGATGGGAATCGGTGCTATGCTGTACCAAGAGGACGCAGAAGAACCCAAGAAGAGATCATATTTGGCATTTACGAGTCGTAAATTGAGGAAGCATGAGAGAAACTACACCGTGACGGAGCTTGAGCTGCTAGCAATTTTATATTCTCTCCAACAGTGGCGTAAGATGATCTTCGGCTATTCCATTATTGTCAGAACCGACCACCATGCACTGACATTTCTATTCAAGACGACGATGGCAAGTGAGAGAGTTACGCGTTGGTCCATCTACATACAGCAGTTTGACATTACAATAGAGCATTGCCCTGAAATGATGAACATCATACCAGATGCCTTGAGCAGGAATCCTGAAGACGAGAACGAAGTAACAGCGGAAGTTCACCACATAACATTAACACCTAAGGCTCGTGAGTTTTTGAAGAAACTAAAGGAAATTCGGAAGGAGCAAGAAGCAGACCCATGGATGATGATGATGATCAAGTTCTACAGGAAGGAATTACAACCAGATTCACCTGAATATCGAGAAGCCCGTGCTAAAGAAGCGAGATTTCACTACTTAAATAACCTGTTGCATAAGTACGTGGATGAGCATCATACCAAACTGCGAATCCTAGTTCCAGCGTCACTACAGAGAGGATTGACGTGGCATGTCCACGAGAGCTTAGCACATATCGGCACGGATAAGACTGAAGCTACGATAGGGGAGACTTTTACTTGGCCTAAGATGCGATTCACCATTGTGGAAGTATTAAGAACGTGTGACGCATGCCAGCACACTAAACCGAACAACTTCATTATGAAACAACCTCCAAGACCACTATTACCTCAAAAACCATGCGAGATGCTCGCTATCGACTGTTTTGGCCCTTTGGTCAAAGGGAAGCGTGGATGCCGACACCTTCTGGTGTGTGTCGATGTATTTTCAAAGATGGTAGTGTTATGTCCAATCCAGAAGACGACATCAAAACAAGTCCTCAGTAGAATTCAGAACAAAGTTATTCCGATGCTTGGGAAGCCGGAATCCATTTTATCAGACCATGGTACTTGTTTCACGAGCAATGTTTTTAGGAAAGGTCTAGAGAGCCTAGGAATAAAACATATATTTTCGAGCATTCGTCATCCTTGTGGGAATCCGAGCGAGAGAACGATTCGCTGTGTTGCCAAGTACTACAGAGTAATGATTCCTAACGATCATAATAAATGGGTTGACAAAGTAGGAGATATTGAGATGTGCATGAACACCACTAAGCACGAGTCGACGGGTCAAGTCCCACTAATTGTACACCACAACAGGTTGCCGGAGAGATCTTGGGACAAGATTATTCCATGTCCAAGGGATCCACTATTAGCGCATGAGTTGCGAATTCAGCGAACGAGAGAGCACATGAGGAACCAAGCGGACCGAAGACTGAGAAGGTACAGAGGAAAGAAGTTTCACCGGGAATTACAAGAACAAGAGTTAGTGCTGGTTCGCAGACCACCGATATCTGATCCCAAAAACAAAGTCTTTGCAAAATTCTGTCCAAAATTTATTGGCCCGTTCCGTGTCATTAAGAATCTGGGTAACAATGCTTACAGGCTTGAAGAGGAGAGCACTGGTGCTAAATCTGTTTTTAATAGCGCCAACTTAAAACCATATTACAGAAGAGAACCATTTGATGAATAAGCAGGATGATGTGTGCAGAATCAGTATTGCAGAATTTTATTTCTGAGAGCCAACACTCAAATGTACGTGGCCGTGGAGTGCTTGAGAGAGAGAGCGCTTTGTTTGTAAACAACAAGCAGCTGAGACGACAGGAGTGGCAATCACGTGAGGAGAAGGGGAGGTCCAGCGAGAAGTATGAATGACATTCCGGCGAGGGAGCGCACACACTAATTGGATCAGTGAAGTGTACACTCGAGCAGCTGAGCGAGGTACTAAAGAGATGTTGTTGTTACTACTGTGGATATTGTTTTTGATATCCAAATCAATCACTTGCTTCGAATTTCAAAACCTTGCTGAGGATAAATGAACCCTTATTGATCTACGATAAATAAGTATTCATAATTTATTATTATTATTACTGCAGCCCAGGCAGTACTTGTGGAAGTTGATGAGGATAAAGGCAAGGTAGCGTGTCGCAATGATTGCCACAGAAGTAGCAAGTGGTAGCTATTCTTGAAAACGGCCTGGTAATCTGAGTTCAAGGCCAAATTGTGTAACAACTTGCACCAGAATTGGAATCATAAAGGGATGGTCACGAGTTTCTTGCAACCGACCTACGATTGAATCACCCAATCAGGAGAGACCAAGCCAAGATCACGCGATGTGTGGTGTAGTGGTAGTGTACTTGTAAAAATGACGGCGGTCATATGTGTATTTCTTTTGTTGGTCACGTGTTAACTTACTTGTGTTGATTTGTGTGAGAAGTCCTAATTTTAGGCAGTAATGTTTTTGCTACGGCAGTTTTGATTCCAATTTCACGCGGAAATTATTGTGTTGTTTATTTTAAGTATAGGAAGTGTCGGTTTAGTTTTTAGCGTTGTATAGCTGTTCCCCGCGTCTGTCTAGCTCCAAGCAATGTGGATTCGTCGTCTGAAAGTTCATTCTGGATGATGACGAATCATGCATTCGATTGTACTCATCGTGAAGCATGTAGAACAGCACGCGCGCATACATTTGTCACTTTTGTTGATTTTTCTTTGGGACATTTGGTCCAAGTATTAATCTCTCCAGAGATTTGGCCTAGTTTTGGCATATTTAATTTATTCAGTGGGAGTCTTATGGGAGTTTTGTTTTGTTAATTCTTGTTTTAAATAGCTGATCTGTTTATTAAATTCATTTGTTTTAACCCTGGCTTCACTTTTTCCTGCATGTTATTTTGTTATATGTTACCCTGCATGTTAATGAAGCGCTTTAACAACAACTTACGATATGGACTGTTACACCCCCCGAAACTGAGTCTCATAAGCTTCTTTGCAAGGGTTCAATATATTTACTAATTTCATGACATGTTATTTGTAGGTTAGGCCTAAAGCATATCATTTAGGTGGCCGGTTGTAATGTTAAGTCCTTACTGTATTTATGCACAAATATTAAGGTATAATGAAGCAAGGCACCTACATGCATTTCCTAGATTAATCGAGTACGGTATTCAGTCCATAGACCGGTCTGTTGTCACAAAATGATACCAAGCAGTAGCCTACCGGTACGGTTGGTTGCTGATCTTTTCATTATAATAATAATAATAATAATAATAATAATAATAATAATAATATCGTATGACCTCGGGCGCCGGGTGCAAGCTTTGTAATTTGACACCTAGAAGGTAGCTTGCATGTCGAATTTCGTTGTTCCTCGAAGCACTATGAAAGTCAAGGAGGTTAGATATCTAAGCTCCTTGAACACTATGGCGCTTTCTAGTAGAGAAATGAGGAACTTTGAGTTGGCGGAAATTCGCGAGATTAATTTTGTCATTATGAACACGGCCTACTGAATTCAAATGGGTTCTTTGACATGCCAACATCGTATTACATGCGTGTCTTAATTTTTTCCGCCTTTCAAAAAAATCACTTACCACGGCCAGGAGCGAACCTGCAAGCTTAGGGTTAGTAGACCGACACGTTGATATGTAGTTTCTTAGTCCGGTAATTCTTGGATTTACTTAAGATAGATCATAGATAGCCTACTGTATTTATAGTAATACGGTACGGTACCTTATTAACCTGCAGATTTAGATCGTTTTAAACATGCACAGGTGCAGAGCGTACAACCTACTGCAAGCTATGTCGATCCTAAATGTACTGTATTATAATATAATAATAATAGGCTATCACTCGTTCTCGAGTAAGATTGTCTTCTAAAGGTGAGTTCTTAGATGACTATATAGCCCAATCCTGGAAACACAAACCCGCCCACAGTAGCGACACACGTTGTTCGGAGCAACCACTGGCTCTTGTGGGTTGATCCTCCTATAAACCTCACGCTCTTTCCTCGCATTGTACTTCTCAGTCTCACGGCTTCGTCAATGTTGTTCGAAACATAGTGGACCTTGGTGGACGAAGCGACGCCATACCTGACGATTTGATGCTGTAGTCTCCCATTTATCCGTGTTGATTTGACATTTGTTTAAATTGTATTTTAGGACGTCTTTGAAGCGTTTCCGTTGCCCTCCTTGCTTTCTCTGTCCAATCCGCAACTGGCAGTACATGATTTGTTTTGGAAGACGTGGTTCAGGCATGCGAACAACATGTCCTGCCCATCGAAGCTGATGCTTTAATATCATAGCCTCAATGCTGGTAGTATTCGCTTCCTCCAGGACACTGATGTTGGTGCGTCGGTCCTGCCACTTAACTCCAAGAATTCTCCTGATGCAACGCTGATGGTACTTTTCCAAACACTTTAAGTGCCTTCTGTAGGTAGTCCAGGTTTCGCAACCATAGAGCAGAGAAGGTATTACAACAGCTTGGTACACATGCAATTCGGTTGGAGTACTGATGTCATGGTTGTCAAACACCCTTTTTCGTAGACGCCCAAACGCTGCACTGGCACATTTAAGGCGATATTTGATTTCAGCATCAATGTTAGCATTTGCTGAGAGATGACTGCCCAGGTAAGGGAAGTGTTCAATGTATTTTAAGTTGTCCCCGTTGATCATAATGGGAAAACCAGCACCATTACAGTTGGACGTAGCATGTTGATGGATAATTTGCGTTTTACTGGTGTTTATTTCCAGACCTATGCACTTATACGCGTCATTAAAAGCATTCAGAGCAACCTCAAGATCGTATAGCGAGTTTGCCAATATAACATTGTCGTCAGCATATTGGTGTTCGAGGACGGAACCTGTCGATACCTTTGTATTTGCTCGCAGTCTGCTAAGATTGAATAATCCTCCGTCAGTCTTGTATTCAATATCTACACCATGCGGAATTTTTTCTTTGATCAGGTGAAGCATAGCGCCAACAAAAATTGAGAATAATGTTGGGGCGATCACACATCCTTGCTTGACACCTGTTGTGATCTTAAAGGGTTCTCCAGGCCCATTGCTGTTAAGAACTGAGCCCTTCATATTATCATGGAGTATTCTAATGATCTGAATGAATTTTGGAGGACATCCAATTCGAGCTAGGATTTTCCAAAGAGCTTCTCTATTGACTGAATCGAAAGCCTTGACGATATCAATGAAGACCATATATAGAGGGCGATCTTGTTCCCTACATTTTTCTTGCATCTGTCTAGCACAGAAGATCATATCAGTTGTTCCTCGATTGGGTCTAAATCCACATTGGGTTTCAGGTAGTGATTCTTCAGCCAAAGGTTTAAGACGATTGGACAGGATTCTGGCAAGAATTATTCCAGCTACAGAAAACAGGGATATTCCACGATAGTTGCCACATTGAGCTGTCACCCTTTTTAAAGATTACTACTATCAAGGCATCCCTGAGATCATCTGGGATCGTTTCTGTTTTCCATATCCTGTCAATGAGCTTGTGAGTGTGGTGAACTAGTACAGTGCCCCCATCTTTAAATAGTTCAGCTGGAATCCCGTCTATGCCTGCTGCCTTATTATTCTTGAGTTGATTAATAGCAATTTCAACTTCTAGTAGGGAGGGACTTTCATCAAGCTGAGTTTGTACTGGTCTCTGAGGAATTTTGCTTATAATGTTATCATTGACGTGGGTATCCCTGTTCAGTAGTTCGTCAAAATGTTCCCTCCAGCGGTAGTTGATTGAACAAGTGTCTCGGAGAAGTTCAGTATCATCTTTTGATTTTAGAGGATTTGCGGTGTGACGGGATGGTCCATAGACTACTTTTGTTGCACTGAAGAAAGCATGTGTATTGTTGGTCTCAGCTAGATACTCCATTTCATGTGATTTAGATACCCACCAAAGGTTTTTCATGGCTCGAGTTCTCTTTTGGACTTCAGCCTTGGCATCTTGATAAAGTTGTTTTTTGGATGCAGATTTAGGGTTATTTTTCCATGCATTGAGCGCTTTCCTCTTCTCATCTATAAGAAACTGAATTTCTTGGTCATTCTCATCAAACCAGTCTTGATGCTTTTTCTTAGCAAAACCAGCTGACTCTTCGCAGGCTGAGAGTACTGCTGACTTGAACATTTGCCAGTGTTCTTCTATATTTTCTGGATAATCATCAGGCAGCCTTTCACCAAGTAGTTTATGTAACTTTGATTTAACATTATCATCTGTAAGAAGTTCGGTATTGACCTTACGTCTTACGAGCTTTCCCTGATTTCTACATTTCTGGGGAATTCGCAGAGCCATAACAGATCCGATCAGTCTGTGATCAGTCCAACAGTCATCAGCACTTGTCAGAGCTCTGGTGATGAGTACATCACGCTGATCTCGGGCACGCACTATCACATAATCAATTAGGTGCCAGTGTTTTGATCTTGGATGTTGCCATGATGTCTTAAATTTGTCCTTCTGTCGGAAGAGTGTATTTGTAATGACAAGGTTATATTCAGAACATTTAGCTAGGAGAAGAGTCCCATTATGATTGTTGTTATCAACACCTTCCTTCCCAATTACACCTGTCCACAGTGTTGAGTCCCTACCAACACGGGCATTGAAATCCCCGAGGAGAATGATCTTATCAGACTGTGGTATATTTTTCAGAAGCTCATCGAGTTGGGAGTAGAATTCTTCCTTTTGGTCCTCTTCAGAGGTGAGAGTTGGAGCATATGCGCTTATTATAGTTGCTCTTTGATAATTACTGAGCTTGAGGCGTAGGGTCATAAGCCTTTCATTTATACCAAGTGGGAGCTCATCAAGATTATCAATGAGTTCATTCTTAATGGCAAAACCAACTCCATGAATACGTGGTTCATTAGCCTCTTTCCCCTTCCAAAAGAAGGTGTAGCCTCCTCCATATTCCTTCAATTGTCCATCATTTGCGAGTCTCGTTTCACTGAGTGCAGCAATATCAGTGCTAAACCTCCTCAGTTCACGAGCAACAATTGCTGTTCGTCTTTGTGGTCGATTTTCTGTGTTAGTGTCCATTAGAGTGCGGATGTTCCAGGTGGCAAAATTCATATTTATTTTGTTTCGACCGCATATGGTGTACCCTCTGGACGCGGCTATCCAGTCAGGTAGTATTTAGGCTGGCTATGTTTAGAGCACCTTTTATAGCTCCCTCCCCATTCGGGGTAAGCAGAGCGGATCCTAAATAGGCCTGCTTAGTCACGAATGCAGCATACGAATTGCTCTACAGCCCATCCTCGAGCAAAGCGAAGATCACACATCCGCCGCCTACGTGCCGGTTTGTCACTAGAAGCTCCCAGATAACACAATCCTGCTCCCGTCACAACTCCCCGATCGCCGCAGGGCTTGCAGTCGTCACGAAGAGATGTTATTTCCTTCAGAAGACGCCTGTGCGTGTTATCTTTTTACGTGGGAATGCTGCTGCACATCAACAATCACACGATCCTTGACATATACAGAGCCTTTAACTAGTGGCATAGTAACTACGACGACTAGAGGTTCCGAACCTGCTGCAGCCTTCATCCGCCTTCCCATCCGTTGGGGTTGTACTAGTCGCCCGTACGCCTGGTCCGCCGTTGAGGACTTATTCTATGCCGTTGACCATTTTGGTTCATCCGCCTTTAGAGGTAGTTTCCCACCTCAAGGGCATGAGAGTGCCCTAACCTCCACATATTCATCCACCTTCCAAGGAAGCCGTTGATATAATGGAGGGGGACTCCTTATCCCGGGAGTCACTCGGTCGTCAGAGCCTCGTCAGTCTATAGCAGGGTGCACCACGAGCAGGTGAGGTTGACATTTGAGTAGGAATATTCCTACCCCTTACACCCCTGTATTATAGTGCTCGTGTCAAAGGTCGTCCTAAAGTCTAACTATTGAGACTTGATTTACATCCAAGAAGCTTTCAGCTGAGTCCGGCAATGCTCCTTAAACTTATTTTCATTTTTCCTATACAACTTAACTTGATACCAACCACATACATCGCAGTGCTTCAAGATTTTATTTTAGCAATGCGACTGGCTTGAGCTGTTACTCCGTGCATGCTCTTTATCTTTGAGTAGATAAAATTTATAGTCTACCATACGACTATTAGATGAGAATATAAACCTTAACTTTGGGGTCATATTTGATGTCTCAATCTGAACTAACTTCAGTTATAGCCGGGGCACAGGCCTACAATTTGAGAAATGTGTGCTGCTGGAAGAGACTGCACTGCTTGTATGATACCATGAAATGGGTACAAAACCACACCAATTTGCGATTAGCCAATGTTGACAGTGGCGCAATATAATGTTAACTACTGGCACAGTGTATGAAATAACCATTTCTCATTGTAGGTGAGGATTATTTGGATGGAGCACTTTTTGTCCAGGATTATTTTCTGGGGGACATGCACGAAATCCTTCTGAAAAATGACTTTTTGTTCTTGCTGAAATTGCAAGCTTATTATCTTGGGAATCTATTCCCAAAAGGATTTGGTTTAATTCAATGCCTAAGTCCATTTAAAAATTTAAATTGTCAGCATACGCGCGTTAGGTGCCACACCCCCTTTTAAATGCATTGCTATTTTTCATCTTTGCTGAACAGTTTACGTCATATTAGTCAGGCATTTGGCGGTATCACACTTGGGAATATTGAAGAAGGCTGTGGCGCGCATTTCCGGTTGATTAAGCCTAGCGGTTACCGCGGAAAGTTGGTTTTGATTTCAGAGATACAGTGCGAGGTAGGGAGTTGTTATTTCTTCAAAATTTGTAAGATACATTGTTAATAACAATGTGCAGGTCTGCTCGAGTGTTGTATTGAATACAAAGAAAAATATACCGGGCTTATCTAATGTTGGTGAGATCGGCACCTGCCGGTATCGACTGCCCCCGTAATTGAATTATATAGAGACCACGGTGGCTATATTGGAAATTATAAAGAAAGTTATGGCTGTCATAGTTATGACGTGGGTAGTCATGACGTAAGAACGGATGACGCAGACATTATGCCAGCAGGCTACTTGAGCTGAGATTCTCAGTGACGTCAGCATTTATTCGAGAAAGATCCAAGATGTACGACGCAGTCGCAGGAAACGTGGAATTCTGCTGAGGAAGAAATTATGCTATTGGAGGGGAGGCTTGAACCAATGAACGATAGTCTGAAGGAAGACGGAGATTGCTGAAACTATGATATTTTTATTACTTTTTGGAATGCAGAATTGTGGAAATCCATTTGCAGTAGAAGCATTGTTCTGGAATTTTGGTGAAATTTATTTTCAGTTTTTGAATTTTGAAAATCCGTCATGTATTGACGAAGTTGGAACTTCTAGCGATGACGCAGTAACGCGCAATGGAAGGGATAGATACGCCCCTCATGAAGTTCATAAAAGGCCTTGCGCAGAAGAGAGGAGCCTCATTCTCTCAGATCATCAATCGTCTGATAGCTCAATCGTCAGATCTCAAATAGTTATTTCAGTGAAACGTCGAGTGAGATTAGTAGTGAAAAAGTCGTCTTTATAACGCGTGGTGAATCCACTGCATTAAAACGAGAGTCGAGCTTACAAGCAGTGCAGGTTTACTGTGTGTAAATCTAGGTGAAGTTGAAACGACCATTATAACGCTTCTACGAGATTAGCTGTGAACAGTTAGCGGTCGCCTATAAGCTAATTCTATTGTGCATTGCTACAGTGAGGAGTGTAGAAAAGCTGAACAATTTCGAGTAATTATTTTGGAAGTTATTGACAATTTTAGACGACTGACAAAAGTGATTTTCTCGCCACAGGAGAAACACTTTGTATAGCCAGAATATACGCGACGGCTGACAAGGCTAGTGAAATAGGGAGACTTCAGATTGCTTTTGTGACACAACGCTACAGTATTATGGAACAGTCTAATATGGCAGTTTGTTCTTCTATTACCATAACCGAAGAGAAGATGGAAGGCTAAAGGACTTAATGCAATTGGGACATATTTCAACGGAGTAAGATAGCAACATGGAACTTCGCTAATTGCTATTCCATACAAGCGAACATGTGGTAAATAACCATCTACACCCATGTTTCGTGATTAAAGGCTGAATACTATCAAACAGCAATGGAAATGATTTCATACTCTCTGAATATGAATATTTCTTCGGAAATTTATACAGAAACTTCATGGCGATTTTCAACTGGAACTTCAGGGATTTTTCAAGAGAGGTCAGGGTTGTCCCGACTCACAAAGAAGATTATTGCCGGAAGGATGTCGTTCGTCTTCGTGAAGCAGTTCGATTCTCCGAGGGTGCTGTTTCTTGTTTCGAGGATGGAGCTCAGCTTTAACTTGGTGGAATGGATCCATCAACAGTCTTCTTTGGGGAATTTTCCTCTGGAACGTCAATCGGCAGATAAGGTAGTCGTGAACGTTTATTGTATTTGAGTTTCTTAGCAATATTTGAGCAACCATTTTTCCCATATTTTTGTCCTCATGTATTTTGCCCTATATTCTTGTTTGAGATTCCTATTCTCAGTACACCTTGAAGAGTTATGCTTTTTTCGACGATTTATTAAGACATTGTTATGTCATGGGCATAGTTAAACGATTTTGGATCAGTTGAGACTGATATTTAGATTTTTCAGTAATTGGCTTATTTTTGTAGTCACGATTTGACTGTAAGTTAATGATTTTTATGGCAGATTTAAATTCAGACAGCGTGTCATTTTATTAAAGTAATTCTACCCCAGTTTAATTACTTTGACCAATTTTCTGTCATCATCAAGAAGGAAGAACATTTAGATGATTTTAGAGCGTTAAAATCCAGTATGTTGTCGACGATCTTGGAAATACTAGTCGTTATTTGAATTGATTGCAACACAGACATTTATCGTCAGTTATGAACGATCATTGCATCATAGACAATTTTGTGAAAGATGAACTTTAATTATGAATTATCGAATGCATTAAATTCGTGAAACTTGTGTTAGGTTTTTTCTCATTTAGAGATTTATATAATGATGTTTGCATTCCCCAGTCTAATTGGATTCTATTCGACTATTTTGCAGTTAGTCGCACTTTGTTTGATGATAGTATTTATATACTACAATTCTTTGAAGATGTTAATCTTAAATTTTGATAGACCAGACAGGCGTATATAAGCGTATTCACTATTAAATTTGTTTGTGATTGGCAGTTTTTTATTTCATTTCGATTCATGAATGAAATCCACGAAGGTTAAATGACAACAGTTTTGAAACAATTAATGATTATAAGAATTTTTAAGTGGAACTATGAATGTATAATCGATAGTGCAGCGGACATGTTGAAAGTCGCTGATGTATAATGCCCTTAAATAAATGAAGGAGATTCCCACAGTAATTAATGATGATAAAGATTGTGTTAATGGAGGTTTTTGTAAATTCTGTGGAAGATTTTGATGCCGTATATTTTAATATATGATGAATTTTGGGCTATTTTGAATGCAGTTTGTGCATTATTTTGTAAGCGAAGTATTTTCCGCTAGAGTGTATTGCCATAGTTCGTTGAAAATTAATCAAGTGAATTTACTGTTATAATTAACAAGAGTTTTGAAAGAATTTGAGATAAGATTTTGAATGAAGATTACCGTCACAAATAATTAAAATTATTACAACCTTTATTAAACCAGATTGTGACATTTACATGTATAACTAACCTTCATTGGTCGATTATATTAAACACAATTATGAATTTACCAACCGGATGAACATGTGGTTCAATGTATTTCTTAAATTAATAATTTAAATAATTTAAATGTTGATATTGTAAATAATAAATGTAAATATCTTTGACAATAATGTGGAACGAAAGTAATGTTAAAGGCGTGTTTAAAAATTTTGTAATTATCTTCGACAATATTATAAACAATTTCTAATTGTTATAAATAATTTATGTGATTTTGTTATAAACATTTAAGAGTGTGTTTTATACTCTAAACTATGCTTATTAAACATTTGGATGATAACTTAACAAGTTTAGGGATTGTTAGAATAATCCAGTGGTATGTGAGTTAAGCATTTGAAAGATTTGCGTCAATATATATATGAGTTGTCTTGTAGACATTTAAAGCTTTGAAAGGAGCTGAATTCTTACGCAGTGTGGCGTGACGAGGGAGCCCCATTTGGCAGGCATGCGCCAGGTTGAAGGGTAGACCAGCTGGCCAGACATCTGGTTATCAGCGGGTGAGGTCGATACTCTGGCCTTGCGCCTATTAATACAAGTGTCATGTTTATTAAAAGAAACCAAATGCTCTATATATGTCGTATCCTGACTTCCTCATCCAATCCAAATGTGTATTGAATGTTACGTTATTTTGAGCTCATGGGAGCTAACATATTGTTTGCTAACTTTGCAAGTCCTTTAAGTGGACGTAGTCAGATTGACATGGGCTACTGATAGCCACATTTATTTTGTTGAGTTGTTAAAATCATACTCTTTATTTGAAATAAAAGCTTTTGTACAGTTCAAAGTTCTCGTCTTCGGTCTGGTTCATTTTTAAATGTCATGGTCAAGATTATTGTGGGAGCATACTTTAGAGATCCTGTTGTCAACCCAATCCCCGAGATTATTTTTAAGAGGTAAGTAAAAGTAAGTATGAAACCCCGTCTATTTTGGTGTGTTCCACAATAATTTTCTCGGTAACTTCTGTGTTCAAACCTCGGTAGTATCTGTCAGTGCCATTTTCATTGATGTAGCTGAGCCGGTGCGATTGATTGTTGGCAATCCGATTGAGGGGGCGGATATCTGACAGCCTACTATCCGGGTAAACGGGGACACGACCTCCATCCTGATCGATAGGCGCAACTAGCGCCCTCAACTAACTTTTAAACAGTTCGTTTTATGATGTGTTCACGGCACAACGCATTTAAACAGTTCATATATTTTGTGTTAAATAAATCAGTTGAGTTACATTTAAACGATCGTTACATTTCATTGCCGCCTTAAAACTTCTAATAGATTATGGGCCCGGTGAAGAACGACAATGTAGGTGCGCAGAAGCTGACGTCGAATCCTATGTTTCATTCACGAACGAAGCACATCGACATCAGGCACCATTTCGTCCGAGATGCCGTGGCCAAAAAGGTGGTTTCGGTGGAGTACACTCCAACGGATGAGATGCCTGCCGACATATCGACAAAAGGATTGTCAAGGCCCAAGCACGAGAAATGTGCTCAAAGCCTTGGCTTGAGACCACATGCACCAGGATGACTCCGGCTGTTGGTCGAGGGGAAGTGTTGGTGAGATCGGCACCTGCCGGTATCGACCTCCATCCTGATCGATAGGCGCAACTAGCGCCCTCAACTAACTTTTAAACAGTTCGTTTTATGATCTGTTCACGGCACAACGCATTTAAACAGTTCATATATTTTGTGTTAAATAAATCAGTTGAGTTACATTTAAACGATCGTTACATTTCATTGCCGCTTTAAAACTTCTAATAGATTATGGGCCCGGTGAAGAACGACAATGTAGGTGCGCAGAAGCTGACGTCGAATCCTATGTTTCATTCACGAACGAAGCACATCGACATCAGGCACCATTTCGTCCGATATGCCGTGGCCAAAAAGGTGGTTTCGGTGGAGTACACTCCAACGGATGAGATGCCTGCCGACATATCGACAAAAGGATTGTCAAGGCCCAAGCACGAGAAATGTGCTCAAAGCCTTGGCTTGAGACCACATGCACCAGGATGACTCCGGCTGTTGGTCGAGGGGAAGTGTTGGTGAGATCGGCACCTGCCGGTATCGACCTCCATCCTGATCGATAGGCGCAACTAGCGCCCTCAACTAACTTTTAAACAGTTCGTTTTATGATCTGTTCACGGCACAACGCATTTAAACAGTTCATGTATTTTGTGTTAAATAAATCAGTTGAGTTACATTTAAACGAGCGTTACATTTCATTGCCGCTTTAAAACCACTAATATCTAATTTAGTCCAATTGTTAACATAATCTCAAGATGGCGGCTGTGCAAAATTTTGAAATTAAGTGTTTATTTCTTGTGTCCTAATCATACGATCGAAGTCAACGTTTGAATAGTGAACCTACGCAATAATCGTCATCTTATAGTATATAACTCTATGGCCTACATATATAAAAATCCAACATGGCGACAATCCGAAATATTTAGACGGTTCTCAATATCTACGAATCTACTACAGCAATCAAACTGATTTTTTTATGTTTATAGAAGCAATTAACATAAGTAGGATGTTTGAAAATAGGCTATTTAGTTCTTCACGGAACTACTTTTACGGCTGTGAGTCGCTCGCTTCTTCGTGGAGAACATTCTACAAGCATCGACAAGAGGCGTATTGATTCTGCAAACAAGGTTGTGGATGACATCCATAAGGAGGCCAGGCAACAGAAAACACTGTCTTGTGAGGAAAGCAGCTGAAGAGGTGGATGATGAGCATTATGGATATGGTCAATTTTGATGTTGTTGAGTTGAGACAAGTAGCATGTCTACCTTGCTAAAATTCAATTGTCATTTCCTGGACTTCCTTTTTCCAAAACAAATGTACCTTTTCCACTTGAACTACTAAAGATATCAATTCAAAACTTGGTAAACAGTTTAAACATTGTTACACATTTTACTGGAAGGGAATTACAAAAGATGTAATTTTATGGATTTCAGAGGTACATATTCAAAAGTTCTTTCATTTTCAAAAAGTCTAAATAGGCATGGAATTAAAAACGCCTCCAGGGATTACATTAACAAGGTTTTGTAATAAATAAATAACCCCTGGCACTACAGCCCGTGAGGGCCTAGGCCTACCAAGCGACCGCTGCCCAGCCATTTGGCCTGCATATTTTGGGGTGACGCGTGATCAGCGCATCGGGTCCCCTCGTCCGTTAATCTTGGTTTTCGTGATCGGGACGCTGCCTCACTGTCAGACAGCTACTCAATTGTCCTCACGAGGCTGAGTGCACCCCGTTCCAGCCCTCGCGTCAGTTTCTAAAATCCCTGACGGATCTGGGAATCGAACCCGGGGCCTCCGGTGAGAGGCAGGCGCGCTACCCCAACACCACGGGGCCGGCATTAACAAGGTTATAGAAACCACTAAAAAAATTACAAGTTCCAGGACCTTAGTGTTGCTGAGAAAAAGGTAGGCTACATCTATGTGACCAAAATTCAAATAAAAAAAAAAGTAGCAAATAACAATGTATTTTGGATCAGTGTGCAAAGTTTCATGATTCTAACTCAAATAACGTCCAAGTTATAGAAAATTTAGAAAGTCAATGCATTTTCGTGTACCTTCAAATGAATAGACTACCGATACGGTAACTCTTCTTCCTTCAATGATATAATGTTTGAATTTTGCACAAGTTTTCTTCTTCCCGAACGATTTGTTATTAAAATATTCATAGCTCATTAGGTGAAGTTGTTCATGCCTTTGAATTAATTCCATGAGAAATATTCACCTGCACTACCGCCGGAGAAACAAAACTTACAAAAAAAACTTGTAGTTTTACGTGACCGTTAATCATGCGATCAAGAGCCACGGGACCTCCTTTTTACGTGGAATCCGAACCACAGGGCATGGCATTTCACTTCGAAAATCCTACATGCATTGACCAGGAATCGAACCCGGGTCCACCTTGGTGAGAGACCAACAGCTTGACCGCTGCACCACAAAACTTGACTACTTTAGTAATTCAAGGCAATCGTCTCTCAAACCGTGGTTGTGCACTAGAATATATGACTAAAGAATGGATGGTGAATGAGATGAAAAAAGATACTGGTATTGCCGACTTTGAAGTGATTCACTATGAAACATGCAGCGAGTATGCATGCAATGGAGGCGCGCTTAGTTCGTCTTCTTTCAGTGCCCTGTTTCCGGGATATTGCACCTCTGATGCAGTAAAATACACTTAATGTTTTCAACTCATCATCCAGATCATTTATTTTTATCGGCTCGTGTGAACATCTACACCGTACCGGTACTTCACAATTTGTGTGCTAATATTCATGACATTTATTCAGCGTGTTTTTGGTATTCCCTTCCCTTCTGAATTACCAGTTCCGGTACCGTACTTTCTAATAATGTCCAAGGCAACCCTCACGTTTGTGTGAGGTGGCAGATCCTTATAGTTGAAAATCAACGATTATCATTTTAGGTTATGTACACATCCTTCCCCCTTGTAGTAGCTAGTGATCCCCACCTTTTGTATTACTACCAATTTTATAGGATCTTCTTTTTTGACAGATATCCTTTATTATGTTATTATGTATTAGTTGTTTCACTAAAAGTCCTCAACGGCAGACCAGGCGTAAGAGCAGTAAGCTTATTTTGAACGGCTGGAAAGGCGGAAGAAGGCTGCAGCAGCTTAAAGATATTCCTGATCGTCGTGCCTAGGCATGCCAATAGGAATATATTTTCTCTGTCAAGAGTTGTGCGTTTGTTGTTGTGCACCAATATACTCACATTAAACTAATACACGCACAGGCGTCTTCCAAGCCTACGGCGATCGGGGAGTGGCGACGGGGTCAGGATTGTGAGGTCTGGGAGCTCCTAGTTACAAACCGGCAGGTAGGCGGCGGATATGCGATCAGTCGCTTTGTTTTGGGAATTCGGAGACTGCAGAGCAACTCAGCTGCTGCATCCGTGACTGAGCAGCCCTATTTAGGATCCACTCTGCTCACCCCGAATGGGGAGGGGTCTAGAAAAGGTGCCCTAAACATAGTCAGTCTCATCTATTTTGCTGGCTGGAAAACCGTATGCAGTGGCTTTCACCATTCTGCGGTCGACAAATGTATTTTGCAACTTGGAACATAAGGACATTACAAGACAATTCCACCAGCGACAGACCAGAGCGTCGAACAGCCTTAATTGCTCGTGAACATCAAAGATATAACATTGGTATAGCAGCACTATCTGAAACTCGATATGCAGGTGAAGGACAGAGAACAGAAATAGGTGGTGGATACACATTCTTTTGGAAAGGAAAGCCTCCAGATGCGCCGTGCCTCCGTGGTGTAGGTTTTGCAATTAAGTTCGCAGTAGATAGCGTCTCTGAAATCCCCACAGGCATTAATGGATGTCTTATGACACTGAGGGCCAATTGCGCCATCTCCTTTTATACGTCATGCAAACTCCGGTTGGGCAAATCTCCTGGTATCCCCTAAAATTTGATGCAACATCTCTTGTTGTTGTCATGGCCTAACAAACTCTTGTTGTTACGCGTCCTAACTGTCCGGCAAACTAACACCCCGAGCAACTTCGGTTAGCCAACAACAGGAGATTTTCATAATCCAACATGTCGTCACGCGAAAAGAAGCCTCGGAGTACTCCCTTACAATTACACGCATTAATGAACGTCTTATGACACTGAGACTTAGAATTAATAACTGCCAACACGCTTCAATTATCAGTTTCTATGCTTCTACTCTCCAAGCAGAAGTTAATGTCAAAGAGAAAATTTTACGCATATCTTGATTCCATTCTGTCACACATCCGCAGGCAAGACAAAATAACACTCCTGGGTGATTTCAATGGCAGAGTAGGGAGAGACTACCAGCTTTGGAATGGTACAATCAGGAAGCATGGTATAGGAACATTAAGCTCTAATGGGACTCTGCTCTTAACTAAATATACCGAGCATGATTCAGTGATATCTAATACCTTATTTCGTCAAAAGGATTGATATGACACTTCATGGCAGAATCCCAAGTCCAAGCATGGGTATCTGATTGATTATATCATCGTTCGGATAGGTGATCAGAAGGACGTCTACATAACTAAAGCTATGACTGGAGCCCCGTAGAAATCTTTAAGGAAGGTGGAGACTTTGAAACCACCCACTTGCATGACCTTATTGTCAAGATCTGGAACACTGAGGAGATTCCACCAGATTTTCGAAACTCACTGCTAATTGCCATCTTCAAGAAGGGTGGCAGAGCAGACTTTGGGAACTATCGTGGAATATCGCTCTTATCGATTGTTGGAAAGATCATAACACGGATACTAGCAAACTGGCAGAAGAAATTCTACCTGAAACAGAAGCACGGCGGATATGATCTTCACAGCACGACAACATCAAGAGAAATGTCATGAACTGAGCAAACGTCTTTACGTGGCCTTTATAGATCTCGTGAAGGCATTTGATTCTGTAGACCGTGAAACTCTTCGGAAAATCCTTGCCCTCCATGGTTGTCCATCAAATTTCATAACGATTTTACGGCTACATGTACATGTACATGACGGGGCTAACATTGCTTCCGTGCTCATAATACCGGCGTCATCCAGAACGCTGGCATTTGTGTGTTTATCTCTCCAAGTGACTTTCAAGATATGTCTGAGGCACCTTTGGTAGAATTTCTCAAGCATTTTTTGTGACACCTGTAGGTTGTCCTCAACTCACAGCCATATAAGAGAACCGACATTACAACAGATTTGTACACGAATGTCTTGGTAGAACAATTGATGTCGTGATTGTCGAAGACTCTCGAACGAAGCTTTCCAAATGCTGAACTAAGGTTATAAGGCAGATGTTATTGGAATTTCGTCTGAAAGAAATTAGTAGTGTGGGGTAATTCGAATACAAATGGCTGGTACCTGTGCAGAGTTTCAGCCACCTGCCACCTACAGTGCTAGTTGTAGGTAAAGGAACTAGTGGCGACTCGTTTGGAAAACCGGTCTCGCGAAGAGATCCGCTCAGATTTCTGTGGCCGAAACATATAATCGCGGCCAGGACTTCTCACCGAGGGCGACGCCTTCCTTCATGACAATGCGCGACCTCATACAGCCCAGAAGACCACCTCGCTGTTGAAGCGGTTTCGCTGGGACATCATTGACTATCCTACCTACAGTCTCGACCTCGCTCCAAGCGACTTTCACCTCTTTACTCGCTTAAAGGAGTACCTAAGAGGTCGACGATTTGCTTCAGACGAGGAGGTGAATCGATTCGTGACAGTAGCGGCTTCAGTGGCGTAGTTGGTAGCATGCTGAGCTTCTGTGCCCAAGATCGCGGGTTCAAACCCGGCTGAAGTCGTCGAATTTCAAGAGCGTTAAAAATCCCTCAGTATGCCTTCCTTCGGAGGGGAAGTAAAGCTGGCGGTCCCATGTCATAGATTTATGGCATGAAAAAGAACCTTCCACTAACTTCACTTGTGGAAGCTAAAATTTGTAGGTTAGTTTGATAACGCTATATTAGTTCCTACGTTCACCACCAGGTGCTGACTGCGATGGCATCTAGTAGCCAAGTCCACAGCCAGGTGTCGTGGATGGTAGCATTTAATAGCAAAAGTAGGAACTACTTGAAAAATTCATCGTCTGCAGTCCTTCTACCAGAATCACAGAAAACACGCACTAATACAGCCATCATAATTAAAACCGGTTATCAGACAAATTCTACACACACCCAAAGTACACGGGGCTACATGACCGCGTTGTTGCAGCCCCTAAACTAAAGTACCAACCAACCAACTTCATGACAGTGTTGTTGAACACTCACGGGCAGGATTTTTACCATGAGAAAATATTCAACTCATCCCACGAAGCAACAAGTGCCTAAACCGATCTGCAGACTATGTAGAAGAATAACCTAACGTATGTACAATCAGTTGGGTGAATTGGTTGAGTGAAATAAAATGTACACGTTTCATCGCAAGCTTTCTAACCTTAGTTTCTGATCACCCCTCGTAATTATATGAAACTGCTAGTTTGAAGATTATGAAACAATAGAGAGAGTGGCTTTACTGTACATTGATATTTACAAGGTAAAGGCTATACAGAAGTCATTCGAGCTGAAGGACATGAGAGAGAAGCTGGTATTCAGAAAGGTGTAAGGCAAGGCTGCAACTTATCGCCCATACTTTTCAATCTTTACATTGAACAAGCAATGAAGGATAAGGTGCGTTCAAGAAGTAACAAGCCGGAGGCTGGAATGCGCAAACCGGTGACTACATCGGCTAATCGTGGCGTGTGTAACGAGGTGTGGTCCAGACCAGAGCGTGGAAGGTCACAGCCCGGCGCTAGAGGGCACGCGTGCACGTCTCGTGACGATACAAAGCGAGCAGCAGCATGCATCAATCGTCCAACGCTGCCAGTCGCATTGCAAACAGTGACATGGAAGCGTCAACCGAAGAGCAAAGAGGTGTTGTTCGGTTTCTGACAGCGGAAGGAGTAGGGGGAACGGACATTCATCACCGAATGTCACAAGTGTACGACGAACACTGCATGTCCATTGCAAGGGTCAAGGCGTGGCACAAGCGCTTCAGGGAAGCACGGGTGTCGTTAGCCGATGATGCCCGGTCTGGGGCAACCCCTGCATTACCGATAACAACGTCCAGCTGGTTGATGCACTCATTACCCAGGATCGCCGAGTGACAGTGAACGCCATAGCCGGCGTGGTCGCTCCACGACAATGCAGGACCTCATACGGCAAACACAGTCGCGGCACTCCTGCAGAAATTCAAATGGGAGGTTCTCGGCCACCCTCTATACAGTCCAGACCTCTCTCCCTGTGATTATGTCCATGTTTGGTCCCCTGAAAAGGGCTCTGCGGGGCCAATGATTCACCTAGGACGCCGGTCCAGCTCTACGTACGGAACTGGTTCACATCGCAGCCCAGGGAATTTTATGAGACAGCCATTCACCGCCTCGTGTCACAGTGGGACAAGTGCCTCAACAGCCAGGGCCAATACTTCTAACATACAGGTACCGGTTTCTGTAATTATGCCTCCGGCTCGTTACTTTTTGAACGCACCTTAGAAATTCGAGAAAAATTTAAAGTGGGAGTGAAGATTCAAGGAGAAATAATTTCAACTCCGAGATTTGCTGGTGACATCGTCATCTTGGCCGACACGCCTGAATATTTGAATGTGTTTTTGAATGGTATGGACTCCGTCTTGAGGAAAAAAATCATGATGAAAATTAATAAATGTAAAACAAAAATATTGGAATGCAGTCGAAAAAAATCAGAAACCTCTATGGACATCAAATTGGCAGGTGAAAAGCTGAAGGAAGTAGGAGACTTCTGTTACTTAGGAAGCAAAATAACCAGTGATGGACGAAGCAAAGAAAATATAAAAATTAGGTTGGCTCAGGCAAGGAATGCATTTCTACAAAAAAAAAAAGTAATCTGTTGACATCGAATATAGATTTAGGTATTAGGAAGTCATTTTTGAGAGCCTTTGTCTGGAGCGTGGCACTCTATGGAAGTGAAACTTGGACTATTAGTGCAGCAGAAAAGAGGAGAATTGAAGCGTTTGAAATGTGGTGTTACAGGAGAATGATGAAGATCAGATGGGTAGGTAGGGTTACAAACGAAGTGGTATTAAGACGAGTGGGAGAGGAGAGATGTTTCTGGCGACTGCTAATGAAGAGAAGAGATAGGTTTGGTAGGACACGTACTAAGACACCCAGGAATAGCAAGCTTAGTTATGGAAGGAAGGGTCTTGGACAAGAACTGTAGGGGTAGACCAAGGTTAAAATATGTTAAACAGATTGCCTCGGATGTAGGGTGTGGTAGTTATGTAGAGATGAAACGATCAGCTCAGGACAGGGATGCATGGAGGGCTGCATCAAACCAGTTAAAAGACCGAAGACTCAAACAACAACAACAATAAGTTTAGATTATATGACTACTTTTTAAGGTACTGGTTGGAACGGTGGGTTGCGGACTTGCGGAAAGCGGTGTGGTGGAAGTGATGGACAGAAAAACGCCCAACTGTTTAGAGAAAACAGATGTCCGATGAAAAACGAACGAACTGTTTTTTATAGTTACACCAAACAGTTTTCCTTCAGTCTATTACGATTGGTTGGAACGAATCCATTGTCTGTCTTAAACTGTTTGCTAATGACATAGTGACTCACTGGCACTGCTGTAACCTTGAATGAAACCTACCTGAACCTACAGTAACTCCGCTTTCTGGTCCGCCGGAGCTATTCGGCTGAGGTCGTCATCGTTCGACAGTAAACCACTCCCATCCCCTCTCTGTCAAATCAACTGTTTGTCCCGTATTAGCAGCCAGGATACAAGAGCTGTTGGGAAAAGCAGTTCTTAACCAAACAGTTCTTCAACTTTTTCGCTTATTGCTGTTTGCGAGCTGTTGGCGGATGATTCATCGGTGTTCTTAAATCTCCCCAAATCTCTCGCATAGCAGCATTGGCACCCGCCCGCAAAGGTTTGGGGGTTGGGGAGGGGTAGGGGGTGGGGGCAAGGTGTACACCCCCCCCCCCCCCTTGGATTCCCGAGAATATTTAGATTCTTCATTTTCACACCAGTTTATTACATAAATTGAAGGAAGATTGTAGTTTAACGTGACCGTGAATCTTGTGATTAAGAGCCACGGGACCTCCTTTTTACGTGTAATCCGAACCACAGGACATGGCATTTCACTTCGAAAATCTCACATGCATTAACCGGGAATCGAACCCAGTCCACCTTGGTGAGAGGCCAACAGCTTGACCGCTGCGCCACCAGGTCCCTATTATATTGTTACGTGCCACCCCCGTAGTGGCACTTTTGTTAACTGGATTACTGCGGGTTGAAGCACAACACAGATTGTTCCTTTAAATGAAATAATTAACTTTATTGCGGCCAGAACATACACCTCTCATCAGCAAATACAAGCAATTATTACCTTACTCCAGTTTCCTCAAGTCTCTTCCTTATGGAGAGCTCTTGACCCCTTTCACTCGTCAACAAGCCACAGAAGTTAATCCGTGCTAATGAGTCCGGTCTCGTACGCTGGCTGGAAATAGCTGCACTAAGTCTGTCACTCACTGTTTTGCAACTCACCACAATGACCTCTGTCGCACTAGGTAAGCACACTCGCTCAAAACACAGGCAGTCCCCTGTATGCTTCTCACTCCCTTCGCTGTCAAGTGAATCGGCTTCACTAGGGGTTTCGCATGTCACCACACTTCTGTTGCTCAGGATAAACGCTCGCACTAGCTCGTAAAACACAACACACACTGCTTGACAGGTCGCTCTTATATAGCAGGCCGGTGACTCAATAAATGCTTCTAGACCCATCCAGGGTTCACGGCTTCTCGAGGCTTCCATCGCTGGCTGGGTCACAACTATTCTGGACCATCCCTTTGTCCAGTAGTCCTGTTGCATAAGGCGCACGCAATACACTGAGGCAGAGCACAGTCCAGCCCTGGGGCAGTTGTGACTCATGCGGCGAGCGGTGAAACAAACTCATAGCCGTAACACCACCCCCTTCCTAAAAAGCTGATCGTCCCGATCAATCATTGGTCCGTCTGTGTCCCTCCGTAGGCTGCCAGGCGATCTCGATGCACGATCTTCATCTTTGCCCTCGGGCTCCGCTGAATCCTGTAAACGACATCGTTGATCCGTTTCACGACTCGGTACGGGCCCTCCCAGGACTTCTGCAGTTTGGGTGACAGGCCTTTCTTCTGTAATGGGTTGAAGAGCCAGACCAGGTCGTCCTCGTGGAATCCGCCGGCATCCATCTGTTGGTCGTATCGGGTCTTCATTCGGTCAGTCTCGATCCGCAGTTTCCTCCTCGCGAACGCGTGCACGTCCTCCAGTTGGTCGACCAGTTCTTGACAATACTGGCTTACCGGGACCGTATCAATCCCAGGTCGGCCGAAGGCAAGATCGACAGGTAGACGGAGCTCTTTCCCAAACATGGCCCGGGCTGGTGTGCACCCGTTGGCTTCATGCACGGCGGCGCGGTAGGCCAGGAGAAATAGTGGAAGATGTTTGTCCCAATCCCTCTGGTGCTCGCTGACGACTATTCGGAGATGGTTCTCGATGGTGCGATTGAATCGCTCTACCATCCCGTCGGACTGAGGGTGTAGCGGCGTTGTCCTTGTCTTCCGGATTCCCAGCAGCTGGCATAGGTTCTAGAACACCTGCGACTCGAAGTTCCTCCCTTGGTCGGAGTGCAGCTCCAGGGGTACTCCGTACCGGCTGACGAATTCCTTCACCAGGGTCTCTGCAATCGTCGCGGCTTCTTGGTTAGGGAGCCCATACGCCTCCAGCCATTTGGTAAAGTAGTCGCTGACGACTAATATGTAGCGGTTCCCTGCCTCGCTTAACGGGAATGGTCCAGCAACATCGATGGCCACTCTCTCCATGGGGCCGCCCACGTTGTAGGTCTTCAGTGGACCCCGTCGACTTCGTCCTAGGCCCTTGCTGGCTGCGCAATCGTGGCAACTCGCGCAGTGGTTCTCCACGTCTGTTCGTCACCCGATCCAGTAGAACCGCTCTCTCAGCTTCTCCAGGGTCTTCTTTATCCCTAAGTGCCCACCAGATTATCCTCCATTAACTTCCTTCAGGACTTCCTCCGTCATAGCCTTTGGAACGACGACTTGTTCCCGAGATGTCTTCCCGTCGGTGCTCTCCCAGGTACGGCAGATGAGGCCATCCCTCACAACCAGCGAGTCCCACTGCGCCCAGTAGGACTCAAACTTTGGCCTGCAGTCACTCACAATGTTCCACCCGGGTCTGGGGAAGCTTCGTAGTTGGGACTTGTCCTTCGGAAGTGGCCACTCCCTCACAGCTGCGGTCTTTTCTGGATCGGTGCGCACCCCTTCCTCGGAGACAATATACCCAAGGTACTGGACCTGCTTCTGGAAGAGCTGACACTTCTTGGGGCTCAACTTCAGCTGGGCAGCCCGTAGCTTCATCAAGATCTCCTTCAGGTTGCTGTAGTGCTCCTCGAAGCTTTTTCCCAGAACGATGACGTCGTCTAGGTAGACCAGGCAGGTCTTCCAGTGTAGTCCCCTCAGAATGGACTCCATTAGCCTTTCGAAGGTCGCAGGGGCGTTGCACAGACCGAATGGCATGACGGTGAACTGCCAGAGCCCGCTGCCCACAGAGAACGCCGTTTTCTCGCGGTCCTTAGGGTGGACCTCCACCTGCCGGTAGCCACTCTTCAAATCCAAGGTGGAGAACCATCTTGATCCTGATATGGTGTCCAGCGTGTCGTCGATCCGGGGTAGAGGGTAGCTGTCCTTCTTCGTGACGTCGTTCACCCGCCTGTAGTCCACGCAGAACCTGGTGGAACCGTCCTTCTTCTTCACAAGCACGACCGGAGAACTCCAAGGACTATGTGATGGCTCGATCACCCCTTGCTCCTTCATCTCATCTACCATCCGGTCGACTTCGGCTTGCTTGGCGAGCGGGACACGTCGGAATGGGGCCCTAATCGGTGCGCTGTCCCCAACGTCGATTCTGTGCTGGACCAAGCTTGTCCTGCCGAAGTCTTTGCTCCCCACGGAGAAGACGTCCTGGAATTCACGTAGCAGGTCCTGAAGTTGGCGTGATTGTTCCTCGTCTAAATGGTCCTGGGATCCTTGGTACAGCTTCTGTAGTTCTTCTGGCAGTGCGCGTCTTCTTCGGTTGTCCGTCTGCAGGTGTCCGTCTGTCGTATCTGAGATGCAGGCAATCCAGGTAACGGGCTCGCAGACTCCTAGGTTGGTGTCCCGGTGAACCGTAATGTCGTAGTCGTTCAGGTTGGACAGGCGGACGTACGGCCGAGACGTCGTGTTGATGAGGGTCTTGGCAACTAGCAATCCCTTTTGTCTGGATGTCCTCATATTTTGGCTCGATGACAGCCGCCACTCCCTCAGCAGTTCCGTCGACAATTACGGCGGCGCTGACCTCCGTCCTGGCGGGAACGATGACGTCCTCTCTCAGCCTTACTCGTCGTGCGGTGACGGCCTCGTGTGCTGGTTGCAAAGCAAGTTCCTCACCTCCGAAGTGCACAGTGTTGGTACTCAGGTCCAAGAAGATGTTGTTCTGGTCCAGGAAGTCCAGTCCGATGATCACTTCGTTTGATACGTCAGCCACAAGCACTGGATGCTTCACCGCCCGTCGACCAATGACGAGCTCCAGTGTTGCTTCGTCATGTACCGGTGCGATCTCTCCGGTCGCGGTTATTAGCTGGAGGTTCCTTTGTGTGGGTTGCACTCTCCACTTCGGGATCACGGTGGGATTGACGATGGTCCTCGACGCTCCCGTGTCGATCAGCATGGGCCAGCTCACTCCGTTGACGACTCCGTCGACCATCAGGCTGCTATTGTCCCTCCGTAACATCGTCACACGCACTTGGACTGCCGGGGCTTGACGACTGTCACAAGCCAACCTTTGCCCCCCAAGGCTGGCTAATACTCGTTTCCCTGGGCGGCGCGGTTTTCAGACGACTGATTTCCCGTCGGATACCCTCGGCGGCGGCGATCACCGCAGTCCTTGCTCAGGTGGCCTTTCTTACCGCAGGCCCAGCAGGTCGGTAGTCCTCTTCCGGGCCGCCTCTCCGGTTGTCTTCCGGCTGTGTCGTTGCTGGTAGTGCCGCGACTATCGAAGAAACGGCTTAGCGCCTCCATCAATTCGTCGGCCAGGGGCTTGGTGTCGTTGGTTTTTACAGGTTCGTCGACGTCCACTTGACGCACCCGCGCGTGCATTCTAGATGCCTGTTTTGCCGTCTCGAACTCAAGTGCGTGGCTCAGCGCATCTGCCAGGGTCTTAATGCGCGCGAGTCGCAGCGCCTGTTGAGTGTCCGAGTCCCGTAGCCCGTCGGTGAAGGTCTGCGTCGCAATCTGTTCCAGAAAGTCGGCCGGCGCTGTTGGATAGGCAAGCCTTACGAGGCGTGCGATGTCCATCTCGAACTCCTGCAGGGTTTCCGCGTTCTTCTGTACCCGGGTCCGGAGCTGCATCTTGTAGGCCTGCTGAAGATGGCTATCTCCATATCGGGACTCCATATGGGCGATCAGTGAAGCGTAGCCCTCGGATCCAGTCGGGATGGCCTGAAAGACGTTAAGGGCGTCACCTCTCAGCGCTACAATGAGAGCTGTAGCCTTTTCTGTGTTGTTCCAGTTATTTATGGAACAGGCCGCCTCGAACTGACGTAAGTAGGTGCTCCACGGGACCTTTCCGTGGAAGGTTGGGGGCGTCACTCTGCTATGTCCCGTTCCTGATATTCCCGGTGTAACGGTGGGCGGGCGTTGGCGCAGCTCGGCAACTTCCTCTCGTAGAGCGTTGAATTTCTCTTCCACCCCCGTCAGTGGGCGTTGGCGCAGCTCGGCAACTTCCTTTTGTAAGGCGTTGAATTTCTCCTCCATCCCATCAGCGGGCGTTGGCACAGCTCGGCAACTTCCACTTGTAAGGCGTTGAATTTCTTCTCCACCCCCATCAGCGGGCGTTGGCGCAGCTCGGCAACTTCCACCTGTAAGGCGTCGAACTTCTTTTCCACTGCTGCGACTTCCTCACGTAGGCCCTGTTCTAATTTCCTTGGGCTCTCCTCTAATTTCGTCAGCAGACATTCTTCCAGGTTTTTCTGGCCATCCAGAAATTTGGCGGTTAGGACCTCTGCTAACTTATTCTGGCCGTCCTTCAGGTCCTCTGCTAACTTCTTCTGGCCATCCTCCATCTTCTTCTGGCCGTCCTCCATCTTCTTCTGGCCGTCTTCCATCTTCTTCAGGTCATCCTTCAGGTCCTTGGCTAATTTCTTCTGGCCGTCTTCCATTTTGGTTTCCATGCCACTTAACTTTTCTAGCAATGCTGCCAATTGCGCCTCCATTTTAGTTGTTTGTCTTGTAAAGGGCATGCACTCACAGGAAAATTAGAGAAAATGACCTGCTCGGGTTTTGAAACCAGGACCGCCAGGTGTTGTGCTTGTGCTTGAGTTCGTAATCCCACTTCTGACACCAGTTGTTATGTGCCACCCCAATAGTGGCACTTTTGTTAACTGGATTACGGTGGGTTGAAGCACAACACAGATTGTTCCTTTAAATGAAATAATTAACTTTATTGCGGCCAGAACATACACCACTCATCAGCAAATACAAGCAATTATTACCTTACTCCAGTTTCCTCAAGTCTCTTCCTTATGGAGAGCTCTTGACCCCTTTCACTCGTCAACAAACCACAGAAGCTAATCCGTGCTAATGAGTCCAGTCCCGTACGCTGGCTGAAAATAGCTGCACTAAGTCTGTCACTCACTGTTTTGCAACTCACCACAATGACCTCTGTCGCACTAGGTAAGCACACTTGCTCAAAACAAAGGCAGTCCCCTGTATGCTTCTCACTCCCTTCGCTGTCAAGAGAATCGGCTTCACTAGGGGTTTCGCAAGTCACCACACTTCTGTCGCTCAGGATAAACACTCGCACTAGCTCGTAAAACACAACACACACTGCTTGAGAGGTCGCTCTTATATAGCAGGCCGGTGACTCAATAAATGCTTCTAGACCCATCCAGGGTTCACGGCTTCTCGAGGCTTCCATCGCTGGCTGGGTCACGAATATTCTGGACCATCCCTTTGTCCAGTAGTCCTGTTGCATAAGGCGCACGCAATACACTGAGGCAGAGCACAGCCCAGCCCTGGGGCAGTTGTGACTCATGCGGCGAGCGATGAAACAAACTCACAGCCGTAACAATATAAATTGAAGTTACTGATAGTTAACTGATTTTAACTGATAATTCCACAATTTTATAACTTAGAGTAATTTGGAATTATTTTAAAATGTTGTTGTTACCTATGGCTAGCCCGGATTCCAATCCATCAGCTTTCTTGCGTTCCAATAGAGTTGTGTGAGGTTTCCTGACGTTCTAGCAGTCACATCAAGTTTGTTGCCATGTAGCAGGTGCCCCTTATCCATTTTACTCCCAGGTTCGTGACAATGTGTGCATTCTTCAGATCTCAGGATGTTGATTCGTTTCAGATGAGCTGCAAGGCAGTCATGCCCAGTGTTAAGTCTGAAGAAGGCTACAGCTTCTCTTCTTGGTGTTAATTTATATTGATCCCATTTAGCATCAATGTCCTTCCATAACTTGGTTTCTGCTGTTTTCTTTGCCATTTCTTCATACCTGTTTTTGATAGTATTTTTCAAGATTCTTTTTGCTGACATAAAATCAGTCTGACTAACAGGTTGTTGTAGTGTGGTACCTTTTTTTGCTAATCTCTCTGCCTCTTAATTTCCTGCTATTCCAACATGAGAAGGGATCCACTGAAATGAGATCTGTTTGTGGAGTCTTTGAAGGGTTTTTATCATACAAAAAATTTCTTTCAGTTCTTTATTTTGAGGCTTATAATTTGACGAGACGGCTTGGATGACTGCTTTTGAATCTGTAATGATAACACGTTTTTGATCATCAATGTTTCCGCCTAATAACTGATGGAGTGCATGTGAAATTGCTCTTATCTCAGCATCAAAGTTTGTTTTGTTTTGGCCTACTGGGAAGTAGAGGGAGAAGAGAGATGAATGTATTCCTGCTCCAGTATTTGAAAATATCTCCAGTTATTTAGAAAATCGGCGAACTGGATTAACATTTAACATTACCATTTTAATGAACTGCTTGAATTTTATTTTTGTCGATACATGGTGATACCACTAAAGAAATGAACATTATGACGATGATTCACAAAGAAAAGCGAACTTCTATGGACAAAAACTCTGAACTAAAAGAAACCAACTATTCCTCCCATTCATGCCATAAAGATAATGTACCCAACGGTTTCAGAGCAGCCAAATAACGAATATCACGAAGCAAGTAAGAAATGAAACGAAAATTGCGGGGGGCATTATCACCTAGTGACAGCTAGGTAATTAAATGAAAAATATGACCCTCCCCCCCCCCCCCCCTGAAAAAAGCAAAAATATAAAGAGATGGAAAACAACAAAGACGAAATTTTAAACCCAATTAGTTCAGATTTGACTCCACTCGTCCCCCTCCAGAAGCAAATGCGCTGCCACCGTGCTACCCCGAAGGTCATCCAATTATGGATGGAAGATACAAATACTTTGTTTTGGTTCTCCATGAAACCACTATCCTTGAGCCAAGACTCAAACTTACTTCACGGAAAGCATAAGAAGATGATGATGATGTAAAGGAAGAAGAAGAAGAAAATTATATCAGTGTTCCAGCTGACTGGTTTCTTGTTCATACTGCATGTTAATTTGATTTCAATCTAAATTTGTCCACTATACATTGACTCAAAGACTTGTTCTTTTTGAATTCTGCATTTTTTGTTTTTCCGTAATTTTTGTTTATTTTTATAATTATTAGTTTTTTTGTTTTTTTTTTAAATTAATTTTCAGTCTTTTCAAATTTAGATGACCACCTCTAAATTTTTAATGCCATTCCAAATTTGTATACTTTAATCTGTGTTGAGAGGGGCAGATGACCTCGTAGTTCCTCCCCTTAAAACAACAATAACTAATTTGATTGCATTGACTTTGCCTAAGAGTGGAGTCTCACTCATCTTCCTGTTCTACCCGTGTAGCCTTCATACAAGTATTTTGTCAGCCATCAGCTTGTGTTGCCTGTCAGTGTCTAATAATAATAATAATAATAATAGTCATTTTTACGTCCCTTTTAACTACTCTGGCTTTTAGAGACGCCAGGGTGCCGGAATTTTGCCCCAAAGGGGATCTTTAACATGCCAGTAAATCTACTGACAAGGCTCCCTCGCATTTGTGCACCCTCAAGCGCCAACTGGCTGTGCCAGGATTCGATCCTGCAACCTTGGGCTTAGCAAGCGAGAACGTTACCGCTGAGCCACGCAGCCAGCCTCAGTGTCTACTGTCTATTATAGATCAGACTGTTCCAAATCCACGAGTTTGAGTATGCGTACACGCGAGTATTCAGCAGTGATGCTCGGAGCACGGTTGGAGAGGGACTGGGGTTGAGAGCCAATATGTCACTGGGCGAAGGTCATAGCACAAGTACATGCGCTTCCAGCCAGTCTTGATATATCCACCGCGAAGAGCTGTATTGCATATTGCAGGTTTACTCACGCAAGGCGGCGAGTACTCCGCTGCTCACGGGCGAGCTGCTCGGCTGGAACAGCCTGGTTTAGATATTACGCAACGAATCAAGTTACAGTGAAAGCTGGAGATATATATTTCCTATCTCACAGCTCCCTTGTGCGTGTGACTCACTCGTCTATCACCGAGTCCCGTTATGAAGTGTGAACGAATGACCTGCTGTCTTTAAACTGCTTGCGAAAACATTTACTTCGTTGGTAAATCCGCTTCTGCCGTACTGACTTGTGAACGAATTTTATAACCTGTTGTTTTCAATCTGTTTGGGAAACAGTTGTTTTTAACAAACGAACAGTTCGTTGGCATTTTCCTAAAACAGCAGAAATGACCACCACTACGTGGTGCCACGCGCTACAGACACGAGGACTATCTGACATGACTTTCTCTGACTTCAGGTGACAAAACAACTCTTATCGTTTGTCCTTGACATTGGTGAGTGGTTGGCTCCAAACTAAACTTTCTAACAGCGCTGGGTGTATTGCGAAGCGTGACAAAACCAGAGGCACGCGTGTGGATCCTGTAGCTCAAAACAACGCTGACAGATGCTTATCGTCAATTACAATATTCTGTCAAGTACCATTCTTTCAGGATGGTAGTACGAGGAAGGAAATAGAGTAGAGGTGTGGAAAATCCAATGTGATCTACAGTATTCTGTAAGAAAGAAGTTAGTGTGTCGACGAAACTCTCCCTTCATCGCTCAGTATTTAGACCGATCTTGCTGTATGGAAGTGAGACCTGGATAGATTCAGGATATCTGATACAGATACATAAGGTAGAGGTACCTGATATGAGGGTAATACGAATGGTTACCGGGACAAATAAATGGTAGCAATGGCAGGAAGGTGCTCGTAATGAAGAGATAAAGGCTAAGTTAGAAGTGAACACGCTAGATGAAGCTCTTCGTATGAGCCGACTCGTTAGGGTGGAGAGATTACCTAAGAGGTAAATGTGTTCGACTGTAGAGGGTAAGAGAAGGAGAGGTAGACCTAGGAGGCGATGGTTAGATTCCGTGATTAACGATTCCAAAGCGAGAGGTGTAGAAGCAGAGGAGGCCGCAGTGCTAACTGATAATAGGGGAGCATGGAGGCGACTTGTTCGCAAACAGAGGCTTGCAGACTAGAGTGGACGCTGAATGGCAAAACAATCTCAAATGAAAATGTATGTATGTACCCACCAGAGTGAGTCAGGTGTAAAGAGCACTTTAGATAGGCCCAGGCTATTTTCGAAGATTGCTGATGATAATAATTGATATTTTAAGGGATCTAACATCGAGGTTATCGGTCACTATTGGGTTGGGTGAGAATGAAAAATTATGATTGAAATGAACACTAGAACTAAAACTACAACTTAAACTAAGAAGAAGAAGAAGAAGAGGACAAAATTAAGGAGTAAGGAAAATAAAAGGCAAAGAATTGAAATGCCCTCAACCCTCGAAGAATGAGATGTGTATTAATTAGACTATGCAATGTTCCTTTGGTTTAAAAAATGGGTATATTTCTATTTGACGGCCCCGTGGTGTTGGGGTAGCGTGCCTGCCTCTCACCCGGAGGCCCCGGGTTTGATCCCCGGCTCCGTCAGGGATTTTAAAACTGACGTGAGGGTTGGAACGGAGTGCACTCAGCCTCGTGAGGACAAATGAGTAGCTGTCTGACAGTGAGACAGCGCCCCGATCACGAAAACCAAGATTAACGGCCGAGGGGACCCGACGCGCTGATCACGCGTCACCCCAATATCTGCAGGCCGAACGGCTGGGCAGCGGTCGCTTGGTCGGCCTTAGCCCGTGATGGGCTGTATATTGCCAGGGTTGTTTGTTTTTTGTTGTTTGTATATTTCTATTTGTCAACAGGCATAAAAACTCATTTTTAAGATATCAAAAGGGGTGTTGCGGTGTCGGACCGTTCCCCGTCCTAAAACCAAAGCTGTCGCAGTTTCTCAGCTAGCTCCCATCTACACCCCTCCAGCTTTCTGTGTTATTAAAGCCCACAGAAACTGGAAAGCACCCACAAGTCGCTCCAATACCGTAAACCATTGGGCACTGGTCACCAGGTGCCTAGCGTTTCCCAACCTGGGGTATGCGTATCCCTTGGTGGTACGCAACGAACCGGTTAGGGGTACGCCAAAAATAATGGCGGGCGCCATGTCCCATTGTACGTGTCAGTCGTAATGTACCGACGCACAGTGCCGTCTTATTCACGCACGTCAAGGTCAATGTTCCCACCCTACCCCTACCCCAGTCACTTTCACCGTTTCACCGCACTGCTATTGTCTTGATTTGTCTATTTTTGCCAAACTAAACCCTAGAAATACTTGGTTTTCAATATAATCAAAATTTAAAAATTCTATGTACCGTACTGTAATTGTATATTTTTCTCAGCTAAATATTTATACATCTTCATTTGCACAAGTAAATAAAAGTAAAATTGAAAATTATATTAGCATTTTATTGAAATGAAAAGCATATTAACAGCAAACAAATAATACATTACAATTATTAGTTATACTGTATTCAAAAAATAAATGTGGAAATTTGAAGTCATTCTTTTTCCAGTGTTACCTACACAAATTGTCTTCTGCTGCTTTTCAGTCGGTCAACGCGATTGTGCCCAATGAATTGGGCGAGGTACAAGTTTTAAATATGTAAACACACTCCTGGAAAAAATTACTTGTATTAGTTACCGGTAGTTATCACATTGCCCATTTTGGTGTGATAACTAACTAATAGGCCTACATGTAATATTCTGAAGAAAAAGAACATCAAATAACGCCTTTGTTAGTACGTGTTTCCATAGTTATTGTATTGAAAAACATTATTATGGATAATTAAATGGCACAAAGACTTACCGGACATATGTGACCTTGTCAATACCTCAACCCTCACAGAGGTCAACTTCAACTGAACAACGCCTGAGACATAACACAGCTGCTCGCTTGCAGTGAATATTTGGAACTATTCAACATTCTATGACGAATAAGATGAGGTGTCAACTTGTTAATGTTCCTCGTAAGTCTTTATTTTATTTTTATTTTGATCCGGTTAGATGACTTGATAAACATTCAGATTCTTGGCATTCAAATTTCTAAAACGTACTTCATTCATTTCAGGACCAAAAACAATAGTAATGAATATTTATAATCGATGCCGCCGACCGTCAGCTAACCATCATCTAAGAAGCCCTGAATTGACTGTCTTCAATTCTCTACTAGCTATCTAATTGGACTGTTATTCATAAACAACAGTCGCTTCACTACAGCATGTTGTTAAGTATTCTAGATAGGGAACACCATAATATTTGTTGTCCTACCTCAAACAACAAGTATCCATCGACAATAGGCAAATTCTAGATGTTTTCAATTCAACAAGCCCTACGTACGCAAGAGTCTCCATAGATTGATTACATTTATTTTAGAGTTTGAAGACACTTTGAACAAATTAAATGGTTGTGCATAAACAATATTTTAATGTGTCCAAAGACACAAACTAAACAAGGACTGAATGACTGAAAATGTGAGGAGCATAACATGCTTTATTTATGGTTGTTGTTGAATTTTAATTAGTGTATTTTTTAAGCTAGTAGTTTTTAATATGTTGTGGCTTTGTAATTTATGATGTGTGTTTTATGTTGTTTTATTGGGGATTTCGAATGTGTTTTATGATGTTTGTAGTACCAAAAGAGGGCTGAGAAGGGAGACAGAGGGTTTCCGAAACATGTACCCATAGAGTTTTCTATTAAGTAAAGTATTGATTCGGCGGGAAATTCAGGTTTTACTTATTGTAAACACGGTCAATACGGAACCTGAAATGAGTGCTGTACCTAATAAGAGATCGAACTGGTTGGAACAGAGAAACGGCCTGAAACAAGGAAGTGCACTGTCACCATTACTTTTCATTGTGGTGATGGATGACATAATGACCCGAGTGGCACAAGTAATTGGGGAAGGAAAGATGCAAGCAATGGTGTTTGCAGATGATTTGATGACTTGGGGAAACAAGGAGGAGGAGGTACAGGAGCAGTTGGACGTGTGGGAAGGAATAATACAAGGATATGGGATGAAATTTAGCATAAATAAGAGTGAGATGGTGATCACAACAAGGAAGAAGGAAAGAACAACAACGGGAATAACAATTGGTGGGGAACAGCTGAAGAAAGTTTCAAGTATCTGGGAAGCCTGATACAAGATAATGGAAGAAACGATAGAGAAATAAATGAGCGGGGGAGACAGGCAGAAGCATTCCGGAGGAGTATGAGAAGCATGTTATGGAGCAAGGATGTCCCTCAGAACAGCAAAAAGATCATATATCGGACGTACTATGTCCCTATCCTGACGTATGCCTCGGAGACCTGGGTTATGAAAGGAAGGGAGAAGAGCAAAATACAGGCCAGTGAGATGAGGTTCTTGAGAAGCAGTATTGGAGCTACCATGATGGACAGAATAAGAAATGAGAGGACCAGAGAATTAATGAAGGTGGAACCATTACAGGATGATATAGAGAAATCTAGACTTAGATGGTATGGACATGTAAAACGAATGGAGGAGAAGAGGATACCCAGGAGGATACACGAGACGAAGTGGGAAGGAAAGAGACAGAGAGGAAGACTGAAAGAAAGGTGGCTGAAGGGGGTGGAAGAAAGCGTGAAGAAGAGAGGAGAAGACTGGACAAGGGTGGAGGCTGAGAGATGGTGGGAAGACAGAATACGTTGGAGAGGCTTGCGTTCCAAACAGACCCGACCAGTGGCTGGAAACTGTGCAAGATGATGATGATGATCTTATTGTTTGACTATTTACTGTCAGGAAAGTGGGATTAATTTCTTATTATTTCCAAGAATCCTCTATTCTAAATAAACAAAATAAATTAAACGGGATAGAGTGTAAAAATCACCTCTAACAACCTTGGTTTTAATGAATTTGAATAATTAACATATTTAAGGAGAGCAAATATTGCCTAAAAGTGTGAAGTTCTCGGAGATAATTTGATGACGTATCATTAAATATTTACACTCTCGATGCAATCTGATTTTCTACTAACAATTAGGCATTAATTTTAAGTTTTGTGGAATTTATGTTAACTTTTGCAAAACTTTAAACATGAAAACCTATTTAATAACCTATTCTACCTATTAAAAATCTAAATAAAAAACTATTTTATGTTTAAAAAAATCTAAAATGACAATTTTAAAATCTGAAAAATCCGGTCCCTAATAATGACTACTGCCAAACTATGCCAGCAATTTAAGTTGTGAATTGCTCAGTTAAAAGCTGAATTTTAAACTGATTGTTAACCCGGGAGGGGTCGCGTCAAAATAATTTCGTCATTATGACCGGGGTGTATAAAATACAATTTTTTGTTGCAAAACACATATTATTATTATGGATAAAGATATCCATGGAATTAAATACCAGTTTTTTTACCGAAACACATTGTACTCTATTATTGAAGAAAAATATATCAATGAAACCCACTTAATCTATTGATTTATTCATCCTCGGAATTATCCTGGGCAGCATCAGGATTAGTGCATTCCACCCAGGTAACACATGTAAGTTCCTTACGAAACATCTTCCAGATCCACCAATCGGTTGAACTAGCCTTGAAAATACAGCGATTCCAGAATTATCAATGGAAAACGGTCCCTGAGGCTGCGTACCAGCGTTCACTTCCATGTACATCGTGGGAAACAAAGCTCTCCACTAATTGATTGGGAATGAAAGTGAGAACAGCAAACGCAGACACGTGCAGTGGACGAGTCCATTGAAAGGTATAGGAGGGGAGGAAGCTTCACGCCGTGAAATTATTTCGGAGTAGAAAATGTATGCGCCCGGTCTAAAAGACCATGACGCGACCCCTCACAGGTTAAGGGCCGATACAAAAGACAGGCATTTGTTTATCGACAGCGCACAAAAGCAAGCACTGGGAAAAACTTGGGGAACTGGAAGCAGACAAATAATCGTACATTTTTATGGGTATGTTGGAGAACACAAGAAGGAAGACCTATTTGCACATTCCTTGTTGACTACAGAATCGACTGTTACAGCAGACAAGGTAAACTCTCACATGGTGTCTGAAAATTTATGTTGTTGTGGTTTATTTTAGAGGCTGTGCCATTGTGGTTATTCAGCTTATTGTTTGGTTATTTACTATCACGAAAGTGGAAATAAAACTCTTATTATTTCCAAGAATCCTATATTCTAAATAAACAAAGTTAATTAAACGGGCTAGAGTGTAAAAATCACCACTAAGAACTACGGTGTGTGGGTGTAAATTTTGTGGTAACCTGTGTTGTTGTGATGGCTGTACTAGTGTGTGTATTTGTAAATTGGAAATAGGATTGGGAAGGAGGTAGCCATGTCCTTAAGTTAGGAACCATCCCTCATTTGCCTGGAGTAGAAGTGGGGGAAACCATGGAAAACCACTTCCAGAATGGCTCAGGTGGAAATGGAACCCACCTCTTCTCAGTTCTGCCTCACGAGACTGAGTGTGCCCCGTTCCAGCCCTCACACCAGAATTAAACTTTCTTGACAGAGTCGGGAATCGTACCCGGACGTCAGGGACTTAGCCCAGTTTCCGTTTAATGAAGGGGATTTATCACGCTTTTCACCATTAATTACACGGGACCGTCAAATATTTCCATCTAAGACAAGTGTCCGTTTAATAAAGAGTCTGTTGCAGTGGCGTAACTTTGATTCGCTTCTGGAGGGGGATGAGCGGAGTCAAATCTGAACTTAATGCGTTTTTGGTTTCGTGTTTGTTATGTTCTACATTTTCCTTTTGGCTTTGTGTTTTATGTTTTTTTTGATTTGTGTTTGTTTTCTGCTATTTATTTTGTTTTCAAATTTTGGTTTTTGCTTTTGGTTTTTGGTCATGTGTTGTTTTTGCTTTGTGCGGGGGGGAGGCAAAATAAGACAATCAATGAAAGCAAACCTACACGTTTTCATGTTTCATCTCGATAGCATTTGATATGTTTTATTTACACCTCTCAATGTGCAAAAGCTTGGAAATGAACAGTTTTGGTACGTCTCAAATTATTAACGTACATAATCCAATCGTTTGTCAACAATCCACATATTGTTTTATTTTTAATTTAAAATTTCATCGAATTATATTTTTTAAATTTATTTGGCTCTGGGGGGAAGGGGATTGATCCCCCTAATCAGCCCTTGTAGTTATGCCACTGGTCCGTTCAAGGCAGGTTTTACTGAATTAGAGTCGGGAATGGCTTAGATGCTCCGGGATTTGAAATAAGGTGTTATCCCAGCATGTGGCTAGAGAAGGGGTTCTCAACCTTTTAGACACTGCGACTCTCTTTTTAGGCTGAGAATTTTGGCGACCCCCAAGTATTAACGTTAAAACAAAACCTCAGCTAAATGCTCCTCTTCATGATGAATTGCTGGAGATTTCAAGTGATCAGTCAGTGAAACTAACAATGCTTGTGCCAACAAATTTTGGATAAGTATTAAAAAGGAATAGCCAGAATTGTCCACAACAGCATTAAAAACTTTGATGCCATTTTCTGCATATTACAACTGTGAACAAGGATTCTCCATAATGGTGAATTTAAAAACCAAATTAAGAAATCGTTTGACACTGGAAAATGACATTGTTTTGTTACAAAAATCATTCCAGACATTCAAAAATTGGATAAATCCTAACAAGCTCAAGTTTCTCTGTAATAGAATTTAAAAAAAAAAAATACGAGCCTTACAGTAGTCGCATATGATGTGTAATATCTGACATAGAAGAAACCTCACGTGAAATTGTTGATACACCGGTATTTTATAGTATTATTGGCACAAATATTAATCTATTGTACAAGGGAGTGTTTTACAGATATTGTAGTTTATAATACGGAACTCATTTTATTAGATGATTTGTAGCTTCCACCAGCACTAGCCAAAATAAAGAATAGGATATGGATCAATTTGATTAATAGACGCGACACCGCTCATATCCTTAAATTCCTTATAAACAGGTCCTCTTGATTCACAGACCAACACGTAATTTCATTTGGATTCTGTTAAAATGAGTCATATTGATAAGATAAATATCGTTTAAAATGATAATCTGGTAGAAATAATATCTACCCCGCCCAGGATTCGAACCCAAGATCTCTAGATTCACAGTCATACACAATAACCCCACAGCTATTTCGACTACGCAAATATTGTGCACAAGATGGTGACTTATTTCCACGTTCCAATAATAATGCATTACGGAATTAAGTTTCATTTATATTTTGCTTGTTTCGATAATGTTCCTGAGTGACATTGAGTTTAAAATGCCTTATGCCAATGCAATGCCGACTACTTACAATGTTTGATATTAAGGCATTTTACCATTTAAATACTGATACGAAGACACTGAACATGTACCATGTCATTTGTTTAAATCACTTGACACCAGAGTTCGCATGAGCGATTTCCGTTCTGTATGTCATATACATTCCACATAGCCGAGAGTGCGTCATGGTATCAATTTTCGACACTGCGCGCTGATTGTTTCTCTTACCAGTGCCAGCTGGATCGATCGAGTTGGCAGTGGGTCTTATACTTCCGTTGGATCCACCACTGCCAGCTAGGGCACACTTCCATTCGATCGATCGGGCAGTGCATACTTCCGTTGTCCACCACTGCCAGCTAGTGCACTTCCGTTTGATCGATCGAGCGGGCAGTGCATACTTCCGTTTGATCCACCACTGCCAGCTCGATCGTTCCGATCCACTTCCGTCCCCAATTTTCAAAATCACTCCCACAAAACTATCCAGCAACCGAGCGGAAAGATGTTACACATCAAAAACATAAAAGTTTAGTACAATGAGAGTGTATTCTTTTTTTAATAAAAAACTACAGCAATAACTGATTAATTTTACTTTTTCTCCGTATCTCGTGACCCCCCCCAAGACACATCCTGCAACCCTCCAGGGCATCGTGACTCACCGGTTGAGAACCCCTGGGCTAGAGGGAGTAATTATGTGTCATGTCTGGACACAACATCCACATGCTCAGCCGTGTAAAATCCTCCAAGTTCCTGCTAGTTCATCTCGTTTCCAGGTATAGTAGCCTCACTTTCCTCGTTAACGACTGGCTCGTCTTTGAAACCTAGCTGGACGGATCTTTACATTCCATAGCTGTGGGGTGCCGCGGCATTCACGGCTTACGGCCAGTGAGCAGGTAGAGAGGACTGGCGGCAACACCTTGTCTGCATTCCTTGTGGACAGATGGAGGAAGCAACTTATTGGTCAAGAACCGTCAGGTATTTGTCAGCCATAAATAATGGCGATTGTCCGCTCGTGCTAATGCTTAACGTTTGAGTCGCCGGTCGTTAACCAGGAAAGTGAGGCTACTGTAACGAGTGATGGGACTTGTTTTGACCAGCGCTGCATGTTTCTTATCGGAAGACCTGCCACGAGCGAGACTGCTCACTTAGATAACATTCCGTGTCGACAACTCAACTTAGAAACCACCAAGCATGGCTGGATTACAGTTACGTAACTACGAGGGGTAATAATAATAACTAGCGGACCCACGCGACAACTCTCGCCTAATGGGTTGTCTGCGCCCCATATGTATAGACTACCCGCCCGGCTCTAGTGCTATGGGAGCTGTACGTGACACAGTTCTGCCAGGGGCTATCGTCTTGTTTATTTGTTTAAAAGCACTTTATAAACAAATAAATATATTTCTGTTAACTTTTTAAGAAATGCAAGTATTTTCCTGTACTATTGAAACAATTTGGAAGATTTTGGTACAAACCACACCTTCTAACTCCTTTTGGTTTTGGAATTTGAGTTTTGTGAAACATACACCTTAGTTTTATTAGGGTGATTCTTTTGCTGGAGCGGGTCGGCAGCCGGCTGTTCATACTTTCTGATCATTGCGCCCTTATTTGTGTTGAAATTATTTGTGTACTGCAGTGAGATTCATTCTTTTGAATGTGAAGCAGAGGTTTATATTCTTAATTTTGTGTTTAATTCTATCTTATCTGTGGGTTTTTCTGATGTACGGCCAATTTCCTGCAGATACTTTCTCATTTCTCTGATCCATCTGCATCCTGTTGTGATATGCACAATAACCCAGGTTATCACACTCACCCAAGTAAACAAGGCTGTTAACCATAATGTTGTGCCATCTAAATGAAACAACATCAATCATTTATTGATTAGAGAATGGAAATGGAAAGGTAAAGAATGAGGCAGAAAGAATTTTTCAAAAATATAATCTGCATTTCTAAGATGAAATCGATATGCTGCGTATAAAAAGTATCTTCTCAAAAACACATAGGCAACAGCATGTATTTGAAGTAATTGAGCTCACGATGTTTCTTCCGAGACAAGAGATGCTCGATTTTTACAGAATCTGCACCTTTTTCTGCTATCATCATAACAGCTGCATTGATATTCCCACTTGGAAGACTTGGCATGACGGAAGCATCAATCACGAACAGCCGGTTGGTGTTGTGAACCCTATGGATAACAAACACAATGATAAGTTGGCTTACAATACAGGTGACTTATAGCATGTTCAAAATTTTTTGATACCGACGCATATTGTTGTTGAACATTATTTTCATAGTTATTCATCAAATTGACATTTTACTTTCTGTACCTCTGCAAAATAGATTTATTAATTTTTTCAAAATAAGGGTTCATCTGGAATGCGAAGCAATTACTAGTAGAAAGATTTGCTAGGGAAGACTACGACAATAAGAAAACAAACCACCAATTAATCTCATTCTGAAGAAGTAAATCTTGAATAACAAGTGTGAGTATTAAGTCAGACTACAGTAAAGTTAGGAAACAGCAATGACATATGATAATTTTAACATACATCAGGAATGTGTGAATTTAAAAATAATATCATGATAAAAAAGATGAACTGCATAAATGGACCAAAACTGGTTGATTGCTAATAACATCTAGGCTACATGCACCAGCTGGGACTAACTTGAGCCTGCTGGTTGAGTTCATCGCCAGTCTGCACTGGAGTAAGCAAGGGATACATACCTAAGGCTGAAGTCCACAACTGAGGAACGATCTGTGGCTGACCCCATTCGGCATGTTCCTACAGGATGGTAGGATGTCAATGTCAAATGGCGGATATAACATTTCCAATAGCTAGGTGTGTTGAAGGTATAATTTTCACACCCTGGTAGGTTCTGATTGTACAACCTTGCTCCCAATTTCTGAAATGCTTTGGTTGCAATCATTTTTTTCACAAGCAATATTCCTGGAAATAAAATAAATTGAAAGCAAGGCATGATAATATTCTGGGTTTATACCATGCAAAAGTCTCAATGGCTCAATTACAACAATAAATCCACCATGAAACAAATTCATGTCAAACATCCATAATAACAAACTTAGCAATACCCGCTGGTATGCAGAATCATAATGTACACCCAAAATTGGTGACGACCTACTCTATATTGCAATCAAATGTCAGTATCACTCATCAGTGATCATGAACATTCACAATTAAATCTTAACCTCATATGTATACCACACATACTGAAGTTCACTCTCCCTACTTGAATCGGAGTTCATTAACTTTGTTGAAATATACTCAAAATGGTATAAAAATATCCTTCCTGTGCTAAAGTCTTGCCTCACAATATTTCATTACATAATATATTCTCTTATTATTATTTATGTAGACTTTCTTAAATTCTATTCTGAGAAATTGCGTTTAAAATATATTTGCTGCTCGTCAAAATATCTTTAATCAAATGAAAAATTGATAAGAATGATTATAATTTTATTAAATCTTATGATATGAAACTGCACACAAAATATGTGGCTTACCGTACTCAAAAAGAAAATTTATCCAATCAAAAATATAGTTTAACACTCATTCCGATGGACTCAACATGCCTAACAATGCCCCCTACGCCATGAATCTTAGATAACACAATTAAGTTAATTCTAGATGATTCATTAGGGCACACTGTAAACATATCTTGCCTCTCAGAAATTAAGTGAAGTCCCTATATGAATATCAGAACAAAATTCTCATAAGATCTAACTTCAGGAACACCCTGTATCGAAATGCTCTAAGTAAATTCGTTGATAGTGTGCTCATTCAAATACTGAATCATTTCAATGTCAGCGCAGAGTGTATGAAAAATAAACCATTCTATTCGGCTACATAAAAATTTTATAGTCCAGCCATGCTTGACCAACACGTGTGAACACACAAAATAGTTCTAAAAACGATTGGAAATAAAACTATCTTCCCCTATAGGTTCCTCTTCTCGACAACGAAAGTAAACAAATACTACTACTTAATCAATCCAAAAATAATTGTCACAAATTTAAACAATTGGATGCATTTATTTAATATAAATCAAAATCCGGGTAGGCAAAAGTCAGAAGCGACAAAATGTCAAATCTAGACTCCTGTCTTACCATACTACAAAACAAAACTAACTAGGACAATTATGGTTACTAGGAAATACTTCTACGCTACTACTGAAAAAACTGGATGCCTTCTACCTTGAGGCACATTCTGTTGTGATGTAAAAAGAATATAGCCTTGTGCCATAGTAAAGATCCTCGACATCCTTCAAACTCCATACTCCAGTGGCCTCGGGACTCGAACCAGGAACACGAATACTTCCGTGTCCCCTTACGCCATGTCGATATACGCCAATGTCGAGTGATAGTAATCCGACTCACGAACACGCATCTCTCGGTTGAAAAGTAACCGTCTACAGCAGTATACAAGCATTTGCTTCGAACCATATGTAATACTCATCTCAATCGGATATTCGTAATACATTTTCACAGTGTTAAATGACCTGGGACAGAAAATTGTGTCTTCAGACCACATGTCGTGATAAGGTTAACATGAGAAGTCTCTACTGCACTGCAAATGTAGTGCCAGTGCCGATGGCTTAGCCTACCATGATGAAACACTCATTAAAGTCTTAAAGCGTTCCCCCCGATGTCTGATGGTTCAACATCCTGTACGTGAAATAATGTTCCTGTTGCAAAAGAACTATGCAAGTTATACAACTTGTTCTAATGTCCCACTCAACAAGAGTAAACTGGGATACAGTTCTCGCGCAGGCCACCTGTTCACAATAGCTGCCGCCAGCACACGATCTACTGCATCTGAAAGTAACCTTCCGCAGATAGACAAAATGTGAAGTGTTTCTGATCATTTATATATCGGAGCCTTGCGTGAAATATGAAGTTGCTTGTACTCCATGTTCATGTGCTAAGAGTACACATTTTATGTGTCTTTCACCGTAAGTGATTTCACGGTTCGATTTGTTAACACTCCCGGAACACAACGTTACTATTTTAACACGCCCGCATTCCACTTTTAGTTCCGCTTCGAATTCATATTACAATCTGATAACTCCGCAATAGCTGCAAAGCGCATCGGACCTCTTACCCCCACCTCTCGGGTATCTTGGTTCGACTTAGCTCTCCGCTAGGGCGCAGTATAAACGTTTTTCCAATATTACAGGCTTCTTTATAATGACATAAATACATACATATACACATTCAAGCATTCTGACCTGTTATTCAGACTCAATCCTTTTGCAAAATACTCCATTTGGGCCTTAATGCTCAATTCATTTTCTTTATACGGATGTCGAGATTTCCTTGACGTCACAAATATCACACGTTGCGTGTCATGACTCCATTCTTTTTCTACTACAATCTTCGAGTAGTCTTGCGCATCCTCGGCTACCTTCGGCTGCAAGCCACTTACATAGCGGTAAATACCACCTGTTTCTGCGCCTAGTACCGTTCTAAGTTTGACACCTAGTGGCGCGCGTGCTATGAAATAAATGGTACAGTACCGTCCCGGCATTTGCCCGAAGACAATGTGGGAAACCACATAAAACCACTTCGAGGATGGCTGAGGTGGGAATCGAACCCCCTTTACTCATTTGGACCACCCTAGCCTGAGTAGACCCCGTTCCAGTCCTCATACCACGTTTTTGTAGTTCGTGGCAAAGCCAGAAATCGAACCCAGGACCTCCGGGGTGGCAGCTAACCATGCTGACCGCTACGCTACGGAGGCGACAAGAAGAAATCATACTCAATATTTTTCGGTAAATTGGTCACTTTTTGCATTTATCGTATTTATGGGGTAAATTCGCAAGAACCCTTAGTTATCACAATTTGTTGCAAATTCAGTTTTGGAAATTGTGCGTATACAAAGTCATAATAGTCAACAAATAGTTGAAAAAGGAGAAAATTCGCATTTATCGCAGTTGAAATTTTTTCTTATCTCTACATAATTATAATGCATATAGAAATAGGAAATACTGTAATGTATATTATAGTCATTTAAACAATACCTTCATACAAGGTTCTCACATCTTTTGGATCAGCCAGATAATTAGGGTTGATGATAGGAGGGTCCATGGGGTCCTTGCTCTTCAGTAACACCTCACCATGGCTCTTAGGGTGAAGTAACACAGGCATCAGGCTGGCCACTTGTTGGCCTCTCAAAGGTTTGAAGTACTCCTGCCAGATCTACAACACCAGATGGAAGCCACTCACAATACAAGTGTACACCTTTCTCTGCACTTTCATTGAAGTTTTCTCCGTATGTACCACCTCTTATTGTAAACAACCACTTACAAGCCTGTGAGAATTATAACGCTTTTGTGCCAGAGCTTAAGAGAATAAACAAAGGTTTGGAGTCTCTACAAGTGACAAAATGTTAAAAAGGATATAGCGTAAATGATATTATGTAATTAATATGTGAACTTCATCCACTTATATTTGTGCTACTCATAGGTGAAACGGATCAATATTATTCATTTATTTATTTATCGTATGGCTTTTAGTGCCGGGAGTGTCAGAGGACATGTTCGGCTCGCCTGAGTAAGTAGCTGCTTCCAGCGGACACCCTTATTAGGGTGAGCAACAAGTTCCGTTCAATTTCAAGTAGTTCCAACTTTCGCTACCAGATATCAATGATACCTAGTGGTGAACGTTGAAACTTTGATAGAGAGTTCCGACGAAATCTAACCTAACAATTTAGCTTGACACAAGTTAAGTCTGTGAAAGGATCATTTACATGCCAGAAATTTATGACATGGGACCGCCGGCTTTACTTCCCCTCCGAAGGAAGGCAAACTGAAGGAATTTTAACCCTCTTAAAAAATCAGACGACTTCAGCCGGGTTTGAACCCTCAATCTTGGGCACAGCAGTTCAGCATGCTACCAACTACGCTACCGAAGCGTAAGTGATTTTTGAAAGGCGGCAAAAATCACGACACGCATGTCATACGATGTTGGCATGTTAAAGAACCCATTTGAATTCAGTAGGCCTGTTCATGATGGCAAAATTAATCTCGGGATTTTCCGCCAACACAAAGTTCCTCATTTCTCTACTAGAAAGCGCTATAGTGTCAAGGAGCTTAAATATCTAACCTCCTTGACTTTCATAGTGCTTCAAGGAACAACAAAATTAGACATGCAAGCTGCCCTCTGGGTGTCAAATAACAAAGCTTGCACCTGGCACCCGAGGCCATACAATATTATTATTATTATATGAAATTAGATAACTTATACTCTTTAGCCCTGACAAAAAAGAACTGCCTTCATCTCAAATTTAAATACAATGAAGATATAACTGTGTATGTTAAATGTAGATTCCAAGTATGTTAGCACCCTTGCATTTGAAAATAAATTGTGACCATGTCAAAACTGTCTTAAAGAAAATGTGTTTAAAATATGACTTAGTCTTTGTGACTCACCTGATTTGTTCATTGTTTTGCATCAATATTGTCCACATCCACCTGAATCAGCTTGGCAACACAGTTAACCTTCATTAACCCTTATACAGACTTGTCTGTTTCAGAGTACAAACTGTCGTTTTGCAATTATCAAAATTGAAATTCTTGTTGTTAACTCTCTCTTTACTTTCAATTACTCAGGATAACTTTAACATTTATTTGTGTTAAATAATTTAAAAAAAACTTTTCATCATTAGTTTTTTAAGTTAAATATATTAAATGACTTTTTAATAAAAGCATTGAATTTCTCAATCTACCAAATCCATACTGTTTTAGATCAAAGTACACCAGAAATCATTAAGTATTTTAAGTGGATTTGTATTTGATCAAAATTAAAATTTAGTGATTATTGAAAATTGAATTACAAGTCTCTTAGAGAAGTTATTCTGATCATACCTCGTCTTTAATGCCCATTGCTTGTCTTACATGAGCTCCGTAATCGCTTGAAACTCCTAATGGTAAAGCCATCAACTGAAGGTCAGGAGGTTCAGTCTTGGGGTTGGCTAATGAGCTGTGGACAATACCCAGTGCTTCACAACCAGTGAATGCTAATGGACCTGGAATATCAATACAAGTAAACTGTTTAGATTCAATAATACGACTAAAAAGATACACAGAGACAGGTCTTAAACTTCAAGTGTAATAGCAGCAAGGGAGAATGGTATTGAGATTGGTTTGTAGCTTGCATTATACTCCATAGCTTCAGCTATTACACCTAAGAAATGTCAATAGCACACCTGTCAAGAATGCAGGGGATTTGGACTTTAGTTCTGTTAAGTAATTTATGTAAATCTTAAATTTATCAACGTCTGGTTCAGTCATTATCTCCTAGGCAGTGTTGTACCCAATAAATATTTGTTTGGAAGGGTTGGGGGGGGGGATGTAACTATATAGTGCCTCATGTAGTGATGGCTCCAGGGCTGCCCATAGGGGAAGGGGTGACAAATCAGACATTTGAGGGGGGTATCCTCCCTGGGTACACACCTACTCCTGGGGTGCACGGACATCACCAAGCCTGCCATAGGCGTCTCATTATTGTCCATATGACACTCCATAGTTCCAGGCATTGGCCCTGGACATGGTTATACTCTTTATTACGGCGACAGTTGTCATCCGCTTGAAGGGCGAGGTGTGGTGAGGAGATGTGCGGGATAACGGTCTCCATGGCAACAGCGAGCAGTGTTGCAATGTATACAGGGACAGCGGCGAGCACATGGTTTGAGGCAATGTTCTACTGTGCTGCGACTCGTCACTGTCATTAGTATTATCCCGTGTACCTTTTGAAGTGCATTTGCTTATTCTTTCATAGGCTACAGGTTAATATTATCGTTCTGTGTTTGTTAGAGGCGTGTGTATTTACAGATTTTGAGTTTATTTCTTTTATTCGCATCGTCGTGTTTCTATTTTAGTTGTGTAAATATGGCATCGGTACGCTTACGGGAGGAAGCTCTTGATTCCATTTCTTCAGGGGAGGAAAAGAATTGCAAAGGCTCTTGGTGTGAGTGAAACCACTGAGCACCAAGTGACAAAAGAGAAGTTCCCGTCTGATGATGCTGGCCCGTCTAAACTTCAACTCCAGGGAAGAAGAGGCAGAGGGAAGGGGTGGTCACTAAATTAGATAGCTTTCAACAAGATGCTGTTGCTGTTAGATGGCATATTTATGAGTAATATTTAGGAAACAAATTCCTACATGTCGCAAACCTCTTGTTTCGCTCAGAGAGGCAGAATTATTTGAAGGAAGCCTTTCTTCACTGAATATGTGTTGCATGACCTGGGGTTTAAATATAAGAACATTAATGGCAGGAAGGTGATCATGGAGAGGCCAAGTATTGTGGCTTTGAAGTGTCAGTTCTTAAGTGAAATTAAGGACAAAAATGTTATGGATATTGTATGGTTAGATGAAACGTGGGTCAATGCTGGTCACACAGTGTCTAAGAGTTGGAGTGATGACTCAGTTCAGGGGACAATGAAAGGGCCATCTGGAAGAGGGGGGTCGATTTATTATTCTTCACACCAGGTCATATACGGCTTTGTTGATAATGTGAGTGACGAAGAGGAGGCTATGAAAGGAATAGAACCCATAATTAGTGGCAGCGAGAGTGATTAGGTAAGTTTATTTATTATTATTATCAATGTGCTCTCATGAAGTTGCATCGATTGTGTCCTCCACACTGGTACGGCTGACACACCACTGGCCGCCAGGTAGGGGAACTAATTTCTCCAGTATTTGTGTCTCTCTCTAAGCCTCTTGGAATGTTATGATGAGTAATAACCTGTCACTGTGGCAACGCGGCATTTCTCCTCATGCTGGCTTTGACAGACATCAGTGTTCTTCATTCGTAATACAGATTACACAGGTCTACAAAATAACATTTTTGGAGACCTTTTTTGGATTCAATAACTCATTTTGTATATTGAAAGTGTATGAATTACGGAAATGTCTTCTATGTTCCTGTATCAGATCACGTTTTTTTTTTTAACTACATATTAAAGAAATCAGCATATGCTTGGGACAATCACATGGTACTTAGTAGCCTGCTGTAGGCTTTGGATCACAAAATTACGACTCATTGTTCTCTGCAATTTGTTTCAGAGAGAACACATTTCATCCAGCAAACTATATAATCACACTCAAATCGACTGGTGGACGCGCCTTCGGTGACTAAACAGACAAGTTCTGGTATGTAAAATGCGGCCATACAAATTGCATTGAATAGATGGAGGCGGATGTAGTTGAGTTTGTGCATGTCGCTTTGCCTCTCCTGTCTTAAAACCAGATGACAGTGTGAGTTTGCATTCACAAATTCTCATAGTGTGCTTCTTTTGTTTTTGTATTTCTCAGTGTTCTTTTGTTTTTGTATACCGTACAAGTCAAATGTACTTTTTTGAATATAACTGTCTGGTTCCGGTTGTGACCAATGGATGTCGGTGTTTGTTTCTTCTCCCATCAATTTGGAGTTTAGGACTGTATTTAGTAAACCTTTTTTGCTAATTATTTTATGACAGGTTATGCGCCCAGTTAAACGCTTATTGCTGTTAATGTGTGTTAATGTCGGTCGTTAAAAGGTGTTGATATGTGCGGCGCACATGTGGACGGCAGTTAAGTGTGCATTCAAGACAGTTTTTGGTGAATTTTGTGGATGATTTTCTATTGTGAGGACTATTTGTACGTTTTATTTTAAGTATACATACTAACATGGATGCAGCTACGGGAAGCAGCGAGCGAGTAGTTGCAATAGTGAGGTGACAGGACGACAATTGGGAAGCGTGGAGCACCCGAACAAAGGCATTGCTTCAAACAAGGCGTCTGTGGGGCGCGGTTCAAGGTTTCCCCACGAAAGACCGATACAGGAGAGGTAGAAGATACACCCATTGAAGAGTACTCCGAGGCCCAACTGGGCAAAGATCAAGACGCGAAAAACTTGCTCGTTTCTGACTTCATGTTGCGATACCGGAGTGCTTCAAATTGTGACGATGTTAGAAGAATTGTGTCTTTTTAAGAAAACTAGTGACATTAGCATGCATACATTTGTTGATAAAGTGCTCACTTGGTGTGCACGGTTGGACGATGTAGGTATAAAATTTACGGATAAGGCCAAAGCTGCTTTTATTCTCAGAGGACTGGAAAAGCGGGAGTACGAAAATTTGATACGTTCATTGGAAAGCAATGAAGAAAACTGTGTAAAGGTAGTGCGAGCCAAACTATTGTTGGAGGAGAGAAAGAACAAGTTGGACAAACTTAAGATGGAGCGAGAACAGGAGACTTATGCGAGGCTGAAGAAGGAAGAATCTGAGGGTGAAAGCGTGAAGGCAATGGTGGCAGCCATGCGCTTAAATTCCAAGGGGGTCGTCAACAGCAGCAAAAGTGTCAACAAGCCAACAGGTAGTGGTGGATTCATGTGCTACAAGTGCCAAGAACAGGGGCATATTGCGAAGTTCTGTGATTTAGTTCATGAAGCAAGAAAGAAAGGTTCAGTTTTCTGTTTTAATTGTGCCCAAATAGGTCATACTTCCCGGAATTGTAGTAATGGACGCAAGGAAAATGTTAAGGTTAAGAAACGTGAGGTTATTGCCACGGTAAAGGACGATTAGGCGGCAAACGAATGTGTTCAGGTTAATGCTAGTAGTGTTAAGGTAAAGGCTTATGTGGCAACTGAAAGCAAGGATGATGCATCTGATTGTGTACGCAGGTGGTATGTAGATTCAGGAGCCACTGAGCACCTGACACTTTATAAGGATATTCTGTATGATTACACCCCAAAGGTTTCTGGTAGTGTAGACACAGCTGATGGATCCGTAGTTAGTGTATGTGGTATGCAGTGGCGTAGGAACGGGGGGTGCCAGGGTGCGGCCGCCCCCTCAATATTTATTTTGGGGGTGCGGCGCACCCCCAATAACTTTTGAAAATGCAAAACTTTGATGTTGAAAATTGAGAAAGAATGACCTTTTTGAGATACATGGCGCGAATTTGAAATGCGAACTCGCGAGGAGTTAAGTGTGAATGCCAATTGTGAATGCATGCCAATCGTCTCTGCTGAGGTTGGCAACATTGGCTTAAAGTTAGTTTGGTAACTCTGACGGTGAGTGCGAAGAGCAGGTTCAAGCCGATTTATTCTTGTTTATCATACTTTCACGACATTACACTTTAATTGAAAATAGAACGTTTCTTAAATGTACCTCCTTAAAAAAACACGATATACTGACACACGCGTTGAAGGGGAATACCTGTAACGAAAGAAGGGTGTGGATTGGGGCAGGCAGCCTGGAAATGGCAGGGCTGGGGGGCACTCTGGGCTCCGCGCATCGGCTTGCCATTCCGTAGGCTGCTCCGTGACGTCACCGGGTGTTCACTATCGCGGCCGACCATAGAGACAGAGTCTACAGTGCAGCGAATCCAGTGGAAGTTTAACCCCCCAACCAGTGGCGTAGGAACGGGGGGTGCCAGGGTGCGGCCGCCCCCTCTATGGCAACAAAAAGGGAGGCAACTGCTGTCGATACGTCACGGCCGGGAGGGCATGTGGTGTGCGGTAGTCGAGTAAACAAGACGTAAATTGCTAGCTGCTAATAACACCATTATATAACGCTCAATTAAAAATAACTTGAACTAACCTAATATTTAAAAATTTTAAATATCACAAATTCAAACAGTACGCAAGCTTAAAGCATATCAACTTGATAGCACGTCAGGGCCCTACGGCAGCCACCTCTTTTTTCACCTAAAATCTATAACACGTAAATTAAATTTATAAACTCATTCTTCAACCCCCTTTACAAGTTATACACCAGGCTAAGGAGCGCGTAGACGCACCGCGTACCTGGCCCACACGCCGCTAGCTGCGCGAGCGAAGCGATTAGACGGCAACAAAAAGGGACGTTTTTAAAGAGAAATACGAATGTGCTGATCCTCGCATGTCCTGCTGTCAAATAATACCCTATAAATGGTATATCACTACAGTACCATTACACTTTATTGTGTTTTTTGAGGCTTTTTTTTTAGCTCAGCCGATACTAAGGTGCGGTAGCGTAGTTAGGCTAATCTAAAATATTTTTGTGTGTGTTTATGAAGTACATTTCGCATTACAAACCACTGCAATATATTGTTTATACCTTCCTCTTTATAACGTGCATATTGCCATTATTGTGATTGTATACTACGAGAGGAAAAGAGTAGCGAAATATGACTGTGCTTCCCGTAAGAATGCATTGTAAATATCAGCTGGCATGCGCCTGGCTTAGCCCGGCTGCGTCACAGCGTAGCAGCCAATGGGAGCGAGAGGCAGTGGAGTGACCGGGGTTATCAAAGTGGGGGGCGCAGAGAGTAATAAAGAGAGGGGGGGGGGGGGCGCCGGCTTTGATTGAAATATTTATATTTCATATTCTGTAACAAATATTACTATCCTCATATTCATGAACCTATCATAGGCAGGTAGCTCCCAAGTCCATTCAAGAATAATAAACTCGTACCTTTGCTGACTTATTTCACAAGAACTGACCAGTAGAACCTGCCAGCAGGAATCCTGAGAAAAGGTGGCGAATAACATTTCCCCCACATCTCCCTTTCACTCGCCACCCGCAGTGACATCTCCTTACCAAACACTTAATGACAATAAGCCGCTTGACAATGTGACCGCCAATTCCTTTCAAGCATGGATTCCAAGAATGGATTCTTCTATTTCTGCCGTTGCCGATTCGAATTCAGCTAGGCCTTTCCAGTCAGTTCAAAGACAGTGAGTGAACAGTTGAATTCTAGTACGTGGTTAGCCAACTTTACAATAAACTGATACGATTGTCGCCATTACCCATGGATAAGTGGCTTATTAGAAGTGGTAAAAAGAGACCCCATGAAAGTGATAGTGCTTGCCCTCCTTCGGAAAAAGAACAAGGTTCGAATTTAAACAAAGTCCATTGTTATTCCGCGTCTACTTCTGCTCCCATCAGGATTATTAATTCTACACACAAAGTGATGTGCGTAAATATCAAGACGATTATCTGACATTAGGCTTTACCAGCATTCTTTCGAATAATAATCAGGAACAACCTCAATGCGTTCTTTGTTTGGAGATTTTAGCAAACGACAATTTGAAGCCTGTGAAACTTAAGAGACACTTGCAGACTAAACATCCACACTTTGTAAGTGAACCTTTAGCATTTTTAAGCGCCACGAGCAACAACTAAAAGGAAATGTTAGATTCCTAGAAAAGCACGCAACAGTTCCTAAGAAAGCGCTAAGAGCATCCTTGGAGGTATCCTATTTAATTGCAAAATTCAAATCACCACATATTATTGGTGAGAAATTACTTGTTCCTGCAGCCGTGAAAATGTGCGCGATCATGCATGGAGAAAAGTTCGGCGAGTGTTTGAAGTCGATACCGCTCTCAAATGATACAGTAACTCGTCGTATCCTCGTAGCCTCTGACATAAAATATCAATTGCTACCACTCTTCATGATAGCCCAAAATTTGTCCTGCAACTTGATGACAGTACTGATATCCTAAACAGCGCCCAGCTTCGTGTTTCTGTACGCTACTGCCATGAAAATGAAATGACGAGGATTTTCTACTTTGTAAAGCTCTGGAAGGGCGGACTACAGGCGTCGATATTTTTTCTCTTGTGAATTCCTTTTTTATTGACAAAAATCTCTCATGGACAAATTGTGTTGGTATATGCACCGATGGGGCGTCAGCATTTACTGAAACTAAAAAGGGTTTCAGAGCAAGAGTGAGTGCTGTTACTAATTCTGTAAAATTCACACATTGCATGATACACTGGGAGGCATTGGCTTCAAAAGTACTACAACCGGAAGTCAATAAAGTGCTGAACGTTGTAAATAGTGTTGTTAATTTTGTGAAAGCAAGCGCTTTTAACAGTCGGCTATTTTCCATTCTTTGAGAGGAGATGGGATCTACACATGATTCGCTTCTATTGCACACGGAGGTACGTTGGTTGTCTCGTGGTCGAGTCCTTCGTCGCGTTGTGGAGTTGAAGAATGCTTCGTATTTTCCTATTGGATAGCAGTCCTACACTCGCAACCCTGTTTCTGGATGAGAAATGGCTTCTAATACTGTGCTACTTGGCAGATGTATTTGAAAAACTGAATGAACTTAAGGTGTCACTTCAAGGACGAAATAGTAATATTTTCATTCTAAGCGACAAAGTGCTTGCTTTTAAGAGAAAACTTGAACTTTGGAAAGCCCAGATGGACAAAGGTAACTGTGAGATGTTTCATTGTCTGAATGAATTCCTGGAAGAAAATGAGTTAGATATTTGTCAAATTAGTGGAATTGTCGTAGAACACCTCCAAAACCTTCGTGAAAAATTCGAGGGTAGATTTCCACAACCTTCAACTGAGAATTACTCGATTCGCAGTCCGTTTGAAACTAACATAACAGCCCACCTGTCAACGGCAGAACAGGAGGAACTAATAGAACTCTCAAGTGACAAAATACTTCGAAATGAATTTAAGTCGAAGTCTCTTGAAAATTTTTGGGTGTAGATTCGGAATGAATATCCCATTTTATCAAGAAAAGCAGTGGACCTGTTATTACCCTTCGCTTCAACTTACTTGTGTGAGTGAACATTTTCCGCAATGGCATCTGTCAAGACGAAGCATCGGTCTCGGATGCAGCTGGAAGGGGATCTGCGGGTTGCTGTTTCCAACATCCAACCAAGACTGGATTTACTTTCCTCTCAAATTCAAGCTCACACATCACACTAACTCCGTAAGTGTCTGAGAATTACCGAATTCTGATCCATGTACACTTTTATTCTCCTGTTTTACTTTTTCTTAGGTGGAGTTTTAACATAACATTTTTCAAATTCACAGTGAAATGTTGAAAATTGTATGTATTATTTTTATTGTCATTTATAAGTCACGAGCTTTCAAATATGAGAAACATTACTCAACACAGGTGTCACAGCTAAAGAGCTACAGGGTCCGGCAAAAAAACTCCCTGATTTCAATAGGCATTTGCAAAAAGAATAAGAAACATACAGAACAATTACTTATATTTGTGAATAGCCTATATGATGCCATTTGACATCACTTAGTACACTTTATTTGGTTTTGAAAATTATGTCCGATAAATGATGTCCCCCATTGTTAAGACATTCACGAAGTCTTTCCCTGAAGTTGTCCATAGTTCTTCGTGTAACTTCCCTTGGAATGGCTGCCACTTCCTGCCTAATGGCATCTTTTAGTTCTTGCAGAGTTCTGGGGCGATGTTTGTACACTTCAGCCTTTAGGTAGCCCCACAGAAAGAAATCACAAGGTGATAAGTCGGGTGACCTTGGGGGCCAGGAAATGTCTCCTCTTGAAGAAACAAGACGTCCAGGGAACAACTCTCTTAACATTCCCATGGACCGCCGAGCAGTGTGAGCTGTGGCTCCGTCCTGTTGGAACCAAACTTCTTCTTCCTCATGGTCTAAAACAAACTGGTTGATCTTGGGTCGGAGAAATGTCTCTATCATGTGACAATAGCGATCGGCATTGACCGTTACTGTTTGTCCATCTTCTTCAAAAAAGTACGGTCCCCACACACCAAATTCCGCAACGGCGCACCAAACTGTGACTTTTGGGCTGTGTAGTGGTTGTTGGTGGAGTTCCGTAGGATTTTCTGCAGCCCAGTAGCGGAAATTCTGTTTGTTAACAGTTCCACACAAGTGGAAGTGGGCTTCATCAGAAGAAATGAAGACAGCATCTGGGGGAATGTTCTGCAAAATGTCATCACATGCAGCCCTGCGAGTTTCATAATCTGCTTCAAACAACTTTTGGGCAACCATTATTTTGTAGGGATGCAGATGAAGTTCTTTATGCAGAATTCTCCTTACACTCCTTTCTGACAATCCCAGGGCAGCTGCATGTTTAACCGCTGAACGCTTTGGAGACTGTTGGATGGATGTTCTCACTCGTGCCACATTCTCCGGTGTTATTGCAGTACAAGGTCGGCCAGTTGACTTTCTTTTTAGTGCTGACCCTGTTTGCCTAAAGTTTGACACCCACAGTCTAATCGTTTTCGCGTCAGGAACACTATCACGTTGGCCAAGTTCGAATCGAATCCAAAACGCTCGTTAAGTAGAAATCACAGAACCGCCATTTTTAATAAACTCCTCCACAACAAACGCCCGATGCTCACCGAGCCAAGCCATGGCGAACACTGAAAATGGCACGTACGCCGCTACGGAACAATACCCCCTCCACATCTCTACCCCCACTACAACTCACACGGTGGCTTGCTCAAACCGGGGAGGTTTTTTTGTCGGACCCTGTATTTAGTGAAACAAACAAAATTTACTCAATTCCAATAACTGCACGTGCAGCAGTTGTTTTTATTTTTACAAGCAAAATACATATGCATGACATTTTTTTAAACAAAACGTAACTGGTAACTGGTAGTTGAAATCTTAATTAAGTAGTTGCATACACAGTAGATCTCGTGTGATCTTATTTTGTGTGGTAAGTAGCCTATGAGAAGTGCTAAGAGAGGAAATGAGAATAGGGAGTGTTGAAATTTTTGGTACATACGAAGAACTTGCAAAGGCCCTTCAGAGCCTGTTATACTGCCACAGGAGCAAAGCAAGTTGCTCTGATTTTAATGTCGGCAATGAAGGATCTTCGAACGACAGAGGAGTTTGATCGGATCTACAAGGAAAGCTACGTTTATGCTATGGAGATAGGGGAACGTGACTGATCTTCTTTACCAAACCCTAACCAACAAGTTTCCGAAAACTACGCCACATCCAAACCCGACGATGAGGGGGAAGCAGCCCAGGAAATGCAAAAAAAAGGAAGCAGAAGCAGAGCAAGAAGCCCAAACCTGAACAAAAACTTCCCAAAAAACGGCAGAGGAAAATTCCGAAGCCTTTAGAACAAACGAGCAATCCAGCTCCTCCAGCAAAGCTCACAGATCAAGAAGAGCTTAGAAAAGATTACTTCTCTATTCTGGACCTCCTTTTGAATGAAGTAGAAGAAAGATTTAACCAGAAAGGTTTTGACACTTTGGCGAGTATTGAAAATATTCTGATTCAGGCATACCAGGGCATCATTCCATATGAGCAGGTTCTGAAGGAAACGCTGGGTCCACATCAGGACGATTTTGATCTCGATCAGGTAAAATTGTTGAGAAGTTGCCAGGGAAGCCACCGAAGTGCATTGCAGATATAGTTAAGCAGATGAATGAGTTGGCTACATCCACTAAAGATCTTTTCAACGAAGTAGTTTTGCTTGTTCTGGTACTCATGACCGTTCCAGCATCTGCTGCTTCTTCAGAAAGATCTTTCAGTGCACTTCGGAGGTCAAAAAATTATTTGCGCTATACCATGACCCAACAGCGCCTGACTCACGCTTTGCTCCTTCATGTGCATAAGGACTACCCTATACAAGAGCCATAGATCTGCAGGGTATCTTGCGTGAGTTTATTTCGCGTAAGATTGAACGAGGGCAAGTGTTTGGGAAGGTTTAGCGTTAGCTAGCCACAAATCAAACGTTTGTACATATTATCCTTTTTTTGTGTTATGTGTTATAAGTTTAATTTTTATGACGTTCTTGTTGCTGGTCGATACGTTACAAAGTCGCTTGTTCAGGCCACTGTTCATTTTTATTTTTATTCAAGGGAGGACAATTAGTCTTGAGTCAACCTGACTGAGTTGTAGGCTATAATGTGTGGTTTAAAAGTGCTTGTAATATTTTTACTATTGGCCGAATAGCCAATACGTCATACGTCTTGAGTTCTATTTAACAAATAAACATAATTTTTCTTTTTTCATTGCATCTTATAGTGAATTAGTTCATATCCAAAATATTTACGAAATCAAAATAGTTCTTTCGTTGTAATTTTTCAAACCATTCGTCGTCACCGACTTCGCTAAAAAAACAACAACAAACAAACAAAAACAGGCTGGGCCGAGTAAATCTTGCACCCCCAATAAAAAATCCGCTCCGACGCCACTGGTGGTATGCTTATGAAGCTATCTGACAAGTGTGGAGGTTCTTTTCTGAAACTGAAAAGAGTGTTGTATGTCCCAGATCTTCAAGACAATTTAATATCTGCAGGTCAATTTGACAGGAAAGGTGCAGTCGTAACCATTAAAGATAGCAAAGTTGTATTGTCAGATCATGAGGGTATATTCCTTCGGGTGAGGCCGTTGAAAATATGTATGAGGTAAATTGTGATTATTTTATGGTAGAACAAGGGAAAGAATTTGCTTGTAATGACGAGGTGGAGGTAGTGTATGCTAAGAGCAACAAAGCTGTAACTAGCGGAATATGGCATCAGCGTTTTGGCCATGCTCTGAACATTCCAGATCGTGATTTTATACCCAAAGAAAAGAATCTTGATTGTGATACTTGTAAACAAGGTAAAATGAAAAGACTTAAAATTAATGAAAGAGATCATTTATCTCAGAAGCCATTAGATGTTGTGTTCACTGATGTATGCCAGCTAGAGCACCCATCGATTGGAGGTAGCAAATATTTTATTAAATTTACTGATGATTGTACCAGATTCTCATATGTAAGGTTTCTTAAGCATAAGAGTGATGCATTTAATGAGTTTCTCAAGGTTAAGGCCCTAATGGAGACAGCACAAGTGACCAAGTTGAAATCTTTCCATTCAGACAACGGTGGAGAGTATTTAAGTACAGAGTTTTGTAACTATCTTGAAAAGGAAGGTATTGTTCGTAGGTTAACAATGGCTTACTCTCCACAACAGAATGGCGTTGCTGAACGCCTCAACCAGCAACTTCTCACCACTAGTAGGTGCATGCTCATTCAGTCAGGCATGCCAGTTCAATTTTGGGGGGAAGCCATCAGCACAGCCTGCTATATAAAGAATAGGTGTGTGTCATCAACTGTAAAGAACATCCCATTTGAACTGTGGACGAGTAGAAAGTTGTCAGACCAGGAATTGCTTATGTTAAAATCATTTGGTTGTAAAGTTTGGATCCATAAACGTAATGTGGAAAAGTTAGTGCCAAGGGCAAATGTTGGTGCAATGCTAGGGTACCCCGATGACTCGAGGGGCTACCGTGTATGCGACATCGAAAAGGAATGATATGCAAATGTTTGTTGTTAGTGTAAGGCTAGTTATGTATTTTTTTTTGTTTTAAGTTTTTTTTTGCAATTTGTGAATGGGGGGAAGTGTGAGTTTGCATTCACAAATTCTCATAGTGTGTTTCTTTTGTTTTTGTATTTCTCAGTGTTCTTTTGTTTTTGTATACCATACAAGTCAAATGTACTTTTTTGAATATAACTGTCTGTTTCCGGTTGTGACCAATGGATGTCGGTGTTTGTTTCTTCTCCCATCAATTTGGAGTTTAGGACTGTATTTAGTAAACCTTTTTTGCTAATTATTTTATGACAGACAGCAGTAGAGATAATGTGGTGATCTTCAGCACATGCTTCCCAGGTTCGTGAATTCATACTGGTCATCTTCATGGTGGTTTTGAGATGGTTTTTAAATATCCTCAACGAGCCCTGTGAAGTCTTATCCAGAGCAAAGTTCACCATAAAGAATTTGGTAAGGAAGCCTGGTACCATTCATAAGGTGGAACGGTTGTTGTCCTACCATTACTGGTATGTAACAAATATTTTCTTCTAGTTTTATCATCATCATCATGAGCAGTTTCCAACCGCTGGTCGGGTCTGCTTGGAACATAAGCCTCTCCATCGTTTCCTGTCCATCCACCATCTCTCGTCATTTACTGTGTCCCAGCACACTCCTCTTTCCTCCACACTCTTCTTAACTCCTTTTGTCCATCTGTCCCTTGGTCTTCCCCTTGGCCTCCTTCCCGTCATTTCCATTCCAAACATCTTCTTCGGTATCCTCTCCTCTTGCATCTTCCTCACATGTCCATACCATTGTAGCCTAGATCGCTCTATTCTATTTTGCAATGGTTCCTCTCTTACCAACTCCCTGACTCTCTCATTCCTTACTCTGTCCATTCTTGTCACTCCTACCCTACTCCTCTGGAACTTCATCTCCACTGCTCGTATTTTATTTTTGTCCCTTTCCTTCATCACCCATGTTTCTGAACCATATGTCAAAATTGGCACAAAGTAGGTCTTGTAGATGATTCCTTTACATTTTTGTGGTACATCTTTATTCCATATCATCCCCCTAACACTCTTGAAAAATCCATCTGCGCACCTTCCCCTCTCATTTATTTCCATCCTATTGCCTCCCTTTTCTTCAATTATGCTTACCAAGTACTTGAAGCATTCTACTTTCTGCAACTGCTGTCCTCCAAGTGTTATGCCCATATCCAGTCTGTTTTTCTTCCTCGTTGTGATGACCACTTCACTCTTTTGTGCTGAGAACTTCATCCCATATGATAACACTACCTTCTCCCACTCATCTAATTGCTCTTGTACTTCTTCCTCATCCTCTCCCCATACCAGAAGGTCATCAGCAAACAGCATTGCCTTCATTTTCCTTTCCCCAATGCTATTTACCACTTTTCGTATGATTTCATCCATCACCACTATAAATAACAGGGGTGAGAGGGCATCTAGTTTTATATCGATGGATATCTATATTTTGCTGAAATATGTTTCATCCATCTTAGTTGATGACTCATTATAGAGGCTTTTATACTAGACATTTGTGCTTTCTCCAGAACTGTGATGGTGATGTAGTCCTACCATTCAAAATGTATTTATTTAATCTCATTAAATCATATAAATGAATGAGGATGTAAAAACGTGTGTGCACACATCAGTTGTGATTGGCATTGTATCATATCATATACTGTATGGATAGGGTGCATATCTTCTTCTTCTTCTTCTATGTGCCCTGCCCAGTCTCCCGGACGTTGGCGATCAATGTGGATAGTGTTTGTCTATCTTCTGCAAAGCGGTAGAGCTGTTCAATAGATCTTGTTCCAATCCAATCTTGAAGGTTCCGAAGACAAGACTTCGTCATCCTTCCCGCTCTTCGTTGCCCATCAATTTTGCCTTTTAAAATGAGATGTAATATTGTATATTTTTCACCACGTAGCACATGACCCAGGTATGCAATTTTCCTGCATTTGATGGTGGTCAGTAGCTCTCGTTGAGAATTTGCCCTCTGCAGTACCTGGTCATTAGAGATATGATCTATCCAAGAGACTTTCAGCATCATTCTATGAAACCACATTTCCAGAGCTTCGAGCCTCTTAATGATGGACGATTTCATAGTCCAGGCTTCCACTCCATAAAGCAAAATGGACCAAACAAAACATTTTACAATACACTGTCTTAGTTTTAAATTTAAGGCATCATCGCACAGTAAAGGTCTCATTTTCTTAAAAGTTGATCTTGCCATTTCTATACAGGTCTTAATTTCAAGGTCTGGATTCAAATCCTCTGACAACCAACAACCAAGGTACTTAAATTTATTATCTTGTTGGATTTGTTGTCCTTTCAGTGTTAGAATTACTTTATCTCTTCTTCGACTGAAAACCATAAGTTTTGTTTTCTTGGTGTTGATCGTCAGACCCATTTCTTCTCCAACTATATTTAGCTCATCAATGAACAGTTGTAGACTTTCAATACTACTGGCAAGAAGTACTGTGTCATCGTGCGTATTAATTCCCCATTGACCTTGATTTCCATTTCTGTATCTTCTACTGCCCAAAAAACAGCTCCTGAATAGATGTTGAATAATAATGGGAATAAAATACAGCCTTGTCGTACACCTCGTCTGATGTCCAGAGAATGTGGTGTATCGTCATCAACCTTAACCACAGCTTTTTGATGCCAATATAGGTTTTCGATGATTCTTATATCTTTACCTTCGATTCCAATTCGTTGAAGTATTTTTATGAGCTTTTTCATAATTTATGAAACAGGTGTAGACATCTTTCTGTTGGTCCCAGCATTCTTGGAGTAAAGTTGTTAGTCCAAAAAGAGCCTCACGTGTTCCATATCCATTTCGAAATCCAAACTGGGTATCTCCTATCTGCTCGTCACATTTCTTTCTTATTCGACCATGTATAATTCTCAAGAAGGCTTTCAGCAAGTGACTCAGAAGGCTTATGAGACTATATTCATTGCAACTTTTTGAAGTTGATTGTTTTGGTAGAGGAATGAATGTAGATAATAGCCAGTCTTGTGGTATTTCACCAGAGTTATATATGTTATTAAAGAGGTCTACTATCTTATCAATTTGTTTTCCATTTATAAGCTTGATAACGTCAGCTGAAATTTCATCAGGGCCGAAAGCTTTTCCAACTTTTAATCGATTTATTGCACGAGTTACTTCAGATTTCAAAATTGTTGGCCCATCTGTGTATTCATTATTGACATTGACTGGTGGTCGGTGATCAAAAAAGAGGTCTGCAACATATTTTTCCCATGCTCTGACTTTATCAAGATGATTTATAATAGGTTTACCTAAGTTAACTTCTAAAATGAGGGGCATCTTTTGTCTGAAATACCCAGTTACTTCCTTGATGACTATGCATATTAAAAGTATCATGTTTTCCTTTTATAATTTCTCTTCTAATTTGAGATTGAATATGTCTATATTGATCCCTATTGGATTTAAGTTTCCTTCGTTCTTCCATCAAATCCAGGATGTGCTCTGTCATCCATTTCTTCTTCTTTGTCCTAGTGTCTGGCTGCAGATGTTTTTTACTTACTGTCTGTATAGTGGTTTTTATTTCCTTCCATTGATTCTCTACTTCTTGACTACTCAATACAAGTTGTTCTAATTCATTATTGAGATCATTAGCAAGTTGATGTTTTATTTCGAAGTTCTTTATTTTCCTCTGATCTATTCTGCTTGAATGTTTGGTTGTATGCAAAATATTAAATTTCATTTGAGCATTAGCGTCTCCCACAAGTCCAACCCCTTCTCCACGTGGTGGGAGACAGGCAACGGCATGAAGTAGGGGATTGCCTGTAGGGGTGAAGTACAGTGGGGACTTTGTGTGCCCCGGGACCGCTACGGTAGCTGTGAAGGCTCTATGGGAACCCTGAAAAATGACGGCTGACGGGATGGTGAAGCTACGATAGGCCTAGCAAGCCACTAGTGGATATCATATTTGCTTTCAAACCAGGAACAGGCCTCGGAAAGGATGGATGCAAACGACGACGACCCGGATATGCTAATGGACTACGAGTTGGGACATTAAACATACAGACACTGACAGGAAAAGTGGAGGAGATTGTAGATGTGATGGAGAGAAGAAAACTGGATGTACTGGGCTTGGCAGAAACAAGATGGAAAGGAGAAGGTCGCAGAGAAATGAGGAAAGGGTACCGGTTGTACTAAAGTGGGAACAGTGAAGGAAGGAGCAGCGGAGTAGGAGTAGTTGTGAGAGATGGAATGAAGGAAGAGGTAAAGGGAATAAGTGACAGGATCATGAAGATCAGAGTAACTATAAAGGGAAGAAGCCTGGAGATAGCCCAGGTATATGCCCCTCAAGTTGGATGTACAGCTCAAGAGAAGGAAGACTTTGAGGAGGAGCTACAGCAGCAGTTGAATGGTCAGAGCATCATTGTCATGGGAGATTTGAATGCACATGTAGGAAGTGAAAGGCAAGGATATGAAAATGTATTGGGAGCAGAAGGATGGGGTAGCAGGAATGAAGAAGGGAGAAAGTTGCTGGATTTTTGCAAGAGAAACGGTTTAGTGGTAGGCAACTCCTGGTTCCGGAAGAAAGAAAGCCACAAGGTAACGTGGTACAGCAGTGATTTAACAAAGAAATCTTTAGTAGATTACATGCTGTACGACTGGGAAATGAAGAGAAGTGTCAGAGACATAAAGGTAATACCATCAGAGGCCTTAGATAGCGACCACAGAATACTTGTAATGAACCTGGGAGTTGTTAAGGATAGCAAGAGGACAGAGTACCAGGAAAGGAGAATCAAAGTATGGAAACTCAAGGAAAAGGAAGTCAAGGAAAAATTCCAGAAGATAATAAGGGAAAGGATGCCAACAGACAATCCTAAAACAGGGGAAGAGGAATGGAAGCAATTCAAAAACACAATGGTGGAAGCTGCAGTGGCAGTATGTGTAAGAACAAGCAACAGAAAGCGGTGTAGAGAGATACCATGGTGGAATGAGAGAGTAAATGAAGCTGTGGGAAGGAAGAACAAGGCTTTCAGAGTGTGGTTCCAGGAAAGAACTGATCTGGCAAGGGAAGATTATAAGATAAAGAAGAAAGAAGCAAACAAGATTGTCGCAGAGGAGAGGAAGAAGTGGATGATAAAGTGGACAGAGATGATGGAGGAAGACAGCAGAGGAAATAAGAAAGTAATTTATGGGATGGTCAAAAGTAAGAGAAGAGGTCTGCGAGAGGATGTGGTAATGATGGACAAAAACGGAAATGAGGTACACAACAAAGAGACACTCAAGACAGTGTGGAAAGAGTACTTTGAGGATTTGCTGAATCCAAATGGTCATAGGGAGGAAGACAATGTACTGGAAGATGGAGAAGACAACACAGGACTGGAAAAGGACCTGACTTGGAGAGAAATGGAAATGGCTATAGACAAGATGAAAGGAGGAAGGGCACCAGGTGTGGATGAAGTGAGTGTTGAAATGGTGAAGGCAGCAGGGGAGGTTGGGAAACAGTGGCTGTACCGTGTGATGAGGGTGATATGGAAGGAGAAAAAGACCCCAGAAGATTGGAAGAAAGGATTAATTGTCCCAATATTTAAGAAAGGAAGCAGAAAGGAGTGCAGAAATTACAGGGGAGTCACACTCATACCTCACTGTGCCAAGATATATGAAAAGATATTAGAAAGTAGAATACGAGCCAAAGTGGAGAGAAAATTGAGAGAGGAGCAGTATGGATTCAGACCTGGGAGATCAACAGTGGATCTCATATTTTCAGTGAGACAGCTCCAGGAACACCACTACGAATTTGGAGAGGATCTGTTGATGGCCTTCCTGGACATAGAAAAGGCCTATGATAGTGTGTGTAGGGAGAAGGTTTGGAAAGCAATGCAAAAGATGGGAGTGGAAAAAGAGACTGTAGGCAGAGTGAAGGAGATGTATTGTGGAAATGGGAGTTGTGTGAAAGTTGGAGGGGAAAGAACAGACTGGTTCAGACAAATGAGTGGCCTGAAACAGAGTAGTGCGCTGTCACCCCTTCTCTTGATTGTGGTTATGGACGAGGTAATGACACGGATAGCAGGAAAGATAGGAGAAGATAAGATGAAAGCAATGGTGTTTGCAGATGATCTCATGGTCTGGGGAAACAAGGAGGAGGAAATTCAGGAGCAACTGAAGGCTTGGGAAGAAACAGTGGGAGAGTATGGATGGAAGTTCAACATCAGTAAATGTGAGATCCTGTTAACGACCAGGAAAAAGGACAGACCAATGAGTGGGATAACACTTGGAGGTGGACAGCTGAAGAAGGTGGAAAGTCTCAAGTACTTGGGAAGTATAGTGGAGGAAAATGGGAGAAATGACAAAGAGATTACGAACGTGGCAGACAGGCAGAAGCATTTCTGAGAAGCATTAGGAGCTTAGTGTGGAATAAAGATGTCCCACAAAAAAGCAAGGAAGTGTTATACAGAAGCTACTATATCCCGATACTGACCTGTGCTTCAGAAACGTGGACAATGAAGAAAAGAGACATAAGCAGATTACAGGCAGGTGAAATGAAGTTCCTGCGAAGTAGGATCGGAGTAACAAGAAGAGACAGGGTGAGGAATGAAAAGGTCAGAGAAATGGTGAAAGAGGAGCCCTTGCAAGGTAGGATTGAGACATCAAGACTGAGGTGGTATGGACACTTAAAGAGAATGGATGAGAAGAAGATTCCCAAGAGGATACATGAGATGCAGATGCAGAAGAAACGACCAAGGGGAAGACCAAGAGATAGATGGCTGAAAGGAGTGGAGGAATGTGTCAAGAAGAGAGGCGATGACCGGACCAGAGTGACAGCGGAGAGGTGGTGGGAAGAAAGAACTAAGTGGCGAGGCTTATGTTCCAAACAGACCCAGCCTGGGGCTGGAAACTGTACAAGATGATGATGATGATGATGATGATTTGAGCATTAGCGACTAAAGGGTTACGATCAGAACCTACATCTGCCCTTGGATATGTACTAACCTTTTTAATAAAGTTTCTGAATCTCTTATTTATGAGGATATACACCTAAGTATATTACGAGGGGCATACGGTACTTAATTTTTTTACACCTAATTTTTTGTACATCCGGGTATGGTTCACATTTCACTTTTGAAGGTGGTGACGTGTAACTAGTGTCTTGTTCCACCGTTTGGTAGCAGCACACACACAGGGGCCAACGAATGCACTCGTCATAGGCATTTCATAACAACACTGTCATTGTAGGAGCAGAGAACATGGAAAGCAACAGTCAGGGACAGCGCTATATGGCTTGGTTCCTATGGAAAGAAGGCTGCAGAAATTCATTGGCGCTTGGTGACAGTCTGTGGAGAACATGCGTTCTCACGGAAAATAGTTTACAACTGGGTAGAAGGTTGGAAAAGAGGGCGCACATCGGTGGACAAGGGAACGAGTTCAGGAAGAAATGTGACAGTGTCAACACCAGCCAACATTGCCCGGGATGAACAGGCCATCCAAGGAAACAAATGCATCACATTTATGTAAATGGAGGCAGCCACGGCAATTAGCCGTAACTCCCTGCAGCGGATCGTGCAAGGCCAATTGCAGTTGGGGAAGGTGTCAGCCAGGTGGGTGCCTAGACTCTTGTCTGCAGACCAAAAGCAGAGGCGTGTGGACGTGTGCAGAGAACTTTTGCAAAGCCATGATCAAGATCCAGCAGACTTCATGGCTAGGCTTGTGACTGGTGATGAGACATGGCACCATTACCATGAGCCACAAACTAAACAACAATCGATGCAATGGAAGCATAGGGGCAGTCCATGCCAAAGAAATGTTGAACAGTGCAATCAGTTGGCAAGCGAATGGCGACAGTGTTCAGGGACACAAAGGGCATCATCCTCATTGACTGGCAGGAATTGGGGGCTACGGTTAACAGTGCAGCATATGTGGCAGCCCTTAAGCACTTACGTTGTGCCATTCAAACTAAGCGGTGAGGAAAATGGGCTAAAGGTGTGCTTCTGCAACATAACAATGCCCGTCCCCACACTAGCCGAGAGACCACCACTGCCATTGATCAAATGGGATTCAACGTGCTGCCATACCCACCATACTTTCCCGACTTGGCACCAAGTGATTATCCCCTGTTCGGGAGCATGAAGAAACCTCTGCATGGTCGCTGTTTGCGGATTTTGCAAAATTGGACACAGCTGTCAAGGCATGGGTACGCAGCACTCCGAAAGAATGATTTCAGGAATGTCTGGAGAGACTAACACATCGATGGCAAAAGTGCATTAAGTTACAAGGAGATTATGTTGAGAAGATGGATGTAACAACTGATGTATAATGTACTTCATTTGGGTAGAAAAAATTAAAGTGTAAAACAATATAGTACGCCCTTCGTACATATACAAGAGTGCATATTTACATCCTTAGTCAGAATGACTGTATGATATTCTTCAACAGAATAGAAGCAACGTCCCAACAAAAATGCCCTTAATTATGACTGTAAATTCATAAAACGGCTAATGAATGTCAGGGTTGAGGGTAGTTTATTATATAACTCTTTCCCCATGTGGAAAATTCCTTTCTGATTACTTGTCCTAATGCAACTGGTATGTGAAGAATATTTTTGCTAGTGTTATGTTGATGGTTATCAATATTTTGCTATTTCTTTCCATATTTCTCTTCACGAATAAAATAATTACTAATACAGCAATGTGTTAATACAGACTTGAGAATGCAAGGATAACTGATAAACACAGATAATACAAACATAGCCTTACCTGAAAATTACACTTTAATTTGGGGGCATGATGTTGCAGTGGCCAAACTGGTTGCCTCTACCAAGGCGGACTGGGTTTGATTCCCAGTCAATGCAAGTGAGATATTCGAAGTAAAATATCATGTCCTGTGGTTCAGATTCCACATAAAACTGGAGGTCTCATGGTCGTAAGATTATCGGTCACGTACAACTACAAGCTATCTTCTTCTTTTTTACACTTTAATTTGCCATATATACCTGAATACAACCCGCAAATTCTCATCATAAATTATTTGAGCCGAAGTTGGTGTCATACTCCTCCATCCCAAATTTTGATGGTGTCATTGCCTGCCACACAGGGTATAGATGGGCAGGTCATAAGTGCGTGAGAATTCTTCTTAAAGCCCAAGTAGAACACTGAATTTGCACATGTGCTGCTGAGGACACATTGCACACTTTATTTGCATTGATCACAAAGGTATGAAGGCTCACTGTGCGTAGACACCACTGCACACGTAATATGTACCGGTCAAGAAGGAACGGCCCACTAGGTACAGAGTGACAAGACACTAACCGCATCTCCAAGGATGTTACAGGAAAAATTTATTTATTTCAATCCGCCTATTCAATACAATTTTTTTTAAACATTATTCCAGGTACATGTTTCAGGGTGTTATTACCCCTTCCTCAGCCTGCCTGACAACTAAAAAATACACTTTCATATTATAAGACATAATTAGTATGAAGAACAGAAGACACTTCTTATATTCTATATCATTATGTTGAACCTTTTCATAAATTATATATTGCATGCATATATAAGGTAATTATTATTTAAAAACAATTGTACATAAAAATAGAGAAGATTTATTTATGGGTGGTCCTGTGTTGGTCTCCTTTTTGGTATGCACACATTAGTGCTTGGATGGGACACTAGGTCCATTGACCTTGTAAACATGACGGAGCAACATGACGTCTCCAAGGATGAGCGCTCAGTAACAGCGCCATACTAACTCGCACGTCCTAATGATGGCGGGTGGAACGTATATTTTACTGCGAACTAAGTTTGTGGTGATGAGAATCATCATAGGCTCAAGAGTGACTCAAAGTTTATCTCCGGCCATGTGTGCACCATATTATCGTTATATCGACTCCCACAACTGCCAAAAACCACAAATCTACGTTTAAAAAATTTCCTTCCTAAAATTAGGGTGCAGGGTTTATTTGATGGTGGGTTGTATTCACGTATATAAGGTACTAAACATGCAACTTATGAAATACAAAGCCCATTGCGTTACAAATTTCTCTTGGTTTCAATTTGGAAAAAATTAATCCAATTCTTTTTTGTCTGACCACAATAACACTATGATGAAGAGATGGCTGTCATTAAGAGTTTAAAACATAATAAACAGGAAAGGCTGCCTTCTAACTCACACAACTCTGATAAAAATGGAATAGAAGGTACAAGTACACCAGAAAAAATGTCATTATAGTCAAGGTAAAATGTCTGGCAAATCACTGATGAACAGCTCTTGTATGATTCTTACCTTCTCCATGGTGGAAGTATTTCCAGAGTGAAAATGGAGAGGCCATGTCGAACATATTAAGGTTCAAAGACTGGTTAAGCAGAACAAGATCCATTCCAGTTGTTATATGATCCTGAAGATTCTGCCCAACTGGTAAATCTTGGACAACTGGAATCTCAGAGCAACAAGACCAAATTAAAACAAAAAAAGTAAGTACAGTAATTTCAAAGTAAAAAAGATAGCACTAGAGAAGGACGAAGAACTCATTAGTAGGCTCATATCATATGGACTGGAAAGATTTCAAAATGTTCATCATCATCATCATCATCTTGTACAGTTTCCAGCCCCAGGCTGGGTCTGTTTGGAACATAGCCTCGCCACTTAGTTCTTTCTTCCCACCACCTCTCCGCTGTCACTCTGGTCCAGTCCTCGCCTCTCTTCTTGACACATTCCTCCACTCCTTTCAGCCATCTATCTCTTGGTCTTCCCCTTGGTCGTTTCTTCTGCATCTGCATCTCATGTATCCTATTGGGAATCTTCTTCTCATCCATTCTCTTTAAGTGTCCATACCACCTCAGTCTTGATGTCTCAATCCTACCTTGCAAGGGCTCCTCTTTCACCATTTCCCTGACCTTTTCATTCCTCAACCTGTCTCTTCTTGTTACTCCGATCCTACTTCGCAGGAACTTCATTTCACCTGCCTGTATTCTGCTTATGTCTCTTTTCTTCATTGTCCACGTTTCTGAAGCACAGGTCAGTATCGGGATATAGTAGCTTCTGTATAACACTTCCTTGCTTTTTTGTGGGACATCTTTATTCCACACTAAGCTCCTAATGCTTCTCAGAAATGCTTCTGCCTGTCTGCCACGTTCCGTAATCTCTTTGTCATTTCTCTCATTTTCCTCCACTATACTTCCCAAGTACTTGAGACTTTCCACCTTCTTCCGCTGTCCACCTCCAAATGTTATCCCACTCATTGGTCTGTCCTTTTTCCTGGTCGTTAACAGGATCTCACATTTACTGATGTTGAACTTCCATCCCTACTCTCCCACTGTTTCTTCCCAAGCCTTCAGTTGCTCCTGAATTTCCTCCTCCTTGTTTCCCCAGACCATGAGATCATCTGCAAACACCATTGCTTTCATCTTATCTTCTCCTATCTTTCCTGCTATCCGTGTCATTACCTCGTCCATAACCACAATAAAGAGAAGGAGTGACAGCGCACTACCCTGTTTCAGGCAACTCATTTGTCTGAACCAGTCTGTTCTTTCCCCTCCAACTTTCACACAACTCACACTTCCACAATACATCTCCTTCAATCTGCCTACAGTCTCTTTTTTCACTCCCATGTTTTCCATTGCTTTCCAAACCTTCTCCCTACACACACTATCATAGGCCTTTTCTATGTCCAGGAAGGCCATCAACAGATCCTCTCCAAATTCGTAGTGGTGTTCCTGGAGCTGTCTCACTGAAAATATGAGATCCACTGTTGATCTCCCAGGTCTGAATCCATACTGCTCCTCTCTCAATTTTCTCTCCACTTTGGCTCGTATTGTACTTTCTAATATTTTTTCATATATCTTGGCACAGTGAGGTATGAGTGTGACTCCCCTGTAATTTCTGCACTCCTTTCTGCTTCCTTTCTTAAATATTGGGACAATTAATCCTTTCTTCCAATCTTCTGGGGTCTTTTTCTCCTTCCATATCACCCTCATCACACGGTACAGCCACAGTTTCCCAACCTCCCCTGCTGCCTTCACCATTTCAACACTCACTTCATCCACACCTGGTGCCCTTCCTCCTTTCATCTTGTCTATAGCCATTTCCATTTCTCTCCAATTCAGGTCCTTTTCCATTCCTGTGTTTTCTTCCCCATCTTCCACCCTATGACCATTTGGATTCAGCAAATCCTCATAGTACTCTTTCCACACTGTCTTGAGTGTCTCTTTGTTGTGTACCTCATTTCCGTTTTTGTCCATCATTACCACAACCTGTCGCAGACCTCTTCTCTTACTTTTGACCATCCCATAAAGTACTTTCTTATTTCCTCTACTGTCTTCCTCCATCATCTCTGTCCACTTGATCATGCACTTCTTCCTCTCCTCTGCGACAATCTTGTTTGCTTCTTTCTTCTTTATCTTATAATCTTCCCTTGCCAGATCAGTTCTTTCCTGGAACCACACTCTGAAAGCCTTGTTCTTCCTTCCCACAGCTTCATTTACTCTCTCATTCCACCATGGTATCTCTCTACACCGCTTTCTGTTGCTTGTTCTTACACATACTGCCACTGCAGCTTCCACCATTGTGTTTTTGAATTGCTTCCGTTCCTCTTCCCCTGTTTTAGGATTGTCTGTTGGCATCCTTTCCCTTATTATCTTCTGGAATTCTTCCTTGACTTCCTTTTCCTTGAGTTTCCATACTTTGATTCTCCTTTCCTGGTACTCTGTCCTCTTGCTATCCTTAACAACTCCCAGGTTCATTACAAGTATTCTGTGGTCGCTATCTAAGGCCTCTGATGGTATTACCTTTATAACTCTGACACTTCTCTTCATTTCCCAGTCGTACAGCATGTAATCTACCAAAGATTTCTTTGTTAAATCACTGCTGTACCACGTTACCTTGTGGCTTTCTTTCTTCTGGAACCAGGAGTTGCCTACCACTAAACCGTTTCTCTTGCAAAAATCCAGCAACTTTCTCCCTTCTTCATTCCTGCTACCCCATCCTTCTGCTCCCAATACATTTTCATATCCTTGTCTTTCACTTCCTACATGTGCATTCAAATCTCCCATGACAATGATGCTCTGACCATTCAACTGCTGTTGTAGCTCCTCCTCAAAGTCTTCCTTCTCTTGAGCTGTACATCCAACTTGAGGGGAATATACCTGGGCTATCTCCAGGCTTCTTCCCTTTATAGTTACTCTGATCTTCATGATCCTGTCACTTATTCCCTTTACCTCTTCCTTCATTCCATCTCTCACAACTACTCCTACGCCGCTGCTCCTTCCTTCACTGTTCCCACTCCAGTACAACCGGTACCTTTTCCTCAGTTCTCTGCGACCTTCTCCTTTCCATCTTGTTTCTGCCAAGCCCAGTACATCCAGTTTTCTTCTCTCCATCACATCTACAATCTCCTCCACTTTTCCTGTCAGTGTCTGTATGTTTAATGTCCCAACTCGTAGTCCATTAGCATATGCGGGTCGTCGTCGTTTGCATCCGTCCTTTCCGAGGCCTGTTCCTGGTTTGAAAGCAAATATGATATCCACTACTGGCTTGCTAGGCCTATCGTAGCTTCACCAGAGCCCCGTCAGCCATCATTTTTCAGGGTTCCCATAGAGCCTTCACAGCTACCGTAGCGGTCCCGGGGCACACAAAGTCCCCACTGTACTTCACCCCTACAGGCAATCCCCTACTTCATGCCATTGCCCGTCTCCCACCACGTGGAGGAGGGGTTCACTTAGTTAGTGAATAATGTGATAATGCATATACAAAAGCATGCACAGAATGGGTCAAAGGTATAGATATTAAACTTGCATCTCCTCCATACAAGGTAAAGTACCCAAAAGAAAATTATTTCCTAATATCAGTATGTTGCTCCTTACTTGTACAAAAATTGATATTCTTTGATCCGAAATCACAACGGAGAATAATTTACTTGTTGCTCCGCCATGCTTGTTTGCATAACAGATAAACTTCAGCTGTACAGGACAGATGTCTACAAAATGCTGTTACAGTAGTTACTTCCAGAAGCAAAAATCCAAACTCATTGGAACAGTAGTACATAACACCCAATAGATGGCAGAACCGGCTAGGAATCGACTCGTCGCTTGATAGCGAATGGGGAATTATCAAATAAAATAGACTTTTTATGCACTGTCTATAGATGGGCGTCACAAACCAACAAACGACTTACCATAACAACAATCAGACATGATCACACAGAAAAAGAAAACAACTGGCGGCTCTCGTGCATTCTCCGGTGTCCGTTTTCAAAGTGCGTTATTTCTGTTAGTAGCGCTCTGAAAATGGTTTCTACTTACTGTGCCATGTTATTGAAGCCAACTGCTAGTAACAAACACCACGAAAACACTTTCAAAATAAGGAAATTGCCAACATTAACCTTCAAGTAATACACTTACCAAAAAACACGTCGCCATGTTGGATTGTAACTTCACTTCACCGCAATCCCCTGTTGCGAGGTTTGGCGACTGTCTGGACGAAATTATTGGTGAAAATTACTGATTGTACTACTAGGCGAAACCAATGGCCTGGATAAAGATTAACCCCTCAAGCCGGTTGGCCGTACACTGTACGTCCGCTGGACTCTACTCGTTCAGCCGGTTGGACGTACCACAAACGTCCGGTGCAGGCGGAAGTTAGAATGCCTATTACGCATGAAACCCTGCTGCTTGGCCGGATCTTCTTTCACGTTATAAACCGAGAAGTTATGTACTTTCATGCCATCTCTGTTTCATAATTAGAACTAATACGAAGTTGGTCGATATCCGTTGCTTTTGACGACTCATATCCATCAGGGAAATAACATGAAACGCGCTCTATTGAGTTTCAGGTTAGTTGCTTTAGAAGGTACCACATCCTTTCCTGCCATCTTGAGATTGTTTTGTGAACTATATCTAACTTGACAGTTTTAGTCACTTATGAAGGGGAAGCACCGATAGCAATTACTTAGTAGATAACTTTTGCTTCGTAGGCTAGAGGCTACTCAGTCGCAGATGAATAATTGGCGGACTGTCTCATTCTCTTACGGGTGCAGATATTATTGGTTTGATAGATGACAGCAGTGGAAGTGATGTATAGGGAGCGATATTTTCGGTAGTGATACGGACAATGCACAGCATGATGTTATTGGAGAAGTGGGAGACAGCCCAGACGAAGAAGAAATAGCTTCAGCTGTAATAACAACGACCGCTGTTCAGTGTTTGTGGCGAGAGGTAGACTTCGTCACAAGCACACAAAAGATCCCCTTCAAGGGTATGCCGGGTACAAGAAGGCATTTCACGTCTGTTTTTTGCTGCTTTCGACAATGTGATTGAATTAGTTTGAGAAACAAATATGTAGGCCTACGCGACAGAATGTATGGAGGCGCGCCCTTGAAACCAAGGTCGCGCGCCAGGAAGTGAGAGTCAGTGACAGGGGACAACATTTATGTGTTCTTGTGGCTTGAATTGTTGATGGGGATAATGCAGAAACCTACCCTAAAGAGCTATTTTACCCCTATATTCCCTCAAACAATGCCAAGGAACAGGTTTGAAATAATATTGCGATATTTACATTTTGTTGACAATTCGACACGGGATGCAAACACGGGGCCTAAAAAGCTTTTCAAAATTCAGCTTTTCCTGGAAATTATACCCGAAAAATATGTATATATGTAGATTGAACATTATCATGTAAATATCTTGCTTTCATTGTAAATATACCTGAAACAAATACCAAAAGTGGAACTTATCAAATTATAATACTTTTGTAAATATTGCGTGTGATTATGGACAAGCCTGAAGAGCAGTCGTCGCATATATTACTGAGAATCATTGGACATGATTTCGGTAAGTAATCCTAAAAATTTCATTACGTTATATTTCGTAGATTTAACATTATTAATTTTTACCTTGTTGGTGTCCAAACCTCTGCTGAGCTTCAATTTAAATACCGCCAGAGAAGTGAAAACCTCCGGATTAAATAGCCGGCCTGAGGGGTTAATGATACGCGACTTCCCCCACTGTGCGTGACAAATACCAGGGGTGTTTATATTAGCTAACGCGACCCGCAGTGATGAGCTACCTAACCATTATTGGTTTAGGCGAAAACCATTGGTATGGAACCAATAATGTAGGCACTACTTATTTATTTATCGTATGGCTTTTAGTGCCGGGAGTGTCCGAGGACATGTTCGGCTCGCCTGAGTCTGTAGCTGCTTCCGCGGACACCCTTATTAGGGTGAGCTACAAGTTCCGTTCAATTTCAAGTAGTTCTAACTTTCGCTACCAGATATCAATGATACCTCGTGGTGAACTAATAAAAAAATGCAATAACACCCTCTAGCGATAAAATATTCAACTCTTGTATCTTATTAACATTAGCCATTTCTCATTTCTATAGTAAATTTTGCAGATTTTCATGGCGGTGGACACCGGACAATGCACGAGTTCCCAACTGGCTGGTAACCACACCATTTAAAAATTGACTTAACTCGATTGGAAAATAAACAAACTACTACTATATATTATTACTACCCTCTCAACCTACGAAAAGTAGGCTTATTTGGTTAGGCGTATAAGTTTCACTTCCTATAAATGTATTATTTCAATACAAATCACTCTCCGATCATGATTTTCAGCCCACCTCGTACACAAGAGAAGTAAGATGCAGTATATTAACCCATTCTAATCATAATTTAATGGTCACATTGTAGACTGTGAAATCAGATTTTATTCAGTCGTCAGCGTTCTGAGATTACTTACAGTACAAAAATATCCTTAACGGATATTTTAATGACATTTTGTGTGCATGTATCTGAAAGTAGTAACTTACTCGTTCTTTAGTCTTAGAATGACTGCTGGGTGTGGTAGACTTCAAAGCACTCTGGTAAGTGAAGAGCAACACCACACTTCTTGCACTGCCACAGCTTAGACAACAGGTCCGTATATGCTTGCAAATAGTCATAAGGGTGAGATATTACCCACTGTATCCACTAAAAGGATATACAATGGGACTATTGTCTCTTTCAGTCCATTTCCAGTCACTCAAATTATCACGACACCGGTTTGACTACATGTTGAATACTAATAAGCAAAGAATGTAAAGTTTTCTTCAACAATATCAACGAAAAACTTGTGACAAACATCACTGTTTATGCACAACACAGGACTACTTCCATTATTTAAGGATTCTGGCAAGTTATACGGAAACGAGATTGGAATACACGAACTTAAATAAAGCAATGCGTCACCGCAAGTAGAGATCGTCATATGATTTGTGTGCTAATGTGACCAGAGCTCGTCAAACGACGTTAATGGGTTAATACTGTAATTAGAAATCACAAATTAATAGTAGGCCTACTATCGCAGATCCAAATCTAGATTGGAAATCCATTGGATGTTAGATGGAGATCTGTTAGCCCCAGCTATTTAATCCGGAGGTGTTCACTTCTCCGGCAGTATTTAAATTGAAGCTCAGCAGAGGTTTAGACACCAACAAGGTAAAAAATTAATAATGTTAAATCTACGAAATATAACGTAATGAAAATTTTAGGAATACTTACCGAGATCATGTCCAATGTTTCTCAGTAATATATGTGACGACTGCTTTTCAGGGTTGTCCATGATCACACGCAATATTTACAAAAATATAATAATTTGATAAGTTCCACTTTTGGTATTTGTTTCAGGTATGTTTACAATGAAAGCAAGATATTTACATGAAAATGCTCAATCTACATAATATACATAATATTCGGGTAAAATTTCCAGGAAAAGCTGAATTTTAAAAAGCTTTTTAGGCCCCGTATATGCATCCCGTGTATAATTGTCAACAAAATGTAAATATCGCAATATTAGTTCAAACCTGTCCCTTGTCATTGTTTGAGGGAATATAAGGGTCTCTAAAAATTCATCCCTGGTGAATTAGCTCTTTAGGGTAGGTTTCTGCATTATCCCCATCAACATTGCAAGTCCCAAGAACACATAAATGTTGCCCCCTGTCACTGACTCCCACTTCCTGGTGCGCGACCTTGGTGTCAAGGGCGCACCAACTATACATTCTGCCGCGTACATATTTGTTTCTCAAACAATTAGTTCAATCACTTTGTCCGAAAGACAGATAAAAAGAATCTAAAACAGACGTGAAATGCTTTCCGGTTCGCGGCATACCCGTGAACCTCTCGCCATAAACACTGAACAGCGGTCGTTGTTATTACAGCTGTAACTATTTCTTCTTCATCAGCGCTGTCTGCCACTTCACCAATAACATCATGCTGTGTGTGCATAGTCCTTATCACTACCGAAAATATCACCTCCCTGTACATCACTTCCACTACTGTCATCTATCAAATGAATAATCTCTGCACCCGTAAGCTAATGAGACAGCCCGGCAATTATTTATCTGCGACTGAGTAGCCTCTAGCCTACGAAGCAAAAAATTATCTACGTATTATTTGCTTTCGGTGCTTCCCCTTCATAAGTGGCAAAAACTATCAAGTTAGACATAGTTCACAAAACATTCTCGAGATGGCAGGAGAGACTGTGGTACCTTCTAAAGCAACTAACTTGAAACTCAACTGAGTGCGTTTCATGTTATTTCCCTGATGGATATGAGTCGTCTAAAGCAACGGATATCGACCAACTTCGTATTAGTTCCAATTATGAAACAGAGATGGCATGAAAGTACATAACTTCTCGGTTCATAACATGAAAAAAGATCCCGCGAAGCAGCAGTGGTTCATGTGTAATAGGCATTCTAAATTTCGCCTCCACCGGCCGTTCGTGGTACGTCCAACCGGCTGAACGAGTAGAGTCCAGCAGACGTACAGTGTATGGCGAACCGACTTGAAGGGTTAAAGAGCCCTGGCAAGTTCACAATGTGTTCATCTGTCTGTAATTGCTTGCTGCAGTCGCAGTTCAGTAAGGTCCACTATCCCCATTTGCTGAATGCAGCACCACATCTACCCTACCCAGCGGGCTGTTCATATGGGTTTGGAACAATTTTGTGGTGAAAAGAAGTACTGTACACTCTTTCAATAACATTCCCAGGCATCTGAGATATTGAATACAACCAAGCTCATATAATGCATCATAACAATCTTGATGGGTTTATGCTTCAAAACCATTTTTACCTTATCCCTCCTTAGCTGTCACATTCCTCAGACTTATAATTGGCCATTCTTTTTTTTCTTCAAAATGAACATACCTTAAGTGATTCTAAGTGTTTCTGTGGTCCAATCCCTGATCTCATGAGTATCTTAGGAGTCCCTATGGTTCCTGCTGAAAGGATAACAGCCTTCCGTGCTTTCAGCTTCAGAGTCTTCCCAAACCTAATTAGCTTCACACCGTAAGCTTCAAAATTGGAATACAACAGAACCTAAAAGTCAGAACATTGAGAATTATTACTTATCGATTTATAAAATAGAAAGAAACAAACAAAAAACAAAAAAGTGAAAGAAAAAAAAAAGCCAGAAATATGTGATAGAAATGACAGATTTGCAGAATAGCCAATCTTAAATGGAAGTGCTGAAACTATAGACACTTCCATTTAATAAATAATGGCTGCAATGTCACCACCACAGGGCAGTATTACCAACCATAGGGATTTGTCCCTGTGTGTAGGGACAAATTTATGAACTTTACTTAAAATGTAAAATTAATTGATAACCTACAATCGGTCAACAAGTATAAGACTCTACCTGTACTTTTGACTAATTATTATTTGCGTACAGAAGATGTACTTGGATATGACATGAAATTTAGCATAGGAAGAAGGAGAGAGTCGCAATGGGAATAACAATTGGTGGTGAACAACTGAGGAATGTAGAGAGTTTCAAGTATCTGGGAAGCATGAGACAGAAAATGGAAGAAACAACAGAGAAATAAATGAAAGGGAGGGAGGAGCAGAATTATTCAGGAAGAGTGTTAGAAGCCTGATATTGAACAAGGTTGTCCCTCAAAACTGCAAAAGGGTTATATATCGGACATTGTTCCAATCCTGACGTACACCTCAGAAACCTGGGCTATGAAAGAAAGGGAGAGAAGCAAAATACAGGCTAGTGAGATGACATTCTTGAGAAACAGTATTGGGAAGGAAGGAGCTTGTAGTTTAACGTGACCATAAATCTCACAATCATGAGCCACGGGACCTCCTTTTCAAGTGGAATCCGAACCACAGGACATGGCATTTCACTTCGAAAATCTCACATGCATTGACCCGGAATCGAACCCGGTCCACCTTGGTGAGAGGCATACAGCTTGACCGCTGCGCCACCACGCCCCCTGAACAGTATTGGAGTGACAAAAATGGGACAGGTTAAAAAATGAGAAGATCAGAGAATTAATCAAGGAGGAAGTACAATAAAACTTCTTTTATATGATTCACACTTATACGTTTTCTACACTTATACGATTTTTTTCTTGGTCCCGGCAAAATCCCTATACTTTCCATGTTAATTTATTTCCGATATACGTTTTACATTTATTAGTTTTTCACGCTTATATGATCATATCTTACGTCCCCGAGAGAAAAATGCGTCGTGTATACCTTTACAACGGGTCCCCTAATTAAAATTTCTAAAAATATTGGAGCCAGAAACTTATGACACGCACTGTACGTTTCTCGGAAACCATCCCTCGCGCAGGGCTGAGTGGTGGAGAGAGCGACCTTGAAGCTATGTTCAGCCGGAGTTGCGAAATACAACACCACTTGCTTCAGTCATTGTACTGCCTTGATTGGTGCTTCAGTTGTGGTTAACCTTGATTGCAGTGAACATGGGTGAAAGGAAGAGGAAGTGCATTACGATTGCTGAAAAATTACGCATTTTGAATCTGGTGAAGGAAAGTGGCAACATGAAATCGCTAAGAAATCTGGGATTGACCTTAAACACAATTGTAGCAAAGGCAGACGATATTGACATATTGCCGATTATAGTTAAACAATCGTATTATTATTTCTTGTTGTTCACTTCTTAACGGGGATCATCGCTCGCAGCATGCCCGCGCTGCGGGCCTGTCTTCCGCCAGGCACTTTGCTGTAATGCGTAGCTCGCCCGGCACTGAGTCATTGAGTAGCCCAGGGCCGTCGCAAGGGTGCATGGGGCCTGGCGCGAGAATGTGCGCGGGGCCTAGTAGGCATGAGTTTGCGAGGGGGAGGGGTTAGTAAATGCAAATTTTAGACTGTATGTGGCTGTGTTGTATGCAGAGTGATGTTTTAAAAGAAATTACAATTTCAGGCTAGTTAAAACTCATTTTATTACATTTCTAGTTTCTAAGCAAACCTCAACAAATTGGATAAGAATAAAATTGGATACAGGAAGCACCTCATCAGATAAAAGCAACATGCAATATCAATGGAAACCTGATATAATGAGCTAACACAGGTGATTTTTTGGCATAAATAATATATTATGGAAAACGAAGCATGTGCTTGATGTGCTTTCTCACCCAAACGCACGTAATTAATAATAATAATACGCAATCACGTTTACATATTTCAACATTTCTACGGCTATACAGTTTTTCATAAACTAAACTACTAAAAGTGCTTGCTATAAGTCCACTTTCACCGATAAATATGAGCTGAACGGCCCCTTTGTTCGAAAAATAACATGGTTTACAAAGCAGGCATAAAAAAAATAATTAAAAATCACTTTTTTGGTTTAGAATTTAGAGCTTTTTGTTTATGTAAAAGGCACTTTTCAGGCCTTTGCTAGGGCAAAAGTGCTGATTAAATCGTTCATTTTTAATTTTTTGGCTGTTTCACATTCGATTGACAGAGTGGCCACACCGTTCAGGCGCTCCTGCACCATCGTTGATCGCAAATAGTTTTTGATTAGTTTCAAAAATGAAAAACTCATTTCCCCGACGCAACCGTTATAGGACTTGTAAGCATAATTCAATAGGCCGTCGTTAAATTAGGATAGGACTCCTTTATCGGGGCTAAGTACTGTAGTGCACCTAAAGCACTTCTTACAGATGACGGAACAGCGTACCTAAATAATTGTAGCTCCTGAAATAGATTTTCTGCATCCTAATCTTCAAGCTCCCCGTCTTTTAGAAAATTAGAGAGGGTTTGACAATGGTATTTCAATTGCTTTTCCTCCAAATTGGAAAGCTTGGAGGGATCGAAAAGAAATCCAAAGTATTCCAAAAAAAAAAATGTACTTCGTTAAATCTATTTTCTGCGCAGCTCAGTGCAGTATGTACGACAGACAAAAAGTAATTTACCCGAAATTTATTTTCAGCTTCTTTTGAAGTCCCTCTTCGGTTTTTTCCACCTGTTGATAATTTTGCTGATTTATTTCATCAAAGAACCTTTTGCGATTACCTTGACGGTGAATAGAAAATTTCTTTGCAAAGCCCAAATTTTCCATTATTTCTCTAGAGGTGGACATTGCACTGTTAAAGCCAGTGTTGCGATAATTTTGAAAAAATGACTTTAGACCCTGAAGTTCGGTTAAAACCGTATCTAACGAAGTCTTCTCAGTTTGGAGAGTTTTACTTGTTGAGTTCATAGAAAATAAAATATCTTTATGTGCCCGTTTAGACCGGAGTCCGCACGACCACATATGCATTTTACCAATAATCAGTCAGCACTAGAGTCAAAATATCCCGGAGCGCCAGATGGGTTAAAGCATAATCGCAAAAACGACATCAAATAAAAAAATGCTTTACTGATTTTTGGCTCAATGCAACAATAAGGATAGAAGGAGATTCAATTGGGCGTAACACATCAAGTAAAATTATCTCATTTTATTTTGAATTTAAAATTGACTGCAAAAATGCTCAAAGTAGCATCACTCACGTGTGGCGATCCACACTCCTATTTACACAATGTACAGAATTTTTCCAAACACATTTGACAATTATTTTTTGGAAACACAAGTCTGATTGTTAGTCCTGTAGACTGTGTTCCAAAATTATTTATAATTAATGATTAAATCCAGTTCAAATTTAATTGTCTCTACTGGAAATATCGTAGTTCACTGTTTGAATTTTTACATAATATTAACACTCGTAGAATAAATGTTCATAGAATTTTAACTTTCACTTATTTTTCCAGTTTCAAAAATACATATTGTCGAAAAATATTATTATCATTGAATCAACACAAATTATTTACACATATTAATAACATCTGAAAAGTATTTGACCTTGAGCATAGCATCGAAGAACTGTGCGAAGCACAACAAAATTAATTGTTCTTCTGACATTAAACATTCGAGAAGTGACTCGATTATGAACTTCCAAGTTCCTAACCAAATATATGATTTCTGAATCATCAACTTGATCAATAAATTGTTGAACCATTCAACTATTCAATTTTCCACTTGGAATCATTATTATAAAAAATATTTATATTCATGGCCATTTTTAGCAACTTTCACAACTTGCAATTCTTCGACAGAATGCGGAAATAAGAATTGTAGTTTCATAATGAATTCATTTAGTTCATGGCACTAGGATTGAAATTATCCTTCAAATTATTCATGGTTAAAGAATTATTTTTAATTGGCAGTGGCCCATTCTATTATTTGTGTAAGAACACAATATTACAACAACAACGGCAAAGGTCTTCCTCTGAAGAAGAATAAACTACTATCATGACAAATCCGGGTTCTAGCAAAATCAAAGTCTAAATGGAATTCGTAAACAAGGTTGAAATAAGAACTGATGGTTTTAAGAAATAACCTTCGGGTCATTCATACGACGAAATGTGTAGTTCCAATAATCCTTCTATAAACCTGAGCCATCGAACCTGCTATTTGATTGATGCTCGAAAAAACCTCTTCATTCCTGCGACTTAAACATGCGCACCTGGGAATGGCATTTCAACTACTCCACACATATAAATTTTCTTCCCAAAATGTATACAATAAATCAAGCCTCTGCTTGTTATCAACACTGGAAGATTAATAAACTTACAAGTTTATTTTATTTTACCATTCAGTTCAGCCCGTGAATTTACCATACTTATGAAAATCTTTATCTCACTTTCGAGTGTATTTACGTGATGATTTTATATAAATACAAAAATATCCTATTTGATACAAATATCATTTGCTTCCCGTTTCATGCCTCTCCGTGTCATCTGAAAAATATAGTTTGCTCATTGCAAATATCAACTGTTCAACCAGAACTGAAATGTTGGTTGAATGCGGGCTTGCGCTAACCACTCTCCTTCGGAAAATCTCCTGTTCCAAACTAGAAATGATTAAACTACTTCATAGGCTCTCTCTCAATACATATGATTATTAGGAAATATAATATCCAAGAATTATTTAGAAAAATTATAAAAATTATTATTATTATTATTATTATTAGTGGATTATTATTATTAGTTATATTATTTCAAATATGTTTAATTATCATCTCATTATGTGAGAATCCACATGTTCGAATCTTCGAATATGGAAAAAAAATATCCATTCCTAAACAAAAATAATTTAACGGTTTTCCGTGATATCCCTAAAATATTAAATATTCAAATAAATGCTCGAAATGCTCGGTCATCGATCCTAAACTGTTCTGAGTGTTGAAAATACTCAGAATAACTCTAACAAGTCTTGCGTAAATCATTGCAAGATTTAAATACGAAGAAAAATAAATGTGTTGGTCACCTGCCGAAAAATAGTTTGTTCCAATTAGCTAGGCATAATATAATTCAAATGTGGCTTACATTTCTTGATGGTCTTGAAGAGTAGTGAACCTGGTCTGTACCAGATTTATCCGTAGACATGCCCTATCGGACAAGCATGTATAATCCTTGTATCGGCCGCCATTATATACTCACAATCCGTCTAGTCAGACATAGTGGTAGTATCTCTTGACGTTTGAATTAACTGTTGTTCCATTTTAATATGGGCTTCTATCAAAGCCATAACAGTTTTTTTAAATGGGGTCAGATCTAAGTGATCTATTCTTAGATATGTCAGTTGTAACATAACTCACGGTAATCTTATCAATACAAGAAGACAATGACAGTCTAACCAATCAACGGCTGTTCTGAAGATCGTTCCCTGGGCATGGCTTCACACCATCTACCATGCGCTAAGCAACCTGTAGTTTCCCTTGCGTAGACTAACGAACAACACCGTGATAGACTGGTCTTCAATGTACTGATAGATCGAAGTGGTTAACAAGTTACAAATATGAAAACTGACTGAAATGGATTTAAATATCCAAGTCTTAGGTTATTACTGGACTGTGACGAAGTACTAATTCTAGACAAAGTCTAGCATATGTCCATGTGAAAATAAAAATATTTCACTAATGTCTGTAGAAAAAAAATTCAATCACCTCAGTGATTCTCCTCGCCGGAAACTTACTACTAAGTTCCACTTCGTAGCGCCGCACTTTTGTGACTATCACAACTTTGAAAATTACTTCTGCGTAGATCCGGCAACCATGTGCCTTGGCTCAGCGTAGCAGCAACTTGCTCGGCAAGTGCTTGTGTTGGAATGAGCTATCGATGCCTCGGCCGGCCGGCTTTTATTCAAAACAGTCAGGGTCACGCGTCATCACGCTGAAATCTGGAAATCCTCATATCTCTGGTATCCCTGGTCCGATTTACTTGATACTAATTGCATTCTCTTTCATTTGGCCGTGCCAGTAATCTGATCCAAGTCTCAAGTCTCTATTCCATGGTTAACTATTTAATCAATAAATAGCCTCGACCTCTGCTATTACTCGCTACGTCACTTGACATGCTAGTATCGGTATATTCTTTCCAATTCCTTCTCGAAGCAATGTAGCGCGATATTCAAATATCTCAACTTTCAAAAGCGGCTGTAGCCTTTCCCTTGATATCTAGGTGTCTGAATCTTGGAATACCCATTCCTAGAGTTGGGCACATCCACCCCACACCTAGCAAAAAATAAAAATTGAAAAATTTTTATTTTTCCTATCTACACATTAAATCATCTGGTTCTTGAATAATAAATCTTCAAATTCGATGCATTATAAGTTCCCACGATGTTACCAGTTCGTGTATTGGCGACTTCATAGCTTCCATTGTTGTTTACTTCCACAATACGATATTCAAAATCTTTAATTTCACCAGGTTTAATATCAAAAATATCGTGATACTCTTCCAAAATCTTCCCTAGCTCTGGGGACTCCTTCTCAGTGTAGACTTCTCTTCCTTCAGCTTCATGAAAAATCAGAGACCATTGAGCATCTCCCTCGATGTCTTCCTCTTCTTTTCCCTCGAAGTTAATCTCTTCGGTATTCTTGAATCTGATCCTCTCTGTCTTCATGTCTATCACTGCTTGATATTTCTGAATGAAATCCGCTCCCAATATCATGTCAAAAGCCATGTCCTTCATTACTACAAACACATGTCGGAAATCATGTTCTCCAATCGTAATACATAAGTATAATTGGGTTTTACACAGAGATATTTTGTTGGGTATTATTCCTTGGATCTTAATTCCTGATACTGGAATCTCCTCTAAATTCTCTTTGAGCTTCCACAGAATATAAAGCTTCTCACTCACAAGACAAAGCATAGCCCCAGTATCAATCAAAGTATCGACAGGCATACCGAATACTTCGCATGATATGATTGGCATTCTAATTCTTGTACCCATTTCTTTCCGTTCGTCATTCTGTTGAATTAAGTCATCATCCTCTGCTTGCCATTTAATAATTCTGGAAGTGAAAGTGTTCAAAATTCTATCTTCTACTGTGAATTCGAAGTTTTTTTTTTTTCGTTTCCATTCCCCCGGGATTGTTGTGTTCCCGATGGACCTGGTTCATTGGGCCTCTGCTCCAAAAACTGCAAGTTATCTTGGTGTCTTGCTTCCAAGTTCTTCCTCGTCTCCTTGTTGAACTCTTCATTGGACTGACGAGTATCCACATTCCCTCTGTTATTGCAGTTGTTTCTACCATAGTATCTTCTTTCCTGGTACCTTCCATGATTTTCCCTGGGCCTTCTCCATCGAGTATTGTATCGATTTCCACCATCCGGTCTCGCATAAGGCTTGTAACTGTATCTGTTACTGTACTGATTCCATCCTCTCTTATTTGGATCTTCCCTCGGCGTTTTCTCTTCTCGCCCCTCTCGAATCTCTCGAGGTGTTTGAGAATAACTATCAGCCATAACAGCGTACACAGCGTTGTTATTCTTTCCTCCCTTCTGATGGAAGAATTGAGCGTTCGTATGATCCAGCTTCTGTAATACCTCGTCAAATTGCTCCATATTATAGATGTCAGCAGCGATCAAAGTCCTCTGGACGTCTGCTGGAAACTGACGTATCAATGCAGTAATTAATTCGTTATCTGGCATCGGCGGATCTAAATGTTGAAGGTTAGAAAGCTGTCCAGAAAAGTACGTAGAGTATCGAGTAGGTTTGACGTCGAGAATCTCTTCGAATATAATTCTGCTCTGACTTGCTGTTGGGTTTCCGGGGACCAAAACTTTTTCAATAACCCACGAGAAAACTCCTCAAAAGTGGTTAGAGTGGATCTAAATGCTCTGAACCAAAGAAGTGCAGGACCTTCCAAAAATTTCCCTATCACTCGGATCTGTCTTTCTTTAGGGATCTTGGAATCTTTCAGGTAATCCCCTGCTTCTCTCAAAAATTCCACAGGTGTCACAGAATCTCGCCCTGAAAATTTAGAAGGCTTATCCTCTACATTCTTGAATACAGTTATGGGGTTGGATTGAAATACTGTCCTGACCTCATCCTGTCTTTGACTGTCAGTTTCTCTAGCTCCTCCTAGATTTATCTGTATCTGTTCCTTTCCCCTTACACTTGGCATTTTCAACAGATGGTCAGACTGTTTCTCGTCCTTGATTTGGGTTTTCATAGCCTCAAGTTCCTTCTGGTTTTCTTCTGCCATTTTCTTAATTGCTTCAGTTTCTTTACAATTCTCCTTAACATCAGTGGATATCTGGTTCATAACAGCCTCATGACTTTTCAATGACCCTGTCATATCTGATATATCCTTCTGAGTTGCTTGGATATCTTTGGAAATTACTTGAATGTGGGATGACAAAGATTCCCTAATCTCCTTGATTCCCTCTTGGTTCTCCAGCTTGAGTGTGTCTTTAATTTCATTGACAACTGTGGTTTTAATTTCAGTTTGCAACTCACTAATCACACCTTCTCTTATTTCTCCCATTACAAGTTCTTTGAATTGTTCTGTCAACCGTTGAACAACTAGAATTCCCATCTCATTACTCTCTTTCTTCACTCTGACTTCTAGGTTGATCATGTCTTCACCAACTTTCCTAAGACCATGTTCTATCCTATCAGCTAAGCTTTGGGATCTAAGATCGGCATCGCGAAATTTATCGTCCATTAAACTTGCGTTAGTAGCTAATGAAGTTTCGAGCTCATGTGTTTTTTCGCATAATTTAGACATTTTACTCTCAAGTGACATTTTCAAAATTTCGGAATTCTCTTTAAATTTACTTTCCATAGAATTAAATTTACTATTTAAATTTTCTTTCAAGTTATCTTTTAACCTGCTCTCTAACAAATCAGAATTTTCCTTGAGTTTATCCTCTAAACTTTCCTTCAAGTTATCTTTTAAAGAATCAGAACTTTCTTTAAGTTTATCATTTAAACTTTCTTTAAGTTTATTTTCTAAAGACTCAGAATTTTCTTTAAGTATATCATTCAAATTTTCTTTAAGTTTATTTTCTAAAGAATCAGAATTTTCTTTAAGTTTATTTTCTAAAAAATCAGAATTTTCTTTAAGTTTCTTTTCTAAAGCCTCTGTATTTTCTTTCATAATGGCGGCTACACGCCGTCCAGCTTCTTTTGAACTCTCCTCCTAACTCCTCATCATCCTCATCATTTCTTCCATAATTTTCAATTATTATTCAAAACTTAGGGGTATACAATATTGGCAAACACAAGCTTATAACTAGAACAAGAAATATGAATAGCTAATTGGAACACTCTAATAAAATGAGATTTGTCCTAATGTCGACGTGATGGAAAAACAAAATTCTCTACTTTTACGAATTACATTTACCACAATATCACAAGAAAAATATGCAAGTTCTCAAATATCCTCCACCTGGATTCTAATAATGCGTATGTCCAGTCATCGAACGTTTACTACTGAATTTACTTGACGCCCTAATGGTTAAGCCATTATCAAAAATAATCAAACCCATTCTAATTATTAACCAATTAAATTTTTAATTTTCCCCACTAATTGGGTTTCCTACTAATTTATTCATCCAAACCAGACATCTCTCAACTCCCAAAATATTTATAGAAAAATTATCACAATTTAAATCGGCATGCGATTGACCATGTCTAACTCGAGACCCACGTTCGAAGCCATTTCTCTCTCTATCTTATTTTATGTGCCCGTTTAGACCGGAGTTCGCACGACCACACATGCATTTTACCAATAATCAGTCAGCACGAGAGTCAAAATATCCCGGAGCGCCAGATGGGTTAAAGCATAATCGCAAAAACGACATCAAATAAAAAAATGCTTTACTGATTTTTGGCTCAATGCAACAATAAGGATAGAAGGAGATTCAATTGGGCGTAACACATCAAGTAAAATTATCTCATTTTATTTTGAATTTAAAATTGACTGCAAAAATGCTCAAAGTAGCATCACTCACGTGTGGCGATCCACACTCCTATTTACACAATGTACAGAATTTTTCCAAACACATTTGACAATTATTTTTTGGAAACACAAGTCTGATTGTTAGTCCTGTAGACTGTGTTCCAAAATTATTTATAATTAATGATTAAATCCAGTTCAAATTTAATTGTCTCTACTGGAAATATCGTAGTTCACTGTTTGAATTTTTACATAATATTAATACTCGTAGAATAAATGTTCATAGAATTTTAACTTTCACTTATTTTTCCAGTTTCAAAAATACATATTGTCGAAAAATATTATTATCATTGAATCAACACAAATTATTTACACACATTAATAACATCTGAAAAGTATTTGACCTTGAGCATAGCATCGAAGAACTGTGCGAAGCACAACAAAATTAATTGTTCTTCTGACATTAAACATTCGAGAAGTGACTCGATTATGAACTTCCAAGTTCCTAACCAAATATATGATTTCTGAATCATCAACTTGATCAATAAATTGTTGAACCATTCAACTATTCAATTTTCCACTTGGAATCATTATTATAAAAAATATTTATATTCATGGCCATTTTTAGCAACTTTCACAACTTGCAATTCTTCGACAGAATGCGGAAATAAGAATTGTAGTTTCATAATGAATTCATTTAGTTCATGGCACTAGGATTGAAATTATCCTTCAAATTATTCGTGGTTAAAGAATTATTTTTAATTGGCAGTGGCCCATTCTATTATTTGTGTAAGAACACAATATTACAACAACAACGGCAAAGGTCTTCCTCTGAAGAAGAATAAACTACTATCATGACAAATCCGGGTTCTAGCAAAATCAAAGTCTAAATGGAATTCGTAAACAAGGTTGAAATAAGAACTGATGGTTTTAAGAAATAACCTTCGGGTCATTCATACGACGAAATGTGTAGTTCCAATACTCCTTCTATAAACCTGAGCCATCGAACCTGCTATTTGATTGATGCTCGAAAAAACCTCTTCATTCCTGCGACTTAAACATGCGCACCTGGGAATGGCATTTCAACTACTCCACACATATAAATTTTCTTCCCAAAATTTATACAATAAATCAAGCCTCTGCTTGTTATCAACACTGGAAGATTAATAAACTTACAAGTTTATTTTATTTTACCATTCAGTTCAGCCCGTGAATTTACCATACTTATGAAAATCTTTATCTCACTTTCGAGTGTATTTACGTCATGATTTTATATAAATACAAAAATATCCTATTTGATACAAATATCATTTGCTTCCCGTTTCATGCCTCTCCGTGTCATCTGAAAAATATAGTTTGCTCATTGCAAATATCAACTGTTCAACCAGAACTGTAATGTTGGTTGAATGCGGGCTTGCGCTAACCACTCTCCTTCGGAAAATCTCCTGTTCCAAACTAGAAATGATTAAACTACTTCATAGGCTCTCTCTCAATACATATGATTATTAGAAAATATAATATCCAAGAATTATTTAGAAAAATTATAAAAATTATTATTATTATTATTAGTGGATTATTATTATTATTATTAGTTATATTATTTCAAATATGTTTAATTATCATCTCATTATGTGAGAATCCACATGTTCGAATCTTCGAATATGGAAAAAAAATATCCATTCCTCAACAAAAATAATTTAACTCAACCATTACATCGACGGTTTTCCGTGATATCCCTAAAATATTAAATATTCAAATAAATGCTCGAAATGCTCGGTCATCGATCCTAAACTGTTCTGAGTGTTGAAAATACTCAGAATAACTATAACAAGTCTTGCGTAAATCATTGCAAGATTTAAATACGAAGAAAAATAAATGTGTTGGTCATCTGCCGAAAAATAGTTTGTTCCAATTAGCTAGGCATAATATAATTCAAATGTGGCTTACATTTCTTGATGGTCTTGAAGCGTAGTGAACCTGGTCTGTACCAGATTTATCCGTAGACATGCCCTATCGGACAAGCATGTATAATCCTTGTATCGGCCGCCATTATATACCCACAATCCGTCTAGTCAGACATAGTGGTAGTATCTCTTGACGTTTGAATTAACTGTTGTTCCATTTTAATATGGGCTTCTATCAAAGCCATAACAGTTTGTTTAAATGGGGTCAGATCTAAGTGATCTATTCTTAGATATGTCAGTTGTAACATAACTCACGGTAATCTTATCAATACAAGAAGACAATGACAGTCTAACCAATCAACGGCTGTTCTGAAGATCGTTCCCTGGGCATGGCTTCACACCATCTACCATGCGCTAAGCAACCTGTAGTTTCCCTTGCGTAGACTAACGAACAACACCGTGATAGACTGGTCTTCAATGTACTGATAGATCGAAGTGGTTAACAAGTTACAAATATGAAAACTGACTGAAATGGATTTAAATATCCAAGTCTTAGGTTATTACTGGACTGTGACAAAGTACTAATTCTAGACAAAGTCTAGCATATGTCCATGTGAAAATAAAAATATTTCACTAATGTCTGTAGAAAAAAAATTCAATCACCTCAGTGATTCTCCTCGCCGGAAACTTACTAAGTTCCACTTCGTAGCGCCGCACTTTTGTGACTATCACAACTTTGAAAATTACTTCTGCGTAGATCCGGCAACCATGTGCCTTGGCTCAGCGTAGAAGCAACTTGCTCGGCAAGTGCTTGTGTTGGAATGAGCTATCGATGCCTCGGCCGGCCGGCTTTTATTCAAAACAGTAGGGGTCACGCGTCATCACGCTGAAATCTGGAAATCCTCATATCTCTGGTATCCCTGGTCCGATTTACTTGATTTTAATTGCATTCTCTTTCATTTGGCCGTGCCAGTAATCTGATCCAAGTCTCAAGTCTCTACTCCATGGTTAACTATTTAATCAATAAATAGCCTCGACCTCTGCTATTACTCGCTACGTCACTTGACATGCTAGTATCGGTATATTCTTTCCAATTCCTTCTCGAAGCAATGTAGCGCGATATTCAAATATCTCAACTTTCAAAAGCGGCTGTAGCCTTTCCCTTGATATCTAGGTGTCTGAATCTTGGAATACCCATTCCTAGAGTTGGGCACAGTACCAGATAACGAGGCTTGAAACAAATTCATACGAACTTGCATGAAGCAACAAAGATTGGGCCTCTGGCTGGGTAATAGGATCTTTGGTAGTTTCTGCCACTTTTTCTAGAGCTTCGTTTACTTTGCCTAACTGGTACCTGATGGGCTTGACACTGTCAATTCTACATTCCCATCTCGTGCTAGATAAAGTTTTTAGTGTGAGGCCAGGACATATTTCGCACAAAATGCCCCACTTTTCCGTGGAAGCTACAAACAAAGAGTACAGATGCTGAACTATACCAAAAAATGTCATAGCGTCCTTTTGGCATTTAGCCTAACTATGTCACCCAAAAGTAAGTTAAGATTATGTGCAACACATACCATAAACATTGCTCGTTTATTAATATTTTTTACTCGCGTCTGCACTCCCTTATACTTGGCCTTCATATTAGCACCGTTGTCATACCCTTGCCCCTACAGTCCATGATATCAAGATCATTATCCTCCAATACTCCCTCTAAAACCTCTGCTAACCCCTTTCCCGTAGTGCCGTGTACCTCCAAAAACTTGATGAACGATTCGACGATCGGGGGCAGATGACCTCGCAGTTCCACCCCTTAAAACAACAATAACTAACTAACGATTCGACGATCCTTCGAGTTTCAGCCATCATATCAACATAGCGGAGGACCAAGGTCATTTGCTCCTTGTGGCTCACATCGGGCGCACAGTCGAGGATAACCGCATAATATTTGGCGACACGAACAGCATTCAGTAGTTTTTCCTTCGTAGCAGAGCCTTCAGAAAAGGAAAAAAAGAAAATTATTAACATTTTCGCTAATTCTATTTAAATAACTAACCTAATGTTTAAATTTAGTTTAACTTAAACTTACCTAACATCAAAATTATATCCTTTTGTATTTCGGGACTGAAATAATGCATGAGGGTTTCGTCATCATGCACCCACCGAAGATGTTCCTTCATCGGCCTGTCAAAAAAAGTGAGCATTTCATCAACTTTAGAAAATTCCCATTTTCTCTCTCGAGCAGTTTGCACGAACTCCCTCGAAGGGCAGAATTTGTCTCAGCCAAGTATTGTACTGCTGCGATGATTCTTGTGAGTACATCTTTCCAGTGTTTCTTTTCCGCGTTGATCATATCAGCATGCGCCTGATTTATGGTGGAGTGTTTCTTAATTCTTACGCTAAGGTCCGTCCATTTGGCGAAAGACTTGATATGGTCAGCCGATCGCTAGTGTGACTTTAGGCTTCTTCTGCAATGACCCCAGTCGCTATAACCGTCCGTATTACAGTTGTGACAGATGCCTGATCACTTCCGCCAAAAAGTCAGCAACAAAAACAAAAAGCGGCGTTTTTTGTTTTTGAATAAACTAACCAAGTCCTTGTCACTGTTTCGCCATTAACCAACTTGCACTCTAAAAAGTTATGTGAAAAATGGCGGCCGTCGTTATTTTTTGGAAATTGATAGTGTTGTGGGATTTTAGGAGGTCCCATTTCTATTAAATATTGTCTAGAAGCAGCATCCATTTGATCTGGCCACTGGCTAGGGTCATTTAAGTAGGACCGATCGGGTGTCGATGGTTCAGATTCCCCTGACGATGCTCTAGGTTCACCCGTCAAAGGTAACTCGTTGAGGGTACCAGTACTTGATTCTGAAGGCAGTGTCTCGGTCGCATCTAAAGGTGGCGGCGAGGATATGACTGATACTCTAGTATTGGCTGCAATGTCATCTGTAGTACCGGTACCGGACGCTGAGGCTTCCGTGGTATCCATATTCGTATCCAATGAGGTGACGCGGATGCTGCTGCTATCGATGGCTCGTCAGTACTGGTGCTCGTACTTACTGAAGTTCCCTGGGTCGATTCCAAATTTGCCTTTTTTGCGAACTTGTCCAAAGCACCCCTTCTGAGACGCGTGAAGCGCGGGGCCTTTCTGAGCACGGGGCATGGCGCGACCGCATCTCTCGCGCCGCCCTCGCGACGGCCCTGGAGTAGCCTATAGCCTATAGTTCACTGCTGGTGCTGAAAATGTTCGCCATTCACTGCTACACATCGCTGGCACCTCTTTATGAAATTGTCATTTACGTTCTGAAGTTCCTCAGCACCGATTGACTGTATTTCAGCTGTAATATAGTCTTTAAGCTCATTTTCGTGAAAGATTTCCTGTACTTTATGAAGGTATTCACACACGTTCACGTAATGAAAATCGCATTGGAACAGCACACTGAGCACTAAACATGTGAACAATTGACTAAACTGAACCCCACACTGCTAAAGCTCTCAGCAGACTGCAAAGGAGGGAAACTTGTGGCGCCAAGAAGCGCATTACGGCAAAGTGCTTGACGGGAGACCGGCTCACGGCGGGGACGAGCGAGGGTCCCCGTCGCATATAAAACAAAGTCCCTGTATAACCCATAATGTCCCATACATTTTGCAGTTTTTATTTACCGACTTTCATTTACGCGTTTTTCACACTTATGCGTTTTTTTCATTTGGTCCCCTGAAAATCGTATAAGTGAAGTTTTACTGTATTACTGGATAGAATAGAGGAATCAAGGCTTATATAGTACAGACATGTTAAGCGAATGAAGAAGAGGATACCCAGGAAGATACACAAAATGAAATTAAAGGAAGACCAAGAGGCAAGTGGCTGAAAGGTGTGGAGGTCTGTGTGGAAAAGAAAAGAGAAGACTGGACCAAGGTGGAGACGGAGAGATGGTGGTGGGAAGACAGAAGCTTATGTTCCAAACAGACCTGGTTGGAGGCTGGAAACTGTGAGAGATGAAGAAGATTGCAAGGCGGGGTTACAAGGACAAGTTTCATCACTAGATCCAGGCCAATCATATAAATGCTCTACTAAGCACTACAAAAACCCACAAATAGTCTCTGTGCTCTACCACTAATCTGCAGCTACTATACTGCTGTGATAAGCCCCTGAACTAGAATTATAAACACAAATAACCAGTATTTGTCTGCCAATATTCCATGACAAGAACTCAATCATATCAAGAGCTCGCGTCAGCCGGGAAGGCTGCCGGCTCTCTGGTATTTGCGCAGAGAGAGACAGAGATACATGTCCACTGTTGCAATAGGTGCACCTTGTCCGAGTCACCACACCGCAGGCTGCTGCCATGAGTTCCTGCGGTGTGGCAACACCGTCGCTTACCTCATCGAGCCCGTCACATTCATGCTGCTTTAGAATTTCAAAGTATTCGTACACATTGTAAACATTTTTCGGCACAACCTGTCGTTTACTTCGCTCTGCTTCCATTGCACTCAAAATGTACACAATCGCTTCCACTGAATCTTTAAATATTACGATATAATCACTTCGCTTTTCTAACAACATACTAGCTCAGATTCTCAAGACAGACTGACTGTGATTGGTTGGATGGAAGTGAGGCATGATGTAATGGTAGCGTTGTGTTCTGCACACCTCCTTTCCGGCTGACTCGAGCTCTAATAGCTTTCCTAATTGACGAGTTCATCTAAACGAAAACCAATGGACATTTAATAAATTTATTGCACCTTAGTCAATAATAATTAAATTAATATACACACATCAAAAAAAGGTTTTGCACATTGCTGGCCAAGAGTCGTAGTATTCTAAACCCATTAGTCGTTCTTGCTTGCATGTATATCGGCTGTGTCAACGAGGATAGATCTGTGCGAGTGTGGAGAAGACCAGGTGAACGTATGCACGACCAATACATCCGATACTGATACCAACAGGGAGTAGGTGATGTAATGTTTTGGGGTGTCATCATGTATGGTCGCCGAACCCCTCTTGTGTACATCCCAGGGCATATGACAGGCTTACATTACAGGAATACTATTCGGGCACATGTAGTGAAAGGCTATGCTGACAATTTCGGCCCAAATTACACTTTCGTGGACGATAACGCTGGCCCGCACAGAGCTTCAGGAGAATGGTATTCACAGAATGGAATGGTCTGCCTATGCTCCCGATCTCAATTGTACAGAGCAGGCGTGGACACTGCTTAATATATACGTCCGTCCTCACTTTCATCCCCACTGTGCTCAATGACAATATGCAAAACTTTTTTTGATGTGTGTACATTAATGAGTGTGAATATGCAACATATTACTCACCCACGGTATATTGACATATGCAGCAGGCACGTGGACAACAACTAAACAGGATGAAAAGTAGAATTCAAGCAGTTGAGATGAAGTTCCTTAGAGGTATAATTGGAAAGACGCGCAGAGAAAAAATCAGAAACAAGGAAATTAGGGGGAAAAAAACAGGATTCCGAAAGTTACAAGACAAGATCGAGATCAGTAAAATAATATGGTACGGACATATGATGCGAATGGGGAAAGACAGAGTCCCGAAGTGATTATTTACTGTGAAAGTCACGGAAAGTCATCAAAGGGAAAGACCGATGATGAGGTAGATTGATACAGTGAGGGAGAGCATTGAGAAAAGAGGAGTGAAAGTGGAAGATATACTGGAAGAAGGACGAGAGTGGTGGAAAAGTATGGAGGTCCTCGATTCATACCCCGATCCAGATCATTGGAACTGGGAAATGAAGTAGAAGAGTGTGAATATGATACCTGGAGTGGAGTTCAGTGGTTGAGGAAGGATGGTGGACAGACAGAGTTAAGTGAAGGGGTGTCATATTTGCTCCGACCCAGTCTAAGCAGGAAAACTGAAATTGATGATGATTATGACATTGAATTATAGCAATTCAACTAACCCAGGAATTAAACAGATATGTACATTGAAGAGCCTTCCTCATTACCTTGACAACAAGAGCATTGGTCAGTATCTTCAAATTGCTCTTTGTATTGTTCCTCATGTAGCCATATGCCGAGCTCCATCGCCGTCCATTATGCATGGTAACTTGTGTTTTCATGAATCCTGTAAGTGCATATCAATAAGAGGCCACGGCCCAAGGAGAACATACTACATTTTACACTATTTCTATGAACACTCACCAGACTGATATTTGCCGTTGAGGTCTCTAACATCATAACCCAGCTCAGCAGCAGCTTCCAGGACTGTGCTGGCCAATGGGGTCTCGAAGTGCAGATCACTCACCATCATGGGGCCACGCTTTGAGTGATATTCCGCTGAAAATGTGATTACAACTAAAAAATGTTCTAAAGAGAAAGTGTTGTTAACAAAGCTTAGTTAGTTAGTTATTGTTGTTTTAAGAGGCAGAACTACGAGGTTATCTGCCCCTTAACAAAGCTTCTACTTCATACTATACACACCTGCAAGATAGGAAAGAAGCTAATAGAGTGTCAACTTGACAAGGAGAACAACGTACCTTCATGCTCCTTCACTTAGCTTGAACTCAAGAAGACTCTAGGTAAATGTAAGGCTGAAAAAGCAGCTGGTATGGAAGACATTCAGATTGAACAGACTAAGAAATTTGATCCTGATGATAAGCATTAAGCATTTGAAATGTGGACATATCGCAGAATATTAACGTTACCATGGGCAGCTAAAATCACTAATGTTTGTTGATGTTTATTAAAGGGGCTTTGCGACATCGTGGTCATGTAGCTCCGTGTACTTGCGTGTGTGCAGAATTTGTCTGATAATCTGTGTCACTGTGATGTCTGCATTTGTGTGTGTATTTGTAATTCAGGTAGGATTTGGATAGAAAGTGGCCTTGACCTTAAGTTACGTACCATCCCGGCACTTGCCTGGAGTAAAAGTGGGAAACCACGGAAAACCACTTCCAGGATGGTTGAGGTAGGAATCAAACCCGCCTCTTCTCAGTTTTGCCTCACGAGTCTGAGTGTACTCTGTTCCACTAGATCAGAATTAAATTTCTTGGCAGAGCCGGGAATCGAACTTGGGCCTCCACAGTGACAGCCCTAGAATGAAGAATGCATTTTAGCCACTATGCAATGAGGCAGACAAATCAATCGTAAATGGAGAAGTGTGTGGAAGTACTGCGGCGTATGAACAAAGATTCAGAAATTCTCAATTTCATTAAGAGAAGAAAACTGGAATTCTTTGGTCATTTCATGCACAGCAACTAACACAACCTGTTGTAATTAATATTTCAAGGGAAGATTGAGGACATTAGGGGTCCAGGAGGTAGAAGGTTCTTTGAGGAGTGAAGAACACAGAAAAATGGATTATTCCAGTGTAGTTCAACTTCTATACCATGGTTCTCAAATTTTTCCAGCTTGCCCGCCCCCCCCCCCCCGCTTTTAATTTTGTAGATTCATTTTGAGCAACTCATACTTCTCCATTCATTGCTCTAGGTGTTTCATTTTCAAATGTGGCCAAACATTTTCCAGACCGTATGTGACAGTGGGTGAAATAGTTTTAAAGTTGTTTTGACAGACAGTTTATTTATGTTCTTGATACCGTTTATGGCTCTAATGGCTGCATTCATCGTATCATGGATGTGGGTAGAAAAGTCAACTTTTTGTCTTTTAAATTCGCACATTTTTCAGTATTGACAGAATGTAATAATAAACAAAGTTTTTTACGGTTCCGCCTAATCAATACTTGTTTTATTAAAGATTTTATCGTGACATGATCACTTGTCTAAGTATTTTGGTACATGTTTCGGTGTCTTATAGCATTGACACCTTCATCGGCCTATGGTTTTGGTAGCACTCAATGACATGATTACTAGTCCATAAAAGTACTTATTAAAATAACACACGGATGATTAAAATAACACATTAAAAAGTTTGTTAATACACTGTCATAATAAAAGTTCGTTATTAGAAAAGACAACCCTTAATTTGTAATGTGATACCCAAGTACTGAAGCTCGATGCATTCCTCAGAGTTCTTTCTTGTAGGAAAAATCGGATGCTTTTCCACCCTTCCTAAAAGTCATTGATATCGTCATATCCTCATTTATGTGAAGTTTGTTTTCTTCTGTCCACTTTGTCAGAGCATCAAAGGTATCTTGCAGTTCCTCGCTGGATTTCGAGGCCAACACAATATTGTCCGCTTACGTATATATGGATGTTCTGTCAGGGATGACCTCCATGATATCAGCCGTAGCAATTATAAATAACTAGCAGGTACCCACGGCGATGAAGCCAATGGGGACGATGCATTATTGCTGATAATTGGTCTATTTTATTACATCAATCGCGGCTACAGGTGGGTCCATTTTAATTCTGCAAAGTGGGAATTTCATAGAGTTGAGAAAGTCTGCAGGGTATGATGTTACATTATGTGAACACATTTGAAAATTAAGTTTTTGGTTTTGCCATCTTCTGCTGAGACATTGACCGGATACTCGTGAGCACGCCACATAAAGTTGCCCATAAAAACTGGTTTTGTCTAAATGTACACCTGCTGATGTAAGTGCTTGTCATCGCGCTTTGTTAACAATAATTGCGAATACTGTTTGAAGAGGGAACTGTACTCCTGCACACTGGAATGGCAAATCGAAATAATCGGAATATGGGTAACTAAAAGTATTTTTCCTTAAGCTATTCAGGGTGTACTTTTCTCACAATTATTGATGACTAGCAGTAGTACCCGGCTTCGCCCGGTGGAATGATGGTAATATCTCAAAGTCTCCTTAACACTCAACGTGATAAATTGTATTTATTTACGTATTCATTTCTTACATTATCAAACCTACGTTATCAAACCCAGTGACAATGTTTATACTTAAGTTATTATGTGAAGGCTCTGTAAAATAATGATCATTCTCATGATATTTATCTTCAGTCCGAGTCGAGATATGTCGTTAGTGGTCCCAGAAATCGTGACATCTCAGTCGTAGAAGACTTTATGTGGTGGTGTTTAGATATATAACGGACTTAAAATCAAGGTCATTTGCCCCAATGACAATGAGGGTGTAACATGTAGATAATTTGCCCTAATGATCAGGATGATATTGAAAATTACTACAGAACTGACATATGAAACTTAGAAAATAATAGAAAAAGTTATTTTTAGGAATCACATTTCGGGAAAGACTTGATTATTTTTTGCCAAAGAGCTCCCACTTAGATCGCTATCTGGCAAAAGTTTCGTCTTGTTATGGTTTCACCTGTACGATAAATGTCCAAAGCAATTCTTCCAAGAGAAGCTTCCAGATTTTACAGTCGATAAATCGTTAACGTTCCTGAGCATCCAGTTCTCTCTTCTTCTGACGAAAAACACCTACATAGTGATGATGCAAATAGGAGCGACCACTGGCTCATGTAACTTATCAACGAATTGGAAAAAAATATAAGTTAAAGGAATGAGAGGTATAAGATAGAAAAGAGATGTACGATATACCATAACACTCGCTGTGAATTTTCTACGTGACTGGCTTACATGTTTCAGTACAGGTTCTCAAGAAGAGGAACCATATCATTGGCATAAATGAATACAGTGACAGATTAAATAGTATCCGAGACAGATGACACACAAAGTAACACGGCCTAATATACGATGTAATGGTTGAACTTCAGAGAAATATTTAATCTCACTTCGCAGTTGTTATTTAATAAATACTAAGATGTATGTAGGTAACATGGAAATTATTGGAATGCGTTAGGATAAATGATATTCCTTGTTTTTCCCTCTGGTGTATAAATGAATAAATGTTTAGGTGTGCCCACTCATGAGCAAGCTACATATAACTGACCATGAGAGAAGCATGGACTTTCCAGATTAAGGCCTGCTACCTTGAGTGACTGTCCTTGGGCTTTGTTTATGGTCATTGCAAATGCAAGACGTACAGGGAATTGCAGTCGCTTGAAATCAAAAGGCATATCAGTAGGGATCATAGGAATCCGGGGAATGAAGATATCTTCTCCTTTGGCACGGCCTGTCAATACTGTCGCTTCTATTACATTTGGCATGAGCTTTTTCACACAGAGTCTTGTTCCTTTACACAATTTTGGTGGTTCGATATTACGCAATAGCAGTATTGATGATCCAGCTTTTAGTATTAATTTATGTGGTGGAAATTCAGGTGGTTCCAGAGAATTCAAGAACTCAGTAGGGTAAAATACAGCCTGTTCGGTCTCCAGGAAGATGATCTTGGGTCTGAATATTCATTTTGTGTACACTTTCGTTTTTAGGCGCTATGCTCGCTCGCTAAGCCACTGATGGTCTTTATAATTTCCAGGAATATTTGGAAATACTTCGTTCATCATTTCCTGAACTGAAAGCATCTGTTCGCAAAAGTCTAACGGGAAAGAAATGAGATTGGTTGTCGCATCAGGCATGAAATCACCATCACCGAGATGCAGCACTTGTTGCCCAAAATTCTGTGCAGTCACATCTCCTAGTACATGGACTCTCATATTGGTCGTCAGAGTCATTTTGTAAACATGTCTCCAAAGATACGATGCTTTGAGGCAAGCATTGAGTTCATCAGCGGGAGTTGATCGTGGTATAACTGGTAATGTTTGGCAAAAGTCACCCGCCAGAACTATAACAGCTCCTCCCATCAGTTGACTGTTTCCTCGTTCGATCAAGCGCTTCAAGAGCTTTCTAATGGGCCATAGTGCACTCATCCCAAACAATGACTTTGCATGTTTTTAGAATTTCAGCTTTTCCGGAGCCCTTCTTGATCTAGGTCATTTGCCCTTATGATAATGATAAGGAAAACTACTATTGAATTGACACTTCAAACTTAAAATGTACACAATGTACTGTAATAAAAATAAAGATACTAAACATCACAGTCGAGAAAGACTTAATGCGGTGGTGATTAGTGATATAATGCGCGTAACATCTAGGTCATTTGCCCTTATGATAATAATAAGGTAATGCAAAAAAGACTACTAAACGAACATGGTATAATTTGAAAACTGATACAGGTAATTCGGATTTCTACCAACGATGTCTCCCAAAGTCTCAACCTTATTTTCCAGCTTAGGCCTATACACGATGCTTCTAGTGTAAGAGCATATGGCGTACTGCTCGGGTCCAAGACTCCAAGCTGCACAAAGCTGAGAGGATCCCAGATGATGACGAAATATGATGACACACGTTCGGGGTTTCCCGTTCTATTTACATTGGCCGGGGAGTCACTCAGTATTTCGCAACACCAAATTGGCTAGAGCAACGGCCCTGTGCTAGCGTCAGCATAGACAGCAGATTACACGGCGGGCTCTAAACAGTCTTCCCTTGTCACCTCGCGATGAATCAGCAAGCTATTCTCACAACTGGCCCCTCCAGGGACTCACAACTTGTGGCACGTAGGTTGGCGACCACGGGACCCCAGCTGAGTCCGGCATTGCTTCTACGTCCTGGTGCCAGGTTCCTTTCAGTTCTCTTTCCTGTCGGCCTCCCTTGGTCAAATCTTGTTCTCTTCCGACCACGACGGTATTCGGGTATCCGAGACCTAGGAAGTCTTTCACTTTCCCGCCTTAATTGGCCCTTGTCTCATCTTTCCTGATACCCTCATTCTTCGAGGGATCAGCCTTCTTTTTCTTTTCATAATATCTCCTGTCTTATGCTTAAGGCCCTCAAGGAGGCAGGGTGTGTGTAGCTCCACCACTTCTGGTGCACCCTGGATAGTGCTACACCCACAAGGGCTCATGGCCGGTGAGTTCGGGAGCTGGCAACCCCGAGGGATTCCTGAGCTGGGTCCGGTTTTACCCCTTTTTCCATTGCCTTTGTGGTGGACCCTTTCCTATTTCCCATTGTTATCTACCTTTCGTGGTTCTCCTTCCTTCCAAGTCCCTCAATTCTCATTTATCCAGGGTTAAGAGCATTTCCTCTCCTCTAGTCTTTTATTTCCCTTATTCCTTTCTTTTGTCCTTATTTTCTTCTAGCCCATAAGTTTTGTAGTTAGTTTTAGTTTCATTAGGGGCCGATAACCCCGATGTTAGGCCCCTTAATACAACAATATTATCATCATCATCATCATCATCATCATCACAACTGGCATTGTGCAATTGGATTACTGTGGTATTTAAAACTTCCTGTTGAGTCCCTCACTCTTTTGTATTACATAAATAATTTGTAGCTAGAAACCTTCCTTGGAATCCAGACAACAACTCACCCAAGTTTCATCGCAATCGGATGAATGGTATGTGAACGCATAGGGGACATACATACACTATCACTATTGAATTGACACTTCAAACTTACAAACTAAATCACAGGCGAGGAAGACTTTGTGTTGGTGATTAGTAGTATAAATGACGTGAAATCTAGGTTAGGGGCAGATGACATCGTAGCTCCGCTCCTTAAATCAACAATAACTAACTAACATCCAGGAATTTGCCCTTTTGATAAGGATGATAATGAAGAAGACTACCACTAGACTGGTACATCAAACTTACGAACTAATAGAAAAACATATTTTAAATAAAAAACACAGGCGGGGAAGAATGTGTTGTTGCTTAACTTCCGACACGATTAGTTCAAGGGCCTTAATGCAGGTAATGGAGTGGTCTGTCCGAAATTTAAAGTGGACGGTGTTAACCTCAGGTTCCAAAAGGTAAGTATGTAAAATTTGGTTGAGATGGGTGAAATGGTGTAGATTTTTGCCAAAGGGTTTAAATGCAGGTAATGGAGTGGTCTGTCCAAAATTTCAAGTAGACAGTGTTACTCGTCAGGTTCCAAAGGGTAAGTATGTAAAATTTGGTTGCGATGGGTGAAACTGTGTAGATTTGTGCCAAAGGGCCTAAATGTAGGGAATAGAGGGGTCTGTCCCAAATTTAAAGTGAACAGTGTTTCTTGTCGGGTTCCAAAGGGTAAGTATGTAAAATTTGGGTCAGATCGGTGAAACGGTGTAGATTTGTGCCAAAGGGCCTATAATTGTAGGGAATGGAGCGGTCTGTCCGCAATTTCAGGCAGATAGTGTTAGTCGCAGGATTACAAAGGGTAAATATACAAATTTTGGTTTAGATCGGTGAAACGGTGTAGATTTGGGCCAAAGGGCCTAAATGCAGGGAACGGGGTGGTCTCTCCGCAATTTCAAGCAGACAGTGTTACTCGCAGGGTACCAAAGGGTAAGAATGCGAATTTTGGTTCTGATCGGTGAAACGATGTAGATTTCGATCAAAGGGCTTAAATGCAGGGAATGGGGTGGTCTGTTCGAAATTTTAAGTGGACAGTGTTACTCGCAAGGTGCCAAAGGGTAAGTATACAAATTTTTGTTCAGATCGGTGAAACGGTGTAGATTTGTGCAAAAAGGCCTAAATGCAGGGAAAGGGGTGGTCTGTCCGAAATTTAAAGTTGACAGGGTTACCCGCAGGGTTTCAAAAGGTAAGTATACAAATTTTGGTTCAGATCGGTGAAACGGTGTAGATTTGTATACATAACAGGCAAACAGACAGACAAACTTTGTGCTTTATATATATAGATTTGAACGTTGACATGTCGCTATTAATAGACCAATAGCTAAAATATCTCTCACCATGGCCACTGATGTTCATTGTGCAGTTCTTCCAGTGTTACATCCCAGGGATTGTAATTCTCCAACAACCCTTTTGCCTCACATGCCTCTCTTAAATAATTAAAATTCCTGATTGTTGTTGTTTGAGTCTTCAGTCTTTTGACTGGTTTGATGCAGCCATCCATGCCTCCCTGTCCTGAGCTAATCGTTTCATCTCTACATAGCTACCACAACCTACCGTACATCCGAGGTAATCTGTTTAACCTTGGTCTCCCCTACAGTTCTTGTCCTCGACCCTCCCATCCATAACTAAGCTTGCTATTCCTGGGTGTATTAATATGTGTCCTACCAATCTATCTCTTTTCTTCATTAGCAGTCGCCAGAAACATCTCTCCTCTCCCACTCATCTTAATACCTCTTCATTTTTTACCCTATCTACCCATATGATCTCATCATTCTCCTGTAACACCACATTTCAAACGCTTCATTTCTCCTTTTTATGCTGCACCAACAGTCCAAGTTTCACTTCCATAGAGCGCCACGCTCCAGACAAAGTTTTCAAAAATGACTTACTAATACCTAAATCTATATTTGATGTCAACAGATTCCTTTTCTGTAGAAATGCTTTCCTTGCCTGAGCTAACCTACTTTTTATATCCTCTTTGCTTCGTCCATCACTGATTATTTTGCTTCCTAAGTAACAGAATTCTCCTACTTCCCGAAGCGTTTCACCTGCCAATTTGATGTCCATAGAGGTTTCTGATTTATTTGGGCTGCATTCCAATATTTTTGTTTTACATTTATTGATTTTCATCTTGAATTCTTTCCTCAAGATGGAGTCCATACCATTCAAAAACTCATTCAAATCCTCTGGCGTATCGGCCAAGATGACGATGTCATCAGCAAATCTCAGAGTTAAAATTATTTCTCCTTGAATCTTCACTCCCACTTTAAATTTTTCTCCAATTTCCTGATTATTGTGTTTTTAGAGATCTTCTGGTGTTTGGTGTTGACACAGCTGCTTCAATATTATCTTGCTGACACTTAATAGCCTGTGTTGTACTTCTACCTCTTCTAAAACCAAATTGAGTTTCTGGGAGATGACGGAACAGTTTTGTTTTGCCATGGTGGGCCTAAGAAAGCCAATTTGTTTAATTTGTGTAATTTAAAAAGATAAAAAGATACTAAGATAGTAAGCATAAGGAATTCCACACAAAGTTTCCTCCTGGTTCTTTATTAAGCCAAAAAATAATTACTGTAATACTGTAGTATGCAATTGTCGTACACACAAGGAAGTTCAATGATAACGTGGGGGAATTTCCGCTCAAGAGTAATATACAAAAGCTTCTTTGAAGAGTTTCCTAGATTTTGTGCATAAATATGATTCCTTTTACTCAAGCCAAGGTTGTGAAAGAATATGTGTTTCAAATTGCAAAGGTTACGGAAGGTGAGGAAACAATGAACAAATTCAAGAAAATTCCTTTATCAAGCGACACTGCAACCAGGTGCTGTACAGAACTTCCCAATAACATAAGCTGTCAGTTGCTATCTGAACTTTCACTAAGTAGTTGTTATTCCTTGTATGCTGATGAATCTACCGATATTTCAGATAGAGCTCAGTTATCAGTTTTTGTCAGATTTTTCAACGGGGCAAGGTTTATGGAGAAATTATTAGGACTTGGGCCACTGTATAGGAGAACCACTGGAGAAATCATATTTAATGAAATTTCAAAACTGCTTGCCTCAAAAGGTGTGAGTATTAAAAATTAAAATATTGTGTCTGTAGTAACACATGGAGCACCATCTATGGCAAGTGAGAAGGAAGGTCTGGTTGGTGAAATTAAACAAATTAACAATAAAATAATTCCTTACCATTGCATTATATGGGCAGATGAACTTGCTGTTCTGTCCCTTAAAACAACAACAATCGTCACCACCATTGCTTAATCATAATACTGTCCTCTGTGGTAAATTGAGTAAGGATTTTGTCCCTTTGCTAACTGAAATCACAAAAGTGGTGAACTATTTGAGATCAAAATCAGCTCTTACACATAGGAACATCAAACAATTTTTAAAGTATCTTAATTCTGACTTTACAGATGTACTTTTATATAAAAAGTTACATGGCTGAGTAATGGCCAAATGCTCAAAATAGAGTGGAATTCAAGAACCTGGGTTTGCAAGGTATTCTTTCTTTTTCCTTTCCGACATGATAATAATAAGAAACAATCTCTCTATGATGTTACTGGTTATATTCTTTTAACACACATTTAAGGGTTTTCACCCAGCCAAGAATTACTGTATTTTCAAGTATTGAACCCTTGCAAACAAGCATATGAGACTCAATTTCGGGGGGTGTAACAGTCCATTTCGTAAAGTTGTTGTTAAGCGCTTCTTATAACATGCAGGGTAACATATAACAAAATAACATGCAGGAAAAAGTGAATACCAGGATTAAAACATATGAATTTAATAACAGATCAACAAATTTACACTATTTACAACAAAAAAAATAAGGTCTCCCAAATGACACCCACTTGAATTAAATAAAATTGCCAAACTAGGCCTGATCTCAGGAGAGATCGTAAACATCTGGACCAAATGTCCCAAAATACTGCAATGACATGTGCGTGTGCGGCTTTTCTACATGCGTTACGATGTGTACAAATTAATGCGAGATTCGTTACCATCCAGTAAACCTTCAGGAGACGAATCTGCATTGTCTTAGAGCTAGACAGACACGAGGAACCAACTAAACACTAAGTTAAACTAATCCGACACTTCCTACACTAAATAAGACAAAAATAAATTTCCGCATGAAATTGGAATCAAAGAACTGCCGTAGCAAACAACATTAACGCCTAAAAATTAGGACTTTCCAAATCAACACAAGTAAATCAACACGTGACCAATCAAGAAAAATACATATATGGCCGCTTGCCATTTTTACAAGAAAATACAAAATACACCCAACGGTGTCACAACAGACAAATCTAACAATGAAATGAGTCATAGAAATAACTAGGCTCAAAGCCAACATTTACATCATAAAACAAACATTTCATTTCATACGATATGCGGTAATTCGTAATGGACATGGCGAACTCCCAATTAAAATTATGATCCAATGACCATTAAAAGAACAGGTTTGCTACGGATAGCTTACAGGGGTCAGTCGGTCAGCTGGACTGCCTAAACGATGAATCACCAGACATAGACGGGCGCAAGGTGGAATCTGCACATCTGTCAACCCACGTGCCAATTACCTCGACCTGCCGTAGCAATGTCTCGAGTCTCGAAGAAGCGTGCTCCCAAAAGCACATAATATACGTGTGTGTGTCAAAATAAAATATCTTAGCATTTCCCACGGAAATCCAAGAATCAGCATAGCACAAGGTACAGTAGCCTCGGAGAGCGCTCTGCCTTTCCATAAAAAAAAAATACAATCACAATATTTGAGGGCGGTAGGCACATTCTACCCCTCATCACGAAGAATCAATACACACACCTTGACACAATACACACACCAGAATCACACGTATGGGTTTGACAGGAACCTGAAATAAAGGACATAAAATATTTTCCACCGACTTGCGCTCCCAATCTAGTCCGTGACTAAAGAACCTGAAAAGGAATCTCAAAAAAAAAAACTCAAAAATATAGAACTAAGGTGTTCTACAGTGACATCTTAACTTGTTGCGCTCGGCAACCCTAGTATGAAGAAACACCTGTTCGTAAAACATCTAACAACTTATACCCCCTTCTCCTACTAAAATGAATTTGAATAAAAGCACCATTTATCGACCAGGACGAATTTTGCATTCGCATGAATAAAATCAAAATACACACGCCGTGCATACTAATAATGGACTCATAAGAAAAATATACAATCAAGCAAACATTTTGGCCACGTGCCAACGTACATTTAAATATAACAGTGTCGGCGCACAAAAATCTAAATACGCAAGAAAAACAATTAATAAAATATTTACAATGTTCCCGCATCTAATCTAGCTACATATTGAATAAATCAATGGTTTGTACATCACCGTGCAGCTTGTAGAAAATCAACCTCCATCCCAAGGCATTTCCCCACGGGAAATCTACTCGTTCATCGTCGACGTTCTGGTAGAGGCGTAGCACTTCATTCCACCAATCGACCTTCCCGTAGACATCTTGGCGTGGCTTCTTGGAAAGAAATGTTCAAAGTTATTAGTCTACCTAGCTAGAATCGCTATGAGCTACTGACTTTCACTCAAAAATAATGTCCTAGGCGATTACTCAACGTTGAACTGGCCCTATCTAAGCATTTGCTTACTTCACACGCACATATACATCACACAAAATATAACACAAAATTTACAGAAAATATTACACTCTTCGTTCACCACGCAACTGGCTTTTAACAAGTCTCTCAAATTATGTCTACCGCGTAGCGCTTATCTCGACTAGAGATCTCCCTTCGCTAAGCGTGCACTCTGCTCCCAAGAGCACAAATAAAATGTTCGTTCAAACAGACGTGAAGTATGCTCACTAGAGCCTGATAAAATCGTGACTCAAACTGGCGTGAACGATGCTCCTCGGAGCCCGATAAAGTTGTGTCTCAAACTACTCATCACCGATCAATTTATTAGAAACTGACAGAAAGGGGTGGAGTGGGGGCAATTTGTGAAAATAATCTGTAGTTTTCAACTCACAGACTTGGGACTAGTATCAATCTTCTTCTTTTCATCCAAACGTCTCAATGGACTCATGCGGAATCCTATCGCATCGGCGGTTCTTCATACACGTGTTTTAGCGCCTTTTTTTAAGGTACGCAAATCTCCGCGTGGTTTAGGCGTCCTCTCTCCTGATTCGCTGATTCAATCGTGTATCGGTTGGAACTTCTCCTCTGGCACGCCCATAATGATGCCGACTTGGATGCGCGTTCACCCTGAATTTGTCCTTGAACTCGGCTTACCCGGTCATCGTCAGGAATAACTACCACGCTACTCCTGTTGCAATCGTTGCGACACACGACCTGTCTTCCCTTTGCCAATCTCAACATGTACTGCCTGGATATCAGTAATAATAATAATAAAAATCATGAAGACTTATTGATCGGCAAATCAATAAGGGTTCATTTATCCTCAGCAAGGTTTTGAAATTCGAAGCAAGTGATTGATTTGGATTTTAAAAACAATATCCACAGTAGTATAGATAACATCACTTAAGTATCACACTCGTCTCTGAGTGTGCATTCCACTGTCCCAATTAGTGTGCGCGCTTCTCGCTGCAATATGCCCCTCTGAGATGTCATTCACACGTCTCGCTAGACTTTCCCCCTCTTACTCACACAATTACAACTTCTGCCCGACCTGCCGTCTTGTTTACAAACAAAGCTCGCTCTCCCAGGTATCACGTAGCCACGTGCATTTGAGTGTGGGTTCTCAAAATAATTTTTGCAATATGATTCTGCATCCCTTGTCCTGATTATTCATCAAATGGTTCCCTTCTGTAATATGGCTTGAGATTAGCACTATTGAAAACAGATTTAGCGCCAGTGCTCAATTCTTCAAGTCTATAAGCATTATTACCCAAATTTTTGATAATACGGAACGGGCCGATAAATTTTGCACAGAACTTGGCAAATACTTTGTTCTTAGGATCTGATATCGGTGGTCTCCGAACAAGCACTAGTTCCTGTTCCTGAAGTTCACGATGAAATTTCTTCCCTCCGTATCTCCTCAATCTTCGGTCCGCTTGGCTCCTCATGTGTTCTCTGGTTCTCTGAATTCGCAGCTCATGCGTTAAAAACGGGTCCCTTGGGCATGGAATAATCTTATCCCAAGATCTTTCAGGCATCCTGTTGTGGTGTACAACTAGTGGGACTTGACCTGTCGACTCTTGCTTCGTAGTATTCATGCACATCTCAATATCTCCTACTCTGTCGACCCACTTATTATGATCATTTGGAATCATGACGCGGTAATATTTTGCAACACAGCGAATCGTTCTTTCGCTCGGATTTCCACAAGGATGGCGAATGCTAGATAGAACATGCTTTATTCCTAAGCTCTCTAGACCTTGTCTAAAAACATTGCTTGTAAAATATGTTCCATGGTCCGATAAGATGAATTCCGGCTTCCCAAGCATCGGAATGACTTTGTTCTGGATTCTGCTAAGGACTTGCTTTGATGTCGTCTTCTGGATTGGACATAATACCACCATCTTGGAAAATACATCGACACATACAAGAAGGTGTCGGCATCCTCGTTTTCCTTTAACTAGAGGACCGAAACAGTCAATAGCGACCAGTTCACACGGTTTCTGTGGTAATAAAGGTTTTGAAAGCTGTTTTAGTATGAAATTATTGGGCTTAGTACGCTGACACGCGTCACAAGTCCTAATTACTTCAACAATGGTATATCGCATCTTTGGCCAAGTAAAAGTTTCTCCTATCGTTGCTTCCGTTTTGTCAGTGCCGATATGTGCTAAGTTTTCATGGACATGCCACGTCATTTCCTCTCTGTAACGATGCTGGAACTAGAATTCAAAGTTTGGTGTGATCATCATCCACGAACTTGTGAAGAAGATTATTGAGGTAATGGAATTTTGCTTCCTTCTGAATTTCTTTCAACTTATCCAAAAATTCGTGAGCCTTAGGTGTTAATACTATGTGTTGTACATCTACGGCTGTCTCGTTCTCATCTTCAGGGTTCCTGCTTAAAGCATCTTGTATGATGTTCATCCTTCCAGGACAGTGTTCTATGGTAATATCGAACTGCTGTATATAAATGGACCAACGCGTAACTCTTTCGCTTGCCATCGTTGTTTTGAATAAGAAGGTCAGTGCATGGTGGTCAGTTCTGACAACAATGGAGTACCCAAAGACCATCTTGCGCCATTGTTGCAACGAGTACAAAATTGCTAACAACTCAAGTTCTGTAACAGTGTAGTTTCTCTCGTGCTTCCTAAGTTTACGACTAGTAAATGCCAAATATGATCGATTCATGGGTTCATCAGCGTCCTCTTGGTAAAGCATGGCGCCGATCCCAATCAACGAAGCGTCTGCCTGGATCACAAATTTCTTCGCGAAGTCTGGGTATCCTAACTTCACACAATTCTCCAGTAGGTTTTTCGTGGCTCTAAAGGACCTGTCGCACTCCTCATTCCATGACCATCGATTAGATTTCTTAAGAATCTCTTGCATCGGTGCTACTGTTTCCGTGTACCCAGGACAATTCTCCTTAAAGAAACCTGTCACTCCCAAAAATGCTCTAACATGTTTCACTTTAGTTGGTGTAGGGAATTTCTTAATTGCGTCTATTTTCGCCGGATTTGGCCTCACGCCTTCAACATCAATTATGTGACCCAAATACAGGATCTCGCTCTGGCAAAAGTGAGATTTTTTCAAATTAATTTTGAAATTCATGGTTCTCAAATTATCCAAAATTTGTTTAGGTTTTCCAAATGTTCCTCCATTGTTTCCGATGCTATGAGTATGTCATCAACATATCTTGTAGTAAAGCTTTTGACCTCTTCAGTTAGATTCCTGTCTAGTGCTCTTATCAATGCACATCCTGCTGTTTTTACACCAAAGGGCATGCGAGACCAGATATAGCTTTGGTTATCAAATAAAAAACCCGTCAATAACTGGGATTTTTCCTCAAGTTCCAGGTGGTGGAAACTATTCGTTAAATTGACGCTAGAATATATCTTCTTTCCACGGAAGCTCTTCAATACATCCTTGATCCTTGGCGCTTGGTCGTGCTCGACTAACAGTTTGCTATTTAAAACCCGTGCGTCTAGGCATAATCTGATTGATCCATTGGGTTTGGCCACAGCCAATATTGCATTTAAATATGGGGTTGCTGCTTTTCTAATCATTCCAGAATCTAATAGGTTAGTAATAATGTCCTTGACCTGAGCAAAATGTTTCTCTGGGATCGGGTACAATTTACTCTTAAATGGGGTCCAATCGGTGATTTGCATGGCATACTGAAAATTTAATACTTTTCCAGGGATCGTGTCGAAAACTCCCTTATGATGTCTCAAAATCTCTTCTAATTTGCTTCTGTCAGGTTCCCCTAATATTGCCTCCTTAAGTCGCTCCTGAAGTGAAAAAATGAAAATCCACAGCCTGCCTCCAGTCGCCGACCGGGTCAGGAATGGAATGAATGAAGCCCCCATCTAGCGGCGAGGATATGAACTGTGCCGGCTGCCGAGGCCTGACGCACTCCTCTCGCTCCTGAAGTAAAATTTCTAATTTGGACCCGCTAATTTCTTCCTCCGCCAAATGTATCCAAAGTTCCTGCGAAATATCTTGACCGTCAATTTCAATAACAGCTGTCTCGCTTACTCGTCCCTCCGTCGAGTCCTTATCTTCGATCGCCTCATTAGTGCATTCTTTAATGACCCAAGTATTCGCCTCTCTCTCTAGTGGACTTTCTTTCATGTTCAGACCAACGTGACTCAACCCCTCAACTTGTTTAAAACTCACAGTATTATTATGTAGGTCAATTATAGCGTGGAAATCACAAATGAAGTTGGCTCCCAGAATAACATTATAATTCATCTTTGGTATCACGATAAAAGTTTGTGAAAATGTATGGTTTAATATCTCCAGATCTAAATATGCTTGGTGCTTGCAAACTATGGTCTTGTCAGGAATGACCCCTCGGACTTTCATTAATGGTACAGGCATAATTGGAATGGTTTGTTTATTTCCAATTTCTTTCAACAATGCTTAAGTGACTAAACTCACTTGGCTACCCGTGTCGATAAGGCACCTCACTCTAAGACCTCCAATATGAGCATAAATAATTGGTAATTGTCTGATTACATTCTCTCGGTCCTTCACCACTTCCTCCAGGCAATCGTCCGGGAATGCTACCCACTCTTCAATATTCGCAACGATCAATTTCTCCCGTTCCCTGGTTTCCTCCGTTCTCAGGCTATCTGGTTTTGATGTGATCGTGGTTTTTTTAATCCTGCGACCCATCTGTTGAGTTTCGCCGGTTGTCATCGTGTCTCTCCTGCTGACGTAATAAACTTTCCGCCCCCGCATCCTGGTGATTATCTGGACTTTTTCTATTTGCCATCGCACGCCCCCACTTCTCTTTCTCTGTTTCTTCTTCTGCATTTAATTCATCCAAATATTTTTGTGACTCAGCGTAACGCTCGTTCCAGTCATTACGATAATCTCCCTGGTTTTCTTGCCGATAATTCCTCTGATTATTCCATCTACCGTCCCCGTTCCTTTGATAAGGTCTACCCTGCCTTTGGTTTCCCCTCCAGTTAGTATATTCTCGCTGGTACGTCCTCTGATTGTGATTGTTGTTCTGATTGTTGTAATTATCATGGCGATTTTGGAAGTTCCTATTGTTATTATTATTATATTGGTTTCGACCGTCGAATTCCTGCCGTCTGGGCGTAAATTGTGTGCTAGTGGACTGTGTCTTCGTCTGATTGCTCTGACTTTGACCGTTTTGATGCCCCTGAACTATTTCTGCAGTGTTCACGCACTCCATATTCCGTCTCCCGGTCTGCGGACTAACCATACTCGTTTCGTCCAAGTGGCGGAGTATCTCCTCGGCCTGAACTGCGGTTTTGATCTGCCACTAAAAATTGCTGTATGTTCATCGGAAGCTGCTTGCTGATAGTTAATACCATGTTTTCCTCAGAAGGCTGCTCGTCAAAATCCCGGAATTTCACTAGCTGTTGACTAAAGAACTCAGAAAACCTTGTAGGGTGTGTGCTATGGTATTTTCTGGTATATAAGTCCATCCTCAACCCCTGCTGCAATGAAGGACTCCAGAACTTCCTCAAAAATGCTTCTTTAAACTGGGCCATGTCATTAAACGTATACTTGAAGCTTTGAAACCAGATTAAACTTGGGCCCTCTAAAAATTTCTCCACCAGACGAAGCTGTTTTGCGGGACTGACGTGTTGGTCGTTAAAATAATCATCCAGCTGGCGCAAAAATGCTTTTGGAGTAGATCCTGAATTTTCCCTGAATTTGTCTGGTTTAAAATCATTTCCCCTAATTACTTGTATGACTTGGGCAGGTGCCACGCCAGGTTGTGGAGTTGAAGTCTCCCCTCTGTAATTTTGGAATGTGTCGCAAGTTATCTTTGGACTCTGACCTCGGCTCGTATCCTCAGCTAGCTTCGACCCCTACGGACTTCCAATATTTCTGTGTTTCCCTACTGCGTTTTCTGAAGAGAATAAAGTGGCATTCTCTAAAGATCTTATCTCATTTTTAACGATGAGGTCTGCGTGTTATTGGAGCTTGGACTTGATACTTTCCTCCAGAGCCTGTATTCTAGAGTTATTCTCGCCTAGCCTCTTTAATATAGTCAGCCTATCTCCTTTAGTCTCATTCACCTGCTGTTCCCAATCTTTCCAGATTCTACTCTTCAAATTGTTAATTTTTTCTTCGTTGCTTTCCTGATTCTTCTCAAGCTGTTCCCCTATTTCTTGTATTTTCTCTTGATTTTTACTTAACTGGTCTTCCAGGGTTTCGCGCAAGTGCATCCGTTCTTTCTCCGTTTTTATCTCCAGCTTGTCAAGTTCCTTTATCAATCCTAACACATTGTTGTCGACTGAATTAATCTGCTCTTGTATGTTTACGTTCTTCGCCTCTATTCTGTTAAATTGCCCCTGTAATTCATCCTGCGTGCTTTTGATCCCTGCCGTATTGTTCACGCATGCTGTCTAGATTTGTTTCAGTTTGGCGGCTACCATTCCATCTAACTGTACTAGTTTGTCGTCAAATTTGGATTCTAGTTTCTTAATTTCTCCTAACTGCCTCGAATTATTCTCTGCCACCTCTCCCGCCAGTTTCTCTAGTTCTATTTTAGTACTCTGATTTATTTCAAGGGTTATCTTCTCTAACTGAACTGTTTTTAAGGTTGCCTGCTCTGATAACTTACGGTTTAGTTCAACTAACTGTTTATTATTATTATCACTCTGTTCACGTAATTGAATAGTTATGTTATTTAACTGTTTATCATTGTGCTCTCGCAACTCGTGTAATTGTTTATCGTTCTGTTCACGCAACTCGTGTAATTGTTTGTCGCTATCCAATTTCTGGATTTGCAATTGCACCGTAATGTTACTGTTCACGTCCTGTAATTGTTTATCACTGTGTTCACGCAACTCGTGTAATTGTTTATCACTCTGTTCACTCATTTCGTCCTTCATGCTTTTTAACTGTTCCTCCGCCTTTGCAGACATTTGCACAGACAACTGCTCCAACAACACTTTCATCTCCTCGATGCTAGCCATCGCAAAACACACAACTATATTCTGAGAAAATAGGGTCATGCAATGGGATTTCAGTCGTGCACACACACATGTCTTGATATTTAAATATTACATTGATTCTAATTTAAATAAAGTTTCAGTAATCAAAATCTTACTGAATAATGACTCCTATTTCCAAACAACAAAATAACTCCCTTGTGATCTGCTTTTAAATTCCTAACTAACAGAATTTACGAAAGACACTTTAATTAACCGAAGTTAATTAAATGTAAAGTAAGGCAACACCTTCCTGCTTTTGACTGAGTTCACTAAATATGCAAATTTTGTAATTTTAAGCCGGGCGCCAGAACAAGTTATCAACAAACACAATATCAATTTCTAACCTTGTTCAACATTTCTAACTTTAAGAACTCAGTGATTTTACTGATACACATGGCGGTACAACTTCGCCTCAATTTACTGAATTTACTCTTGTCCTGCTGACCTGGCATCATTTCTCAGAGAAATAAGTATAAGGTCAACAAAGCAACAACAACAACAACAACAGGGTGTCTACCAACTCATCTTAAAAGAATTCCCTGATTATTCCCTGATTTTTCCAGAATTAATGAGAGAATTCCCTGAGTAAAGAATGCTAAACATTCGCCCGGGAACGGGAAGTGTGATGAAACGCACGCTATTTTTGGTTGGTTTTAAGCGCTCTCCAGGAACAAGAAGCAAAATGTAATCCAGGAAAGCAAAAGGATAATAGAATTAAGTTTTATGTTTTCTGTTCTCGGAAATTCCAGGATCCAAACAGATGTGAGCAATGGCGGCACAAGGGAAACAGTTGTGAAAATAAATTTATTTCAATAAGTGAACTTGTTGTCCAGTAAAATAAGGAAGGTCTATTAAGTCATGCTACAGTAAATGCCTCCAATAAAAGGGACAAAGGAAGGTTGAATACACACATCAAGGTGTCACCATATGAGTGGAATCATCTTAGACCAATATTTAATTTGTAAAACCTTTCATTACCATTGAAATCACTAATCTACGTCGCAGGTATGATATTCGGTAGCATAAGTCTGAATATAAGCCTATACAGTAATTTACACATATCCAAGGGACGAAGGGAGGCATATTCCAAGTTCTCACTCTGAATTAGGTCCACCTCGTCATGACAGATGTAATTGAGTAATCATCATCCAAGTCCCACTCCAGCCACCCGGGTGTGGTTTACAAGCCTCCTCCACTCCTTTCTGTCCCTCCATTTTTCCTGTTCCATCACTTCTGCCACATCCAACCCAGCTTCTCCAATGTCCTTCAAAATTTGGTCCAACCACATTCTTCTCGGTCTTCCAACTGGTCTCTTACCCTTGACTTCTCTTTCTAATTCCCTTTTTGCTACTCTTTCTTTACCCATTCTTTTGAAATGTCCGAACCAACGTAACCTTGCTTTCTGTAGCTTCTGATTTGACGGTTCCATATTTAACTCTTCTCTGATTTCAATATTTTGAATTCTATCCCTTGTTGTCTTTTTAGCTGAAGTTCTTAACAATTTCACTTCTACTGCTTGTATCTTACTATTTTGCCTTTTATTCGTTACCAGTGTTTCCAGTCCATATGTTACAATTGGTATGAAATACTGTTTATATAATATTAATTTCGTCAATTTAGTAATTTATAAATACATTTAAATGAAGGAAATCATTATGAATGATGTTTCGACAGGCCAGAACACACCATTATCAGTCTAAAATAATTTAACCTAGTCTGATAATACAAGGCCGAGTTTGAAAGGTGTTACAAACACATTTCCTGGACGCAATTGAAAACAAAATAGGGCATAAGTTCTAGCCTAGCCAAGGAACGTAGGAGCAATAAATATGCATTTAAGGGCTCTAGGCATATCCATCATATTACATAAACATCAAACATTTTCCTTGTTCCCGTTCCAGTCGTTAACCAGAGCCCCCGTTCTCATTCCCGGGCCAATCGTGAACCAGCCTGAACATAACTGGCAGCATCTACAAGGTAAAGATGATCACATTAACAACCTCATAGTGATCATGAGCTTCCGTTAAGCCTTTTGATCACTACAGTATAAAGTACAAATGAAATATTCGTAAGCAGAGCGAGAGGTTATTTGCCTCGATGCACAAGAGTAGACACAGATCGAATAGCACACGATATAATAGGGGGTAGCACAACCACGTGTTTGAACGACTACGTATTTTAGGGGCTAAATCATATATCCACAGCAGCACAAGAACACCCTGGAAATTATTACACACCATAAGTTTTCACTATAGATTTAGCACACAATGGCACAAATGTTATATTTTTCGTAAACTTCAAACAGCACACTAAAGCATTAACAGTAGAACTACAGCAGACAATAATCAAAGAATACCGGGATAGAAAAGCCGCGCAAATAGTATTGTCAAACCAGGTCTAACACATGTTGCCCGGGCGCGCGCTAACACTTGACATGACAATACACATGGTAAAACCTCACTTCCTGTACCGAAAGCACTATCGAGACAATATACCACAATATATGCGCTTTTGAAGCTTACACTGAGCAAACCGTTAAAAATATCAATATACTATGGGTGTAAGAATTGTTCAGCACGGAAAGTTCTATAAAAAAAAGTCCGCGAGAGCATATATCTATCTTCAATACATCGCCCACTATAAGTGTTTTTAGATTGGACGGGAGGGGGATTTGAGTTTCATGCACCTCGCCATTCTTAAATTACGTCTGACAAGAATTCGTTGTACATGCTATCTCCATGATAATATAATTAATAGTCCAGTCAGTGATTTCAACCCATCATGCAGAGACGTAAAACGGATATAGGCCTAGGTCATAGTTCATTGACATCGAAAAAAAAAAAAAGCGCTTGTCACGTAATGCATTCATAACTGTTTCCGGGCGAAGCTAGTATATTATATTTATAAACAATACTAAATTTAAAATATTTTGTCGCCAAAGTTGCTATATCTACCGACAAAATCGCTAAATTGGCGATACTGATCGCAAAGAACAAAATGCTCAAGGCCCAATAAAATGGCGTAGTTGGCTCCTGCGCAGAAAGCGAACGGAAAAGTTGCCACATCATACGTTCAGTTGACCTTGAGAAGGCACTGCTCATTGGCTGAGCACTGTCATCCGGGTGTCTACTGTAAGGATGAAGTAAAAATTAGTTACTTTTTAGTTACCTTTTAGTCAATTTTAGTTACCTTTTAATTCAAGATACGTCTGTGGTCTGCAAGCAAAGGGGCTCATCACGCGGTGAAGATAAACAACAATGAACTGTGTTTAAAGCTGTAAATAAAATAAATAATAATAAAATACTATATATTAATTATCAAATTAGTTGTTTCAGCTAATATGTTGTCTTGTGCACAATACGTTGTTTTAATATCAAGAGGTTGCTCTGCTCTTTACCGTTTGGCGAGATTTCCTTTGTCCCCGCGGTAGATCACGAAGAATTGTATGCGACGTTACGTGATCGTCGCCAAATTCTGACTTTGCAGTCAAGTATGGAGAAATATCGAGATGTTACACAATCGGCGCTGGTCTCAGCCGTTTGACGAGATTCCCGCAGTTTTCACGATAGAACACGAAGAAAAATCGCGATTTAGATAAACGATGTCACTTTTGGTCATTCGACGAGATTTCCATTGTCCTTGAGGTCGGGCACGAGAGAATATAGCATTATTACGCAATCGGCGCCACTTGCTGTCCGTTTGACAAGAATCCAGTTGTCCTTGTCATTGAAGGCGGAGAAATATCGCGATGTAACGCAATCGCTGCCGCTGTCGGCCGTTTTACGAGATTCACGTTGTCCTCGCGATATTATGCAATCGGCACTGCATCCAGCCGTTCAACGATTGCCTGCCTATCTGCCCTGACAGAATGGTGGAGGCAGGCTCAAGGTTGGGCATGGTTAAAATTCACGAAAAGTAATGGACATGTTGTATGGTCGGCGCCGTGATTCCCGCAGTCCCTATGCAGTGGTTGGGAGTCATAAGTTCAGGGTGGATCACGAGGGAAAATTAGTATCGCGATGCAGCGTAAGCAGTCATTTCTAAGTGGGTTGATGCACTTCTCGCTCCCCGTACGCTTTTAAGTATACGGTCATGGTAAAAGTGGCGAGTAGGTTTCGGAATGTTTCGTGATGAATGCCCAATCACCTTTGACAGGATTCCCGCAGCCCTCGTGGTCACAAGTTCACGATAGGGGACGGGATTTATCATTTTACGCAACTGACGTCGATCTCGGTCCGTTTGATGAGATTCGCGCAGGCAAGTCATGAGGTCAGCCAGTCTTCTTGAGGATGTGATTTTGGAGGATGAACGTTCGAAGTAGGGACCGTATCGAATATTACGAATTATTCTGAGAGGATTGCACGAATAATACGACAAGAGGGCACATTCTCTTTCGAATGCGAATCACGAATTACACAAGTTATCGAAATAACCAGTTAGATTATATATCCGATGGAACCAAAGTTCGAAGGAAAAATCGACATATAACTGAATTTCGAATTAACCATACCGGTACCGGATGTCGCAAATTTACGAGACAGATTTTTAAAATACCGGTAGGTTATTATGTATTTCGAGGCTATTTGGTATTTTTTGTTTCGAAACGGTAACATTTCGCAAGATAGCAACATTAAATTATTTCACGTTATTTTTGGACTTCAATTTGACTCTAAATTTAGAGGTCGATAACTGAAATGAGAGGTTTCTGTTTAGTTTCGGAAGTCTTCGCGAACAAACGTCTCGAGAAAAGTCAGGTTTCCTAATAAAACAGAAAAATATTTCACACAAAACTAGAAAGTATTCTTGATGACGAAAATGTACGTTGAATTGATGTAGCCTATACCACACAAGGTGTCCACAGTATGCATTTCCTCTAGCTCAGGCACGGCGAAGTATAGCTTATGCAATCGGCGCCGCTTGCGTGAAACTCGCTCCATCGCAATCTCTGAGCCTAGCGGAGCGAGTTTAAATGATTCAAGCCGCCTACAGAAAATGTTCGTTACCGTTTGTAAAATTCGTTGCTTTTTCGTCACTTTCGTCACCCGTTTGTAAAATTCGTTACTTTCGTTACCGGTAGACACCCTGGTCATCAGTAACGAGCGATCACTTCCCGCGAAATTCGAAAGTATTGCTTCCACTTTTGCGGGATATAGACAAATGGAGAAAAATCCCTGATTAACAAAGAAATTCGCTGATTTTTCCCTGATTATTCCAGAAATTAATAATTCCCTGAGAATTCCCGGTTCGTAGACACCCTGAACAATCCCCACTTTGGGCAGCCATTTTTTATATATGAACTCTTGCAAAGAAGCATATGAGACTCAATTTCGGGGGGTGTAACAGTCCATTTCGTAAAGTTGTTGTTAAGCGCATCTTATAACATGAAGGGTAACATATAACAAAATAACATGCAGGAAAAAGTGAATACCAGGATTAAAACATATGAATTTAATAACAGATCAACAAATTTACACTATTTACAACAAAAAAACAAGGTCTCCCAAATGACACCTACTTGAATTAAATAAAATTGCCAAACTAGGCCTGATCTCAGGAGAGATCTTAAACATCTGGACCAAATGTCCCAAAATACTGCAATGACATGTGCGTGTGCGGCTTTTCTACATGCGTTATGATGTGTACAAATTAATGCGAGATTCGTTACCATCCAGTAAACCTTCAGGAGACGAATCTGCATTGTCTTAGAGCTAGACAGACACGAGGAACCAACTAAACACTAAGTTAAACTAATCTGACACTTCCTACACTAAATAAGACAAAAATAAATTTCCGCATGAAATTGGAATCAAAGAACTGCCGTAGCAAACAACATTAACGCCTAAAAATTAGGACTTTCCAAATCAACACAAGTAAATCAACACGTGACCAATCAAGAAAAATACATATATGGCCGCTTGCCATTTTTACAAGAAAATACAAAATACACCCAACGGTGTCACAACAGACAAATCTAACAATGAAATGAGTCATAGAAATAACTAGGCTCAAAGCCAACATTTACATCATAAAACAAACATTTCATTTCATACGATATGCGGTAATTCGTAATGGACATGGCGAACTCCCAATTAAAATTATGATCCAATGACCATTAAAAGAACAGGTTTGCTACGGATAGCTTACAGGGGTCAGTCGGTCAGCTGGACTGCCTAAACGATGAATCACCAGACATAGACGGGCGCAAGGTGGAATCTGCACATCTGTCAACCCACGTGCCAATTACCTCGACCTGCCGTAGCAATGTCTCGAGTCTCGAAGAAGCGTGCTCCCAAAAGCACATAATATACGTGTGTGTGTGTCAAAATAAAATATCTTAGCATTTCCCACGGAAATCCAAGAATCAGCATAGGACAAGGTACAGTAGCCTCGGAGAGCGCTCTGCCTTTCCATAAAAAAAATACAATCACAATATTTGAGGGCGGTAGGCACATTCTACCCCTCATCACGAAGAATCAATACACACACCTTGACACAATACACACACCAGAATCACACGTATGGGTTCGACAGAAACCTGAAATAAAGGACATAAAATATTTTCCACCGACTTGCACTCCCAATCTAGTCCGTGACTAAAGAACCTGAAAAGGAATCTAAAAAAAACTCAAAAATATAGAACTAAGGTGTTCTACAGTGACATCTTAACTTGTTGCGCTCGGCAACCCTAGTATGAATAAAAACCTGTTCGTAAAACATCTAACAACTTATATCCCCTTCTCCTACTAAAATGAATTTGAATAAAAGAACCATTTATCGACCAGGACGAATTTCGCATTCGCATGAATAAAATCAAAATACACACGCCGTGCATACTAATAATGACTCATAAGAAAAATATTACTTACTTACATACTTACTTAATTCCTTCCGGAGCATAGGGCCTTAGCAAAATTTCTCCACGCAGTACGGTTCCTGGCCATTCTCTTCACTTAACTCCAGTTCTTGTCCACCTCTGCAATTTCATTTTCGATCGTCCTCTTCGAGGTCTTCTTAGGACGACCTCGCTTCCTGGCGCCTTGAGGATTCCAGTCTAGCGCCGCCCTCTCAATAGCTCCGTCCGGCTTCCTTAGTGTATGACCAATCCGGCGCCATTTCCTCTCCTTCATCTGGATGCTAATCGGTTGTTGATTGATGATGGTCCAAAGATCTTCATTTGAGATTATGTCCGGCCACCTCACATTCATGATGTGACGCAGACATCTGTTAATGAACACCTGTAGCTGGTTGTTGATCGGTTTTGTGACTTTCCGTGTTTCACAGCCGTAGAGGAGAATCGACTTTACGTTGCTATTGAAAAGGCGGAGCTTGGTCTTCCTGGAAATGTTTCTATTTCTCCAGATGGGGTAGAGCTGGACAAAGGCACCATTTGCCTTCCTGATACGGCTTTGAACATCTTCCTCTGCTCCCCCATCATTTGTGACTATACTTCCAAGGTAGAGGAAGGACTTAACTCGCTCAATTTCCTTTCCGTTGACTGTCAAACTAGTCGTGATGTCAGAATTTATCCTCATCTCTTTGGTCTTGTTGGTGTTGATCATCAGTCCTGCACGTTCTGCTTCTCTCTGCAACCTCCCCAGCTTATCTTCTATGTCTCGGTACCACTGTGCCATAAGACAAATGTAGTCTGCGAAATCCAGATCTTCAAGCCTGTCATTTATACCCCATTGAATACCCCTCTTCCGTCCTCCCATTACCTTCTTCATCACACTATCCAGGACCAACAGGAACAGAGTGGGGGAAAGGACACATCCCTGTCTCACTCCGGAACTGACCTTTATCTTTTCTGTTAATTTGCCTTCGTGAAGAACCTAGCACTCATACCCTTCGTACATCTCTTCCATGATTCTGATGATCTTTGTTGGAATTTTATATTTCTCGAGGGTCTTCCACATGATTCTTTGATTTACGGAGTCGAAGGCTTTCTCGAAGTCAACAAATGTGAGGCAAAGGGTATTCCGCCACTCCACACTCTGCTGCAGGATGATTCGGAGGGTGTTGATGAGATCCACACAGCTGCGATGTTGTCGAAATCCAGCCTGTTCCTTCCGAAGACTTTTTTCTACGCAGTCTTTTATACGATTCAGGATGACTCTCGCCAGCACTTTGCTTGGAATGGACAGCAAGGTGATACCCCTCCAGTTGTTACAGTTTGTGGTGTCCCCTTTCTTCGGCAACTTGACTATCAACCCCTTCTTCCAGTCGGTTGGTATTTTCTCCTCCTTCCAGATCTTCTCCAACAGCGGGTGCTGCAGATCGATCGTAATATCCAGGTCTGCTTTCAGTACTTCCGCTGGGATATTATCCAGACCTGGTGCCTTTCCGCATTTCATCTGCTTCAACTCTGTCCGTATTTCGCCCCGAGTTGGGGAGTCGAGGCTGATGCTTGGGTCACTTTCTGTTTCCTCTTCATCTTCTCCTCGCTGCTTACTTTCTGGTCCTCTATCTCTATTAAGAACCTCCGCAAAGTGTTCTCTCCACCTTGTCAGCTGCTGTTCACACGTCGTGAGGATCTCGCCCGTCTTGCTCTTCACAGGCCTAGTTTTATTAAAACCTTTCTTCGAAAGCATCTTTGTGATGCCATAGAGCTCCTTAACGTCCCCCCTTCTTGCCGCTTCTGCTTTCTCCGCCTGCTCATCAATCCACCTCCTATGATCCTTCCGTACACTCCTCTTTACCTCCCTGTTTGCTGTTGAATACTTTGCTTGTGTGAGAGCCATCTGCTGCCTAGTCTTGCAGGTGTTGAGCTTGGCCTTAATCTCCTTCCTATAATTTATCTTGTCCCAGGTCTGATCGGATATCCATTCTTTCCGCAGGTAGTTCTTGTACCCGAGCTGCATCTCACTGGTTTCCACGAAGATATTCTTTACCTCGCTCCACACAGTCTCCACGTCCTTCTCTGTCTCGGAGTCCAACACCTGGAATTTATTTCTGAGCTCCAGTTTAAATTGGTCCAATCTCTGCTGGTTCTTAAGCTTGCCCACATCAAACTTGTTGTGCCGAGTGTTAAACTTTCGGCGGACTGCGCCGATCTTCATGCGGAAGTTGGCAACCACAAGATGATGATCACTACCAACGTCCGCTCCTCTCTTGTTCCTAACATCTTCCAAGCTTCTTCTGAACCTCCTGCTCACCGCGATGTGATCAATTTGATTTTCTGTGACTTGATCAGAAGACACCCAGGTGACCTTTTGGCACCGCCTATGAGGAAATACCGTGCCACCCATCACCAAATCCTGACTGGCGCAATATTCCGTAAATTTCTCCCCATTGTCATTCATCTCACCAAGGCCATGTTTACCCATGATCTGCTCCAACCCCTCATTGTTTGAGCCCACCTTCGCGTTGAAGTCTCCCATAACAATGAGAATGTCCTTCTTACTTGTATGTCTTGTGACATCTCGCAGCATTTGGTAGAATTCTTCCTTCTTCTCTGGCTCAGATTGTTCTGTAGGCGCATAGCATTGGATGATGATCACATTCCTGATCTTTGTCTTGAACCTAGCAAACATGAGCCTACTAGAAATTGGCTTCCACTCCATAAGGCTTCTCTTTGCATTTCTATTGAGCAGCAACCCCACTCCATCCCAGTGTTCTTCATCATCGCCCCCAGAATAGAGAAATGTAATTCCGCCTGTTGTCTGTATTTCACCAAATCCTGGCCACCTCACTTCACTCAATCCTAGGATATCCAGCCCATAGTTCTTCATCTCCCGTGTCACTTGTTTCAGTCTTGTTTTCTCCATCAAGGTCCTCACATTCCAGAAACCGATTTTCGTAGTCCTCTTCATGCCAAAAGTCGTCATCAGGTTATCCGTCCGGTTTTGTCATTTCGCTTCAGTTTCCGTAATCAGTTTATTTAAGAGGAGCGAGTGATTAACCCACTGCCTCCGAGTGCCATGGAGGGGCTGCCACCTTAAGCCTGAGGCACCAGGCTGATTTTCTGTCAGGGTTTCTTCCCTTAGCCTTTGAAGAACCAACTCCAAACTACAAGGCAGCAGTTGTTTCACCAGAGCCCCGTTAGCATTAATTTCATCAGGGTTCCTGTAGGGCCTTCACAGCTACCGTAGCGGTCTTGAGGCACACAAAATCCCCACTGTACTTCACCCCTACAGGCAATCCCCTACTTAATTACGTTGCCCATCTCCCACGACGAGGACGAGGGGTGGGATTTGTGGGAGACAAGAAAAATATACAATTAAGCAAACATTTTGGCCACATGCCAACGTACATTTAAATATAACAGTGTCGGCGCACAAAAATCTAAATACACAAGAAAAACAATGAATAAAATATTTACAACGTTCCCGTGTCTAAACTAGCTACATATTGAATAAATCAATGGTTTGTACATCACCGTGCAGCTTGTAGAAAATCAACCTCCATCCCAAGGCATTTCCCCACGGGAAATCTACTCGTTCATCGTCGACGTTCTGGTAGAGGCGTAGCACTTCATTCTACCAATCGACCTTCCCGTAGACATCTGGCTTCTTGGAAAGAAATGTTCAAAGTTATTAGTCTGCCTAGCTAGAATCGCTATGAGCTACTGACTTTCACTCAAAAATAATGTCCTGGGCGATTACTCAACGTTGAACTGGCCCTATCTAAGCATTTGCTTACTTCACACGCACATATACATCACACAAAATATAACACAAAATTTACAGAAAATATTACACTCTTCGTTCACCACGCAACTGGCTTTTAACAAGTCTCTCAAATTACGTCTACCGCGTAGCGCTTATCTCGACTAGAGATCTCCCTTCGCTAAGCGTGCACTCTGCTCCCAAGAGCACAAATAAAATGTTCGTTCAAACAGACGTGAAGTATGCTCACTAGAGCCTGATAAAATCGTGACTCAAACTGGCGTGAACGATGCTCCTCGGAGCCCGATAAAGTTGTGTCTCAAACTACTCATCACCGATCAATTTATTAGAAACTGACAGAAAGGGGTGGAGTGGGGGCAATTTGTGAAAATAATCTGTAGTTTTCAACTCACAGACTTGGGACTAGTATCATCAATCTTCTTCTTTTCATCCAAACGTCTCAATGGACTCATGCGGAATCCTATCGCATCGGCGGTTCTTCATACACGTGTTTTAGCGCCTTTTTTAAGGTACGCAAATCTCCGCGTGGTTTAGGCGTCCTCTCTCCTGATTCAATCGTGTATCGGTTGGAACTTCTCCTCTGGCACGCCCATAATGACGCCGACGTGGATGCGCGTTCACCCTGAATTAGTCCTTGAACTCGGCTTACCCGGTCATCGTCAGGAATAACTACCACGCTACTCCTGTTGCAATCGTTGCGACATACGACCTGTCTTCCCTTTGTCAATCTGAACATGTACTGCCTGGATATCAGTAATAATAATAATAAAAATCATGAAGACTTATTGATCGGCAAATCAATAAGGGTTCAGTATATTTAAGTTGAAAACGTTGCAGTCCTCTGGTAGTTAAACCTGAAACATTTTTTTTTTTCTATATTGAAATATCGACAGTACTATCCCTGAAGGTAGGAATGCTAGCCAATATTGTGCACAGTACAAGAAATGAGAGAGGACAAGCACCTGCTATCAACATAAAAGTTACAAACTAATTGCAAGCTGCATGCAGGATTGCTTCAAAGCATAAATGGCAAATAAGAATTCAAGTCAATAGTCAGAAAATTACTATAAATTATTATCATTGCTGAAATTTAACACTGATGATGATGACGATAAACAACATAGGTTTTATGGAGTATAAGGAATTATCTGATTTTGTAAGCTGGCAAATAAACATGAGCAATAAGAAACTTTTGTCCATCTATACAGTACTACGACATTTGTTTTCTATCCTCCCATTCTTTAACACATACTAAAATAAGTTTGGAATACAGTAAAATACAGTCACAAATTCCATAAAATAAACTTACAATCGTCTTTGTACATTCCTGTCTGGTTTTCAGATTTTCTGAAATACTGGAGAACATGTTCAGAAAAGCCCCAGTTTGTGTTGCCTTTCTTAGACCATTCATCATAGTCAAGGCTGTGCCCCCGTACGTACATCATGTAGTTGAGACGGCCTGACCCTCCTACTACTCGTCCCATAGGCCAGGAGCTTGACTGTGATGACCGAGAAAACATACATCATAACCATGAAATATGCAGCTAAGCCATACAATTCAGACATTCCTAATAATAATATAATACAGGTGTAACCCAATTCATTTAGGGGAATATTGTCTATATGGCCAAATTTCAATTTGTTAAAGCTCTTTTTTTCTTTTTCTTTCAAATTGAGAAGTGATTTTGATCACATTTGTGCTGAAGCATGAAGTCAGAACTGTAGCTAGGCACACAAAATAGGGGCAGACAACCTCGTAGTTCCACTCCTTAAAACAACAATAACTAACACACAAAATACCATATAATGATTTGATGAATTAAGTTTTACTTCAAATGTTAAATATTTTGAAGTCATGAAACTCTACAAAAAATACCTAGCTTTTTAAATTGTACCTGGAGGTCACTCAAATTGTACTTTTCTGTAAAGCATAAAATGTATATTACAAAATATTGAAGCTACACACTACGACATACTTTGAGCAATTTATGTTAAAATTTAACTCTTTATGAAATGTTATGGGTTCACACCTGATCTTTAAGCCCATAGCATCCATATTTCTGAGGTGCTGTCTTGTATGCCCAATCATAGCTTGAGAGCTGTACCAGAGGAGATGCTAGTGGGATGTCCAACAAAGACGGAGAGTTTGGTCCAGCTTCTAACAGCAGTACTTTCATATTTGGATGTTCTGCCAGACGACTAGCTACAATAGACCCAGAAGTGCCAGCCCCAACTAGAAGCAAAATAATCATAACATATCTGTTAGGTAGTCAGCCTGGAGGTTGGTTTGATCCTCAAAAAGCACCACCATAGGTTATGTGGATAAAAAACAAAAAAACACATGGTAGTAATATCCTAAGGCAAGGAGAGGAGGCTGGTAGTTTGCCATTTACTCACTGAGTCAGTACAGCAGTACTTTAAAGCATCCATGGGCAATAGTTTTGCCCTGAATACCATTACTCACCATCCATACCTCAAGCACCTTCCATATAATCACAGCCATGAATGAGACTGAGACATTGGTGAAAGCCATATTTCACTCCAGGCTCTGACAATAGACAAAAATTCATCACGGGAAGGCACAAATTTCATAGAATTGACACCAAAAAAAAAGGGGGGGAACAGGCAGGTGAGAATGGAACAAGGACCAACTCCACAGCCAGACAATCATCTCCAAAGATGGCCTTACAAAGTGCAATCAAAATGTAACTGAACTGGTCCCGTAAAAATTGTAAGTATCGTGTATTGATACAGTGATAACACTACTTGTGCCATTCTTTCTGTAAGACCTATTCTTGAACCCTGTGAAGTACTTAAGTTACTCTCTGACAGTCTTTTGACTTGTTTGATGCAGCTCTCCAAGCCTCCCCGATCTGAGCTTATCGTTTCATCTGTACATAGCTACCACACCTTACCTCCAAGGATTCTAACCTTGGTCTACCCCTACAGTTCTTGTCCTCAACCCTTCCTTCCATAACTAAGTTTGCTATTCCTGGGTGTCTTAGTATGTGTCCTACCAACCTATCTCTTCTCTTAATAAAGCGGCTCGGTGGCGTAGTTGGCGGCATGCTGAACTGCTGTGCCCAAGACAGCGGGTTCAAACCTGGCCGAAGTCGTCGGATTTTTTAAGAGCATTAAAAATCCTTCAGTATGCCTTGCTTTGGAGGGGAAGTAAAGCCAGCGGTCCCATGTCATAGATTTATGGCATGTATAAATCTATACATCACACTAAATTTGTGTGAAGCTAAATCGTTAGGTTAGATTTCATCGGAACGCTCTATCAAAGTTCCAACGTTCACCACTAGGTATCATTGATATCTGGTAGCGAAAGTTGGAACTACTTGAAATTGAACGGAACTTGTAGCTCATCCTAAGGGTGTCCACTTGAAGCAGCTACAGACTCAGGCAAGCCGAACATGTCCTCGGACACTCCCGGCACTAAAAGCCTTACGATAAATAAAATAAATTCTCTTAATAAGCTATAATTGATATTACACTTTTCAGTCAGTCAAGACAAATTCCCAATTAGGCCTACTGGTACATGCAAAAAATAACCTCAAAAGTATTGCATGTGATTAAAATATATATCTACATCTTCATTAGTTCAGTAACCAGAAACATCTCTCCTCTTCTACTTGTCTTAGTACCTCAGTGTTTATTACCCTAACTATCCATCTGGTCTTCATCATTCTACTGCAACACCACATTTCATATGCTTCTATTCCCCTCTTTTTTGATGTGCCAACAGTCCAAGCTTTCACTTCCATAGAGCACCATGCTCCAGACAAAGGCTTCCAAAATTTAAAAAGGTAGCATGTAGTTTATTGTGACCGTTAATCTCGCGATCATGAGCCACATCCAAAAATACTTTCTAATAGTTAAATCTATATTTGTTGTGAACAGATTTCTTTTCTGTAGAAATTCTTTCCTTGCCTGAGCCAACTAACATTTTATATCCTCTTTGCTTCGTCCATCACTGGTTATTTAGTATTCTAGGTAGCAGAAATCTCCTACTTCCTTTAGGCTTTCACGTACCAATTTGATGTCAATACGGCTTTGTGATTTCTTTTGGCTGCATTCCTTATTTTTATTTTACAATACAATTGATTTCCATCATGAATTCTTTCTCCAAGACAGAGTCCATACCATTTTAAAACTCATTCAATTCCTCTGGTGAATCGACTAAGATAACAATGTCATCAGCAAATGTCAGAATTAATATTATTCCTCCTTGAATCTCTACTTCTACTATACATTTTTCTATAATTTTCTTCATTGCTTGTTCAATGTACAGGGTCATTATGTGTGTGCAGGCCAGTAAACACAGCAAGCATTCAAAATTTGCGTCTTGTTTCAGAACAAGATTTTCTGCTTTTCATATACGAATTATGGATATACACACATTCACGCAATGTGAATTGGTGTCTAGGCATGACCAACAATCACAGTAATCACAATACTCACTAAACGTGCAACACTAACGTCTAAGCTTTGCAAATACATGCCCATATGAATGACAAAACACGTGTGAACTAACGATATGAGTCAGCGGAGCACACCAACCGCCGGCTGGACCGGACGCGCGCGACCGCGATTTGCGCTAGTCACAGCCGGCTTAGCTTGCCGTGTTTACTGATGCACAAACACATAATGACCCTGTATAGGATATATTGAAAAGATGGCGAAATGTTTATAACATCCTGCCTGGACCATGGCCTACAAGCCCGGGTAACATGAACATAGGCCAATCAAATCAATCACATAGGCTATACAAGACAACAAAATTACTCTACCGAACATTATTAAAACTCACAATGCCAGTCACAAATAGTCACGATTCTCCAAAATTTATCTTCAAAGCTGCTGCTGCTAATGTTGTGATACACTTCAGTGATAAGCCTCCAAATTAGAACTATATTTCTTCTTCTTTTTCCTCTTCTGCTTTTACGGCCTCATTGGACCAGTTCAGTCAATCATTTCTTGGTCCTCTTCTTCAGTGAGTTTTCTTTCCGAGTTGCCCAGTAGCTTTTCATTCGCTCTAATCTTCTCAGGCGTTCCTCATCTGTAAATACCCTTTTTACTGTACTAAGTTTGTCTATTTATGCCTGAAATCTTATTTTTATATCTTTCAGTTTTTTTAAATATTTTGTTTTGTTTTGTTTTGCAAGTCATCCAAGGTTATTTCTAATTCTTTCATATCTTCTCTAATTTCCTTAATCCATCCTACTTGTTGTTTCATATTCCAAAGTTTCACTACAATTTTTCTAGATAACCTGGTTTCCGGTGTCTTCATAATGTGACCAAAAAAAGAAATCCGTTTCTTCCGAATAGTATCAGTGATGGGCTCCAGTTCTCTGTATACCACTTCATTTGGTACTATCCGCCACTGTCCATCTTTCTGATATTTTTTTATTTATGCATGTTCTAGCTATTCTTCTTTCTACTTTAAAAATTTTGTCGATTCTGTTTTTCTGAGTAACTTTAAAAAGAGTTTCGCTTCCATATGTCACCTCTGGTTGAACCACCGTCTTGTAATGTTTTAATTTTGTTGCGATTGATAGACATTTTCTTTTATATGTAGACCATGTTAATTTTTGGGCTTTTATCATTTTATTTATTCTTTCTTGCCATGCAGGTTTCTCATCCAAGTTGTAAGTTATAATTTCTCCTAAGTATTTAAATTGCTTCACTATTTTAACTTTCTTGTTATTTATTGTTATATGATTGATTACAAGTGGATTTGCTACCATTATCTCTCTTTTCAAATGATATCTTAAGTCCAATTTTTGTGCTATATTTTGTAGGCTTATTATTTGATTTCTGACTTCTTGAATATTATTAGCCAGTAACGTTAAGTCATCTGCGAATCCCAAGCAATTTACCGTATATACCCGAATGTAAGAAGACACTGAATATAAGACGAGGGCTAGTTATCAACTGCCTCTTACAGATTTAAAAAAAAAAAAAAAACTTGCTAACTCATAACTTGCACAATATATGCCCTCAAGGTCGTGCTTTCATTTTTATAACGTTTCATGTTATCGGAAATCCCTCTGCCCACTTTTCCAAGACATACTCTATAATTTCTTTGTTCAAGAATGGGAGACTTTATTAAATTAAGATACGTTGATCACTCAATTACTGCTCGTAAAACTGACTGGTTGTTCTTGTAAAGATTGTTTTAAAACATATTTCCGTATGCTTTGGAACATATAATTTATCCGCTTAAAATGATGTGTATGCGTAAATCCTAACCTCAAAATGTATGGTACGCTATTTGTATATGCATGGTAATTAAACATAACAAACCAAATTTTAATCTTCATTAACGCATTGATTTGTTGCGAGTTACAAGATACCAACACCACATACTACTTTGCAAATAATAATAATTAAAAAAAAAATTTAATACCCTGAATATAAGATGACCCCAAATTTTTATAACACAAAAAGTGGGAAAAAACCTCGTCTTACATTCGGGTATATACGGTAAGTCTATTTGATCTTTCTTGGTTCCAATTCTTATGCTCCTAGGATTTTCCCTGTACCATTCCCTCATCACATATTCCAAAGCACAATTGAAAAGTAAAGGTAAATTCAAAATGGCGGATATGTAAAAGGTTTATATTCTAAACGTAAGCAAAATTAAGAAATTACGCAGGTTTACCGAGGATTACGCGAGTGACTAAAGTGTTAAATATTGTGTGAACAGTGTAGGTAAAATACTGTGACTGTTCCGGTCACAATGTTCCCAAACCCTTATTTGGTTGACTGCAAGAGAAGTCAGGTTAGGGTAATTTGTTCATACCATTTCTTTTCTTGTTCATCATCATCATTTAGGTTGTAGAATTTCATTTTATTTAGTGTATATATATCTTGTGTATCTCGGGGACTCAGTCAGGAATATTTCATTTAATTTGTATGGGAGATGTCAGTATACAAGACAGCGGATTGTGTAGGTAAGCTACAAGATGTTGCAACAGCAGGAAACTCTAGGCCAAATTTAGATTGGGCCGAGAATAACTTCCCTTGTCTTGAAGAAAGCTTTGTGTAAATTGTGTAAGGTTCTGACGTCAGAGAAGAGTTTCGCGCCACGAGTTGTAAGAAATATACATGGGTTCGAGATTATTGGTGTATTTTGTATGGGTTGGAGGGTATCATGACCCTGGCGGAGAAAGACGAAAACATGTGTTTACAAGATGAGAGGTGGGATTTTCGTGTATAGCGGGGCTTCACTTCTATTGTAGCGTCTGATTGGAAAGGTCGCGTTCTCGTAATTTGGCGTAGGCCTATTTGGAGAAACAGTTTTGTTGAAAGCATGGCTTGTGAATGTACTCGAAACGGCTACATATCACAACGATGTTATCTCTGTTAGCACAATTCAAGTTGGGTACGGAAGCACATTCATTTCTCTCGCAGAGATGTGGCTATGTAAACCAGTAAACATCTCTAACCTCAAACCACGTGTGGAAAATCTTAGAAATGCTGGGGAGAACTGATCTATCGAGCATGTCTCGTAGATTATCTGCTAGATCGTCGATGAGTGAGTAACAAACATCTTTATATTCCAACATTCATTTTGGGTCACATGTTTTCGTCATTGCCGAGGAGAGAAGATAGTAAACCATAGTCTGTTCGACGAGAGTCCCCGCCATATGTTTAAAGTTGATATTAATACACATATTTTGAAGGTTATAATTAGTTTTCTTTATAGGGAATTACACCTAATAGTTGAACGCCCAAATGATACCAGTTAGGTTGACCAAATGTGTGTCCAACACTCCACGACCCTGCCATTTCAATTGTGTGGTATATGATGAAGTACTTCCGATCAAAAATAGGAGGATGATTTTGGGAAGTTTTAAATCAGTCGCCCAAGAAGGGCTGGTAAAAAGTTACAACATAGCACCTCAACGTGGGGCAAGAGTAGGGAAACCTAGCAGGTATCATTAGGGCACATATGCACACAGCCGATAGACACCTTAGGAGTATTAGGGTTCACAGTAATTTGTTTTGTTTTAAGGGGTATGTCCACATCAGACAATTTAGAATTAAGGTCAAGGGTTGTGTGTAAATCAAACAGTAAAATGTCAGGTAATCAGGAAACTGGGGGAAGTGGCAGTGAGGAAGATGTGGAAAAGACAGTGGGAACATATGTTACCATTGTTACTACTGAGTCGCAGCTGATCGCTGAAGGTAGTAACTTAAATGTAAATGGGGGGGTTATGAACGATAGTTTGATCCAAATGCTACTGAGTGAAATAAAAGAGATTAAGAAGCAAGGAGAATCTATGAGTAAGGAAATTAAGGAGCAGGTAGGCTCTGTAAATGAGAAGGTAGAGTCAGTGACCAAACAGATAGTAGAAGTGAAGGAATTTGTAAGTAAGGAAATTCAGGAGAGCAACAGGGCCACGAACACAAGGATAGAGAGTCTCAGCAAAGAAATACGGGACCATAAGTCTGTCCTTAATAGTAGAATGGAGAGTATGAACCTGGAATTAAGTGGGAAAATTAGCAAACAGGGAGAGGAAATCAGGGCAGAAATGCAGGGGAATCAGGCTGGGATCACAAGTAGGCTAGAAGGAATGGAAGGCCATCAGAACCAGCAAGATGTGGAAATAACGAAAATTAAGTCAGAGATAGCTAGTTCAAGGGCAGAAGTACAGAATGTAACGGGAAAGTGTGATGAGATATGCAACACTGTAAGTGGGAATAAGAGGGAATATTTAGATAGAGTAGGTGCCGTTGAAAATAAGTTGGGAGAGATTGAGGGTCTGAGAGGGAAGCAGGTGGCATTGACCGAGAAAAACGAAAAGCTGCAGGAAGAGCTGATAAAGGTCAGGAGAGAGTTGAAAGAGCGACCGATGAGTCAAAGGGTTGTGATGCCATCTAGTTTGCTACTCAGGGACCCTGGTCTGCCACAATTTAACTCAAGGCAGTTCAACCCTATGGAGTTTTTAAAAACCATTGAGAAGAAATTCAGCAAGGATCTAGAAGACGGGGTTGTCGAATGGCAAACAGTGTTGGAGATCTTGTCTAACTCATTTCAAGGGGATGTGAAAGCATGGTTCCAAATATACAGGCCTAACATGAATAGTTTAAGGGAATTCAGGGATAAATTCAAAGCTAAGTTCTGGGGGGAGGGGGTACAGTCCAGGGAAAGGGAAAAATTAACTTTTGGGAAATATAAGGAGAGAGAAGGGGTATCCCTGACAGAATATTTTTTGGCACATGTACTTATTTGGAAGAATTTGGATGGGCTGACCTCTGACAGTGATGTGGTTAGGGTCATGTTGAAGCACTTCCCACCTAGAATTCAGGAGGCAGCTTGTATGCAGAAGGTAAGGACGGTAGAAGAGTTGGAAGAGCTTCTTACGAGCTTTGACGTTTTAGGCAAGCAGCACATGGAGAGGCCAGAGGTCAAACAGGAATTTAGGGGCAATAGGGGGAATAATCAGGAGTTTAATAGGGGTAGATTTAATCAGGAGCAAAGAGATTATCAGCAGAGGCAGGAAAACTATCAGAGAGGTGGGGGGCGTCAGGATAATTCACAGCGACAGGAAGGTAACTATCAGAGAGGTGGGGGGCGTCAGGAAGGTGGTAACGAAAGAGTACAGGTGAACCAGAGGAGACAAGAACAAGGTGGTCAAGGAGCTTTAAACTCCGAACGGGCTGTGCAGGGAGGTCAGTCAGGCAGTCCGTAAGAAATGAAGTCAAGCAGTGTGTTATTGTGGGTGAGGAGGATTTTATGCCTATGAGTCGGGAGGATCTGCTAGCTGACCAGCAGGAGTTCTCATGTATCGGGGAGAAGGAGGCTTTTATGTCAACTGTTGAGTTGAGCATACTAGGTAAGAGAGTGCAGGCATTGGTGGATTCGGGGAGTGAGAGAAGTGTCATCAGTAAGGGATTTTATGATACTTTAATCAAGGACGGTGGTAAGTTGGAAGAAATTCCAGTTAAGTCGACATATGTGGTAACTGCTGTTGGTAATAAATCCCAAAGAGTGGGAAAGCAGGTATTGTTGCCCATGAGGTTTGGTAATGAAGTTGACCACAAGACTTGCTTGGTAATTCCTAACCTAATTTATGAAATGATTTTGGGGATAGACTGGCTTAACGAGCATAGTGCTGTTATTGATTTTGACCGGGGTGTCATCAACTTTGTGAGGGGGAATATAAGCCAGGAGATGAGAATGAAATGCAAGAGTGTAGATAAGACAGTAAAGGCATGTGTTACTGAGGTCACTGTAGGGGATATGGCAGAAGGTAAGGCTGACGATGAGGAGGAAGTTGTGGATTTATGTCACATTGCTGTGGAGGGTGATAAGTGTGATCAACTCCAGCAGGCTGTGGATAAGAGTGGTTTAAGTGTTGAGGAGAGGGATAAGTTGTTAGAGGTTTTAGAGCTAAACCAAGAAGTTTTCAGTGACAAGCCAGGGCTAACACATGTCTATACGCATCAGTTCGAAATTGTAGATCATTCTCCATTTTCAGGACCCAAGTACCCGATACCTCACAAATTTGCTGATGCTGTGGAGAAAGAAATAGGCATTATGCTGAATCAGGGTATTATTGAGCCTTCAACTAGTGCATATCTGAATCCCTTAGTTGTGGTTGGGAAGAGTGATGGCTCGGTCAGGTTGTGTATTGATGCCAGGCAGCTCAATTGTAGGATATCTGGGGACCAACAGAGGCCAGAATGTGTTGAGGAACTGGTTCAGAAATTCAATGGTAAGCAATGGTTTTCCACTATGGATCTGAGTGCATCATTTTGGCAGGTACCGTTGAGAGAACAGGACAGGAAGTTGACTGCGTTTAGCTTTAAGAGTGGTTTGTACCAATTCAGGGTCGTTCCTTTCGGAACAAAGACCAGCAGTTCAGCGTTGATTAGGGCCTTAAATCTAGTGTTAGGGAGGGACACACACGAGTTTGTGACAATGTACATAGATGATTTAATTGTTGCATCTTACACATTAAAGGAACACCTGGATCACTTAGACATTGTTTTGGGGAAATTAAGGGACGGGGGATTTACAATTAAACTTAAGAAGTCTCTGTTTTGCACAACATCAATCACATTTTTAGGGCATACTATCACAACACAAGGGGTGTCTCCCGAACAGTCACGATTAGACAAGATTCACAACACTGCTACACCACGTAACGCCAAACAATTGAGGTCAATATTAGGGGTTTTCAATTATTTTCGTAGATTCGTAGTTAAATATTCCTGTCTTGTAGAACCGTTTAGGGAATTGCTGAAGCAGGGTACTAAGTGGGTATGGACCCAGGTGCACGATGAGGCTTTTAAGGAGTTGAAGAGAGGCTTTGTAGAGACTGTCATGCTTAGGTATCCTCGTCTGGATTGTCCCTACATTTTGATGACTGATGCGAGCATGCAAGGCATCTCAGGCATTTTGTGTCAGGAGGATAGTGAGGGCAATCTAGGGATTGTCTCATTAGCAAGCAGAGGGCTAAGCATGGCGGAGAAGAGATATACAATTACTGAAATAGAGATGTTAGCAATCGTATACTCTCTAGGGAAGTTTAGGAGTTATGTGTTGGGCAGTAAGTTGCAGATACTGACTGACCATCATGCATTACTTTTTATTGGATCCTGCAAGCTCACTTCGAACAGGATGTCAAGGTGGATATTGGCTATAAGTGAATATAACTTTGAGGTAAGGCATATTAAGGGTACTGAGAACATTGTGGCTGACTTCATGAGTAGAAACATTGGGGGTGATGAGGGTCATCAGGTACTGGAGGTACAGGAAGGTGTTGTTATCTGCGTAACCAAGGTAAGCGAGTGTGATTATGAGATACGCTGCTTAAGGAATCTGCTTGTAGAGCAGGAGAAGGATGAGGTCTTAGGTGATATCTTGACTCAGTTGAGAGGTATGGATGTGGATAGTAGAATTAAGGTTGGAAAGTATTGGTACAAGTTGGAGTGTGGTTTCTTGGCTAGGCTGTGCCATGAAGGTGCCTGGAGAGTGTGTGTGCCAAGCTCATTGCAGGTAACGATGATTTGGTATCATCACAAGGCTTTAGGGCATTTTGGATCAAGCAAGGTTCTTTTTGCTGTTCAGCAGCATTTCATTTGGAAGAACATGGGAAGGCAGATTAGGAAAGTTCTGGCAAGTTGTGACTCGTGTCAACGGTGTAAATGCCCAACGAGGTTTCTTGAGGGACCTCGGCAAATGGTGATCACAGAAAAACCAAGGGATTTACTCTGTGTCGATCTGTATGGTCCATTGGTTAAAGCTCAGTTTGGATATCAGTATATCTTCGTGGTTGTTGACGCATTCAGTAAACTCGTCAAACTGTATCCCCTGAGAAAAGCGACCGGGAAGGGTTTTGTCCTACAGATCACTGATAAGTATGTACCTGAGTTTGGGGTGCCTCTCAGGATACTATCAGACCACGGTAGTCAATTCACCTCAAAGATCTGGAAAACCAAGTTGAGTGAATTGGGTATCAAGCACATATTCTCATCTATTCGATATCCTCAAGGGAATTTGTCCGAACGAGTTATGAGAGAATTAGGGAGAGTATTTCGCACCTATGTGAGCAATCGCCACAATGCGTGGTTCTCCAAGTTAGGAGATATTGAACGATGGTTCAATAGTACGTTCCATGAGAGTGTAAAATGCACTCCCTATGAAATTCAGTATGGTAGGAAGCCTACCAATGAGCTTGCTAGAATGCTAGGTTTGGTCACGGGAGAGGAGATTGGGAAGGATGTTTGTATCCAGCTGGCTAGGGACAACTTAATCAAGGCAGGGAATAAGCGTAGGCGCCAGCAGAAGCGGGTAAAGTTTGATTCTTTTGAAGTAGGCGATCAGGTGCTTCTGAGGGTTCCATATCCGTCTTCAGCTGTAGATAAGGAGATAGGGAAGTTTTTTCATCTATTTCAGGGGCCTTTTAAGGTGGTTAAACGTATTGGTGAGTGTGCCTATAGTTTAACGGACCAGGATGGTAAGTCTGTCAGTACACATAATATTAGGAATCTCCGTAGATATCACTCTGTAAAATAATATGGCATGGACTCTTAGAGAATCAGTCAACATAACGTGATGGCATGACAAAACTCGAGAGATGTGACGAAGAATGCTAACCAGCAAAGTGGCATCGAGTGTTAGATGGATAGATGGTATGATAAGGCCTGTGCAGGCAAATACCATGGCTTGTGAAGCGATAGGGTCTCATGATGAGACGAAGAAAATGAAGTGGTAGACCTAAGACACTTGAGAGAAATCAGTGAGGCTAGGAAATGGACACAATAAGACATTCGAGAGAGTGAGAATGTGTGAAAATTTGACAAGTGTGTATGTATATATGTCTTCCAGGGTTTATTTATGTAATAGTGTAATTCTTTGTGTTTTCAGTGCGTTGCTTGTTTGAGTGTTTGTGATCCACACTTGTTTCACCCGTGTGAATCACATGGGGGCGTATTGTGACTGTTCCGGTCACAATGTTCCCAAACCCTTATTTGGTTGACTGCAAGAGAAGTCAGGTTAGGGTAATTTGTTCATACCATTTCTTTTCTTGTTCATCATCATCATTTAGGTTGTAGAATTTCATTTTATTTAGTGTATATATATCTTGTGTATCTCGGGGACTCAGTCAGGAATATTTCATTTAATTTGTATGGGAGATGTCAGTATACAAGACAGCGGATTGTGTAGGTAAGCTACAAGATGTTGCAACAGCAGGAAACTCTAGGCCAAATTTAGATTGGGCCGAGAATAACTTCCCTTGTCTTGAAGAAAGCTTTGTGTAAATTGTGTAAGGTTCTGACGTCAGAGAAGAGTTTCGCGCCACGAGTTGTAAGAAATATACATGGGTTCGAGATTATTGGTGTATTTTGTATGGGTTGGAGGGTATCATGACCCTGGCGGAGAAAGACGAAAACATGTGTTTACAAGATGAGAGGTGGGATTTTCGTGTATAGCGGGGCTTCACTTCTATTGTAGCGTCTGATTGGAAAGGTCGCGTTCTCGTAATTTGGCGTAGGCCTATTTGGAGAAACAGTTTTGTTGAAAGCATGGCTTGTGAATGTACTCGAAACGGCTACATATCACAACGATGTTATCTCTGTTAGCACAATTCAAGTTGGGTACGGAAGCACATTCATTTCTCTCGCAGAGATGTGGCTATGTAAACCAGTAAACATCTCTAACCTCAAACCACGTGTGGAAAATCTTAGAAATGCTGGGGAGAACTGATCTATCGAGCATGTCTCGTAGATTATCTGCTAGATCGTCGATGAGTGAGTAACAAACATCTTTATATTCCAACATTCATTTTGGGTCACATGTTTTCGTCATTGCCGAGGAGAGAAGATAGTAAACCATAGTCTGTTCGACAAGAGTCCCCGCCATATGTTTAAAGTTGATATTAATACACATATTTTGAAGGTTATAATTAGTTTTCTTTATAGGGAATTACACCTAATAGTTGAACGCCCAAATGATACCAGTTAGGTTGACCAAATGTGTGTCCAACACTCCACGACCCTGCCATTTCAATTGTGTGGTATATGATGAAGTACTTCCGATCAAAAATAGGAGGATGATTTTGGGAAGTTTTAAATCAGTCGCCCAAGAAGGGCTGGTAAAAAGTTACAATACGTAAGAGAAATACAATACAAAACTTGCTAAAAGAGAAGTCATATAACATTTAATATCATGACGGTCAACTGTGCTCCATGCGGCAAAAAGATCAAGAACAATCAGCAGGCTGTAGGATGTGATGGTGAGTGTGGACGCTGGTTTCATGTAACATGCATGAAAATGAGTAAAGACACGTACCAACAATTCCGGAAAGATGATACTTTCAAATGGTCATGCAATCGGGAAGACTGCCTCCCGCAACCTAACCTCAAAGAGGTTATGGCATCTTTCTCCCAGAAACTTGAGGAATCCCTTTCGGCGATGAGAGAAGAAAACCACGAGGTAAGAAAACTAGCAACTTTCTTATCAGAAAAGTATGATGAACTCCACCGGGAAATTGAAACTCTGAAGAAAGAGAGAAAAACCGTCAAGGACGCAGAAATGGCAGCATCTAGAGCTATCAACGAATTGGAGGAACTAAAACAGTACCAGCGCAAGAACAACTTGATAGTGTATGGAATACCCACGGAAAGAGAGGAGGATGTATTTCACAAAATCTCGGACATTGGCAAGACGTTAGGAGTTGAAATCACCAGGGCAAACATAGACGCAGCTCACCGCCTCCCGTCAACAAAGCCTGGGCCTCAACCGATAATTGTGAAATTAAATAATAGGTGGAAGAAGGAAGAGATTCTCAGTAGCAGAAGACAAAAGAAGACCCTGAAGACGAGTGAAATTGGTTACAGTGATGGTGGTAATATATATATCAATGAACACCTGACCCCAAGAAATGAAACCATCGCCAAAAAGTGCCGTGAATTGAGACAACAGGGAAAAATCTTTGCAACTTGGGTCAGAGACTGCAAAATATACATTCGGAAAAATCAAAATGGACCCTCAAAGCTTATATCAAGTGCTGAAATACTGGATGAACTCGCCCTCTCAAACTAAAATCAATGTAATAGTAAGATATCTACTAAGTATTATCCCATATGGAACTAGAATTACAGAAATTAAATTTTTTAGGTAATGCTAATAATAATACACTAGAATTAACCGAGTGTAACTGTAATACACTTAGCGATTATTATAAGATTAAGGACAGTAAACAGATAATAACCGATACCAGTACACTAAAATGCGTACACATAAATGCACATAGCATAAAAAACAAGTTCGATGATATCCAAATAATGTTAGACAGAATCAAAGGTGTAGATGTCCTAGCAATCTCAGAAAATTGGTTAACAGAACAAACAAAAATGTTTTTCAATATTAAGAAATATGTTGCATATCACATAGTTAGAAAGCAAACTGGCGGGGGAGTATCTTTGTATATTTCAAACAAATGTAGCAAATTGTTAAAGCAAGAGAATCTCGAGCTTCAACAGTACGTTCGGCGAAACAACTTAGAGCTTCATGGCGTGCCGCACACTTCAAACGAAAACCCCGTTCAAATTGTCAAGACTATCGCTGATCAATTGGGTGTCACAGTTGTTGAGTCCGATATTGACGCCTGCCATCGGCTACCACACAGCAGAGAAGGTCTTCCACCTCCTTTACTAGTAAAATTCTGCAGCCGGCTAAAAAAAGACGCAATTCTAAAAGGCAAAAGATCCAAACCCAACCTGAACTCAAGTGATGCAGGAATCAATGGAAGGGCTAGGCCTATCTACATTAACGGGCATTTGACGCCAGCAAATAAAGTACTTCACAAACAGGCAAGAGACCTCCGTAATTTAGGTTTTAAATACGTCTGGACCCGGGACTGCAAAATATTCGTCCGTAGATCAGATGGTGACAAGGCTGTCAGGATCAGCTCAGCAGAAGACATTGAAAGGCTAGTAAGAGACTCTTCCAACAACAAGGCTCAGCCATCCCATTCACAGTAATAAGAATGAATCAAGACATGGACCTACTAGTTGATGTTGACTTACACTCATCAATTGATGAGCGTAAATATGACTGTATCCACGACTACATAGCAGACACTAAAAATGAGGTTAGCCAAATCAAGTGTCTTTACGTGAATAGCAGAAGCCTAAAAAATAAACTAGAAGATATCGAGATACTTATACATATTGTGGAAAATCTAGATGTCATAGTGGTAACCGAGACTTGGGTAAAAAGTAATGAAGCTAAATACTTCAACCTAAACAACTATTCTGTTGCATTTGTACACAGAGACAATCAGGATGGTGGAGGTGTGGGAGTTTATGTCCACAAAAAATGGAATACAAAAGTTCTTAACCTAGTTGAGAGTAACCATAGCTTGATCCAGTTAGAGCTCATAAGAAATGATACTGTTCGTTTCAATAACCTGCATACTATTAATATAATTGCAGTATATAATCCAAACATAAATAACGCAACAAAATTCATGCAATCTTTAGAGCACATTCTCTCGAAAAACAATGCCAATCTTTCCTTATGCATTGGTGATACAAATATTAACTTATTAAACAAAAATAATGTAACCAAATCATACCTCAATCTACTATCAAACTATGGTTTCACACAAGGCAATACTCGCTATCCAACAAGAATAAGTGAATCAACAAGTACACTCCTTGATCAGGTGGCCACTAATAACTGTAAATATGCTTATAGAATAAGCAATATAAATAGTGATATTAGTGATCATAATATTCTTGTAACTGAGATTTTCTGGTCAAACTACTATCCAGGCAAAAGCCCAATCTCGAACATGACATTTAAATACGCCCCCGACAAGCAAAGGTCTAGTTCAAAAAACGTGAATAAAAATTACCGGTACATGAACAAAAACAAATTCTCTAATGATCTCAATCAAATAGACTGCTTAGATGATCTAAACGAAACTTACATCGCCATGAAACACAAAATCTTGACACAGACACCCAACAAAGAAAACACTGACTCACCTTTGAGGGAAATACACCAGAACCACAAAAACCCATGGATAACAACAGAATTAATTCAACTAATAAAACAAAGGGACCTACTACATGCTAAACTTAAAACTAGCATTCACAGAAACAATAACCTCTTAAAGGAAGAGCACATAATATGTAGGAACAAAGTGACAGCTTTAAAACGGAAACTGAAATCCTCATACTATGAACACAAATTAACATTGAATGCCAATAGCATAAAAGATACTTGGAAAGTAATCAATGAAATGATCTACAACCGCACAACTGAAAACAAAGATGGTCCCAGTGAGATAATAATTGACGGTAAATCTTTCACAGGAAAAGAAAATATTTGCAATGCTCTAAACACTCACTTTATAAACATAGCACACAAATTAGCCATAAACATCCCCCCAGGGAAGAACGTTAATGAAATTAATGTCAACATAGATTCCATATTTATGACCCCGACTAATGAGATGGAAATTCGCAATATTATATTAAGCCTTAAAATGAAAAGTAGCCAAGACAAAGATGGTATGTCAGTGAAATTGTTAAAAAACTCCATTGACATGCTAAGTAGCCCACTAACTACTTTAATAAATGTATCGTTAGAGACTGGTCTGGTGCCTGATGATCTAAAAATAGCACGAGTCATACCAGTCTATAAAGGAGGTGACAAAAGCAATCCGGACAATTACAGGCCCATTTCCATCCTCCCACCCATATCCAAGGTACTCGAAACAGTAGTAAAAAACAGAATTGTTAATTTCTTAAATAAAAATGATTACTTCTACAAAGGGCAATATGGATTCCGAGAAAACTCAAGCACAGAAATAGCCACAATTGATATTATCTCTAACTTGCAGGATGTCTTAGACAATAAGATGACAGCGAGTGGCCTTTTCATAGACCTGAGAAAGGCGTTTGATACTGTTGACCATGAAATTCTCTTAGGGAAACTTGATAAAGCAGGTATCCGAGGAGTAGCTTGGACATGGTTTAAAAATTACCTATCTAATCGTAAGCAGTATATTGAAATAAATGGCTACAGAAGTGAGGAAGTTAATATTACCCACGGTGTGTCCCAAGGATCAATACTGGGTCCTTCCCTCTTCTTAGTATATATTAATGACATAGCAACACTCCGTTTTCATGGTAATATAACGTTGTTTGCAGATGACTTAAGCATCTTTTACAATGCGTACACCACCAACACGCTGATTACACACATGCAGGAGGACATGAATACCATAGTTGGCTGGACCCAGTCAAATAAATTAACAATAAATGAAGATAAAACAAATTATTTAATAATATCAAAGCGTAGAACAAAGTTAGACATCACTCAGAATATAATGCTGAATGGAAAAGCAGTTAAAAGGGTCTCATCTGTCAAATACCTAGGCTTAATAATAGATGAAAATCTCTCCTGGCAAAAGCACATTGATGAAATGAAAATCCACAGCCTGCTTCCAGTCTCCGACCGGGTCAGGAATGGAATGAATGAAGCCCCTATCTAGCGGCGAGGATATGAACTGTGCCGGCTGCCGAGGCCTGACGCACTCCTCTGGGGCAATGATTAAATGAATGACAGATGAAATGAAATGATAGTGGAGAGTGTTGCTGGAATGAAATTTTGACAGGGAAAACCGGAGTACCCGGAGAAAAACCTGTCTGCCTCCGTTTTGTCCAGCACAGATCTCACATGGAGTGACCGGGATTGGAACCACGGACCCAGCGGTGAGAGGCCGGCGTGCTGCCGCCTATGCCACGGAGGCTTCAAAAGCACATTGATGCATTAGTAAAAAAAATATCACCTGCCGCTGGGATGATAAAAAAATTGAGCTACTATATCCCAAAATATCTACTCAGGAAAGTGTATTTTTCCTTAATCCATAGCCACTTACAATATTTGAATACAATTTGGATAAAATGCTCAAATTACCTAAAAAAGGAAATTGAGGTAATTCAGAATAGAGCCATAAGAAATATTTATAACTACCCTTTTTTAACACCAACCAAACACCTTTATATTACGAGTAAAATTCAACCAGTAGCCCTAAATGCAGAAATCAAATCAAATGTCCTAATATACCAAATCCTACACAACAGAATACACACAAATTTAAACTTCACTAAACAATCTGATTTACACGCTTACAAAACTAGACATGCAGATGACATAACACTTTTCCATATCAATTCCAAACAATATGGCAGTAATAGCATTAAGTATAGTGCCTTTGTAAAATTCAATGGACTACCAGAAAATATAAAAATTGCACCTAGCCTACCAATCTTTAAAAGGAGGCTAAAACAGTTTATGTGGAATGATTATAAAATGTCAGTTTGAAGAAATTTCATAATCTGAGAAGACAAAAGAAGAACATATTGTGTACAAAAACTTATGAAAGCTACAAAATGTTGTATATATTTTCATACTGAAAACTTTGTAAACTAAACATTGTATTGTAATTTGTCGCCAACAAGATAAAACTGTACAATTCCTTTGTATATGAGTCCTTGACTCGTTAAGGGATTAATAAAATGCATTATTATTATTATACCCTTGTAAAGGAAATAAATTCCACCCACAGCATACTGCACATTACTGTGAGAAAAGGCCATCAAGAATACAATATAATCACTGCTTATAACCCTCATAAAAGCAACATTCCACACTTTCTAACTGATCTCGAAGTAATTATTAGTTCTTACTCAACGAATCCTGTTATAATACGAGGTGATATGAATATCGATCTATTATTTGGGGACAGATATACTAGTAGTTATATTAACCTAGTCAAATCATACGGTCTAGTCTTATGTAATACAAAATATCCAACTCGTGTAACACAAACTAGCTCTACTCTAATTGATCATGTATTGGCGAATGACTGTGACAAAATATGTAATGTCTATAATATTGATAATGATTTGAGTGATCACCATTTACTCATCTGTGAAATGAGAAACAAAAAGATAAACAGGAACTCAATATGTGATGATAGGCCAATAGAAAAGGATAAAATAAACTACAAAAAACTTAATAAATATTTAATAACTCAAGAATTTGTATGCAATGAAACTAACATCAATGACTACTACAATAAATTCTGTGATTTTATTAATAAAGGAATAGAAGCCTGTACTATGAAATATACGAATAAGGAGCCAAGTGCCCCACCAATAAAACCCTGGATCACACAAGATCTTTTAGCACTAATACACAGGAAAGATAAGGACCCACTAAGTCCTCTCCTGTTCAATATTGCAACCATGGATGTGACCCAGATTATAGAGGATCAAGATGTCTCCATATACATGTATGCGGATGACATGGTGCTAACATCCACATCACTTGAAAGGTTACAGGAGACTTTCAACAGACTAGTAAACTGGGCGGATGAAAATGAACTTAAATTGAACGAAAACAAGACAATGTTCATGGCCTTTAGAAAAGGAGGTAGACTGTCAGTCAATCATCATTTGGAATATAAAGGCAAAAGATTACAATTAGTGAACAATTTTAAGTACTTAGGAGTAACATTTCAAACACAGGGAGTTGTATTTATGAAGCACATACAAGACAAAGTTGACACAGCAATTGTAGCAATGAATGACATAAGACAACTCGGAAAATTGTCCCTTGATACAGGCATGGCGTTATTTAAGCTCAAAATTACTCCCATAGTTGCATATGCATTGGAAAATATATGGCAACACCTGACAAAGAATGATCTGAAGAAAATGGAAAGAGTGAAGGCAGTATACTTAAAAAAGTTACTCAATCTTTCAAAATACACATCCTCTCGCCTTGTATATGTATTAGCCAAAGAGCAATTTTATATAGAAGATTTAAGAAATCAATGGATGCTGCCTGCCACTGGAGCATATGATGCTTTACTGAGTGAACTTCGTGACAAGAGGAGACATATTTGGATTGACTTCTACTGTACAGATGCCATGACGACTTGTGAGTGGATGAACTCGAATTATGAACTCCGTCATATGATGACACGAATGGCAGTGCACGGTTTTCACCATAAAGTTTGCACTGAAAAGAAGTATCACCAGCCAAACTTAAACTGCGTGTGTATTTTATGTAAGAGGCAGTGTGAGAGATATCATGTACACACATCAAAAAAAGTTTTGCATCACCTCGGTTCCCAGATCTCCGGCATATAGACGTTGACTGTGTATATTGTATCAAAGATACAGTCCCTTTGACTGTTCATAGATGTCACTAAAACTGCTCAAAGATGTAAACAACCATGCATGAGCAGGGCCTATTAGACGGAGGGGGTACGACAGCCGATCAGTTCCAGTCATTCCACCAGGACGAAGGTACGCTGCTCATGTTGTCTGTAGTTCTACCATGCCTAGAAGGTCAATACCGCAGTTCGATCGCGTCCGCATTGTTACTTTGTGTCAAGAAGGGCTCTCAACAAGGGAAGTTTCCAGGCGTCTCAGAGTGAACCAAAGCGATGTTGTTCGGACATGGAGGAGGTACAGAGATACAGGAACTGTCGATGACAGGCCTCGCTCAGGCCTCCCAAGGGCTACTACTGTAGTGGATGACCGCTACTTACGGATTGCCGCTCGGAGGAACCCTGACAGCAATGCCACCATGTTGAATAATGCGTTTCGTTCAGCCACAGGACGTCGTGTTTCAACTCAAACTGTGCGCAATAGGCTGCATGATGCGCAACTTCACTCCCGACGTCCATGGCGAGGTCCAGCTTTGCAACCCCGACACCATGCAGCGCGGTACAGATGGGCCCAACAACATGCTGAATGGACCCCACAGAATTGGCATCACGTTCTCTTCACCGATGAGTGTCGCATATGCCTTCAACCAGACAATCGTCGGAGACGTGTTTGGAGGCACCCTGGTCAGGCTGAACGTCTTAGACACACTGTCCAGCGAGTGCAGCAAGGTGGTGGTTCCCTGATGTTTTGGGGTGGCATTATGTGGGGCCGACGTACGCCACTGGTGGTCATGGAAGGCTCCGAAACGGCTTTACGATACCTGAATGACATCCTCCGACCCATAGTGCACCCATATCGGCAGAATATTGGAGAGGCATTTGTCTTCATGGACGACAATTCTCGACCTCATCGTGCACATCTTGTGAATGCGTTCCTTCAAGATAACGACATCGCTCGACTACAGTGGCCAGCATGTTCGCCAGACATGAACCCTATCGAACATGCCTGGGATATGTTGAAAAGGGCTGTTTATGGACGTCTTGACCCACCAACCACTCTGAGAGATTTACGCCGAATTGTCGTTGAGGAGTGGGACAATTTGGACCAACAGTGTCTTGATGAACTTGTGGATAGTATGCCACGACGAATACAGGCATGCATCAATGCAAGAGGACGTGCTACTGGGTATTAGAGGTAGTGGTGTGTACTGCAATCTGGACCACAAATGCTGAAAGTCTAGCTGTATGATGGTACAACATGCAATGTGTGGGTCTCATGAGCAATAAAACGAGCTGAAATGTTGTTTGTGTTGATCTCTATTCCCTTTGTATTTAAAGGTTCCGGAACTCTTGGAACCGAGGTGATGCAAAACTTTTTTTGATGTGTGTATTAACATGCGGTGAACGTCAGATGTCTATTACAAAATTTTGTACCGAATGAACTTGTATGGTATTCCTACTATTATGGCCATTGGCTGAAATAAAATTTATTATTATTAAAGATAAGATATATACAAAAACCAAAGTTAAAAATCCATCTGCAGAAATTTTAGAAGAATATAAAATTATTAGCAACCAAGTTACAAAACTTAAGAGAAACCTACAAAGAAACTACTTTGACCAAAAAATTCAAAATGCAAATAATCAGAGGGAAGTGTGGAGTGTTGTTAATGAGATGTTAAATAGACCAAAGAAGGGGAAAAATGAAATTGTCAAACTTATAGTCGACGGCACAAATGTCGAAAAAAAGGAAAATATATGTGATGAAATTAATAAATATTATGTCAATATTGCTAACAGTATATGGGAAAATCAAGGAAACGGTTCTACCTCGGGCATTACAAGCTATAAAAATACTACTAGCACTAAGACAATCTTTATGTTACCTACTGATGCTAATGAAATACAATCAATTATAAACTCCCTAAAACACAAAAACAATATAAGTGAGGACAACACTACTAATGTCATGCTACAATTGTGTCTTGAGGACCTTACACCATATCTTGTCAAAATAATAAATCTTTCACTGATGACTGGTATATTCCCCGATGCCTGTAAAGTCTCTAGGGTGGTCCCGATCTACAAAAAAGGGGACAAAACCCACCCATCAAATTACAGACCCATTAATATTATATCTGCCATCAGCACAGACCCATTAATATTATATCTGCCATCAGCAAGGTTCTAGAAAGCGTTGTTAAACGAAGACTTATGAATTTCTTCATGAAAAATGATTACTTTGCAAACTGCCAATATGGGTTTATTCCAAATAGAGGAGCTGATAGTGCTATATTTGAAGTAGTAACTGATGTAGAAAAGGCATTAGATGAAAACAAACTAGCTGCTGGTGTACTAATTGACCTTCAAAAAGCCTTCGATCTGGTTAACCATAAGATTCTCCTTAATAAACTAGAATTTGCAGGCATCAGAGGAGTGGCACATGATTGGTTCAAGAACTACCTCACTAACAGAAAACAATATGTTGCAATCGATAATGTAAAAGGATCTCAAATGAGAATTGACACAGGAGTACCTCAAGGTTCTGTCTTAGGACCAATTCTTTTCTTGGCCTATATTAATGATATAGTATTATTAGAATTGAAAGGCAAGCTTAAACTATTTGCAGATGATATTTTTATACTCTATCTGGGAACATCTGAACAGGAAATTATGCTAAATATTAATTATGATCTCAATAAGCTGGTGGATTGGTTGAGAGCACACAAAATGGTTATCAATATCACTAAAACAAAATATTTGTTCTTCCATAAACCATCATACAAGATTGAGACCACAAACATAGTCAACATAGCCAACAAAGAAATAGAAAGGGTTAAATCGGCAACATACTTAGGTATCACACTAGATAGTACACTAACCTGGGAAAATCATGTAGAAAATGTAAAACATAAAATCAGCCCTTTAATTGGTATTATTTTCAGATTAAGATATAGCTGTCTTACTAGCCAACAATTGAAAAATATATACTTTGCTCTGATACATTCACATCTAATGTACATGAATTTCATATGGGGATATTGTAAGAAGGAGCTGATAAAAGAACTTGAGATACTCCAGAAACGTGCTATAAAATCTATCTTTGGATTACCTTGGCTCACACCCTCAAATGAATTGTACTCAGGAACTAAAATTATGCCACTGCAAAAACAAATAGCTATGTCAGCAACAGTATTTGTATACAAATTAGAAAACAAATTGATACACACACACATCCATTTTACCCATGCAAATGACTTTTGAAGAATGAAATAACAAAATCCGCAGAAGAAAACATTGGTAGGAAAGAAAGAATAGGTAGAAAACCGTGGATCACTCAGGATATACTAGAATTGATGGATGAAAGGCGGAAACACAAGAATGTAAGAGATGAAAAGGGGAAAGCAGAATACAGACGTCTGAGAAATGAGGTTAACAAGAAGTGCAAGGAAGCAAAAGAAGAATGGTTGAAAGAGAAATGTGCAGGTATAGAAAATTGTCTGAAATTAGGAAAAGTAGACACAGCTTATCGAAGGATTAAGAATACTTTTGGGGAAAAGAAGACTAAGTGCTGTAATATTAAGGACAAAAATGGAAAGCCTCTAACAGATAGGGAAGAAAAGGTTGAGAGGTGGAAAGCTTACATAGAGAGTTTGTATAAGGGAAAGGAGATTGAGAATCATGTAATGGAAAGGGAGGAGGAAATTGATGAGGATGCGAAAGGAGATTTAATATTGAGATCAGAATTTGATAGAGCTTTGGAAGACTTAAGCAGGAACAAAGCACCAGGCATAGATGATATACCGATTGAGTTGCTACGCTGCATAGGAGATGAAGGTCTGATCAGGTTATTTCACTTGGTGTGTAGGATTTATGAGACCGGTGAGGTACCCCCTGATTTCAAGAAGAATGTAATCATCCCTATACCAAAGAAAGTGGGAGCTGACAGATGTGAAGATTACCGTACAATCAGCTTGATTACTCATGCTTCAAAGATCCTGTCTAGAATAATTTACAAGAGGATTGAAAGCCAGATAGAAACGGAGTTGGGCGAAGACCAATTTGGTTTCAGGAGAAATGTAGGAACAAGGGAAGCTGTACTAAGTCTTAGGCTGATTTTGGAAGGTAGAATAAGGAAAGATAAGAGAACGTTCATGGCTTTTGTAGACTTAGAAAAGGCTTTTGATAACGTTGATTGGACTAAATTGTTTGACATTTTGAAATCGATTGGAATAAAGTACAGGGATAGGAGGGTGATATACAATCTATACAGAAACCAGACAGCAGTCATTCGAGTTGAAGGACATGAGAGAGAAGCTGGTATTCAGAAAGGTGTAAGGCAAGGCTGCAACTTATCACCCATACTTTTCAATCTTTACATTGAACAAGCAATGAAGGAAATTAGAGAAAAATGTAAAGTGGGAGTGAAGATTCAAGGAGAAATAATTTCAACTCTGAGATTTGCTGATGACATCGTCATCTTGGCCGACAAGCCTGAGGATTTGAATGAGTTTTTGAATGGTATGGACTCCGTCTTACGGAAAGAATTCATGATGAAAATTAATAAATGTAAAACAAAAATACTGGAATGCATCCGAAATAAATCAGAAACCTCTATGGAGATCAAATTGGCAGGTGAAAAGCTGAAGGAAGTAGGAGACTTCTGTTACTTAGGAAGCAGAATAACCAGTGATGGACGAAGCAAAGAGGATATAAAAAGTAGGTTGGCTCAGGCAAAGAAAGCATTTCTACAAAAAAAGAATCTGCTGACATCGAATATAGATTTAGGTATTAGGAAGTCATTTTTGAAAGCCTTTGTCTGGAGTGTGGCGCTCTATGGAAGTGAAACTTGGACTATTGGTGCAGCAGAAAAGAGGAGAATTGAAGCATTTGAAATGTGGTGTTACAGGAGAATGATGAAGATCAGATGGGTAGATAGGGTTACAAACGAAGAGGTATTAAGACGAGTGGGAGAGGAGAGATGTTTCTGGCGACTGCTAATGAAGAGAAGAGATAGGCTGGTAGGACACATACTAAGACACCCAGGAATAGCAAGCTTAGTTATGGAAGGAAGGGTCGAGGACAAGAACTGTAGGGGTAGACCAAGGTTAGAATATGTTAAACAGATTGCCTCGGATGTAGGGTGTGGTAGCTATGTAGAGATGAAACGTTTAGCTCAGGACAGGGAGGCATGGAGAGCTGCATCAAACCAGTCAAAAGACTGAAGACTCAAACAACAATGACATTCATCACTATGCAACAAGAGGAGTAAATCAAATATTCACCAGCCATTCCCAATCCATTAAATTTGGAACTAAAGGAATTATGTCCTCTATAATAAAAGAATACAACTCGCTACCATTAGGCATAAGGGAAAGTTTCTCTATAAAAACATTTAAGAGGAAAACAAAAGACTTCCTATTAAGGAATGAATAGCCAATGTACAATAGCCTTAAGCAATGCAATGTATCATACCGTATTATCTCTGTAAAGTTAGTCACTAGCAATCTAAGTTACTATTAAACTAAACAATAATGTTACAAAAATTATATATATGCCATGCTGTAACTATGGTACTTGATTGTCCCTAACACGAGCTCAGGCTCATTGGGACCTATGTAAACAAATAAATAAATAAATAAATAAATAAATAAATAAATAAAGGTGATAAACCATCTCCTTGTCTTAATCCTGTTTTAATCGTAAACGGCTCAGATATTTCTTCTCTGAATTTTACTTTAGATTTGGTGTTTGTTAGAGTTAGTTTTATAATTTTTATTAATTTGGGATGAAGTCCGAAATTCCTTAGTATTTTCAGCAATGAAGATGCTTGCCACGGTGGGTGAGTGGTTAACATGTCGGATTACCAACTCCAAGCTTGCAAGTCGCCCCTGGCCGTGGTAAGTGATTTTTGAAAGGCGACATGGATGTCATACGTTGTTGGCATGTCAAAGAACCCATTTGAATTCAGTAGGCCGTGTTCAATGGCAAAATTAATCTCAGGATTTTTCGCCAACACAAAGCTCCTCCATTCTCTACTAGAAAGTGCTGTAGTGTCAAGGAGCTTAGATATCTAACCTCCTTGACTTTCATAGAGTTCAAAGGAACGACGAAATTCGACATGCAAGCGCCCTCTGGGTGTCAATTAACAAAGCTTGCACCCGACACCCAAGACCATCTTCATCATCTTCATTTCCCCTTTTCCAGTTGACACTGGGTGGGGGAAAATATGGTTCCTCTCCACTTTGTTCTGTCGTTTCACCATTCCTCTTCCGACACAGTGTTCCAATCCAGGTTCTGTTTTCTAATACTATTCTCCACCGAGTCCATCCAACGCATTCTTGGTCTTCCTCATCCTCTCTTCCCAGTCATCCATCGTTCCAGTGCTCGTCTTGGTAGCCTTACTTCATTCATCCGTTTGACATGTCCAAACCATCTCAATCTGTTTTGCTCCAGTTTGTCATTTAGTTTCTGTACTCCCAGTTCTTTCCGTATATCTTCATTTCTCACTCTGTCCCTCCTTGTTTTCTGGACCATACTTCTCAGGAATCTCATCTCAGCTGCTTGTACTCTGCTCTCATCCCTTTTAGTCATTGTCCAAGTTTCTGCTGCATATGTCATTATAGGAACATAATATGCTTTGTACATAACTTTTTTAGCCTTAATTGGTACATCCTTGTTCCATACTAGTCCCCGTACCTGTTGGTAGAAAGCACTCCCGAGTTGTATTCATTTCTTCTGCTAATTTCCAACCCGAGGCCATACGATGTTAAATTAGCAATGAAGATCTATGTATACAATCATAAGCTTTTTTGAAGTCTACGAAGGTTATGACTTGCTGTTTTAGTCTACATTTGTAGTAGTCCATTACTAATTTTAAGGTGATTTTCTGTTCAGGGCAGCTTCGCCATGGCCAAAATCCACCTTGGTATTCTCCTATTTCCAGTTCTAATAGATCTTTACAACGATTATATATAATTCGTGACATGATTTTATATGTGACAAAGGGGGAATTCCTCGATAGTTGTCAGGATTTGATTTTTCTCCTTTCTTGTGTAATGGATGTATTATAGCTGTAGTCCAATGGTCTGGCAGTTCTTCTTTCATCCAAATGTTCACTATACATTGGTGTAGTGAAATCTTTACTGGTTCTGCTGCATATTTCCACAATTCTGCAAATGTTTGATCTTCTCCACTCGCTTTGTAGTTTTTGAGCTCTCTCAGAGCTTTGTAGACTTCTTGGATTGTGGGTGGATTTATGTTTTCTGATTGTAAAACTCAGCAATTCTTCTAGGTTTGTGCCGTGTCTTGTGTGGGGTTTCGCCTAGGACACCAAGCTGACTCTTGGTGTCCCTGCCCGGACCTCCACTGGAGTAGCGAACTGCGCGCCACCTCCCTTTATATAAGGTGCAACTGCACCACTTGACTGCGAGAACTAAAAGCTCAAGCAGCCTCAACCTCCTTATGAAGGCTTCCAAAAAGATGGTATATTGGCTTTCACGGCCAGTGAATTAAAACTCAGCAATTCTTCTAGGTTTGTGCTGTGTCTTGTGTGGGGTTTCGCCTAGGACACCAAGCTGGCTCATCGGCGGGCTCTTGGTGTCCCAGCCCGGATCCCCACTGGAGTAGCGAACTGCGCGCCACCTCCCTTTATATAAGGTGCAACTGCACCACTTGACTGCGAGAACTAAAAGCTCAAGCAGCCTCAACCTCCCTATGAAGGCTTCTAAAAAGATGGTATATTTGCTTTCATGGCCAGTGAATTAAAACTCATCAATTCTTCTAGGTTTGTGCCGTGTCTTGTGTCGGGTTTCGCCTAGGACACCGAGGTGTCGCGCAGTTTGCTACTCCGGCTTGGTGTCCTAGGCAAAATCCCACACAAGACACGGCACAAACTTAGAAGAATTGCTGAGTTTCAATTCACTGGCCTTGAAAGCCAATATACCATCTTTTCTGATTGTGTTTTAACAGTGGTGTCTGTGTTTATTTGAAGCAGTTCTGGTGGATCTTCGCAATTTAGCAATTTGTTAAATGTTTCTGCTAAAATGCTGTATTATTTTTATTACTATGACCTAGCTCGCCAATTTTTGTCTTTTAACATTAAAGTTGGAGGTTCATATCTTTGTAGTTGTTTGCTAAAAATATTGTAGTAATCTCTTGAGTTTGTTTTCGCGCTATTTGTTTCGATCATCAGAAGTATATTCTTTTGGTATTGCCGTTTAACCCTTCGTATTATTTTTTGAGTTATCTTCTTTTGTTTTATGAGTTCCAAGTGTGATTCATCTGTTTTTTTACTCTGATACCGTAACCAGGCTTGATGTCTATCTTCCACTGTTTTATCACACTCATCGTTCCACCATTGGTGTTTCTTCTTTGGATTTATTGGGGCTACTTGTTCAGCTATTTGTTTCAATTGGGGAGCTATTTCCTCTAGATCATCTGTTATTTTAATATATCTAGTTCGTTCTTTGTATCCCTTATTATTTATTAGTTTATGAGGGTCGTATGTTCTAACCAAATATAAATATATACTGTACAATGAGGTCACTACCACATTGATAAGGCACATTGTTCAATTATCACAACAAGCTTCCTCTCATAATATAAATAAACTAATAAGTAAATAAACAGACTGAATAGAAAAAATGGATGTCATACACTTAAATTGTCTTATACCTCAATTATTACCAATTATTATTGTGTATCATTATGTATAATTGTAGATATTAGACCTTTGTTCATTGTATTGGAAAGTGATGTACTGCCCCACAATTAATAATAATAATTATTATTATCATGATGCTTATTATTAATAATTCAGTAGGCCTACTGGATGCACAAAATAACTAATCAATTCAATTTATCATAATAATAATAATAATAGCCTAATAATACATATCTTATTAGAAATAACTTAAATAACCAAAAATGTGACACTATTAAACTTATTTTTCACACATTCATCCCTGAGAAAATTCATTGATTGAGAATTCATTGCACTGTCTGTTTTGTGTCAAATATCATAAGTCTTTGCCCTTAATAAAGGTTCAATAACTCTGTTGTTGCCTGCACACTTATTTTCCCGCCACAGCTCCAATAGCATCGAAAGTATACCTATCTACTCGCAACCAAATTATTGTGCTGTCCTGCAGCAGCACACTTGCAAGTTCATGCAGGACAAGCAAGAGTGGGTTGTGGGACGGGACATAATGGGATGTCACTGGTGTGGTAGTAAGTAGAATGGGACTGACAGCCTTGACTTCAAAGCAGGATGGGATATTCACTGGTATGGGCAAGAAAATGGGAGGGGTGTGCAGAGCTGTCTCAGCAATGCTCTATGACGTACGAAGAAATCTGATGAGAAGAAACTGGAAGTGGCAGAAATGAAAATGTTAAGGTGGATGTGAGGGGTTTTCACGATGAATTAGATAAGGTTGGTTGGTTCCTTAGTTTAGGGGCTGCGACAACCCGGTCATGTAGCCCCGTGTACTTTGGGTGTGTGTAGAATCTGTCTGATAACCGGTGTTAATTGTGATGACTGTATTAGTGTGTGTTATCTGTTTTCAATTCAAGTGAGGACTGCAGACATTTAATTTCAAGTAGTTTCTACTTTTGCCGCCAAACACCACCGTCAACGACTAACTTAATAGTTCAGAACTTAGCTACCAGACGCTACCAGTCGGCTCTTGGCAACGAACGTAGGGAACCTAAGAGCGTTGTTTACATTCTTAACCTATACAATGTAGCTTCACACAGGTGTAATTAGTGGAAGGTTCTTTAACATGCCATAAATCTATGACATGTGACTGCCGGATTTACTTCCCCACCGAAGGAAGGCATACTGAGGGATTAGATAAAAAATGAAAAAATATAGGGTATATAAAGGTGACAGAAATATCACACTAAGCTGATTTTTGTTACCGCGAGATTGAGAGAACGGTAGAACCGATTCACTTCGTAGAGCAATCTGTCGAAAGCTGTAGGCCTGTAGATTTGCAGAGTGTCTTTAAAATAAACAAATATGTTACCACATATTTTAAAATTTATAAACAAAACTACAAAATTATTGGCTCAAGCGCATGCGCAGAATCATCTTGGTTAATGACAGACATGGCGGATGTCCACCGCGTTTTAATGCAATAGTTATTTATAAGAATTATAATAAAGGAGGGGAATATTGATTATGAAGTTTCCACGATATAAACAGGAATAGAATATTATAAAAAACGGGAAATGTAGAAGAACTTATACGGACTGTTGAGAGTGAATGTTGTTTAAGTAACTGAATATTGCACTGTTCCACCAGTGATTAGGTAGCTCAGACGGTAGCGTTCAAAACTGTTAATTCATGCATCGCGCAACGGAAGCAGTTCGAATCCCACCTCCGACATATATTTTTATTTCTCAATTATTCTTTCTGCCTATTGGTAATACATTGTCTTAACATATTTTACTTTTATTATTCCCATAAAATAAGGAATTCTCCACGATTTACGTTCCCATATACTTTTAAATTATTAAATAAAAGATGGCCACAATCGCTTTCGCCATGAGAGACAATTGACGAACATAATTCATTTGTTGGACTCAGACATCGTGGTCACTCAGCCCCGTCTACTTTGGTGTGTGTGTGTGTCAAATTTTCTCTGATAACCTGTGTTATTGTGATGGCAGTACTGATGTGTGCATTTGTAATTAAAGTGGGGAATGGGAAATTGGCAACCGAGGCTTTAAGTTAGGAACTCTCCCGGTATTTACCTGCAGTGGAAGTGGAAAACCACGGAAAACCACATCCCAGATTGTTGAGATGGGAATCGAACCTTGTATCAAATAAAAAGCAGGAAATGTAGCGGGACACATTTTGAGACAATGGGAGGAAGAGTATTTGGAATGCAGATGGTGGATGGATATGAGAGCAGATATGTGGCAAAGGGGACAGAAGACAAAGTCTAGGACTGAGGAAGGTGGAAGGGACTTGCCAGAAATGCTGATTCTGTCTGAATGGGAAAAGGCAGATTAAAGAAGAAAAAGGAGACTTCACTGCAAATACTTATTTACATTGGCTGTACAGTATTAAGTTAATAGGTACATTATGTTCTGTTTGTGATGTGCTGAATTATAGTGAAGTCTTTGACGACTTCAACGTTCCACCCGTTAAAATAACAATCACCACAACCACCGTCCTTGTTTTGAGTGCTTGGATTTTAACATCCATCCCTGTGTGTGTATATAGGCTAGACCTAGAAAAAATAACATACAACGGAGTCTTGAAGGAGACGGTACTGGTTTGCTACTTGCTTTCGTCAGCTGTAAAAATGCAGACATTGTTCCCTGCTAGAAATATAGTGACTGAGGTTAAAATATTACAACTAGCCTATTGAAATTAAAGACTCCTTATTTAGGCCTACTGCAAAAAAAATCCATAATATTAGTACCGTACATTTTAAAAATAATATGTCCCACTCACCTATAATATAATCATATTCACAGTTAGGGCAGATATATTTGGGCATACTGCATATTTTTCCATCCAAGTAATTTTTAAATTGGCAAAGGCTGAGCAAGAAACCGAAGGACAGCAGGCCAACAGAATAAAGTGACGTATAACAAATATGAGACAGCATTCCCACGCAGTAAATAAAGACTCATTCCATCGGTGATATTTGCATTACTATTGCAACTGCACATCACATTATCAGCTGTAGTGTTTGGCTGTTGTTTATTTCCTTGTGGCATGTTTTTTAATTTGTTGCCAATTCCTGCAAAAGAAAACAATCATGACCAATTATGCTTCAGTAAAACTTTGGCACATAATGAACATCAAACCGACCAACAAAGCAATCTATCCTTGTATATTTTAGTACGAATTGATATAAATAAATATACAATGGTGATTCCAGGCTAGTTTAAATCTCTTCCTTTCTTGAATATGGCTGTCACGTTGACAATATCGGAAGATTATGTTGCCGACGTTGCCAACTTCACCTTTAGTACCAATCTAGGAACTGTTAATGTTTGTAACTTGTTTGCATTGCGAGGTGCAGGTGTTGAACTAAAGAAAGAGGAACACACGTGTTTCTGAATTGCGGGGTGTGTTTGTTAATATGGGGTCCCGTAAAAAATTAAAAGAAGCGTAAGTACAACAGAATTTTATAGCATAATATGTAGCATTGTGTAATGGAAATGTGTTGTGAGATAAGCCCTAACATAAAGTTAACCTAAAATTAATGACGCTATGAATTTTTTTCAGATATGAAGTTGATGTGAAGTATGGTGCATTTTTCACAGGAGGAAATGTTGAGGTAATTGTATTGTATTAAATTAAAGCAGTTATTGGGGGAGGAAAATTTTGGAGGGCATCGACTAGGCCAATCTTACCGGTATTTTTTTTATTAAAAAAATGTTATTTAATTGTTTCTACAGAAAATTAAATCATTATGTGGTTGAATGTAACTACTCATACAGTAATATCCACCTGGAACTTAATTCTTTGTTTTCACTAACAAAAACCAGTACATTCGTACGAGGAACACCTCCTGGATTGTAGCATTTGCAGTCTGCATTTTATGAATGAACACTGACAAGAGATCATGACAGTCCCATGAGCCAAACTTGTTGGATATGTGCCAACAAGGGGAAGTGGAAAATTATAGAAAGGAGCCCGGCACAAGTAAATGGAAGCAATGCCGAGCTCAAATATGGTCCTGTCATACTACTGTACGGTATTTGTGAGCCACTAGGGGAAGATTTAAAGGATGAGAACGAAGTGTAATTAAATATCGATTATGTAGTGACAAGAGAGTAACTTACTGACACATATGACTGTAGATAGTGATAAGGCTGAGGTGAGCTTAGTGCTGCCACCACCACAATTTATATAAAAATATGGAACAATGCATGTGTTGTCATCAATCATGACATGAGTAATCTCCTAAAGAGTGAGACTATCCTGACGTAGTGATATTCTGTTCGGGTTGCTGTAGAGTCTTGAGTTGTTATTTTATAAACAAATCCAGCTGCCCTACACAGCATTCATGCAATAAACATAACTTCTGAAGTGCCCTACTCTGCCAAATCTCACAGCAGGACTTGATGGCTCTAGAAATAAAAGACTGTGAAGCCAGTTTATAGAAATTTTCAATTTGGAGTAACATGATTGTATGTTCACTTTAATTGATGTTTCATTTAGGAACTCTGAATTCATTTTCATGAGTCCCATGCACTTGCAAGTCTGTAGATTTTTTCTAATAACCTGTGTTACTGTGGTGTCTGTAGTAGTGTTTGTTTTTGTATTTAACACTGGGATTGGGTTCAAGGTGGCCTTGGATTTAAGTTAAGATTCCTCCTGTCAGAGTAGAAGTGGGAAATCACGGGAATCTACTCTGTTTCTCAGCACCACAGTCACATTTTGATGACCGTACTATTCCCCACTTGTGGGGAGCATCTGCTAATCTTCCATGGCCAGTGCGGATACGATTGAGGGCTGTCCACACAGAGCGAGGTTGATCAAATCCTGGTGGCTTTTCCAGGATACAGGGCGTGCTACGACATCGTTCAGGGCAGTGTTGTTGCCAATTTTGGCTCCATGAGAGACGAATGTCGAACTTCTCTTCTGACAAAATTCTGGCTGTGGAAATAGCAGGGTTCCTTGATCGGAACCGTTTTCGCTCCGCATAGGCTACGTCATACAGTGAGAGCCTTCCCTATAGAGTGGGGCCTTGCCGCCGTCAGAGTGGTGAAGAATTTAGAATTACGAATAGATTTCCTTGGGTCTAGATGACGTGTATAATTAGTACCGGTGTCTTAAATAAACATATATTGAGTTCCTTTCAACATAATACAGCAGTTTATAGCTTATACCAAGTAGAGTCTACCAGTATAAGTGGTCACTCCATATCAAGTGCCAACGGTCCCTTCGGAGGGTCGACGAGGGTGTAGAGATAAAGGGAACTCTTGCCCCTGGGGCGTGAAAATGCCCTAAAGGCAGATGAGCTACTAGATGGCCAATTGCATAGAATGGAGAAGGCAACAGGAAACCACTCATTAAAGATCTATTGGATATCCCAAGTATCAGCAGCTCAATATGATGATTGATGCTTCTGCAGTTAAAATTAGTCCTCTGTTTGGATCTCTGGAGGCAGACAGCTAAGGAATTCAATGTAGGAAATTGTCATAAACAGAGAGGAATCGGTACTTGGGATGTAAGGTCATTTATGAGGCTTCGCTGGCGTAGTTGGTAGCATGCTGAACTGCTATGCCCAAGATCGTTGGTTCAAACCAGGCCGAAGCCGTCGGATTTTTAAGGGCGTTAAAATCCTTCAGTATGCCTTCCTTTGGAGGGGAAGTAAAGCCAGCGGGCCCATGTCATAGATTTATGGCATGCAAAAGAACCTACCACTACAATTGGTAGTGTGTAGCCAAATTTTGTTGTTATATTTGATTAGAAACGCTCTATCAAGTTCCAACATTCGCCGCTAGGTGTCAGTGACAGTGGCATCTGGTAGTCATAGTTAGAACTACTTGAAATTGAACTTGCTGGGAGCCTACGGGCGTTCAATTAAAATACCCTGCTATGGCCAACAAAAAAAAGTCAACCCCTGGCACTATCCAGCCCATGACGGGCTAAGGCCGACCAAGCGACCGCTGCCCAGCCATTTGGCCTGCAGATATTGGGGTGACGCGTGATCAGCGCGTCGGGTCCCCTCGGCCGTTAATCTTGGTATTCGTGATCGGGGCGCTGTCTCACTGTCAGACAGCTACTCAATTGTCCTCACGAGGCTGAGTGCACCCCGTTCCAACCCTCACGTCAGTTTTAAAATTCCTGACGGAGCCAGGGATCGAACCTGGGGCCTCCGTGCGAGAGGCAGGCACGCTACCCCAACACCACGGGGCCGGCATCCCTGCTATGGCCATTGGCTGTAATTAATATATAATTAATGCAAATGGGGAAATTAAAAACCTGATTGAGAGATTGAATATAGATGTTCTGGGTGTAGCAGAAATTAGATGGTACAAAATGTAGATTATGGTATCTGGAGTGGAAATTATCGGGTCATAATTAAGTACAAACTTCTTCTTCTTCTTCATTTCCAGTTTCCAGTGTTCTGGGTCGGGGTGTGAATCAAGGACCTCCATAATTTTCTGTCTCTCCACCACTCTCTTCCTTCTTCTAGTATATCTTCTATTTTTACCCCTCTCTTCTCTATGCTCTCCCTCACTGTATCCATACACCTCTTCCTAGGCCTTCCCCGTTGCTTCTTTCCTGTTACTTTCTCTGTAAATACTCGCTTTGGGACTCTGTCTTCACCCATTCGCATCATGTGTCCGTACCATTTCAGCTTACTGATCTCTATCTTGTCTTGTAGCTTTGGGAATCCAGTTCTTTCCCTAATTTCTATGTTTCTGATTTTGTCTCTTCGTGTCTTTCCAATTATTCCTCTAAGAAACTTCATCTCGGCTGCCTGGACTCTGCTTTCATCCCGTTTTGTTGTTGTCCATGTGCCTGCTGCATATGTCAATATAGGTGTGTAATATGTTGAGTACATGACTTTCTTACATTTCTCTGGAACATCCTGGTTCCACACCATACCTCTCACACACTGGTAAAACCCATTTGCTTGCTGGATTATCTTACCAATTTCCTCACTTATCTTTCCATCTTCTGTGATTATACTCCCTAAATATTTAAAACTTTTCACAACTTCTAATGTTTTCCCCACTTACTTCAATATTCCCCCTACCATCTCTCTTATTTCTCGTCATCACTACTGTCTTACTCTTCTCCACACTTATTTTCATTCCATACTCTTCTATCTCCTAGTTCCATACATCGACTTGTTCCTGTACTTCTGTTTCATCTTCTCCCCATATTACTATGTCATCAGCAAAGAGTAAGGCCTTAGTCTCTTTACTTCCCATATTCTGTTTCACTCGCTTATGGATTTCATCCATGACAGTGATGAAAAGTATAGGGGACAATACACTCCCTTGTCGGAGTCCTGTTTCTACATTAAACCAGTTTGTTTGCCCAACCCTGGTCTTCACACTACTTATACACTTCCTATACATAGCTTTTATCATTTCCACTTCTGCTCTGTCTACTTTCTTCTTTATCAATGCATCCCAAACCAGTTGTCTTGGTACACTGTCATATGCCTTCTCAATGTCTATAAATGTCATAACTAAATCCTTCCTGAATTCCCACCTTTTCTCCATCATGTTTCTTATGGTAAAAATTAGATCATAAGTTGATCTGTCTTTTCTAAATCCATGTTGTTCTTCCTCCATTTCCTTTTCCACTTTCATCCTCAGTCTACCCTCAAGTATCCTTTCAAATATCTTTGCTACATGCGGGATGAGGGTGATTCCTCTATAGTTGTTACATTCTTTCTTATCTCCTTTCTTGAATACTGGAATTATTAGCCCTTTACCCCAGTCTTCTGGTATTTCCTTGTTCTTCCATATCACTCGAAATAGTCTGTACAACCACTGCATCCCTACTGGTCCTGCTGCTTTTATCATCTTCACAGCTACCTCGTCCACTCCTGTTGCTTTACCACTCTTCATCTTCTTTGTGGCTCTTTCTATTTCTAACATTATTATATCATCATCTTGGGTTTCTTCAGTCATTTCTCTACCTTCTTCAACTTCCACTAATTCTTTGAATTTGATGTTCAGTAATTTATCAAAATATTCTGAGCCAGTCAACACGGCAATCTAAGCCGGCTCTGACTAGCGCTGATCGCGGCCGCCCGCACCCGGTCCAGCCGGCGGTCGACGCCCACTATCACACTTTTACCAAACATGTTCAATAATGTGTACTTACAGAGCACATAGGCGATGCTGAAAATGTCCTCCCTGTCTTGTAACACACACCTGACATCTTTTGATGGAAGAATGTCTGTCAACTCTTTTATTATTTACGGAGCCTGTTTCCTTGAATCGTTTAGCGAGCCTCCTAATTGTACTGGCATTAGGCACAGGTCTTCCTGGAAACTTGCTTCGAAATTTGCATCTTGTTTCAGAACAAGATTTTCTGCTTTTCATATACGAATTATGGATATACACACATTTGCACAATGTGAATTGGTGTCTAGACATGACCAACAATCACAGTAATCACAATACTCACTAAACGTGTAACACTAACGTCTAAGCTTTGCAAATACACGCCCATATGAATGACAAAACACGTGTAAACTAACGATAGGAGACAGCGGAGCACACCGGGTGCGCACGGCCGCGATCTTCGATAGTCACGGTAGCTTGCCGTGTTTACTGGCGCGCACACACATAATGACCCTGTATATACAGATCTTAGTTACATTAGAAAAGTGGTTGTTTGAGCAGCTGGTTGACATTCCACAATTTCAGATAAGTCACACATTAATAGTAGAGAAACACTGTTTTGTATGTTGTACAGAGAGTTTGTTTTATATGCGACGGGGATCCTCGCTTGTCCGCTCGCCCGCGTTGCGCGTCTGTCTCCCGCCAGGCACTTTGCCGATATGCGTCGCTTGCACGGCACTGAGTCATTGAGTATAGGAATTTGTACTTCAATGTGATCCTTGACCAATTGTTTGACGAACTGACTTACGGAGAGCGATTGTCAACTTATTTTCAACAAGATTCTGCCACTGCTCACACTGCAGCATCCATGACAGAATTGCGTCGCATTTTCCGTACTAGGATTATAAGTCGGAACATGTGGCCGCCGCGAAGCCCAGACTTATCACCATGTGACTTTTATCTGTGGTGGATGCTTAAAAATAGAGTTTATGTGAGAAACTCTCACACTATAAATGAATTTAAAAGCTATATTTCAGCTGAAATACAGTCAATCGGTGCTGAGGATCTTCAGAAAGTATTTCATAAAGAGGTGCCCGCGATGTGTAGCAGTGAATGGCGAACATTTTCAGCACCAGCTGTGAACTAGGTAAGTACAAATTCCTATACTCAATGACTCAGTGCCGCGCGAGCGCCGCATAACGGCAAAGTGCCTGGCGGGAGACAGACGCGCAACACGGGCGAGCGGGCAAGCGCGGGTCCCCGTCGCATATAAAACAAACTCTCTGTTGATCTAGCTTTTTACCATCATCACAGCGGAGTTCTGTAGGTCATTTCCGCATATTAGTTTACAATTCTACAGTAGTTTAGGGCTTATTGCTTAAGTGTATCACAGAAATAGATTATTTGATGGAGGGATTTTCATTTCTTAGTCTTGCAACATTTGAAATAAGTAGTTCTTTTTTCGGGTGCTTAACGCTTTAATATTTATCAGTAATAGTTGCCACATTTACTAATTTTTCTGATGGGTTTTTTGTTTTTAGAGAGCAGAGACTGTCTGTGGGTGTCATTGTAGGTTTGGTAGTGTTTTGTAGAGCTATTTTGTCTTGTATATTTGGATCTGAAGATGCATGCTTGATGAGCGAAACATGTCATCGCTTGAGTTTTCTCCCTCTTCTATAGTCCATAACAAATATTAATCACATGTAATTTTTCAGGTTATTTTTTTCACGTATTCCAGTGGTAATTGGAATTATATTGTGTTCAACTGAAAAGTAACAATATCAATAAAAGCTGTATTACGAAAAAGAAAACGGGAGAATAGGAAAGAATGGATAAGTCAAGATATTGTGAATATGATCAAGGAGAGAAGGAAATATATAAATGGAAAACACGAAGATGGAATGCAGAAATATAAGAGTATAAGTGCACTTTATCATTACTCTTCATTGTAGTGATGGATGATATTACGACCCGAGTGGTGCAAGTAATTCGTGAAAGAAAGATGAAAGTATTGGTGTTTGCAGACTATTTAATGATTTGGGGAAACAAGGAAATACAGAAACAGTAGGATGTATGGGAAGAAATAGTAGTCTCCATGGATATGGGATGAATTATTGCATAAATAAGAGTGAGATGATGATCACAACCAGGAAGAAGGAGGGAGTCACAAAGGGAATAACAATTGGTGGGGAACGATTGAGTAAAGTAGAGAGTTTCAAGTGTCTGGGAAGCATGATACAAGGAAATGGAAGATACGACAAAGAAATAAATGAGCGGGGGGAGATTAGCAGATTCATTCAGGAAGAGTGTTAGAAGCACGATATGGAGCAAGGATGTCCCTCAAAACAGCAAAAGGGTTATAACTTACAGGGTGTAACAAAAATGTACGGCACAAATTGCAGGACACATTCCTCACACGTACCAGCATACCACATGCAACTCTTTCTCACAGGAAATGTTCAATATGCCCTACGTGCGCATTGATACATTCATCAACCCACCGTTGTAGTGAATCTCGGATGTGCTGATGTATCCCTCGAGTACTACAGCGTATGGTTTCGTAGCCTTCCATAATACGAGCACGGAGACTGAACATCTTGTACTGGGGTTCGATACACAAGAACTTTCAAATGCCCTCACAAATCAAGTACAGTGATTTTAGGTCCGGAGAGCGTGGAGGCCAGGCAATTGGTCCACCTCTACCTATCCATTTGTCACCAAATCTGTTATTTAGAAGCCGACAGACATGAGCATTAAAATGAGGAGGTGCTCCATTGTGCATGAAGTACATGTTTTGTCGCACAGCTAAAGGCACATCTGCTAAGTCGCATGGCAACGGGGCCATGTAAAACAAACCACTGGCGGTGTACCTACGACAATAACAACGTAACCAAGAGTGCATGTTCCCCACGATTCTAACGTTCTGTTCTTGTGTGATTCCCATGCGTAATGAGTTAGAGACAATGAGGTGTAACATGGAAACAAAGTGTTTCCGGACCCATGTTCATATAACATAATTTCTTCATCTACGTGTGAGGAATGTGTCCTGCAACGTGTGCCGTACATTTTTGTTACACCCTGTATAACCCACATACTGTGTTTCAATTCTGATGTTCACCTCCGAAACCTGGGTTGTGAAAGAAGGGAGAGAAGCAAAATACAGGCTAGTGAGATGAAATTTTTGAATAACAGTATTGGAGTGATAAAAATTGACAGGTTAAGAAATGAGTAGATCAAAGAATTAGTCAAGGAAGCATTACAGGATAAGATAGTGGAATCAAGGTACATGGTATGGACATGTTATGTGAATGCAGGAGAAGAGGATACCTAGGAAGATACATGAAATTGAAGTTGAAGGGGGAAAAACAAAGTGGAGACCAAGAGACAAGTGGCTGAAAGGTGTGGAGGACTGTGTGCAAATAAAAGGAGAAGACTGGTCCAAGGTGGAGATGGAGAGATGGGAAGACAAAAGATGATGGAGAGACTCACGTTCCAAACAGACCTGGCCAGTGGCTGGAAACTGTGCAAGATGAAGAAGAAGAAGAAGACTATTATTAATTCTGAATGAGAGCCGATCGTGATTTTGCTGCATGTATTGGCTCTCTTAAGAGTCTGAAATGCCTTTTAAGAGCTGCTAAAAATTTGTATGTATTGTTTCATTTCCTGGCTCAGACTGAAGTGTTGAGAAATATATATTTTTTAAAATGAATATTGAGTGCTCATATGAAAGTAATACTACTTGTTCGCATTTGCGAAGGCTACAAAGCCCGTAAATATTAATTTAATTTTTTCATATCTTTCGAGAGAAAAAGCAAGAATTCGAGACTTCATTTTGTTCCTTCATACCTAAAAATGTGACATGTGTTCCACGTGTTTACGTAATTTTGTCTTAATCTATATATGCTTTTTTCCTAAACTACTTTTTATATTATTTGTTATGTATTCAGATATACACGGTGGTAAAATGTTTCCTTTAGTGTTGTTGCAGTGACATTCCACATTCCATTCATTGATCAGAATGGCAGCCATTATTTTCTCTGCCTCGCGCTCATTGGTCGACCGTCTCGCTGGCCAATCACCGTACTTCTTCTCATCAAATAGTCCAGAATCTCTTCCTGCCGCTATATAACAGCTGGGATCTCCGTCCTCTCTACGAATACTCCGAATACTTCAGATACCTTGAGTTTCAAGCTACGGACTTCGTCAATGGCACATCGCCGTAACTGCGACACATCTCGTCATACGAATACTACGTCTGCCGACAACCAATCACTTCGTCAAGGCATGTCGCCTCTCCAGAGACATTTTTCGTCGCTAGCATTCTGACATGTTTGCTGGAACCTTCACTCTTTTCTGCTGTTTTTTAATATCTTGGGCTGAGCCCCCAAGTACTAACCCAATCCGTGACAGAGTTAGCAGAGACTGGGTGTTATGCTAAATTCAAACCAATTAAATTGCTACCTTCTACAAACTGTTGAAGTTATTTACATCATTAATATTTGAGATTGTTCTCCTGTTAAATATAAACAATTTAGACTGTTACTTCTTACAAATTGTTTGAATTGTTATGGAAATCTTTCAAAGATTTATGGGTTTATCCCCTTGTTTAAAAATATTTATTTTGTAATAAATTTTCAAACTGTTCAAGCAACTTGTTCTCTTAATTCACAATTGCTTTGTTTACCCTCGATGCTGAAACCTATTAATTTTTCATAAAGTTCAACCTCGTAGTTCCATCCCTTAAAACAACAATAACTAACTAACCTTAACTCAAACCATCTCTTTTAGTTCTCTCCGATACGGGAGGTCTTAAATCGACCGATCCTTACCACTACTTCTTCGATCCAACTTAAAACACATGACATGTATCAAATTTCATAATTACGTGAAAAACTTTTCTGTCCTCTTTTTACTGAATTACCTCCCTTTTCCATAATTTGGTTCTCCTAAATCACTTCAGCACCTAGTCATCCTGCACATAACAGGTTAAGTGAGGCTGTGTAACACCAATGCTTTCAACTGTTCAGGGTAAATGTTAATTCTCGTTCAATCAATCTGTCCTGATAAAAGGGCATAAAGGAGAGATGGGGAGGCGGGCGGAAGAATGTTTTTGTATCCAAGTCTTCTTTGGCTAACTGTACATTTGTCCAATAGTATTTGCTTTATCTCATGCCTCACATTGAATATCACTGTCTTATAGTGCTTGGTATAAACAAGTGTATGTGATCAGTTGGTGTATTGTCTGCAGTGGACGTGTGATGGTTCCCAGCTCCTCTGTCAGTGTGGCAGCACTGTCAATGTTCTGGACGTGGAGCTTGGTAAAGTGACATCTACTCTCAGCCAGACTGATAGTGAATCCGAAGAAGATGTTATCAACACTTTTGCTCTCAGCCCTGACAACGAGCAACTTGTTACCAGTCACAAGAGTGGGCTCCTCAAACTTTGGCGTTGGAAAGGTCAGTTTGATTACCTGTGCCCCTGCAATACAGTGTAACCAGCTGGGCTATCCTTACGGTGACCCTGTTTTTGGCAGTCGAAATCGGGCCGTGTGGCGGGCGGGCCGGCCACTGTGTGTAGCAGCCTGTCGAGCAAAGGTGCTGTCGCTAGCAGCAGCATAGCGCCACTGATCATCATTACTTACATGTGTTTCAGAGTAGTTGCTGGAAATGCTGTTGTTCTTCCTCTAGACACGCGTTGCACCGACGTAAGAAGTTTTGGTACACTCACTGTAATTCATCCTGACTGATATTTTGCATCAGTACTGTTATTCCATTCTTGAGAGCCTCCAGAGTATGTGGATTGTTTCTGTATACCTTTTGTTTGAGATTCTCCCACAAGTAAAATTCGCACAGTGCTGAAAACTTACAAACACAGTTACTGTAAGACTTCTTGAGAAGATAAGTTTCCACTAGGAAAATTTGTTCTTTTATTTTATACCTAACCATGTTCATGGGATATGAGATAGGCTACAGTACTTCACCGCAAGTCTTAACTCTCTCAATTAATGTATCTTGCCAGCTGCGCATGTAATCAATGCTATGACAGCATCCAGGGCTTCCCAACCCATTGTTTTGTATTCGGTACATGTTAGACATTTGACCGTGACTCATCTTGATCCGCACACCGCGCGGCCAGGGCCGTATTTCTAAGTAGGCTAAGTAGGCTGCAGCCTAGAGCGGCAAATTTTCAGGGTCGGCAGTTTGGCAATTTATTCAAAAGTTGAAATGAAGTACACTGACCGGCAAAAAAAGTGGAACACTTTAATTTTTTATGTAATTTCTTAATTTATTCCACTAAAATGTATCGGGTTTCCAATATTTGCATTATTCATGTAAATTTAGATGGTTGGCAACAGAAAATACCGAATCATGTTTTACAACACGCTTTAACTCACAAATTTCGTTACATTTTGCAAATCTTACAATTTTCTATTTTTTAGTAATGCTCTTTTGGGCTGGTGTTTATCAAACGTATTGCCAAACAAAACAGTATTAATGTTTGCACTGCACTGCAAGAGAACACTGGTCTCTAAAAACGGGTGTTTCCACCTTTAGCGTCTATGACAGCTTGTAAACGCTCAGGCATACTGTTCACAACTCGTCGAATGGCATCTGCCGGATGCGATCCCATTCCTCCAGCAGCGATGTTCTCAGTTGTGCCAAGGTGGTGTGGTCATGCTGTCTGACGTTCCTTCCAAGCGTATCCCATACATGTTCGATGGGGTTCAAGTCAGGACTACGAGCTGGCCAGTCCAGGGTTTGAATCACCACTTCCTGCAGATATTGTACAACACAGCGAGCAGTATGAGGGCGGGCATTATCCTGCATCAGCATGAAATTCTGACCAATGAAAGGCGCAAAGGGCATCACATGGTTCATCAGGATCTCTTCGATGTACCTTTGGGAATTGAGCGTCCCGTGATCGATGCACACCAACTCAGTGCGGGCCATAACGTTGATGCCACCCCACACCATAACCGAGCCACCTCCAAATGGAGTCTTGGAGGAGAAAGCAACAGGGCTGTACCTCTCCCCGCGCCTTCTCCACACTCTTTCTCTTCCATCAGGAGATCTAAGGTTAAAGCGACTCTCGTCAGTGAAGAGAACACAGGCCCACTGCTCGTTGGTCCATCCCAGATGCTGCCTTGCGAAGCGAAGACGCGCCTCTCTGTGATGCCGTTCGAGTGCGGGTCCACGTGCAGGTCTCCTGGACGAAAGATGAGCTTCTTCAAACCTTCTTCTTACTGTTCGCTCACTCACTCTCACATTTCTGACATTTTCCAGTTGATTTCGTGCCTGAACTGCTGTGGTATGCCGATCACGCAGAACTTGGAGGGTGAGAAATCTGTCATCCCTGGCACTTGTGCTTCTTCTACGGCCTGACCCTCGTCTCCTGTCGTATGTTCGGAGCTCTCTGTAACGTTGCACTGCACGATGTTTGCTACCGAGAGATGATCCAATGACCTCAGCAACATAACGGAAGCTGCGGCCATCCTCCACCAATGCAACTGCCTGTGCAGCTTCTTCACGGCTAAGAGGCATGTTTTAGTGTGAACTGCAAATGGATAACTTGCTAAAATGTGTGACAATGGTTCACACGTGTTCAACAAGTGCCAGTTGCTATCCCTAGAACAACAATAAGTGAGCGGCAACACTCATAAACCTTAAACGCTTCCAGTCCGCTTCCCGCCATAAAACCATTAAGATAGGCTCATCGAGGATTGGGGGTAATTGGTGGTAATAAACCACCCTAAGAAATGTCATATTATCAATTTCTATTCACGGATGTTTCAGATGTTTGTTCTAATGCACGAAAAGCTTTTAAAATGTGATCAAATATTTTTCAAGGCTAGATTTATTCTATTTATATTACTTTTTTTAACTGTTCCACTTTTTTTGCCGGTCAGTGTATTTCAGACGTTAGTAATATTTTCCGTACGAATTTAAGAATATGTTACTTAAAAATATGTTTTAGTCCTTCTACATAGCCTACTCTCTAAAACTATAACATAATACAACTTTCATATGAAGACATTATTAACGAGTTTGCCATTAAGAAATCTCGTAAGAAAGCTATGTAAATTTGAACATCAAAATTACGTGGGTTGAGTTGTTTTAGAGAAGTTTGTATATTTTTCAACAAATAAACTAGTAATTAACTACATTTTGTGTAATTTCATTTCACCGTGTAGGACAACTTAATTCAAATTGAACACAATTCTTCAATTACACAAAAGATAGTCATTAGCATTATAATATAAGAATTTGTGTAAAATAGTGATCGTTGATCTCCAAGAACAAATTAATTAATGAAGTTGGAAACCCATTTCATTTTTAATGAATCTTAAAAGATGTAAAAAAAAAGTACATAACTAATTTCATTATATAATTTACTATGTAAAGCATTAAAATAATTGTAGTTTTATCTAAACTAAATGTACTTTATGTTTAAAAAAGTTGAAAACGCCAATGCACTCTATCCCTTTGTTGTATACAACAAATGTATTAAGCAAATATGAACTATAGAGGGGGGCGGCAAATGGACTTTAGCCTATAGCCAATATACTCTTAAATCCGGCCCTGCGCACAGCCTGTGCAAGGTTCCATCCTTTAGAGCAGGACCTCACTTGACATGATCAGGACTCAAACCTGGAACCTTAGGTTTTCCGGATCAATGATCTCACCACTGAACTATAGCGGTCAGTGACTTCTTTTTCTGCTTGGTTATGGTATATTGCTGGGATGGCCATGCTGTCTAACCAATTACTAGGGACCGGAAAAAATCGCATTTGCGATAAATGCGATTTTTTGTAATATGTGTTAAAACCATTTTTTAAATAGTTTTAAGGTGTTCTGAAGCACTGTGGTACCTAAATTCAAAATGCGACAAAATGCTAATTTTGACCAAAATGTGAAATTAGCACAAATATGCGATTTTGGTGCGAATTCTGCGAAAATTTGTTATTTTAGTGGCGAAAACCACATATTTCGGCGAAATCATGAGAAATACTGCAAATATGACGCATATCTTTTTCAACCACTCTAATCGATATACCGTATTTGCTCGCGTATATCTCGCCCCCGCGTATATCTCGCACCCCATGTTTTTAATTGAAATTTCAGGGGGAAAAAGTACTCGCATTCATTACTGACACCGTCATATAAGTGACCGTAATAACCTTCAGGTAGAAACACGTTCGATTTAGCGCGCCACAACAGTCGTCATTGTCCAAGAACTTACCCGAAGCGATACTAACAGGAAGAGCGAGCAACAACGAGTTGATCCGAACTTCAATACGAGCCGATTAAGGATCGAGGCGCCGCGTGCAAGCATACGGCGCTGCGTGAGTGTTAGCACGCTGTACATCGTTCGCCACGTCTTCGGCCAAGATTGGCTAAATTTGCCGCCTTGAGACACGTTCGAATTAGCGATTAGCACGCCACAACAGTTGTGCAAGTAGGCCTACTGTTACATCGCAGAGAAACGCAGTTCAGTCTTCTCGAATCTCAATGATTTCGTCTTTACGCATTGCGTTGCATCAGAGCTCGGCCGCGTGCAAGCATACGGCGCAGCGTAAGTGTTAGCACGCTGTACATCGTTCGCCGCGTCTTCGGCCACGGTTGGCTAAATTCGCCACCTCGACACACGTTCGAATTAGCGATTAGCGCGCCACAACAGTTGCGCAAATAGGCCTACTGTTACATCGCAGGGAAACGGAGTTCAGTCTTCTCGAATCTCAATGATTTCGTCTTTACGCATTGCGTCGCATCAGAGCTCGGCCGCGTGCAAGCATACGGCGCAGCGTGAGTGTTAGTACGCTGTGCATCGTTCGCCGCGTCTTCGGCCACGGTTGGCTAAATTCGCCGCCTTGAGATACGTTCGAATTAGCGATTAGCGCGCCACAACAGTTGCGCAAGTAGGCCTACTGTTACATCGCAGGGAAACGCAGTTCAGTCTTCTCGAATCTCAATGATTTCGTCTTTACGCATTGCGTCGCTTCAGAACTCGGCCGCGTGCAAGCATACGGCGCAGCGTGAGTGTTAGCACGCTGTACATTGTTCGCCGCGTCTTCGGCCACAGTTGGCTAAATGCAATTCAAACCCAGATGAAAGAAAGTGAAAAATGTGATATCATGCTTGCATTAACTGCAGTTCAGACAGAGTTCAGCATATTTGTAAATACTGTTTTGTGGACCCCAACGAACAATGTTGATAGCGAGCGTGTGTTGTCCCATTACAACACAGTGGTTACAGACAGACGGTACAATTTGAAAGAAAGCAATGCTGAACTACTGACAATGCTTTTGTTTGAGGACTATAACTGCACTTCATAACCATGAAGTCGTTAAAATAATATTACAATGTGATGATTTTTAACTTTGTAAATAGATGCTAATTTTGAAGAAAATAGATGCTAATTTTGAAGAAAATAGATGCTAATTTTGAAACAAATAGATGCTAATTTTTCCGGTCCCTACCAATTACTCTATTAGGTTTTGTAGCTGTTAGGTCGTGTTGTGAACAAGAAGTGCAAGCCATATGAATGGTAATCAGAGACTTGGTATGATCAGGACTTGAATTTGGAACCTTAGGATTTCTGGATCGATGCTCTCCCCCATAGAGCAGTCAGCTGGCATTTGAGGGTGTGCAAATGCAAGGGAGCCATGTCAGTAGATTTACTGGCAAATTAAAGATCCCCTTTGCGGTATGTGCGTTCATTCTCAAAGATTTGCTCAGGTGCAATTGGTGTTATTAATGCATTCTGTCCTTATCAGTTTAGTAAGCTGCACTAGAACACACACTATACAGAATACCGTATTTACTCGAATACGACCCGCCCTTGAATAAGACCCGCACCCTGATTTTGAAGAACAAAATAAATAAAAAATACTCAAAACTATTTACAATCTTTACTAAATAAACAAAATAGCATTTCTACAAAATAGTTTCCAACAGTTCTGAAGTCGTCCTAAAATAACACAGAAACAATTAAAAATACAAATAAAAGACACAAACACTTCATTCATCGTCATCAGAAGTACCAACTTCGGAACTTTTTTCACCATCACTTTCCCACAAAATGTCGTCATCACTGCCATCCATAGCATTGGAAATACTACATTTCTTGAAGCTCTTCCGTATGAGATCTCCCGAGATAAGATTCCATGCCGTCAAAATCCACGAACAGAGCAGCTGAACTTCCGGGTGCTGAATACGACCAGTTGGGGTTAGTGTGTGCTTATCGGCCGCCATCCACTCCGTATACAGCTGTTTCAAGGCTGCTTTGAACGGTCGGTTCATGCTGACATCCAGTGGCTGTAGCATAGACGTCATCCCACCCGGGATGATTGCTAGGTCGGTTTTCCCATCCTTGACGAATTTCTTCACAGCGTCTGTTGTATGGCCGCGGTAACTGTCCAGAACAAGCAAGCTCTTTCGTCGTAATAAAGCACCAGGGCGACGTTGCCAAACACACTTTAACCAGTCTTCCACCAGTGAACTGTCCATCCAACCAGAGTCCTGAGTTCTAACGATAACACCAGTGGGTATATTTTTTGGAAGAGTCTTTCGCTTGAAAACAACGTACGGCGGAAGTTTTTTCCGTCAGCGAGTATACACAACATTACCGTGCACCGTTGTTTCTCATTACCACCTGTTCTGATAGTCACACTTTTAGATCCCTTAACATTCACAGTACTGTCCAGTGGCATTTCAAAGTAGACTGGCGTCTGATCTGCATTACCAATTTGGGAAAGCAAATATGAATTTTCCTTCCGCAACTTAATTATGTGACGCTGAAAGGAAAGTAACTTTTCTTCATAGGCACCAGGAAGACGCTGCGAAATTGAGGTACGCCTTCGTATGCTCAACCCATTTCTTTTATAAACATTTTGAATCCATTCTCGGCTTGCTTTAAACCCTACCGTAGAAAGTTCCTTCGCGATCTGTAATGCCTTTAATTGACACATTTCGGTCGACACCCCATTTCCCAATTCCCGCCTTTCTGTTACGTATTTATAAAGTTGTTTTTCAATTTCCGGAAACTGTACACTCAGTCCGCGGAAAGCTCTACGAGCACCACTACTTGTTAGCAACACGTTTTTCTTCTTTCTCCAATCTCGAATACATGACTCGTCAATATCATATTTCCTACCGGCGGCACGATTTCCAATAATTTCAGCTTCCCTCACAACTTTCAGCTTCTCACTCACAGTAAACGACCGCAAACGCTTCGTAGAACTCATGTTTACACTCTGAAAACGTGCGCTAGACAGTATGACGCCGCCTGCTTACGGAAAAACAAAGTGATAGCCGGAAGAAGGCTAGCACCATCTAGCGGATACTCGCAACACCCGATATCGCGTATGGCGGGCAATTTCAATCTTTAAAATCAGGATGACTCAAATAAGACCCGCACCCCAATTTTTCACGTCCGATTTTGTTTAAAAATGTGCAGGTGGTATTCGAGTATATACGGTATTATAGTGCTCATGAACTTGACTGTCATGATATGTGTGTCTGCATCTGAAAAGGTACCAATTCCAGGATCTGGAAACTGACAAATTTATTTACCATGCATATTTTCATTCTTATGACTCAAAACTAATGCAGACTGGATCAGAAACACCAACATTCAAAATTAAAGCAATTAAGTTGATTTTTCTAACATATTTTTAAAGTTTTAGATTGTAATTTCTAAGTTTATTTTTCTAGATGATAGACAATCTTAAATTCCAGAAACATTGAACTACGTAGGTGCATGTTTATAGATCCCAGAAATGGTGTTAACATGATACTTGACACATATATTACTACTGCTTCAGATGGAGTGTTGGTCAAGTCTTGGAAGAGTGTTCACAAAGGTCCGGTGGCCAGTTTGGCTCTGAGCCCATCAGGAGTGCAGCTCGTGAGTGGAGGGACTGACGGTGGAGTACGATTATGGGACTTGGAGCGACAGACTTGCACTTCTAGCCTACGAGGAGCTGCAGGAGTTGTCAAGTAAGGAATTGTTGGTCTACTTGAATAATGCATTGATTGAGAGTTTTACAACCGAGCATGGCCTATCTCCGCATTTTGGAGTCGAGTGTGTTCTAGATCTGCCATCCTCGAGATGGTTTTCCCTGGTTTCCCTGTTTCGTTGTTGTTCGAGTCTTCAGTCTTTTGACTGGTTTGATGCAGCTCTCCATGGCTCCCTGTCCTGAGCTAATCCTTTCATCTTTACATAGTTACCACACCCTACATCCGAGGCAATCTGTTTAACATATTCTAACCTTGGTCTACCCCTACAGTTCTTGTCCTCCACCCTTCTTTCCATAACTAAGCTTGCTATTCCTGGGTGTCTTAGTATGTGTCCTACCAACCTATCTCTTCTCTTCATTAGCAGTCGCCAGAAACATCTCTCCTCTCCCACTCATCTTAATATCTCTTCGTTTGTCACCCTATCTACCCATCTGATCTTCATCATTCTCCTGTAACACCACATTTCAAATGCCTCAATTTTCTTCTTTTCTGCTGCACCAATAGTCCAAGTTTCACTTCCATAGAGTGCCACGCTCCAGTCAAAGGCTTTCAAAAATGACTTCCTAATACCTAAATCTATATTCGATGTCAACAGATTCCTTTTCTGTAGAAATGCTTTCCCTGTTTCAAGTCCAGGAAAATGCTGGTTTGGGTACTGTTTGATCATGTCTGCTTCATTCTAACTCTGTGACCATTTATATTCATTAAAGCCAGATGACATTAAGCCACCATCACTACCAGACCTTTAACAGCCCTGAATATGAGACATGATAAGTTGTACTCCTTTATGTCAATAATAAAAACAATTTGTTGTTGTTGTTGTTGTTGTTGTTTGAGTCTTCAGTCTTTTGACTGGTTTGATGCAGCTCTCCATGCCTCCCTGTCCTGAGCTAATCGTTTCATCTCTACATAGCTACCACACCCTACATCCGAGGCAATCTGTTTAACATATTCTAACCTTGGCCTACCCCTACAGTTCTTGTCCTCGACCCTTCCATCCATAACTAAGCTTGCTATTCCTGGGTGTCTTAGTATGTGTCCTACCAACCTATCTCTTCTCTTCATTAGCAGTCGCCAGAAACATCTCTCCTCTCCCACTCGCCTTAATACCTCTTCGTTTGTAACCCTATCTACCCATCTGATCTTCATCATTCTCCTGTAACACCACATTTCAAATGCCTCAATTCTCCTCTTTTCTGCTGCACCAATAGTCCAAGTTTCACTTCCATAGAGCGCCACGCTCCAGACAAAGGCTTTCAAAAATGACTTCCTAATACCTAAATCTATATTCGATGTCAACAGATTCCTTTTTTGTAGAAAGGCTTTCCTTGCCTGAGCCAACCTACTTTTTATATCCTCTTTGCTTCGTCCATCACTGGTTATTCTGCTTCCTAAGTAACAGAAGTCTCCTACTTCCTTCAGCTTTTCACCTGCCAATTTGATCTCCATAGAGGTTTCTGATTTATTTCGGCTGCATTCCAGTATTTTTGTTTTACATTTATTAATTTTCATCATGAAGTCCTTCCGTAAGACGGAATCCATACCATTCAAAAACTCATTCAAATCCTCAGGCTTGTCGGCCAAGATGACGATATCATCAGCAAATCTCAGAGTTGAAATTATTTCTCCTTGAATCTTCACTCCCACTTTAAATTTTTCTCCAATTTCCTTCATTGCTTGTTCAATGTAAAGATTGAAAAGTATGGGTGATAAGTTGCAGCCTTGCCTTACACCTTCCATAATACCAGCTTCTCGCTCATATCCTTCAGCTCGAATGACTGCTGTCTGGTTTCTGTATAGATTGTATATCACCCTCCTATCCCTGTACCTTATTCCAATAGATTTCAAAATGTCAAACAATTTAGTCCAATCAAAGTTATCAAAAGCCTTTTCTAAGTCTACAAATGCCATGAACGTTCTCTTATCTTTCCTTATTCTACCTTCCAAAATCAGCCTAAGACTTAGTACAGCTTCCCTTGTTCCTACATTTCTCCTGAAACCAAACTGGTCTTCACCCAACTCCGTTTCTATCTGGCTTTCAATTTAATTACAGTAATTTATTTTGTGTTTTGCAGAGACTTTAGGCTCCATTGGTAGTTGCTGTTTACATGTAGAAGTGGTACATGATTTCTCAAACTACTACTTTATCAAAGACTGAAATGAAGATCAGTGTGGAAAAGAGCATGGCACTGTTCATTTAAATATTTCTGCCAAAACTGCCAACCCATCTCGGCCATCTTAAAAATGGTTTTCCATTACTCCAGGCAAATGCCGGGATGTTTCCTAACTTAAGGCCATGGCCGCCTCTTTTCCAATCCTCATCTGAATTACAAATACACACACTAATACAGACTTCACAATAACACAGTTTATCAGACAAATTACACACACACCCAAGTACATGACTACGATGTCGCAAAGCCTCTAAATCAATCAACATCAAATAAAAGAACATAATTGCGCACACACATTTCTCAGAGCATACTTCAGATGTAGATTTTGACGTTGGTAGCATGTTATTTGCGTTTCACATAGCTGTTTGAATGTCCTGTATTGCTTGGTATAATGTGTTTCAGCATTGTTTGCTACAATCCTAATGCAGATGTAGGATTGGTGTTTGCTGCTGCAGATGATGCTGCAATTAGAGGATGGAAGACAGAAGATGGAGAGCTGCAAGTGATACTATCTGGACATTTCAGCAAAGTAACAGCCATAGTCTTTCACTGTGATACCAATCATCTTATAAGGTAAAAAACCATTTTTAAAAGAAAAATAGTGAATTGCCTTATTTCCAGGCATAATCTTTGCATATTTTTAGCCTAAAATTCGTAGTAAAGTAGGGTGTGGCGATGATGCAAAGACAAGTTCAAAGAATCTACAGTATTTTTAATTTTTTTAATACCGGTATATCATTATTTGCTTGATTTGTAATCCCTTTTATTTCAGTTACAAGCTCACTGTATAATTCCTGTATTTTCTCATTGTTAGCACCATGTGCATAACATCATGCATGGATATCTGTTACGATGTTTCCACGGAAGTGGCTGATGGCATGGCCTATAAAAGTTTTTCTGGGGTGTCACTTGCGTAAATTTTCACCAATAGCAGTCGGGCCTGTTTGCTCATGGGTAGAGGTGTTAGAAAGTGTTGTTATTTTTTTGAAGATTTGTTGATTTAAAATTCAAAAGGTGGTGTTTTGTGTTTTTATTATTTTTTCGGGGAATGACATGTTAAAATTTGGAAAGCGATAAGGTTTGTACAATAAGTGCATTTAAAAATATATACAATTAATAAAACAAAGTAAAAAACAAAACAGCAGGGTAAAACGTTAAACATGGCTATGGAAGAATGAGATAATACTTATATGGAAGTCACATTTTTATTTTACATTCACCATCTCTAAACACATTTCAGTGAATACCTTTTTCAGTTTTATCCAAATACTGCGGTGAAATCACTGGAAGTAGATCATGGTTAAAGTCTCAGCATTTGCAGCTGTCAATTTTCGCCTCCTATCACTTACTATGAGACTGTATTTCGAAAATGACCTTTCAGAATCCACATTTGAACAAGGATACCACACACACTTTAATGCAGCTGTTGCATAGTCTCGGTGAGCAGGCCTTAATCCCATGAGGATCTCTGGAACATTCACATTATCTTCATGACGCAGTTGGTTCTTGATTGCAGCCAGGTAAATGCTGTGAGCCTCTAAAAACTGTTGAGACTCCATCTTCGTAAGAAATGGGGCATTCTTCTTAAATTGGAGCAGTTCTGTGGGAGATACGTTCTTAGGTGCATGCCGAGGATCAAACAATGACCCGATGGCTTCTACAGTCTTCCTGGCTGGATCCGTGGTCCTTAAAGTCCTGACTTTCACTAGAGCTGACTGGGCAACACACGTAAGCTTGGACTTAACCTTTATCTGCATCTTTTGAGGAAGCTGTTCCAAGTTCTGGAGGATCGTATGATTGAACATTCCACCATCGCCTAATAGCTTGAGCTTTACCTCAAGGTCATCTAGCTTCCCAGCCAGTAAGTGAATTGTTGGGTACTTAGAGTTGTTGTTGTTTGAGTCTTCAGTCTTTTGACTGGTTTGATGCAGCTCTCCATGCCTCCCTGTCCTGAGCCAATCGTTTTCATCTCTACATAGCTACCACATCCTACATCAGAGGCTATCTGTTTAACATATTCTAACCTTGGTCTACCCCTACAGTTCTTGTCCTCGACCCTTCCTTCCATAACTAACAATGACCCGATGGCTTCTACAGTCTTCCTGGCTGGATCCGTGGTCCTTAAAGTCCTGACTTTCACTAGAGCTGACTGGGCAACACACGTAAGCTTGGACTTAACCTTTATCTGGGTGTCTTAGTATGTGTCCTACCAACCTATCTCTTCTCTTCATTAGCAGTCGCCAGAAACATCTCTCCTCTCCCACTCGCCTTAATACCTCTTCGTTTGTAACCCTATCTACCCATCTGATCTTCATCATTCTCCTGTAACACCACATTTCAAATGCTTCAATTCTCCTCTTTTCTGCTGCACCAATAGTCCAAGTTTCACTTCCATAGAGCGCCACGCTCCAGACAAAGGCTTTCAAAAGTGACTTCCTAATACCTAAACCTATATTCGATGTCAACAGATTCCTTTTTTGTAGAAAGGCTTTCCTTGCCTGAGCCAACCTACTTTTTATATCCTCTTTGCTTCGTCCATCACTGGTTATTCTGCTTCCTAAGTAACAGAAGTTTCCTACTTCCTTCAGCTTTTCACCTGCCAATTTGATCTCTATAGAGGTTTCTGATTTATTTCGGCTGCATTCCAGTATTTTTGTTTTACATTTATTAATTTTCATCATGAATTCCTTCCGTAAGACGGAATCCATACCATTCAAAAACTCATTCAAATCCTCAGGCTTGTCGGCCAAGATGACGATGTCATCAGCAAATCTCAGAGTTGAAATTATTTCTCCTTGAATCTTCACTCCCACTTTAAATTTTTCTCCAATTTCCTTCATTGCTTGTTCAATGTAAAGATTGAAAAGTATGGGTGATAAGTTGCAGCCTTGCCTTACACCTTTCTGAATACCAGCTTCTCTCTCATGTCCTTCAGCTCGAATGACTGCTGTCTGGTTTCTGTATAGATTGTATATCACCCTCCTATCCCTGTACTTTAGTCCAATAGATTTCAAAATGTCAAACAATTTAGTCCAATCAACGTTATCGAAAGCCTTTTCTAAGTCTACAAAAGCCATGAACGTTCTCATATCTTTCCTTATTCTACCTTCCAAAATCAGCCTAAGACTTAGTACAGCTTCCCTTGTTCCTACATTTCTCCTGAAACCAAACTGGTCTTCACCCAACTCCGTTTCTATCTGGCTTTCAATCCTCTTGTAAATTATTCTAGACAGGATCTTTGAAGCATGAGTAATCAAGCTGATTGTACGGTAATCCTCACATCTGTCAGCTCCCACTTTCTTTGGTATAGGGATGATAACATTCTTCTTGAAATCAGAGGGTACCTCACCTGTCTCATAAATCCTACACACGAAGTGAAATAACCTGATCAGACCTTCATCTCCTATGCAGCGTAGCAACTCAATCGGTATATCATCTATGCCTGGTGCTTTGTTCCGGCCTAAGTCCTCTAATGCTCTGTCAAATTCTGATCTCAATATTAAATCTCCTTTTGCATCCTCATCAATTTCCTCCTCCCTTTCCATTACATGATTCTCAATCTCCTTTCCCTTATACTTAGATCCCTCCAAGAAATTAAGCAAGTCCATAAGAGAGGCACCAACAACAGAAACATACAATGCTTGTAATTGTATAAATTGTATTGTTGAAGTCGATGCTTGTTGGAAAAATTTGACCCCAGAATTTGAATCTTCCAATGTTTTGAAAAATTCTACCAGATCTTCCACATGCGTGGCCATATACATTGCAGCCTTAAACCATGAATTCCATCTTGTACATACAGGCATTGGGAAAGCTAGAATTTCATTCTCTTTTTCTGTGTTTTCATATTTCTCCCTTAGAAATGCAACGTAATTGCTTTTTCTTTTTCGCGTATTTAAAAAGGCATTCTTTGTCTTTACTATAGACATGTTCAATTCGTCCAGCTCGTTTTCAAATACGCAGCCGATAAGATTGACTTTATGAGCCCAGCACTGGACATGACTTAATTCTTCAATCAATCCTTGAAGAGTAGTTACACATTTTGTCATGTAGCGTGCTGAGTCCGTAACTACTGCCACTACACGCTCCCGTTCAATTTCATAGGAATTCAAGGTGTCTAATATCGCATTGGAGCAATTTACGCTATTGGCAGAATCTAGAACAACAGAGGCAGCCAGATGGGTGTTCATTTCAGTTGATGGTACTGATGGACGAAAAAGAATGTTGAAAACACACCTACCATTCTTGTCAGTTGTTTCGTCACATAGCAGAAACACGTCTTTGTTTTTTATATCTTCCCTAATTTCTTCCCTCCTTCTTTCGCCAATCATGGGGGTGTATTTCTGACGAATCTGATTTGCTGATGGTAAATCTCCACTTCCGCGAACGTACTTATTAAACCAAGTACGGATAGCAGGATTGTCTAGTTTCTCTACTGGTATATTAGCTTTCACAAATGCAGTAGTAGTGTCCAAAATAAACTCTTCTTTCATATCCTTCATACGACTAGCATTTGATAATGTTTCTTTCAAGGTGGCCACTCTAGGAACACTAACTTCAAGACGCGAATTTTCTCGGCGTTTTGAATGCTTCTCCGATTTGCAATGTTTGTCTAATGCATCTTTCCTGCGATAATCTAACCGACAATCACAATATTTGCACATAAGAATGCCACAAGAAATTATAAATCCTTCATTCTTATATTCTTTAAGTCTGTCTGTGGCAGAAACAGCTACCTTCGGCATTTTTAAACTCAACTGAGCGATGCCCAGTAACAAACACTGTTATCACACGGTTGACTGTAGTCACACGCCAGTATAAATTCGTAACCACACGCAAAATTTATTTCTGAATTCGTGTCATAATATTTAAATTACGTCGCGTCTCATCTTCCTGTACTGCTAAGTTCGGAACTAATACGACGAACACGTGGTCGCCAACTGATTCACGCAAATAACACACTAGCTTCGATGATAACGCACAATTTGCGCACTTTTTATTAAATTATATAGAATTCTCTACTATAATTTACACTCGCTACCGATGTAACAGGAGGCAAACGTAGTTTACATTATGAACAACTATCACATAACCTTTTGGAGGTAGTCGGCCAAACTATTCACGCCGCGATATAACAGCTGTTTACCACAGTGCTAAAATCCAACGAGTAACGAGAATATCGACAGTATATCGTAATATGACGTATATCGTAGTATTACCCCTCGCGAAACTATACAATCGATCATTCTCTCGAATTGAACACCAACCAAATTCGATTATCGGCTTGTGGACAAAAATGTTCGGATTGGTGTGGGGAAAAAATATGAAAATTTGTTTTTATTTCGCAGATTGCGGTATTTGTGGTGTTATTCACAAAATTCGCGTTATTTCGCGATTTAATTTCACTCCTGGGCGGCACGAAAGATGTAAATACGTGAAAATAAAACATCCTAACCTCTAAATATGACTTTTCGTTTTATCGCGAATTAACAAAAACTAACACCTCTACTCATGGGCAAACTGGGGCAAGTAGCACTTCATACGGCGGTTTATTGAAGCTCGTCATTCCGAGGCCAGCTTGTGGATGCTATGGGTCTATCTATACAAGTTTCACTCCCTTGGACTAGTGCCTAGCGTGCCGTGTGCCGGTGGCTCACGTAGCATGAAACGTAGCTTGCTGGCAGAGAGACAGAAACTAATTGCCTTTGACATGGTCTTGCCAGGTTATAAGCTAGTGGCAGCATGTGCAACCTATTGGCGCACCAATATAACTGTGCTATTTGATGATTATGCCATGAAATTTCATGAACCAATTTTTTGTATTTGAAAAGTAGGGTGTGACGAATATGCCAGGAAATATGGTACTGTATTTTTGAGATAATATGGGAGTGCAACATAAATTGTTAGGATATGCCACTAATGCAGATGTTAGTTTGATATTGAGGTTTCAAGGGGCGGAGCTATGAGGTCATCTGCCCCTGTACTGTATTTACTGGAATATAATGCATACTTTCTGTCAAATTTACTGTACGTCTTGTAAATGAGGGTGCACATTAGAAACGATGGTGCACTAGAAAGATGGTATATTGGCTTTCACGGCTAGTGAATTAAAACTCGGCAATTTTTCTAGGTTTATACCGCGTCTTGTGTGTTTTTTTGCCTAGGACACCGAGCTGGATCATCAGCGGGCTCTGGGTGTCCCCGCCCGGACTAGATTCAGGCAAAAACTTGAAAGCATCCTTGAACACAGTGATGTGTATCCAAGTGTACCCATGCCATTATCAGGGTCTTCCATTCAGTACAAATGCTGCTTTACTGTGCAGACTTTCTTTTGCAGTGAAATGTGATCATAATCTGGTTAGAGATCTTATATCTATTTTTAAGCTTGGTAAAATGCTATGAATGGGATCAAGTCTGAACAAGGGTTATGAATTTCGCAACTTGCCACAAAGATCCTATAGGCTATTGTAACGAAACTCTCTCGTCAGCATTTTTAATGGCAAGTAATTAGCCAATTCAGTGAAAACATGCCAAATTGAAACTATGAAAGCCTGTTTAGCTTATGCCCATCAAATGCAAGACTGGAGCTTGTGATCGGTGTTTGATTTGAATTGAACACATACCATTATTGGATGACACAAAGAATGAACCAATGACAAGTGATCCAGTGGAGTCTCAAGAAACACCTGGAGGACCTGGATTATGTTGATGATCTTTGCCATCTATACTCTGTGAGCTACCAGAAAGGGATTGACAGTTCTCGCCTCGCCATGTGGTCTGAGAACGAGGTTGCCAAACTGCTCGCTCCTACCGCGCGCGCGTGGGCAAATGAGTTACTGCAGTACATTCAACTCGCTATAATATATTTAATAATATTATTTCAGTGATAAGCTACAGAATTATTTAGAATCTAGAATAGTTGCTACAGATGTAGAAGATACAATATCTCCTTATTTTTTTTTTGCGATAATAGTAACGGCTTTAAGAAAACGCTGAGTTCGATAACTTACAATAATGTTAGCCTACATTTTTTCTGTGACAATCTACTGCTTCAGGCTTAAAAGAGGATGTTGCTCCTATATTGCGAACGAAATAGTTAGGCAAGGTTTGCACTTAAACCCGAGAAATATTTATTCACATGCTTTCAACGTGTTTTTCTTACAGCTTATTAAGTACCGTATGTTCGAGTAGAAGGTCTCGGCATTTCATCAGCTCTCACTACCATTATTGCTATACGCACCAGTCATAACGCTGTCGGTAATCTTGCTAGTTTTCATTGTGGCATCATTAACATTACTCAAGTCGGCTACTTAGCTTAACGTCTCAAGCTACGCCTTAACTTTGGAGAGAAGAATTTGTTACTCAAAGCAAAATCATGTTTAAGAAAACACACACACAAAAAGTGAACTGTCAGTTCAGAGATTTTAAAAAAAGGAAACTTACCATTTGAAGGATAGCATCAAGGACCTTCACACTGGTAGCTAGATGATGGGTGACCCACTAAGATTGACATTACTGGAAATTCTCGTTGCAGGTGTATCCGTAGATTTATTTCCAACTAGTCATTTTAAACGAAGGTTCAGGTAGGTAGTTATTGGAGTTTGGCACATTTATTTTGACTTTCCTCGAGCTGGAATCTCTCCTTGCAGATCTTCACTACTTTATTCTTATTGATGTTTAGGGCATCAGAAGTTATCTCGATAACTTTACTAAAAGGCACTAAAGGACCGCTGTTATCTCTCTCCTTCTCGAAATATTCCCGTAAAGTACATACCAATTCACGGGACTGACCTCGCAGAACGATTCCTTGCCCAGTGGTTTTCAGTACCAACGTACCCGCCTCCGACATAACAAAATATAATAAGAAAATAGACTGTTAATATCAATGAAAACTGAATAAAGTCACAAATATAAGTTTCTAATTACTTTTAACTACTGCTGTTCTACTCTACAGTACTACACAAACAATTATTAAAGCACTATTATTATCACTAAAGCACCAACATACTGTTAGAATAACAAGCGTTCACACTGTACAAGTCAGAGACACAGCTAACCATGCACTGACGCACGTGGGCTGTGATATTGCAACGCAGAGAATTATGACATCAACTATGCGATCATGGATTGGTCAAGAGGCAGAGAGGTGATGACTGAGGTGAAACATCCGGCCAAATGTCAATCCTATTCAGGCAGCTCCCAGAGTATAGCTCACAGTTTCAAGGATATGGAGATGAGGCTGAAAGATCTGGAAGGCAAGGCTTCAAAGGTTTGGCTGAAGATCAATGCCCTAAAGACAAAGGAGATGCTGTTCAAGAATCTGAACAGTATGGAGCTGAGACTCCGGGGACAGGCCAGCGAGAAAGTGGACAAGTTCTGCTACCTTGGTAGCATCATTACCACTGAAGGAGGGACCACAGAGGATATCATGAGCCACATCAACAAAGCCAAAGGAGCCTTCGCAATGCTACGCCCAATAAGGAGGTCCAAAGAACTGGGAATAAAGGCCAAACTGCGGATTGTTGAGAGTAACGTAAAGTCTGTCTCACTCTATGGATGTGAAACCTGGAAAGTGACAAAACACCTGACCCACTTGCTACAGACATTCATTAGCTGATGCTTGAGGAACATCCTGGGGGTATGGTGGCCAAACATCACCACACTATGCTCTGGGATAGAACCAATCATGTGCTTATTGAATAAAATACCGTAACACAGAGAAAATGGAGATGGATGGGACAAACGCTGAGGAGGCCAGAAGGCCACATTGCAAAGGAGGCACTCGATTGGAACCTGCAAGGAAAACTGAGAAGAGGCAGGCCCAGGATGACATGGTGGTGGACCATAGGATTCCCTGAATCTCATGATGAAAGTTAAGGTTGGTCAATAACAGGATTATTTTGTAATTTTTCAAAACATATTTTAGAAAAAGGAATTCATCTCTCATATGTTGTGTTTGGGTCCTGGTGTCCATATCGCTCTAGAGAACAATCCATGAATGATATAAGATAGAGGAGGAAATATGGTTGCATGTTTTGTAAAATATTTCTGATAGTTCGTGAATATCTTCCATTTATTAACTGTATAATTTATGGGTATAGACCAGGGCCAGCCATTCATTGTGCTCGGAGAGCGCGGTCGTGCTCGGGGAACACTGGGCAGTCAGACTAGCGCTCCTTTCCCTAACACCACTACACTGTGGCAGCGAGGAGACCAGAGACAGACGGACGATGTTCAGACCACGCCGACTAGATACGTACGTACAGTCGTGCAGCCGACTGCTTTTGTGGGTTTGTTGACATATTGATAGGGCTGTTTTGCCATAAAAAATATACCGTATATGCAAATCAAATGGCTCTCCGATGTTTGGAATGTGCAGGAAAAGAATGCAAGTGTTAGGTAAAGAATATTGTGATTTATTCCAAACTGAAATGTGAATATATTAGAAAGGAGAATTCAACATTTTACCAATATGAACAGATAGTACAGACCTTGAGTGACTTTTGCTCCATCGTTTTTACGAGCTTTTAGTTTTGGAGGAAACAATCTTCTCCAAATTGGGTACAATATTTCTGGACACAGTTATTTGTAAACAATTGTCCAAGTTTCTATCGCTCATCATTGCACGATGTTTACTTTTGGTAAGCTTAAGAACCGAAAAGAAACTTATCACAAATGTACGTTGAGCCAAATATTGCTCACTTCGGCACGGTGGGCAGACCACGCGCTCTACCAGCCAAGCTCCTCCCTCTACTATCAAAACTGACCTTCTACCAAAGCGCTCGGAGCACTGCCTTTAGATAGAAATAATTACATAAGGGCATGGAAGGTATTTCTTTTTGTATTTGATACTTTTTAAACTTTTTAGTAAATTCTCACGTCACAAAGTTTGACTGTTTCTAATAATATTGTACTGTATGCTTCATCCAGTTGTGGCCGAGATCGGGTGATGATCCTGTGGGATCTGGTCAAAGGTGTTGCTGTCAGAACTCTGCCCGCTTATGAGAGTCTAGAGGGGATGGTACTGCTGCCAGATACCGTGTCACTACCAGGCCCCAAGACGTCTGAAGATGGCATTCACGTGGCAACTGCTGGGGAGAGAGGTAACTTAGTGTCATTCACTACCAGGTCCCAATGCTTCTACATTGCAACTGCCGGGGAGGCTGTTGGATACTTTTATTTCAGTTTGTGGATATTTCAAGATAAAAGTTTGGTTGTCTTCTTTTCAGGAATCGTACGAGTGTGGGAGATGTTGCGGGGACGTGAAGTATACGTCCAGCAGAATGCTATGGTGTCAAGAGCAGCTGAGGGAGGGTTGGCAATCACTCGGCTCTTGTACAATGATGACAGGAGTGTCCTAGGTGTTGTGACTGTGGACCACAACATTATTCTTCACGAGCTGGAGACCTTCAACTGCAAGAAGCAGGTCAGTGTGTTTATGGGTAAATTGACCATTATCAAATTTTACCAGTTATGATATCAATTTTCCAAACCTAGGCAGATACTGATATTTGTAGTTTCATTGCCAACGACGATAATACACTCTTAAGTTGAACTCTGTCAAAATTTCATTTTTCCGTTTTGACAGATCAATTCTAATAAAGAAGATGAATGTTCCACCCAGTCAATACATTTTATTAAAAGCAAACTGAGTGCTTATATAAGGTGCATGTTTCAATGCCTATGAACAAATGGCATCTTCAGCCTATTGATAGAAGTATTGGGCAGCTTTTATAAGGAAAACAGACCTTGTCACTAAAATAACTAATGAAAAATGAAATGAAGTGAGGATGAGTTAAAAATTCGAAGAAAAACTAGAGTAAAAATGTGAAAACAGTAAAAATACCAAGGCTTCATAACGTAACAGAATTGTCAGAAATAACGAATTAATTTTTGTTACGTTACTGCTTCCGTACCCAAAACAAATGGTATATGAATAACGTTTTTAGTGCAGCAACGAAATAAGGGGTTATAATTTTCCCTGGTTTGTGTTATTAACGTTATAACCAGCAGGGGAAAAGATTCCGTTATTTTAAAATGCGCTCCCGTTATTAACGTTATAAGTCTAGTAACGGTATGACAGCGATTTTGACCCACTGCGCGCCATCAATAACGTTATTCAGGCAGAGTGATCGATTCGGTTATTTCAAAATGCAAACCTACTAATAACGTTATAAGCCTAGTAACGGTATACGAGAGATTTTAACCTGTTATACGCTATCAATAACGTTATTCAGGGCAAAAAAATTAATTCCGTTATTTAGAAATGTGAACCCACCAATAACGTTATAAGCTTTGTAACGGTATACGAGCAATATTTACGAGCTTTGCGCTGTCAATAACGTTATTCATGGCAGAAAAATAATTCCGTGATTTAGAAATGCGAACCCACCAATAACGTTATAAGTCTAGTAACGGTATACGAGCGAATTTTACCAGCCATACGCTATCAATAACGTTATTCAGGGCAGAAGAATTAATTCAGTTATTCTGAAATGCGAGCCCACCAACAACGTTATAAGCCTAATAACGGTATACATGCGATTTTTACCAGCTATGCGCTATCAGGAACATTATTCTAAGCGGAGAAATTGATTCCGTTATTTCAGAAAAGAATCTCGTCAATAACGTTATGGAAGTGTCTATTTGCCCGCTTCCCGGACAAGCATGGAAGGTGACCGTGAACTGACGATGCTGGGCCATATGTAATTCCAGGCCAATTATTTATTCAAACATAGGATAATTACTTCTTGAAATATCAATAATAATCAACATGAAAATCCACAGCCTGCTTCCAGTCTCCGACCGGGTCAGGAATGGAATGAATGAAGCCCCCAACTAGCGGCGAGGATATGAAATGTGCCGGCTGCCGAAGCCTGTCGCACTCCTCTGGGGCGATGATTAAATGAATGACAGATGAAATGAAATGATAGTGGAGAGTGTTGCTGGAATGAAATTTTGACAGGGAAAACCGGAGTACCCGGAGAAAAACCTGTCTGCCTCCGTTTTGTCCAGCACAGATCTCACATGGAATGACCGGGATTTGAACCACGGACCCAGCGGTGAGAGGCCGGCGTGCTGCCGCCTAAGCCACGGAGGCTCTAATAATAATCAACATAATGATTTCAATCTGTGCCCGTGCCCCATCAGACAGGGCAAGGCACCTGGCTCGTTTCGATCGCGGTCATATTGTAGCCTACGTTAGAAACATGTTTCCTAAAATCAATACGATGGTTCCCATTGATTCGAAATATTTCTTGTTGCTTCATATAGGGGTTTGGAACATAGCCTATTGTTCATCAGTCCCATGTAGTTGAAGTCTGATAAACTTTGTTATTTTTGGAGTTGGCAATGGCCTTGACTTAGGAAATATCCACGCATTTTCCTGGAGTGGAAGTGGGAAACCCCAGAAAAACACTCTAAGATAGCTAAGATGGGAATCGAACTCACCTTCTCGCAGTGTTGCCATATAAGGCAGAGTGTAACCTACACACCAAACTTTCACTCCTTTGTGACCAATAAGAGTATTTCTTTCCTAAATGAAACCTCCCGTTCTTGCTTTTCGTTTACTAGGTATCCTATTTTCATTTAGTAGTGATAGAAGCCATTTTTCAGTGATGGTTATTTCTAATGAAGAAAGCTATTCAGTCGGTCAACACGAAATTCGCGTCGACCGAATGAAAAGCTTTCTTCATTATTTTCATTTATGAAAAAATAGGCGTATGACATCACATTTAGTCGGTGTGTGTGCGTATGTGTGTGTGTCTCCTAAAAATTATAAACGGCTGGAGCGATTTCAATGAAACTCGGTAAAGTCATAGTACTATTTTGTCCAACCCCGACCGTGATCTTCAAATTTTATTACAGCTCACCAATCCAACATGGCGACTGTGCGAAATATTTCACTGGCATTCCATATCTCCGAAACTATTACAGATATCACCCTGACATTTTGTACGGTGATAAAATGAACTACTAGATGGGACTCTCAAAATTCCTGTTAAGTAACAAACGAACATGGGGGCCAAGCGAAGTTGATACATTAAAATAGATCTTTTTTTTTCGCGATTAAACCATTCGAGCGCCGTCAAATGGTATAGCAAATGTTATACACCTTGTAATGCACTGATATCTTATTCAACTCAATTGTTTACATAACCGAAAGATGGTGCCTGTGTGAAATTTAAAAATTACGTTTTAATTTCTTGAGTCCTAATCATGCGATCGTAGCCAACGTTTGAACAATGAACCTACCGTACGCAATAATCGTCATCTAATAGTACATAGCTCAATGGTCTACACATATTTAGAAATATTTAGACGATTCTCAATGTCAACTAATCAATGACAGCAATCAAACTGAATTGTTTTCATAACCACAAGATGGCGCCTGTGCGAAATTTTAAAATCTCGTATTTAGCCTATTTCCATTTATGAAAAAATAGGCTTATGAGATCACCTTTTGCCCGTGTGTGTGCACCAGGGCCGTGCAATGGGCAAGGTGAAGCAGTGCTAGAAGGTGAAGTGCAGTCCTATTCCGCCTATTTCTGAGCAGTGCAGCACGACATCACACTAGCACTGCAGCGCTTTGTCGCACAAGCACTGTCCATTTGACGGGGTGCTGCAGTACGTTTAGTACTGAGCGCAGAGCCTGGACACTAGGCGCACTGGAGCCAACATTTTGTCATATGCTTGTGGTCTGCCGTGCTCATAACGTCTTTTGTGCCTGGGGAGCACAAACATACCATAGTGGGAAAGTCACACCTTAAAGAAACACACCGAAGACGTATAAAACATGATATTTGGACGTACATGAACCAGATCTGCAACAAGGATACAAGAAGTTGCATACTTTTTAGCTTATTTTCATTTATGAAAAAATAAATTTATGAGATCACCTTTTGTCAGTGTGTCTGTCTGTGTGTGCGCGCGTGTGTGTGATATGGTGTGTGCCCCCCCCCCTAATAACTTCTAAACCGCTGGAGCGATTACAATGAAAATCGGGAAGTTCATAGCACTATTGCACACCACCCCGACCGTGCCCTTCAAACTTTGTTACATCCCACCAATCCAACATGGCGGCTGTGCGAAATATTTCACCAGCATTCGATATCTACGAAACTATTACCGATATCACCCTGGAATATTTCACGGTGATAAAGGGAACCACTAGAAGTTCACCAATGTGATTTTTGAAAACCTGATAACTACAGAACCAACATGGCGGCCAAGCAAAGTTGCGACTTTTAAATAGACGTTTCTCACGATTTAACCAACCAAACGCAATGCAACTTGGTACAGTATATGTTTATACACATTGTAATGTACCGACATCTAACTTCATTCAATTGTTTTCATAACCTCAAGAAGGCGGCTGTGCGAAATATTTCACTGGCATTCTATATCTCTGAAACTATTAGCGATATCACCCCGAAATTTTGTACGGAGATAAAGGGCACTACTGACATTTCATCTGTAAGACTTTGAAAAACCGGTTAACTAAAAAACGAATATGGCAGCCAAGCGAATTTGAAAATTTTAAATAGACCTTTCTCGCGATTTAATTATCCAAACGCAATGAAACTTGGTACAGGAAATGTTTATACACATTGTAATGCACTGGGATCTATATTAGTTCAATTGTTTACATAACCTCAAGATGGCGAATGTGCGAATTTTAAAATTAAGTTTTTATTTCTTGTGTCGTAATCATGCGATCGAAGTGAGAGTTTGAGTAATGAACCCTTGCAATAATTTTCCTTTAATGGTACGTGACTCTATGGCCTATACATATAACAATCCAACATGGCGACCATCCGAAATATTTAGATGGATCTCAATATCTACGAATCTATTACAGCAATCAAACTGAACTTTTGTATGTTGATAGAGGCAATTAACATAAGTAGGATATATGAAAATAGGCTGTATAATTCTTCGCGGAACTACTTGTTGGGTTAGTTATTGTTGTTTTAAGGGGCGGAACTACGAGGTCATCTGCCCCTACTTTTTGGGTGATGTAGCAGGTGCAGCGAGATATAATAATCCTAAAAATAGAATCAAGCATATTGGTAATCATGCATGTGACAGTAACAGGGCCGGTATGGAATCAGGAGTGTTAAAATATATTTTTTAAATTTGTTGACATACTGTCACAAACCAGCCGACGCGACGTAGCTACACACGCTAACGTGCATGGTCAGACTACACCGAACTCAAAATACCACACACAACTTTTTCATACCTTGCCTCATTAATTTCATTTGTCATTAAATCCTCTCATTAGATTGACGTCATGAAGGGCATCTATCCGTAATATCATTCCCACAAGGAAACTGTCTCACCATATCCCCTTCCTCATAGCAACCTAAATAATTACGGGTAAACAAAGAAACTACATTAGGACTATAAAGCTATAGTCTACAGTATTTCAATAACAAGATTCTGAATTCACCAACTGATTAGATTGGTGCTGTTCAGGGATATGTGAATTCGAGAAACGTGCGTTAGTAAATTTATCAGGTTTTTAAACTGAACAATATTCCGTCGCAATCTGAGATAATTTATGTCTTTTATTCGTATTTTCAACATCGCCTGAAACAATAACTCATGGAATTTACCTACACATAAGATATACGGCAAAATAAGCAAGTTGACATGAAATCCTTCTAACTTTTGAAGTTTTAGGACAATTTTCATTATTTCAACAGTATGGAGACCAAGAGAGTGCTCTTCATTGTAAAACAATTTTGCTCTGAAAATTACAAAATCTGTTCTGTCTTTCTACCAGCTTGTCGGTATTTCTTTTGGTTGTTTGTTGGTTTTTGGAACTATTCGGCTCTTTGGTTATGGTATGCGAACCATCTCTCTAAATTACCAGGGGCACTGTAATGCCAAAAATACGAAGAAAGGTGTACTATTATAGTTCGTGCTGAAATTACATGGCATCGTGCAATAGATTGCACTGACAATGGATGTGGTGTAGCGGCTAACATTCTTGGCTGTCGCCCCGGTGGTCCGGGTTTGATTCCCTGGCCTGCCAAGAAATTTAATTTCGGTTTGAGGTACTGAAATGGTATCGATGATACCGAAGTCATCAAAGGGGTGTTCATTTTGAGGACTTGCACCAGGTCAGTGAGCACAAGTTTTCCTTTTTTTTTCTACATTCTTATTCTGCAATTCGAACATTCATATGGGAACTCGGAGAGAAACTCAACTCGTAGAGTTGTTAGAATAGCTTCCGTAAAATATTCTCAAAGGCCAATGCTACAAGTAGCTGTCGTGAGTAAATCCAATTGCATATTTATATGTAATCCACACATCGTATTTAAGAACATTTGATTTTCATAGCATTCTATATTCTGGGCATAGGAAAACCTCGAAGCTTATTTCGCAATTTTCAGTGAATGAACAACCAAAGTATAGTAATCATCATGTAGGAACACCGTGCCACATATATACAGAGAGTGCAAGAATTGCTTGAAGGCAATGTGACAAGGTGCGTAATTTGTGTTTGTACAACGAATGAGGTTTTCATTACGGTGATGATGATGAAGATGGTGGTAACGATGAAGACGGTGATTTATTAGTTAGGAACCAATGGAATACTTGAGAATTGAGCCTGAAGCGGATGTATGGAAAAAACAAAATGAACTTGCAGGTTGATTGCGAAAGTGTCTAATCACCATATTTTATGGAGAACAACTTATCCAAAAGTACACATGAAAGGGAGTAGTCAAGCACAAATAGGTGGAGGCAAAGGTTGCTCTTGTGTGAGACTGTATGCTGCAACCACTGTGGAGTGTCTGATAACCTAGCTCCGTTCAAACACCAAAATTAAGAAGGGAATCACCGACATAGATCTAAGATGCATCTGTAACATTTCAGAAATGTTACGCGATCCATGTTTTCGTGTCTTCATCGTGTTAGAAGCAAAAGTACAATAGAATAATAATTGTTATTGGCCGTAAGAAGGATACAAGATATATGCTGGACCCCACCATCAGATGTGAAGTAACCATCGGCATAACAAGACAGGTCGTTTAGAGCTAACGATAGGCTTCAAAGAGAATTCAAAGCTTGTGGTACGTTTCGAATAAGGGAAAGAAACAACATCAACATTTTTTAATAACTTATCGTGTTTGGGTATGCCTAACTTAAGTGTAAATGGCATAATTTTGCTATCAAATGAATCCATTCAATAATAGAGAATTGATCAACAATGTACTCGGGAACATTATGAGACGTAGTCTATTGGTATCCAATAACATTTTATTGCCAATAATAATAGTCTAATAATAATAATAATAATAATAATAATATGAAGAGAAGAGAAGAACGACTTCGAGAAATCCAGCCGCGACAGGCCGGCCAGCGCCCCTGAACTGAGAGTTCCAGCGTAGACAGTGTGCGCCTTGGTCATATGGCCCTAAAAGCACTTGCCTGGCTTGCAGGGTACCACGACATACTATACACAGCTCACTCGCACACGTAGCTAGTGGCAGGCGGGGAGAGTCAAGGACACAGATTACCTACTGACATGACATGACATGACGTCACGCACCTACGCCGGGCCTTGGTGTGCATCCCCACCCATCCCCCCTCTTCCCGCACACCCCACCTAATAAAATCTAAGCAGCTGGAGCGATTTCAATGAAATTCGATAAGGTCATAGTAGGCCTATTATTTTGGCCGACCCCGATCGTGCCCTTCAAAGCTTATTATGTTTCACCAATTCAACATTGTGGCTGTGCGAAATATCTCACTGGCATTCTATATCTCCGAAACTGTCACCGATATCACCCTGAAATTTTGTACGGTGATAAAAGTCACTTAAGTGACTTTCATAAACCTGTTAACTACAAAACGAACATGGCGGCCAAGTGAATTTGAACATTTAAATAGACTTTTCTGGCAATTTAACCATCCGAACGCAGTGAAATTTGGTACATCAATTGTTTATATACATTGTAATGAACTGATATCTAATTTTGTTAAATTGTTTACATACACTCAAGATGGCAGCTGTGCAAAATTTTTAAATTATTAATTTATTTCTTGTGTCCCAATCATGCGATAGAAGTCAACGTTTGAATAATGAACCTACGCAATAATAGTCATCTAATAGTACATAACTGTATGGTCTACATATAGGGTCTTTCATATTAAGTTAGAACGACGAGCGGCGGTTTTGTTACTCGCTACTGCAGCGGACTTGGCCGAGTTTCTGGCACTCCACGGCCCCCTGCTGTAGTATTGAAAGCGCGCGCATAGTACAAACTTGACCTTGCAATAAGCGTGCAGGTGTTGTCAGTCGCCAGTCTGAACCTCAGATGGTAACATGTTCAAACAGTTATCATTGCAACATCGTATTTTTGTATGTAAAACTTATTTTAAGTACGAGTCGGCCTGGTGGGTAAGTTCAGCAATTTCCTGATGAAGTGTCACCTTCACTAGCACAGATTCACGTCATTGTAAATAAGTTGTCCACTAGGCCTACTGACTCAGTGCTCAATAAAGAACATAAAATACAAAATCAGAAACATTACTGTGGCAGAACTCATTCGCGTGAGCCAAAATGTGGTTGCCGGATACAATGCCTGTATAACCCAGGAAGGACGACACTTCCAGCATCTTTTATAAGGTAATATTTCATACAGGATTGTACACACGCTTAAAGCAGGCGGCCACGGCGCGCCACAAGCTCGACCAAGGCCACCGCAGCAGCAGGAAAGGGGAGTGAAAATCAAGTGAGAGAGTGATGACCTTACCCCTTACCTGACGGTATGGGATTCCTGAGCATCTAGTCCGATGTTGCGATTGACTGTGACTGTGATGGCTAGTTCTGAATTATTGTTCAGTTCTGGATATTTCTGAGTGATCCTTTGAAATTTTACCAGTTTGTACTTACGACTTCTAATTTTCCATGTTGTTTTTCCTGTTTTTAGTTCATCGATCCCTTTAATTACTTTTTACTTAGTTTATTTTACCTGCAACACCATTATTTTTAGTGTTCGTTAGGTGTTCTATTTTAGGCAATTTATTTTTGGACAGTATCTCTGGTTGATCATATACATGAACGATGTACATACAGGTACGAGTGATGGAGAGCATTACGGTCATCAAGTGCAGTTAGTTTTACATTTTAGGTGAAAAATGGAGCCACCACCAAAACCGATTCAAGGCAGGACTGGCATGCAAAACGAAATGTATCATCAATTTAAATTAGCGTCGCGAAATTAAATTGTTCAAAGGAATAAAATTTCACTCCTGGCGCAAAATAAAATTGGTAACAGAATTTTAATTTCGCTGCAGAGGCGAAATAAATTCATTAGTCTTTTAATTTCGCTTCCGGCGCGAAATAAAATGCATTACTGACTTTTAATTTCGCTCCCGGTGCGAAATAAAATTCGTACCAGACTTTAAATTTCGCTCCCAGCGTGAAATAAAATCCGTTACAGACTTTTAATTTCGCTCCCGGCTACAAACAGAATTCTTAACAGACTTTTAACTTTGCTCCTGACGTGAAATAAAATTCATTAAAGACTTTTCATTTCGCTCTTGGCGTAAAATAAAAATCGTTAGTCTTTTAAATTCGCTTCCGGCGCGAAATAAAAAAAAAATACAGACTTCCAATTTCACTCCGGGCACGAAATAAAATTCGTTACAGACTTTCAATTTCGCTCCTGGCTGGAAATAAAATTCATTACAGACTTTTAATTTGGTCCTGGCCTGAAATAAAATTCGATACAAGACTTTTCATTTCGCTCCTGGCACGAAATGAAAACCGCTACAGTCTCTTAATTTTGCTCCCGGCGCGAAATAACATTTTTAACGACTGTTATTTTTGCTCCTGGTATGACAAAAATTGCTGGCCCCAAGAGACCTGGAGACCCCGGGTTCGATTCCCGGCTCCGTTAGTGATTTTAGAAACGGACGTGTGGGTTGGAACGGGGTGCACTCAGCCTCGAGAGTAGCTGTCTGAAAGTCGCGAAAACCAAGATTAACGGCCGAGGGAACCCGATGCGCTGACCAATATCTGTAGATGCCTGGGCAGCGGTCGCTTGATAGGCCTAGGCCTTTCATGGGATGTAGTGCCACGGTTTATTTTAATGACATAAAATTCCCAAACAGCATTTAGTTTCGCCCCCCGGCGTGAATTTAAAATGCATGGAACATATCATTTCATGTCTGAAATTAAATCTGGTCTGGCATGCGAAACAAAATGGTTGTGGACGCGTTAACATTTTAATTTCGCCATGAGCGTGATATTCGGGTGCGAAATGATATTGATTGTAAGCGCGAAAATTAAAATGGAAGCTCAATGTAATTCTAAGCACAATAACATAGTGAAAGGCGACGCAAAACTAATTGCGTACGTGGCACAGGGGTTTGACTTTCGTGCCATGGTCAGTATAAATGCGCTGAGGGTAAGAAGGAAGTAGTAAGGAATGCCAAGCCCCCACCCCGAAATTTCCGGAAGTGTAAGAATAAAGAATGTAGAAATGAGAGGAATGACCCCTCAACCCTGTTTTTCGAGTAACCCGCCTCCAAAACAGAACTCCATATACGCCGCGGTACTACCACAGACGATTTTCTGTTATTTGTAACTCTTCAGTCAGTCAACATTAATTTACCCGATAACTGGGTGGGTACAACGCATATAAGATGTAAGTAACACTCCTGAAAAAAAAATACATGTATTAGATTTAAGATCACTAAAATTGCTGCATTATAATCGTGACCATAAACTAATACATATAATGTTATTTACATATTACTGGATATACATTGTACCCCTCCCAGTTATTGGGCAAATTAGTGTTGACTGACTGAAGAGTTACAACTGACAATTTGTATTGTAATTGGAGTTCGTCACTTATCATGAATGTCTGTCCACACAGCACATTCGTCTTCTTGTTCGCTATAGAACAAGTAAAGGTACTTGTTGCCCCATTGCGGTATGAACGTCAGGGAGGGCCAGCCACGAGTCCGAGGTGCAGTCAACGACGATGGTGATGTTGATGCCATAGCACTGACTTTCTCCTCTGCTGGAGTGATGAACATTGAATGACTCACGTTGATGTTGCAGCCCTGCAGATTGTGCAGGCGGTGAACGGTAATAAGACTGCTACAGTAGCAGTAACTGCTGCCAACGTCAGGACTTTGAACATCGCTCCGAACATAATTTCACTCTCGAAACGAATACATTTTAATTTCAACAACGAAATGAAATGTTCCATTCATTTTAAATTCACATCGGAGGGCGAAACTAAATACCGTTTGGGAATTTTATTTCACGCCGGGTGCGAAGTTAAAAGTCTGTAACGAATTTTATTTCGCGCAGGGAGCGAAATTAAAAGTCTGTAACCGAGTTTTATTTCGCACCGGGAGCGAAATTAAAAGTCTGTAACGAATTTTATTTCGCACCGGAAGCGAAATTAAAAGTCTGTATTGAAGTTTATTTTGCGCCACGAGTAAAATTAAAAGTCTGTAATGAATTGTATTTCGTGCCGGGAGTGAAATTAAAAGACTGCAACGAATTTTATTTCGCACCGGAAGAGAAATTAAAAGTCTGTATCGAATTTTATTTTGCGCCGCGAGTGAAATTAAAAGTCTATAATGAATTGTATTTCGCTCCGGGAGCGAAATTAAAAGATTGTAACGATTTTTTTTCGCGCCGTGAGTGAAATTTTATTCAATTGTACAATGTAATTTTGCGTTGCTATTAAGTTTCGCGTTGATTTCGCTATGTCATTTCGCTTCGAATTAAGTTTCACTTCGATTTAATTTCCCGCCGACAATCATTGTCATTTTGCTCCCGAGTATCGTGCTCACGGCGAAATTCAAATATATTCGCCCCCACAGCCATACATTTCGTTTCGCATGCCAGCCCTGATTCAAGGGCATACCACTAAATCCCAGTGGGAATTGCGACTACCATTGACCAAAATAGTATGTGTACTCGAGTTTGAAGGTTGTTTGTGAAGTAACCAATAGACCTACATAAAATCCAATAACATCATCATTTTCGTCGTTCTGTTTTACGTTAGTTCATGTTGGTTTGGATTTTTTAAAATATATTTTAATATTTCTTATCGCAGTTGGAACACATAAAGTGCCTGTTTTAAGCGTGTTTCAACCATGCGTCACATTAAAGAATTATTATCTCACAAACCCGTCAACAGATCGAATCCACATTTTAACACAATATAAATTGGAATGTTGTATAACTGGTTCATTAATTTTAAAATTTTGTATGGCCAAGAAACAAAGTTGTCATCATTTTGGTAAGGTAACTTTTTCTCGGCTCGGGTTTGTTTGAAAATGTAGTTCTTGGTCGCGTTGTAATCCTAATACATCAAATACATCACCCGATTTTATTTATGAAAAATGCATTGGAATCAGGAAATAAATCTCCTTTTTCGTATTTCCAGTTTTATTTCATTTTTTAAGCAGAAATATAAAAAACTGCTAGTAACGTCTTTGTTTTTCACATTTTGGAAAATGCATTGAATTGATATCAATTCTATTGCACTCTAGTATACATAGTGGTTTTGACATCGCAAATACGAGCTTCCATTCAAGAGAAATTGCCTCACTTTGGTGCTGCTACGTGGTGTCAGAATTACAAACTAAAAATCGGGACATTTAGTCTTAATAGTATCTGGCTGCTGCACAGACTGCTGTGTTGCCTGCTAGTGTGTCCCTTCCCCGTGCTGTCCGATCGTGACGTCACAGTTCCCTCTTCATTGCTATGTAAAGTAGTCAGGGATGTTTCAGCTACGTTATCTGATGGTTGAGTTACTTCCGCAATGCTATATGTGTTTGTAGAATGGGGCCTGTTATGAAAGGCCTCTGATATGGCTGGATATTCAGGGGAAGGTACCGCAGTTTCCATGTCGGTAGTGTTGCTTAGCCTACTACTCCCATCTGACTCGCCCAGCACCGTACTGTAGGTTTGTAGTCTGACATGAAGACCGGGCGATTCCTTCTGTTCGGACGGTCTATTTGTAAGTGGGAGGTTTCTTTACAATAAAACCAATACTTAGCTTGTCCTTCATATGTTAACAGAACTTTACAATCATTGACCGTCAAATATGATGGAATGGGGTATTTAAGTTCAATTGTTACAATACGTATGCCATTACAGCATAAAATTCGTATACTTCATTCCAGCACTCGTTCCGTATGTCCTTGAGAACTCCATGCGTAGAAAGCACGCGGGAGAGCCTTTCATTGTTGACTTCGGGAGGAGATTAAACAGACACGCACACGTTTTGTTAAAGAGTCTGAAGCTGTGATAGTTATCTTTGTGGTGTTACCGCTAGCTAGCCGGAAGGATTTCACACCTTCATGTCGAGATAATATGTTTTCATAAAGTAAGGTGTACACTAATTTAATGTACACTGAATTTTCCCCGTTGTCTAGTTGATTCGCTAGTACTTGATCTCTATTAAGCTTCAGGTCGTTTGCTATCCACCTAGGCCTTTCAAGTGGTGTCGGTCTGTTGTTCCTTTCTTCAAAAGTGCATTTAAGAGTTTTTTTCCGGACATTCGCCACTTTCGCAAGTTCAACAAGCAGTTCCGTGACAAACTAAGGAGCCTATTTTTCTTAAACTTAAAGATTCATGCCAATGTTTAATCTATATGGAACTATCTAAGTTAATGAGGAAATTAAGTTGGTAATATCAAAATTTCTAATTAATTCGAAATATACCTGCACTACAGTTGGAAGCCCTGGTGACTTAATATATTCTTAGTTCCATCTCTTAAGGTACAGAATACAAAATTTGATTGAAGTTCAATGGATAACGTGGACGTTACATGCAGTTAGATATTGGATCTATCAGTGCGCGTAAAATCATGTTGGTAGCAATGTCATGCATGTCTTGGTCAGAAATAATCTGACATATTATGATCTATTGTTGTGCCAATTTTGGACGAAATCCATTTGTATGTATAGAAGTTACATGCATTTTAGAATTAAACTTATCATCAGGCTTAGAATCATGTTAGCGACATTGGCATAATATTAGTTACTCCAAATTAATCTAGAATGTCAGGTGCTATACGTGTGCAAAGTTTAGAGTTGTTGGCTTGCATGCATTCTAATATATTAATATAAGGGTAAAAAAGTACAGACAGCAATTAGGCTATCAACAGTTGTCAGCAGCTGGTTGCTCATAAGAATACACATTGTGATATCTGGTTATGTACACATAGTAGACTACATACGAAATTTGGTTGAAATCCAATTGATAGTGTGGAAGTTCTATTAGTTAAAAAAATGACCTATCAGCATGCTTAGAATCATTTTGTCAACACTGTCATGTATGGCCTCCTGGAAATTAAACTGAAATATTATTGTCTATATAATTATGTGCCAATTTTGGAATAGCTCCCATGCATACCTTCCAAGATATCCAACATGGAGCTCAAATTTCAATTGCGGTTTTTCAGCAGTTGGTAGCACTGACTTCAATTTCATGGCCTTGAGATATTCAGATATAGATCATTACACATACCAAATTTAGTTTTGATTGCTTCAGCCGTTTAGGAGTTGATAAGGGGGGGGGGGGGACATGCACAGACAGACAGACATTTGCCCAGATCGATCTCATAAGTCTACTTTTTTCTCATTTTTGTAAATGTGAAAAGTAGACTAAAAATACAATACCCTATCACGGTAAGCACTTCCGAGTATTTATTAACCTCGCGGCTAAAGTCAGAACCTAACACGACATAGGTCGCAAAGTGACACTTCCACTCTTTCTACTCTATGGAGTTCTCCAACGCAAAATGTATCAAAATGGTGCCATTCTCAATCGATGATGCCGTTTGTAATATATAAACGATATGCGAATAACGTTATTAGTCCGAATAACGGTATTGAGGGAATATTTTTCGATAGATATATTCAAATAACGTTATTTCTAGTGAGCACTACCATTTCGTTCCTGCGATAACCGATATCCGAATAACGTTATTAGTCCGAATAACGGTATTGGGGGTATAATGTTCGAGAGATGTATCCAAATAACGTTATTTATAGTGAGCACTACCATTTCGTTCCCGCGATAACCGATATCCGAATAACGTTATTAGTCCGAATAACGGTATTGGGGGATTTTTTTTGAGAGATCTATTCAAATAACGTTATTTCTAGTGAGCACTACCATTTCGTTCCTGAGATAACCAATATCCGAATAACGTTATTAATCCTAATAACGGTATTGGAGGAATGTTTTTCGAGATATGTATTCCGATAACGTTATTTCAGGCGGGCACTACCATTTCGTTCCTTGGTTAACTGATATTCGAATAACGTTATCAGTCCAAATAACGATATTAGGAGATTTTTTTCGAGTAATGTATTCCGATAACGTTATTTCAGGTGGGCACTAGTATTTCGTTTCTACGATAACCGATATCCGAAGAACGTTATTAGTCCGAATAACGGTATTAGGGGATATTTTTCGAGAGACTTATTCAAATAACGTTATTTCTGTCGGACAATACTATTTCGTTTCTACGATAACCAATATCAGAATAACGTTATATGGCCCAATAACGTTACCATGCGATACAAATGACTTCCGGATATGAAACGTAACGACCACAATGTGACCAAGACCCATTTTGTTACATAATCTACCCAAACAACCATTTTCGTTATGTTAAGTTATGAAGCCATGAAAAATACATTGTCAAAAATTAACACCAGCAACATTAAAACTATATACTGTATGAGAAAGAACTAAATAAGAACATCACGGACATCAAGGTTATACCATCGGAGAACCTGGATAGCGACCATCGATTACTGGTAATGAACCTGAGAGGGAGTAAGGAGAAGAAAGGGACTGAGAACCAGGAAAGACGTATAAGGATATGGAAACTGAAAGAAGGGGATAGAAGGGTCGAGTACCTCAAAATGGTAAAGGAAGGAATTCCAACAGATGAAGAAAGAGGGGTGGAAGAGGAATGGGCTAGATTTAAGAAGACACTAGTGGGTGCAGCAGAAGCAGTATGTGGGAGGACAAGTAGTAAGAAGAGGTGGAAGGAAACACCATGGTGGAATGAGAAGACAAAAGATATAGTAAGGGAAAAGAATAGAGCCTTTAGGAGGTGGTATCAAAATAGGACGGTAGAGACAAGGGAAGAGTACCAGGAAAGAAAGAAGGAGGCGAAGAGAGTGGTGGCTGAGGAGAGAAGGAAGTGGATGGAAGAGTGGACAAAGATGATGGAGGAGGATAGTGAAGGTACAAAAAAGGTCCTGTATGGGATGGTGAAAGATAAGAGGCGGAAGGATCCTACGGATTATGTTAGAATGGTGAACAAAAGGGGACAAGAGATAGAAAATAGGGAAGAACTGAAGAAAATGTGGAAAGAATATTTTGAAGAACTTCTGAACCCAAATGGAAAAGATGGTGAGGAGGAAGAAATCGGGGAAGAGGAAGATGAACTGCAAACAGAAAAGGACTTAACATGGAAAGAAGTGGAAGATGCAGTGAACAAGATGAAAGGAGGGAAGGCACCGGGTGTGGATGAGTTGAGTGTGGAGATGGTGAGAGCAGCAGGAGAGGTGGGGATACAGTGGCTGTACCGAGTGATGAGGACAGCATGGAAGGAAAGGAAGACCCCAGAGGACTGGAAAAAAGGAATCATTGTCCCGATCTTCAAGAAAGGTAGTAGAACAGATTGCAGAAACTATCGGGGAATAACACTGATGAGTCATTGTGCAAAGATCTTCGAGAAAGTTTTGGAAAAGAGAATTAGGACAAGGATAGAAGGAGGGATGAGGGAAGAACAACATGGCTTCAGAGCAGGAAGGTCCACAGTGGATTTGATTTTTGCTGTAAGGCAGTTACAAGAACAGCACTATGAATATGGAACAGATCTACTGATGGCCTTCCTGGACATTGAGAAAGCATATGACAGTGTATGCAGAAACAAAGTATGGAAGTCCCTGGAGGATAGAGGAGTAGAGAAATGGACTATAAAGAGGATAAAGGAGATGTACAAGGGAAGCGTGAGCTGTGTGAAAGTGGGAGGAGAGAGATCTGACTGGTTGGAACAAAGAAACGGCCTGAAACAAGGAAGTGCACTGTCACCGTTACTTTTCATTGTGGTGATGGATGACATAATGACCCGAGTGGCACAAGTAATTGGGGACGGAAAGATGAAAGCAATGGTGTTTGCAGATGATTTGATGATTTGGGGAAACAAGGAGGAGGAGGTACAGGAACAGTTGGACGTGTGGGAAGGAGTAATACAAGGATATGGGATGCGATTTAGCATAAATAAGAGTGAGATGGTGATCACAACAAGGAAGAAGGAAAGAACCACAACGGGAATAACAATTGGTGGGGAACAGCTGAAGAAAGTGGAGAGTTTTAAGTATCTGGGAAGCCTGATACAAGATAATGGAAGAAACGATAGAGAAATAAATGAGCGGGGGAGGCAGGCAGAAGCATTTCGGAGGAGTGTGAGAAGCATGTTATGGAGCAAGGATGTCTCTCAGAACAGCAAAAAGATCATATATCGGACGTACTATGTCCCTATCCTGACGTATGCCTCGGAGACCTGGGTTATGAAAGGAAGGGAGAGGAGCAAAATACAGGCCAGTGAGATGAGGTTCTTGAGAAGCAGTATTGGAGCTACAAAGATGGACAGAATAAGAAATGAGAGGACCAGAGAATTAATGAAGGAGGAACCATTACAGGATGGTATAGAGAAATCTAGACTTAGATGGTATGGACATGTAAAATGAATGGAGGAGAAGAGGATACCCAGGAGAGTACATGAGACGAAGTGGGAAGGAAAGAGACCGAGGGGAAGACCGAGAGACAGGTGGCTGAAGGGGGTGGAAGAAAGCGTGAAGAAGAGAGGAGAAGACTGGACAAGGGTGGAGGCTGAGAGATGGTGGGAAGACAGAAGACGTTGGAGAGGCTTGTGTTCCAAACAGACCCGGCCAGTGGCTGGAAACTGTGCAAGATGATGATGATGATGAACATTAAAACAACATAAAAAACAAGTCATAAAAGTTCATAAAATCACTGCACATGGTATAGTCTGATTGTTTGTGTTCAAACCGTAGATGTAGTTATAAAAACTCCTCAATTATAAAATTTTGAACACTGTAGAATGCAGTGGTCATACATAGGTTTCCGTAAAAAGTTGTTGACAAGACATGGGCGGAAATGCGTGCCATTTGATCTGCCAATATAACTTGAACAGGATGAAAGTAAAAACTCCAAGGAGAACCCCGGCGTCATATCAGAAAAATCCCAACCTTTCTGCAATAGAAATGAAAAGAATGGCATTGAAACATGTACCTTATATAAGCACTCAGTTTGCTGGGTGGAACATTCATCTTCTTTGTTAGATAATACACTCTAACATTGCTGTAAGGGTAAATATATCTGCCAAGGGCAAAGTCAAAAGTAAAAGGTTTTCTGGAGAAGGGGGAAAATTACATTTTGGAGGCACCAAACGATTTAACAGGAATGGAATTACTGCAATTAAGGACTGGAGTAGAGTGTCCAGTTCATGAAAATGAAAATCCACAGCCTGCTTCCAGTCTCCAACCGGGTCAGAAATGGAATGAATGAAGCCCCCATCTAGCGGCGAGGATATGAACTGTGCCGGCTGCCGAGGCCTGACGCACTCCTCTGGGGCAATGATTAGATAAATGACAGATGAAATGAAATGATAGTGGAGAGTGTTGCTGGAATGAAATTTTGACAGGGAAAACCGGAGTACCCGGAGAAAAACCTGTCTGCCTCCGTTGTGTCCAGTTCATGCTTGAGAAAATTCTCAAAATAAGATTTAGGCCTTCTCTGCTCTCAACAATATCAGCAGAGCCTTCACAGCCTGAGGCTACCCTACCGAGCTGGTTGAATGGCAAATAGCCCGTGCCATTAATTCTCACCACTACCTTAAAAAATCATTGTCAAAATATATATTTCTCTCTCAATCTTTGACTTGAGTATTTAGATAGGTTATAACAAAAGAAGAGAAGAAAAGAAATGTAATAATACATGAAAAGGCGGAATTGATGCCATCCTTCAAGGTAGAAACACCAACTATCACACTGACTAATAGCAAACAAATTAAGGTTGTCAATAAATTCAAATATCTTGGAGAGACTATAACTTGGTACTTAAACGAGGAAGTCATCATCATCATCTTGAGCAGTGGGTCTGCTTGGAACATAAGCCTCTCCATCGTTTCCTGTCCATCCACCATCTCTCGTCTTTCACTGTGTCCCAGCACACACCTCTTTCCTCCACACTCTTCTTAACTCCCTTTGTCCATCTGTCCCTTGGTCTTCCCCTTGGCCTCCTTCCCTTCATTTCCATTCCAAACATCATCTTCGGTATCCTCTCCTCTCGCATCCTCCTCACATGTCCATACCATTGTAGCCTAGATCATCATCATCATCTTGCACAGTTTCCAGCCACTGGCCGGGTCTGTTTGGAACACAAGCCTCTCCAACGTCTTCTGTCTTCCCACCATCTCTCAGCCTCCACCCTTGTCCAGTCTTCTCCTCTCTTCTTCACGCTTTCTTCCACCCCCTTCAGCCACCTGTCTCTCGGTCTTCCCCTCGGTCTCTTTCCTTCCCACTTCGTCTCATGTACTCTCCTGGGTATCCTCTTCTCCTCCATTCGTTTTACATGTCCATACCATCTAAGTCTAGATTTCTCTATACCATCCTGTAATGGTTCCTCCTTCATTAATTCTCTGGTCCTCTCATTTCTTATTCTGTCCATCTTTGTAGCTCCAATACTGCTTCTCAAGAACCTCATCTCACTGGCCTGTATTTTGCTCTTCTCCCTTCCTTTCATAACCCAAGTCTCCGAGGCATACGTCAGGATAGGGACATAGTACGTCCGATATATGATCTTTTTGCTGTTCTGCGGGACATCCTTGCTCCATAACATGCTTCTCACACTCCTCCGAAATGCTTCTGCCTGCCTCCCCCGCTCATTTATTTCTCTATCGTTTCTTCCATTATCTTGTATCAGGCTTCCCAGATACTTGAAACTCTCCACTTTCTTCAGCTGTTCCCCACCAATTGTTATTCCCGTTGTGGTTCTTTCCTTCTTCCTTGTTGTGATCACCATCTCACTCTTATTTATGCTAAATTTCATCCCATATCCTTGTATTATTCCTTCCCACACTTCCAACTGTTCCTGTACCTCCTCCTCCTTGTTTCCCCAAATCATCAAATCATCTGCAAACACCATTGCTTTCATCTTTCCGTCCCCAATTACTTGTGCCACTCGGGTCATTATGTCATCCATCACCACAATGAAAAGTAACGGTGACAGTGCACTTCCTTGTTTCAGGCCGTTTCTTTGTTCCAACCAGTCAGATCTCTCTCCTCCCACTTTCACACAGCTCACGCTTCCCTTGTACATCTCCTTTATCCTCTTTATAGTCCATTTCTCTACTCCTCTATCCTCCAGGGACTTCCATACTTTGTTTCTGCATACACTGTCATATGCTTTCTCAATGTCCAGGAAGGCCATCAGTAGATCTGTTCCATACTCATAGTGCTGTTCTTGTAACTGCCTTACAGCAAAAATCAAATCCACTGTGGACCTTCCTGCTCTGAAGCCATGTTGTTCTTCCCTCATCCCTCCTTCTATCCTTGTCCTAATTCTCTTTTCCAAAACTTTCTCGAAGATCTTTGCACAATGACTCATCAGTGTTATTCCCCGATAGTTTCTGCAATCTGTTCTACTACCTTTCTTGAAGATCGGGACAATGATTCCTTTTTTCCAGTCCTCTGGGGTCTTCCTTTCCTTCCATGCTGTCCTCATCACTCGGTACAGCCACTGTATCCCCACCTCTCCTGCTGCTCTCACCATCTCCACACTCAACTCATCCACACCCGGCGCCTTCCCTCCTTTCATCTTGTTCACTGCATCTTCCACTTCTTTCCATGTTAAGTCCTTTTCTGTTTGCAGTTCATCTTCCTCTTCCCCGATTTCTTCCTCCTCACCATCTTTTCCATTTGGGTTCAGAAGTTCTTCAAAATATTCTTTCCACATTTTCTTCAGTTCTTCCCTATTTTCTATCTCTTGTCCCCTTTTGTTCACCATTCTAACATAATCCGTAGGATCCTTCCGCCTCTTATTTTTTATCATCCCATACGGGACCTTTTTTGTACCTTCACTATCCTCCTCCATCATCTTTGTCCACTCTTCCATCCACTTCCTTCTCTCCTCAGCCACCACTCTCTTCGCCTCCTTCTTTCTTTCCTGGTACTCTTCCCTTGTCTCTACCGTCCTATTTTGATACCACCTCCTAAAGGCTCTATTCTTTTCCCTTACTATATCTTTTGTCTTCTCATTCCACCATGTTGTTTCCTTCCACCTCTTCTTACTACTTGTCCTCCCACATACTGCTTCTGCTGCACCCACTAGTGTCTTCTTAAATCTAGCCCATTCCTCTTCCACCCCTCTTTCTTCATCTGTTGGAATTCCTTCCTTTACCATTTTGAGGTACTCGACCCTTCTATCCCCTTCTTTCAGTTTCCATATCCTTATACGTCTTTCCTGGTTCTCAGTCCCTTTCTTCTCCTTACTCCCTCTCAGGTTCATTACCAGTAATCGATGGTCGCTATCCAGGTTCTCTGATGGTATAACCTTGATGTCCGTGATGTTCTTATTTAGTTCTTTCTCATACAGTATATAGTCGACCACCGACTTCCTGGTCAAGTCATCACTGTACCATGTGATTGTGTGGCTCTCTCTTTTCTTAAACCAGGAGTTCCCAACTAGCAGGCTGTTCCTCTGGCAGAAGTCCAACAGTCTCTTTCCTTCCTCATTTCTTCCACCCCAACCCTCTGGTCCTAGAACACTCTCATAACCTTGTCTTTCTCTTCCTACATGGGCATTGAGGTCCCCCATAACAATCATATTTCTTCCTACCAGCTGCTTCTGCAATTCCTCTTCAAACTCCTCCTCCTCTTCAGAGGCGCAGCCTACTTGTGGAGCATACACTTGCACTATTTCTACGGTCTCTCCCCTCAGTGCTACTTTCACTTTCATCATCCTATCACTTATTCTCCTCACTTCTTCTTTTAAACCATCTCGTACTACTACTCCCACTCCATTCCTCTTTCCCTCTTCGTTCCCACTCCAGTACAGTCTATAGCCTTTTCTCAGTACTCTCCTTCCTTCCCCTTTCCACTTTGTTTCTGCCAATCCCAATAAATCCAACTTCCTTCTTTCCATCATATCCACTATCTCCTCCACCTTCCCCGTCAGCGTTCTTAGGTTTAAAGTTCCAAATCTTAGTCCGTGTGTACAGCCGTGTCGTCGTCTATTAAATCCATCCTGTCCGAGGCTCGTTCCATTTTTGAAAGCATTTGGTGTTATCCACTACTGGCTTGCTGGGCCTATCGTAGCTTCACCAGAGCCCCGTTAGCCGTCACTTTTCAGGGTTCCTGTAGGACCTTCACAGCTACCGTAACGGTCCCGGGGCACACGAAGTCCCCACTGTACTTCGCCCCTACAGGCAATCCCCTACTTTGTGCCGTTGCCCGTCTCCCACGACGTGGACGAGGGGTTGGACTAGATCGCTCTATCCTATTTTGCAATGGTTCCTCTCTTACCATCTCTCTGACTCTCTCATTCCTTACTCTGTCCATTCTTGTCACTCCTACCCTACTCCTCTGGAACTTCATCTCCACTGCTCGTATTTTACTCTTGTCCCTTTCCTTCATCACCCATGTTTCTGAACCATACGTCGAAATTGGCACAAAGTAGGTCTTGTAGATGATTCCTTTACATTTTTGTGGTACATCTTTATTCCATATCATCCCCCTAACACTCTTGAAAAATCCATCTGCGCACCTTCCCCCTTTCATTTATTTCCATCCTATTGCCTCCCTTTTCTTCAATTATGCTTCCCAATTACTTGAAGCATTCTACTTTCTGCAACTGCTGTCCTCCAAGTGTTATGCCCATATCCAGTCTGTTCTTCCTCCTCGTTGTGATGACCACTTCACTCTTTTGTGCTGAGAACTTCATCCCATATGATAACACTACCTTCTCCCACTCATCTAATTGCTCTTGTACTTCTTCCTCATCCTCTCCCCATACCAGAAGGTCATCAGCAAACAACATTGCCTTCATTTTCCTTTCCCCAATGCTATTTACCACTTTTCGTATGATTTCATCCATCACCACTATAAATAACAGGGGTGAGAGGGCTCTTCCTTGTTTCAGACCACTCTCCAGTTGAAACCATTCCGTTCTCTTTCTTCCCACTTTTACACAGCTTTTGCTTCCCTCGTACATTGCTTTCACTCTTGCCACTGTCTCCTTGTTCACTGCTTTTGCTCTCATTGCTTCCCATACCTTGTTTCTATTAATACTATCATATGCTTTCTCAATATCCAAGAAGGTCATCACCAGATCTTTCCCATATTCATAATGGTGTTCTTGTAGCTGTCTTACAGCAAAGATGAGGTCAACTGTTGACCTTCCTGGCCTGAATCCATACTGTTCTTCCCTCAGCCCATCTTCAACTTGTGTCCAAATTCTTCTCTCCAGTACCTTCTCAAATATTTTGGCGCAGTGGCACATGAGTGTAATTCCCCTGTAGTTCTTGCATTCCTTCCTACTTCCCTTTTTAAATAAGGGTATTATTATCCTTCTTTTCCAGTCCTCTGGTATTTTCTTCTCACTCCATATCACTTTCATTACTCGAAAGAGCCAATGTGTTCCTATCACCCCTGCTGCTCTCACCATCTCCACACTCACTTCGTCTATTCCCGGTGCCTTTCCCCCTTTCATCTTCTTTAATGCTTCCTCCACTTCTTTCCATGTCAACTCCTTCTCTGAAATGTCTTGGTCACTGTCTGTTTCTTCCTCCACAATGTTCACTATGCTGGTTTTAGTTGGGGGGGCGTGGTGGCTCAGCGGTCTAGCTGTATGCCTCTCACCAAGGCGGTCCGGGTTCGATTCCCGGTCAATGCATGTGAGATTTTCGAAGTGAAATGCCATGTCCTGTGGTTCGGATTCCATGTAAAAAGGAGGTCCCGTGGCTAATGATCTCGCGATTAACGGTCACGTTAAACTACAAGCTTGCTTGCTTGCTTTTTGGTTTTAGTTGGATTTAGGAGCTCCTTGAAGTATTCTCTCCAGATAACCTTTACTTCTTCCATATTTTCAACCTCCTTTCCATTCCTGTCCACCATTCTGACATTTTCCCCTGTATCTCTTCTCTTTGCCTTTATCATTCCATACAACACTTTCTTACTGCCATCACAGTCCTCCTCCATCATTTCTGTCCACTTCTCCAGCCATTTCTTTTTCTTTTCCTTCGCTACTTCTCCTGCATCTTTCTTCCGCTCTTGGTATTCTTCTCTTGTTCTGTCTGTCCTCTGTTGGAACCATTTCCTGAATGCTTCATTTTTCTTTTTCACTGCTTCCTTAGTTCTGGGGTTCCACCATGGTGTTTCCTTCCACCTTTTCTTTCCACTAGTTCTGCCACACACGACTTCCGCTGCTTCTACCAACACGTCCTTAAACCTATTTCATTCTTCTTCACCTGTTCTCGGATCATCCTTCGGTAATTTGTTCCTCACTAATATCTGGAACTTCTCCTTATTTCCATCCTCCTTCAGCTTCCATGTCCTTATTCTTCTTTCTTGGTTCTCAGTTCTCCTCTTTTCCTTCAGTCCTCTCACCTTGGCGACCAGCAGACGGTGGTCATTGTCCAGGGCTTCTGAAGGTATTACCCTTATATCCGTGATACTCTTCTTTGTCTCCTTCCCGCACAGAATGTAGTCCACCACTGATTTCTTAGTCAAATCCCTGCTGTACCAAGTAATTTTATGGCTCTTTCTCTTCTTGTACCATGTGTTTCCAACCATTGGCCCATTTATCTCGCACAGTTCCAACAATCTCTCTCCTTCCTTATTCCTGTTTCCCCATCCTTCACCACCAATCACTTCCTCAAAACCTCTTCTATCAGTTCCGACATGAGCATTTTGGTCCCCCATGACTATCAGGTTTCTCCCTACTAACTGCTTCTGTAACTCTTCTTCAAACTCGTCCTTCTCGCCTTCTGTGCATCCCACCTGTGGTGCATAGACTTGCAGAATGTCCAGGTTTCTACCTTTCACAGTGATTCTGGCTCTTAATTATTCGATCAGTTACCCTCTTTACTTCCTCCCTCAGCCCTTCTCTCACCACCATTCCCACTCTATTTCTCTTCTCCTCCTCATTTCCTATCCAGTATAGCTGCAAGCCATTTCTTAGTTCTTTTCTTCCTTCCCCTCTCCATCTGGTCTCTGCTAGTCCGAGTACATCCAGTTTTCTCCTCTCCATCATATCTACAATCTCCTCCACCCTTCCCGTCAATGTAGTTACAGTAAAACTCTGTTAAGAAGTTTTTCAAGGGACCATTAAAAAAAAACTTCTTAACAGGGAAACTTCTTAAAAGGGTAGTGGCCTGAAATGCATGTGAAACGCACACATTTTTGTTGTTTGTGAAGGATCCTATAATATACTGTGCATAGGCCTATATAAAAGCCAGAAAAAGAGAAGCTCCAATATTAAAATCTGACTATCAGACCAGAGATTAAGAGAAATTAATTGGCATAATCCTCACAATTCACATTAATAGAATTACCGTATTTACTCGAATACGACCCGCCCCCGAATAAGACCCGCACCCTGATTTTGAAGAACAAAATTTAAAAAAAAAAAAAATACTCAAAATTATGTACAATCTTAACTAAATAAACAGAATAGCATTTATCCAAAATAGTTTCCAACAGTATTGAAGTAGTCCTAAAATAACACACATCAAACGATTAAAAATACAAATAAAAGTACACAAACACTTCATTCATCGTCATCAGAAGTACCAACTTCGGAACTTTTATCACCATCCCACTAAATGTCGTCATCACTGATATCCATAGCATTCGAAATACTACATTTCTTGAAGCTCTTCCGTATGAGATCTCCCGAGATACGATTCCATGCCGTCAAAATGCACGAACATAGCAGCTGAACTTCCGGGCGCTGAATACGACCAGTTGGAGTCAGTGTGTGCTTATCGGCCGCCATCTGCTCCGTATACAGCTGTGTCAAGGCTGCTTTGAACGGGCGGTTCACGCAGACATCCAGTGGTTGTAGCATAGACGTCATCCCGCTCAATCACGAATACATGACTCGTCAATTTCATATTTCCTACCGGGCACGATTTCCAATAACTTCAGCTTCCAGCTTCGTACAACTCATGTTTACACTCGGAAAACGTGCGCGACACGTGCGCGAGACTATATGGCGCCGCCTGCTTACGGTAAAACAAAGTGATAGCCGGAAGAAGGCTAGCACCATCTAGCGGATACTCGCAACACCCGATATCGCGCGTGGCGGGCAATTTAAATCTTTAAAATCAGGATGACTCAAATAAGACCCGCACCCCAATTTTTCACGTCCGATTTTGTTTAAAAATGTGCGGGTGGTATTCGAGTATATACGGTAATTTCAATAACTGTTTGAGCACACACCATATATTCCAGCAAACTACAATTATAGACACATTTTAGAATGTAAATAAACAACAACTAAGACTGAATTGAAAACACTTTTTTGTCCCTTTTTTTTTCCTTCAAAACCAAAGATTTATCCGGAACAACCTGTTTAAAAAGTCCGAATTCGTCAACATTAAAAATGTCACAATGTTTGTAATTACTGAATTTTGCCGGCAGCAGTGTTTCCTTCCATGCTTCCGTTTCCTCTGCACTTACACTCGCAGCTTCACCTCTAATAGTCTTGTAAACTATGCCAGCCCGATTTTTAAAGCGATCCAGCCACCGATTCGACGCAGTAAAAGGCACTTGTAATCGACATGCGATTTCTTCGGCTTTCTCCTTCACGATAATCCCGCTCAAGGGAATGTTTAATCTTCGCTGCTCTTTAAACCACACGAGCAGAACTTGTTCAACGTCTTGGTATTTCGCGCTTTAAATCTTCTTGCAGCTTGCCGAAGTATTCCCGGCAGAAGCCAAGATCCCTTCTTTCTTTGCTATGATGCCGTTCAAAGTAGACGGCGGCATTCCGAGCTCCTTCGCAAGAGCAACACGTGAAAGAGTAGAAGACTCTACTTTTCTTATAATGTCCACTTTATCTTTAATAGAAAGTGCCTTTCTTTTGATGCCTTTCATCTGAGAACCATTCATTTTCACAATGATTTGAAAACTTTACTTCACTAACGACGCAATTCTCGTAATCTCAATGTTATGCTACGTCTGGCAATGCTTGGCTAACAAGTTAGATCACACAGAACAGCGATAAAAGCCACGAAGAAAGAATATAGGAGGCCACAAATGAAAGCATGATGCTGTATATTGTAGTCGGTCTTGGGCGGGTGTCGTCATAGCGTGACGTAATTCAGCCTTGAAATGCTCGCCTGGTCAGTGACCCGCGAACACTCGGAACGGCTGTATTCTTTCATTCGGAACACCGGGCCCGGTCAGAGACCCGCGAACACTCGGAACTCTTGTATTCTTTCATTCGGAACACCGGATGTATCTTCCGCGGAGATTGGCGAGTTTTGATTCTAAGTCAGTTGTCTCTCAGTGCACATCTTATGCTCTAAGGGAATACAAAATCTGAACTATTTAACCGGGAAAACCTCTTATGCACAAACACTATATACGGGAAAAATATACATGTATCTTATGGGACGAATCACGGGACCGAGAATATCGGACGTCTTAAGCGGAAAAACGTTTTATGCGGGAACTTCTTAACCGAGTTTTACTGTATATTCAGAGTTCCAATTCGTAGTCCATTTCCGTAGCCAGGTCTGTTTCCTTTAGATCTGTCCTTTCCGAGGCCTGTTCCCGATTTAAAAGCAGTTCCATATCCACTACTGGCTTGCTAGGCCTAACGTAGCTTCACCATAACCCTGGCAAGGGGCCTGTTTTTGGTCTGCGAGAGGTATTTTATTTCCCTCAAACCCTCCGGACAAGTCCGGCGAGCCCCCTATCCGCCACCTGGGACGCGCCCGATAGAGGAACAGGCAAACCCCCACGAGGAAGTCATCATCATCATCTTGTACAGTTTCCAGCCCCAGGCTGGGTCTGTTTGGAACATAAGCCTCGCCACTTATTTCTTTCTTCCCACCATCTCTCCGCTGTCACTCTGGTCCAGTCCTCGCCTCTCTTCTTGACACATTCCTCCACTCCTTTCAGCCATCGATCTCTTGGTCTTCCCCTTGGCCGTTTCTTCTGCATCTGCATCTCATGTATCCTCTTGGGAATCTTCTTCTCATCCATTCTCTTTAAGTGTCCATACCACCTCAGTCTTGATGTCTCAATCCTACCTTGCAAGGGCTCCTCTTTCACCATTTCCCTGACTTTTTCATTCCTCACCCTGTCTCTTCTTGTTACTCCGATCCTACTTCGCAGGAACTTCATTTCACCTGCCTGTATTCTGCTTATGTCTCTTTTCTTCATTGTCCACGTTTCTGAAGCATAGGTCAGTATCGGGATAGTAGCTTCTGTATAACACTTCCTTGCTTTTTTGTGGGACATCTTTATTCCACACTAAGCTCCTAATGCTTCTCAGAAATGCTTCTGCCTGTCTGCCACGTTCCGTAATCTCTTTGTCATTTCTCCCATTTTCCTCCACTATACTTCCCAAGTACTTGAGACTTTCCACCTTCTTCAGCTGTCCACCTCCAAGTGTTATCCCACTCATTGGTCTGTCCTTTTTCCTGGTCGTTGACAGGATCTCACATTTACTGATGTTGAACTTCCATCCGTACTCTCCCACTGTTTCTTCCCAAGCCTTCAGTTGCTCCTGGATTTCCTCCTCCTTGTTTCCCCAGACCATGAGATCATCTGCAAACACCATTGCCTTCATCTTATCTTCTCCTATCTTTCCTGCTATCCGTGTCATTACCTCGTCCATAACCACAATAAAGAGAAGGGGTGACAGTGCACTACCCTGTTTCAGGCCACTCATTTGTCTGAACCAGTCTGTTCTTTCCCCTCCAACTTTCACACAACTCACACTTCCACAATACATCTCCTTCACTCTGCCTACAGTCTCTTTTTCCACTCCCATGTTTTCCATTGCTTTCCAAACCTTCTCCCTACACACACTATCATAGGCCTTTTCGATGTCCAGGAAGGCCATCAACAGATCCTCTCCAAATTCGTAGTGGTGTTCCTGGAGCTGTCTCACTGAAAATATGAGATCCACTGTTGATCTCCCAGGTCTGAATCCATACTGTTCCTCTCTCAATTTTCTCACCACTTTGGCTCGAATTCTACTTTCTAATATCTTTTCATATATCTTGGCACAGTGAGGTATGAGTGTGACTCCCCTGTAATTTCTACACTCCTTTCTGCTTCCTTTCTTAAATATTGGGACAATTAATCCTTTCTTCCAATCTTCTGGGGTCTTTTTCTCCTTCCATATCACCCTCATCACACGGTACAGCCACTGTTTCTCAACCTCCCCTGCGGCCTTCACCATTTCAACACTCACTTCATCCACACCTGGTGCCCTTCCTCCTTTCATCTTGTCTATAGCCATTTCCAGTTCTCTCCAAGTCAGGTCCTTTTCCATTCCTGTGTTGTCTTCTCCATCTTCCAATACATTGTCTTCCTCCCTATGACCATTTGGATTAAGCAAATCCTCAAAGTACTCTTTCCACACTGTCTTGAGTGTCTCTTTGTTGTGTACCTCAGTTCCGTTTTTGTCCATCATTACCACATCCTCTCGCGGACCTCTTCTCTTACTTTTGACCATCCCATAAAGTACTTTCTTATTTCCTCTGCTGTCTTCCTCCATCATCTCCGTCCACTTTACCATCCACTTCTTCCTCTCCTCTGCGACAATCTTGTTTGCTTCTTTCTTCTTTATCTTATAATCTTCCCTTGCCAGATCAGTTCTTTCCTGGAACCACACTCTGAAAGCCTTGTTCTTCCTTCCCACAGATTCTTTTACTCTCTCATTCCACCATGGTGTCTCTTTACACCGCTTTCTGTTGCTTGTTCTTCCACATACTGCCACTGCAGCTTCCACCATTGTGTTTTTGAATTGCTTCCATTCCTCTTCCCCTGTTTTATGATTGTCTGTTGGCATCTTTTCCCTTATTATCGTCTGGAATTCTTCCTTGACTTCATTTTGCTTGAGTTTCCATGCTTTGATTCTCCTTTCCTGGTACTCTGTCCTCTTGCTATCCTTAACAACTCCCAGGTTCATTACAAGTATTCTGTGGTCGCTATCTAAGGCCTCTGATGGTATTACCTTTATATCTCTGACACTTCTCTTCATTTCCCAGTCGTACAGCATGTAATCTACCAAAGATTTCTTTGTTAAATCACTGCTGTACCACGTTACCTTGTGGCTTTCTTTCTTCCGGAACCAGGAGTTGCCTACCACTAAACCGTTTCTCTTGCAAAAATCCAGCAACTTTCTCCCTTCTTCATTCCTGCTACCCCATCCTTCTGCTCCCAATACATTTTCATATCCTTGCCTTTCACTTCCTACATGTGCATTCAAATCTCCCATGACAATGATGCTCTGACCATTCATCTGCTGTTGTAGCTCCTCCTCAAAGTCTTCCTTCTCTTGAGCTGTACATCCAACTTGAGGGGCATATACCTGGGCTATCTCCAGGCTTCTTCCCTTTACAGTTACTCTGATCTTCATGATCCTGTCACTTATTCCCTTTACCTCTTCCTTCATTCCATCTCTCACAACTACTCCTACTCCGCTGCTCCTTCCTTCACTGTTCCCACTCCAGTACAACCGGTACCCTTTCCTCAGTTGGAAGTATCAGTTGAAAATAGAATAACTAAATTGAAACAAGCACAACGTATCACTTGGCCAACCTACAAGAAGAATCTCTAGCGATAAATGCAAAATTTTAATACTACAACCCCATTATTAAACCTGAAGCAACCTATGCCAGTGAAACCCTATTCAATCTGAACACGAAATCAAGTACAAATAAATTACAGAAGATAGACGAATCCTCAGAACAATTTTAAACAAAAAGACACCAAGTAGATGATCAATGGCGATTACTACCTAATGAAATTGTATACCAGGAAACTGAGCCAATAATAGATACAATGAGGAAAACTAGAGTTGCTTTTTTCTGTTACGTATCACGATTACCAGAGGCCAGGATACTCAAACAGCTCTTCCAATACTTTTGGAAAAGTAAAACCAAAAATCATTGGTTCAAAGAAGTCCTAGATGATCTAGATGAATTAGGCTTGACAATGCAACAAATTGAACACCGGGAAGAGAAGAGGATTCTGAGAAACAAAGACGTGAGACTTAATCTAAAAACTTCTACATGCAAAAAATACACCATAACGGACGAAGAACAGGCTGCTAGGTCAGACAGAATGAAACAGTTCTGTGAAAATAAGAAGAAGTCAAATTTGTAACTAATATTCCTAATATTTGGCTGTATATAGATTGAGTATAGTGCACCAATATGGGCATAAAATAAATGAAAAATAAAAAATACAGAAATTACAGTTGACAATTGCCCCTCTTCAAGTATGGTACAAAGAATTACCTGATATTGAGTTTGTTATCACAATGCTGGGTGATGATGTGGTCAAGAATGGACCAGTGTTTTGAAATGTATCATCATCATCTGGAGCAGTTTCCAACCGCTGGTCGGGTCTGCTTGGAACATTAGCCTCTCCATCGTTTCCTGTCCATCCACCATCTCTCGTCATTTACTGTGTCCCAGCACACTCCTCTTTCCTCCACACTCTTCTTAACTCCTTTTGTCCATCTGTCCCTTGGTCTTCCCCTTGGCCTCCTGAAATGTATAGACAGTCAAAATTAAATGTTGGTGATGAAAAGTTCAGATTCAGTACAAATCGCAAGAAGCAGATGCACATCGGCATTACAACTGTCAAGTTCTTGCTTATCCATCACATTTTCCCATAGCCGATTGTATCTTGCTATTCTAGCACAATCAGATTAGAGGAGAAGTCGGAATATACCTTTCACTAAAGAAGACTGTAACTCGAGAGAGAAAAGCTAAGTTTGTAGTTTGACGTGACCGTTAATCTTGTGGTGATGAGCCATGGGTGTAACTAGGACATGTTTGCAATGGTTTGGCTATGTCAGACACATGGAAGATAGGAAGGTTGTGAAACAGTGGCTGCACACTGTGATTGCTGGATGGAGGCCTGTTGGAAGATCAGACCAAGTGAAAGAGGATATACCGTATTTGCTCTCGTATATCTCGCACCCCATTTTTTTAGTTGAAATTTCAGGGGAAAAAAAAGTACTCGCATATATCTCGCATTCATTTTTGACGCCGTCATATAAACGACCGTAATAACCTTGAGGTATAAACACGTTCGATTTAGCGCGCCACAAGTCTTCATTGAAAAAGACGTTATAAGCTCGTTAAGGATGATTCAAGGCAGAAAAGGAACTCCAGCATTTATATTGGATATGATCGATCATCTTCCATATCGATTCCTCACTACATGTACGAGCGAGCTCGATCTTACCCGACCGCGGCTGAAGACACAATGTAGGCCTAAAGCGTGCTAACAGTCACGCCGGCGCCGTATCGCATGCTTGCGCGAGGTCTGTCCGAGTTTGTACGTTCGTAGCGGCACTACAGTATAGCGTCAGTTTACGCAAGTTTGCATCAGTTCGTGTGTTATGGTTATGCGACATTAAGAACCTATGAAAAAGACGTCATGAGCTCGTTAAGGATGATTCAAGGCAGAATTTAGAGCGCAGACCCGTAGCGATCGATACGATCGATATCTTCCATATCGATTCCTCGCTACATGCCCGAGCGAGCTCGAACTTAGCCGAGCGCGGCTGAAGCGTGCTGACACCCACGCGGCGCCGCTTTACATGCTTGCACACGGCCGAGCTCTGAAGCAACGCAATACGTAAAGACGAAATCATTGAGATTCGAGAAGACTGAACTGCGTCTCTCTGCGATGTAACAGTAGGCCTACTTGCCAATCTTCGAAACATACGAGCATGTTGGCGCGAGTGGTATAGCACAGATTTCCTTATCTTCAAAGCCCTAACAATACAAGAGGAATACGGAAATTCCCCGCGTATATCTCGCACCGACAAATTTCACTCGTATTTTCGGCTCGCGTATATCTCGCACCCCATTTTTTTAGTTGAAATTTCAGGAAAAAAGTGCGAGATATACGCGAGCAAATACGGTAAAACCAGTGAGGAGTGGAGAGCAGTCATAAACCTAACCCAGATAACTGGAGTGGAAAATATAAGATGATGATGATTTATCTTTTGTAAAACACATTGTGATTCAAAATTAATGCAATAAACTGTAGTGTTGCAAATGAACACAATAACCCCAAGTGTCTGGAATTGATGTCGTAGATGCAGGGAAGTAAAGACCCAACAACCGAGACATGTAAATCACAGTGAGGCCAATCGTGCATGACTGTCACACAATCCTTGTAACTTTTGGAGATTGATAGATAGGCAGTTACAGTTTGGTAGGTTGGCCTACCAAACCGCCCAACCTCAATCAATCCTCTAAGATCGTGTATGAAGAGTCTGCTCTGTCAGAGTCAATAATAGGACTTCATTAATGCCTAGAAGTAGGAGGTTGATATTTGAATGTGACTGGTCTTCAAATGCAGTGAATTTGTGCAGTTGTTTCCATATGTGTAGTTTGGTGTGTGGTGTAATAGAGTTACGATGTTTCCTACAGTGGATATTGATCTTTGCTTCATTGTAACTCCGGCACCGATATAGTCCGGATACTTGGGTTTGTTTGTTGTTACTTATTGCAACGGTCTGCAATAAAGAGTTTGTTGTATTTATTCTGAATCGTCGTAACTCTTAATCAGTTCATTATCTAAATAAAGACATTTTCATAGGTAGGAACTCTGGGGGGTGAGAGTTTTCGCTCGGGTGAAGCCAAGCACAAATACTAGTGTTTCATATAACTGCAGGGTGTCGAGCGATACGGGAAATATGGGAATTTTAGTTACCCGGGAAAAATACGAGAATTATACAGGAAATTCGCACTTGATACGGGAAATCTTAAAAAGTCTCATAATGCCCGACTTCTTAGCCCCCGAACGCTCAGTAGAGTACTCCCGCTCAATCTTCTATTTCGCCTGCAGACCGCGCTGCTACTCGCAATTTGCGCCACCGATAGAGCGCTAAGCGGGATGAGAACCCAGCCAACGTCGAATGCATACTTTGCCTGGCCAACCGCCGGCCGTACCCTCTACGCGCGCCGCGCTCGTTGCTGACAACGACATACAGGAATCAGTCCGCATTGTTATTCACAGAGGAGACCTGGGTTTCTCGACAAGAGCAGCCCTTAATGAAGCTAACATATCAAGATATCAGAAAATTCCAGAAGCGGATGTGCTGCAATTTCGCACCAACTGACGAAAATTGTACATTTGTGTCCTATGGCTGAAAAAATCAAAGAGTGGTCAACTCTTGCTCACGAGAGACCCGTGCTATTTCCTGCATAGACACTATAGGGGTCGCTGAGACTCCTAAGTTGGAAGAATTTACGATCGTCATTGCCCTGGAAATTCTTTGTAATCAGAAGAATTTGCTTTCTGGCGCAATGGCTGACCGCATCAAGAGCAGCTACTCCGCACTTCTGAGACTGCCCTCCGTTACTGCGCGTTTGAAGCTGTTCGACGGAAAAGAGCCACGGCTCGACGTGCTGTGGTCTGAATTAGTGGCTTCAGCATCTTCCTCAGTTCCTGCCAAAAACGATCTCACAAGCTTCGTTAAAATGATACTGATTTTGTATCACAACAATGCAGCTCTATACAGAGGTTTCTCCCTGAACAAGGAGTGCATGATCGTCAATCTCAAAGAAGCAAGTCCGATTGGCATGCATAGCCTATTGTTCAGGACGCTGTGATGGCAGCTGGTGCAGTAGAAAAGATAAACCATGAGCAAGAGTCCATACTGCATGAAACTCTACGCTGTCTTCAAGGAAACAAAACAGGTGCGAAGCGACGGATAAGGTGGCAGTCGAAAGAAAAGCCACGAAAGGTCTCCAGGAAGGGAAAAAAAAGTACTGTCAAAAGTATTTAATTTTTTTGCTTTGTATAACTGAAGTTCCTAGTAACAATCTTGTATTTGTCAAAGTGACTTATTTAAGTCCGTGCAAACACTCAATGCAAATGCGTTACACATGCATACATTTCTAAAACTACAAACAATATCTCACAGCTCTCGACATTTTACTATCAAACACCCGTTACCAACATGTGGCTACAAAATACACCACACGAGTGACAGAATTCTTCTCGTATGGGCAGGCATTGTTTCACTCGCTTGTTAACCACTGTCTGTGTTGGATTTCCTTTCATTGTCATTGTTTCGTTACTTTTACTTCGCCGAAGGTCGACCCGAGGACTGGACACATCCCGTACAGCATGTACAGAAAGAAATACTGAAGGTGGTCTGGATATCGCGGTGGATGAAATAATTATTAACCTTGGCAATTCATCAAGCTCTGACAAAGACAATGATTAGGGACACTCAAATTTCGCGACTCGCGAAATTCGCGAATTTTTAAAAAGTGTTAAATATGATGGGAGAAAGGCATATAGGACATGTGTTACGAATTTAAATGTAATTTGGAACACTATCTATTCGCGAAATTTTGACATTTCGGCTCCATATACGAATTTTTAGGTTTACTCGCGAAATTTATCGCAACTAGAGAAATACCGTATTTCCTCGCATAATCGTCGCCACCGCGTAATCGTCGCACCCCAATTTTCAAACACTAAAATAGGTTTATAAAATGTCATCGCATAATCGTCGCATAGCGTATTCGTATTTGTGCGCCAGTCAGTTGCACATGCTGCCGCGACTTTGTCAGAAGAAAAATATGTCGTCTTTATGCTTGCGGGCTATGAACTGTGACGCGAGCGGCAAGCTTCGTCACTTAACACATTCCACGAGCGTATGATCTGGCGTGATCTTGTCAGGAGAAAGTAATCTCGTCTATTTGCATGCGGGCTATGAACTGTGACGCGAGCGGCCAGCGCACATTCCGCCAGGTTATAGGCCTAATCTGGCGTGATCTTGTCAGGAGAAAGTAATCTCGTCTTTATGCTTGCGGGCTATGAACCGCGACGCGAACGGAAAGCGCACATTCCGAGAGCTTATAGGCCCAATCTGGCGTGATCTAGTCAGCAGAAAGTAATCTCGTCTTTATGCCTTGGGGCTATGAATTGTGACGCGAACGGCCAGCGCACAATCCGCGAACTTATAGGCCTAATCTGGCGTGATCTTGTCAGCAGAAAGTAATCTCGTCTTTATGCCTGCTGGCTATGAATTGTGACGCGAACGGCCAGCGCACATTCCGCGAGCTTATAGGCCTAATCTGGTGTGATCTTGTCGGCAGAAAGGAATCTCGTCTTTATGTCTTGGGGCTATGAACTGTGACGCAAACGGCCAGCGCACAATCCGCGAACTTATAGGCCTAATCTGGAGTGATCTTGTCAGCAGAAAGTAATCTCGTCTTTATGCCTGCTGGCTATGAACTGTAACGCGGCCAGCGCACATTCTGCGAGCTTATAGGCCTAATCTGCATGATCTTGTCAGCAAAAAGGAATCTCGTCTTCATGCTTGCGGGCTATGAACCGCGACGCGAACGGACAGCGCACATTCCGCGAGCTTATAGGCCTGATCTGGCGTTTTCTTGTTAGGAGAAAGTATTCTCGTATTTATGCCTGCGGGCTATGAACCGCGACGCGAACGGACAGCGCACATTTCACGAGCTTATAGGCCTAATCTGGCGTGATCTTGTCAGCAGAAAGTAATCTAGTCTTTATGCCTGCGGGCTATGAACTGTGACATGAGCGGCCAGCGCACATTCCGCGAGATTATAGGCCTAATCTGGCGTGATCTTGTCAGCAGAAAGTAATCTCGTCTTTATGCTTGCGGGCTATGAACTGTGACATGAGCGGCCAGCGCACATTCCGCGAGTTTATAGGCCAAATCTGGCGTGATCGTGTCAGCAGAATGTAATCTCGTCTTTATGCATGCGGGCTATGACACGCGACGCGAACGGACAGCGCACATTCCGCGAGCTTATAGGCCTTATCTGGCGTGATCTTGTTGCTCGGACTCGAGACAAATTCCAAACCAATTGCTGCAGAAGTGTATCCCAAACTTCAGAATTTGAAGAAGCATTTACAAGTGGTTGCTGCAGGAATGTTCAGCAACAAAGTCCAGGAAGAGCTGGATGCTCTGAAAGGTAATCTTAGGGGCAGAGCGATGGAGGAAATAAAGAAGATGTCAGGCCATATGCATACGAAGTTGGACAACCTGATGTTGGGGGACCCAGCCCGTACATTTTTTGAGCCAGTGTCTGAGCTCTTCTACGGGCAGAATGTCTTGTCGCAGTCTACAGCAAGAGACAAACTGAAGGCCCTATTCAGCAAAATACCGTCACTGAAGGGTATTCCCGTTGATGAAGGAATGCTCGCATATAGGGATCTTCAGGATATTCTGAAGAAGAATGCAGAAATAGCGGTGGAAGATGCCCTTCATGCAATGCGTGAGGATCATCAACCCTTTGTTGATGGTGCATTAAGGGCACTGTGGGTTCCAGTGTCAAATGTAAATTGTGAAAGATTCTTTTCAAACTTTTCTTGTGTGTTGACGGATTTCAGAACTAATCTAACAGTGACAAATTTAGAATTGCTGTCATCCTACATTATGAATGTAAAGCATGAAAGGAAGCAGGGAGGTAAATTTTGTAAATAACTTTTTTGCCTTTGATGTTTGCGATTTCTGTCTTTTGTACCGATAATTTTCAAGTTACAATATAAATATTTGAAAGTACTGACTGCCTTTCTATTTCCATAAGATCCATATTATCTAAGAATTTGTCTTTTCTACCCTAGAATTTTTGTTTCCTACTCAAGAATTTTAATTAACTACCCAAGAATTTTCCCTCGTTACTCAATAATTTTTTCTCTTTTTACTCAAGAATTCAGCACCATTTCATTCAAGAAATTCGAGTGTCCCTAACAATGATGGTGGTGATGATGATAGGGACAGTGAAGGAATGGAGGGTGTCAAAGAAACCCTTGCCAAGTGACTGAGGATAATTTATTTATTGGTGTCAGTTCGCTTGCGTCAATCGATAATAGACCACGGGCTATTTTTTCCCTTCATAGTGTTCAAAATACCGCCCGTCATTCAATAGCCTACAACTCGAAAATATAAAACCATGGCAATAATATCGCCACAGAGGGGCTTGTTTGAGTGCTCAGTGCTAAATATGTCTTTACCTAACTTTACTTTTGTATTATCACGAAAGCTAATATTAAACGTAGAGAGTCGCGATTAAGTGAGTGTGCGTGGTGTTATCTGTCAACTACTGCAGTAAGCTGTGAACGACCTCCACTCAGACTCTTGTTTCATGTTAAAGGATAATCATTGCATGGTGACTGTTTTTATATTAATTAGCTGTAGAGTATTTGCCCTCTTTGTCGTATTTATTGAATTGAATACCAATGATAGAGGTATCATAGCTTCGGTGTGTAATTCATTTATTCATCTAAAAGTATCGTATATCGTATTTCTCTGTTTGAATGTCCTCGGCGTTGACTCAGGACCGTTCTTTTGAATAGTCTATATTACGTATAATTGTACAGAAATAATGTCTGAAGTATATAGCGCTGTGTATTATTCAAATCAGTTGATTTACAACAACTATAAAAACTTAGCTGTCAGCTGTTCCAAGCTCCCGGCATATCCTTCGCGTTGTTTCCTTCGAAATACAGGGAGTAGGTGAGAAGCATGCTCAGAATTCTTGCCGTGTGGCGGTTGGACGTAGGGTCTTGTTATGTGGCGACCGTCGGTTGCGGAGAGGAAAAGCGGGGCAAAGTGACAGGAAGGCTGTCAGTACCGAATGCGCGGCGTTAGCAATACTGTATTTGTCCCATAATTTACGTGTGTAATAGCCACTGCCGGCTGGATCGCAACACTCCTCGTTGCTTTAAACTGCCTGCCCATTCGACACTCACAGGCGTACAAGATATATGCATTAATTCACCGCTAGGTGCAACACCAAGGCACTGAGATTGCTGCGGCTTTTTAAAGGGGAAGATACCTGAAACGAAGTATTGTTATGTTTGGAGGCTTAATATCAAGATTGACGGACGTGAAAACATTACACTAAGCTAGTTCCTTTGTTATTCTAACATCTAAAAGTATTCTGACATATACTTACGGGCAAATTTTCAGTATAAAGGAAAGCAAAAATACATGTGGTGGAGGCGATTGTTTTTAAGGGGCGAAATGTCTAGTTCATTATCCCGTAATTATGCAGACGATAATAAAAATATAACTACTTCTAACTGACTTAAATCTAATTTACATACTTGGCGAGATGAAAAGAAAAGAATAAGAATAAGGACAATAAAAGACAGGGAAAAGAAATGCCTCCGGCCCCCGAAAAATGGGATGATGATTTATTTAGGGGCTTTGCGACATCGTGGTCATGTAGCCCCATGTACTTGGGTGTGAGGTGAATTTGTCTGATAACCCGTCTTATTGTGATGGCTGTATTATACATTTTTACAGATTTTTTGGACAGATTGTTTATTTTTTTACTTATTTATTTACTTACAAATTTATTTATTTATTTTCTTATTTCTTTACTTATTTATTTGCTTATTTATTTATTTACGTATTTATTTACTTACATGTTTATTTATTTAATTATGTATTTTCTTATTTATTTGCTTATTTATTTACTTACTTATTTGTTTATTTACTTACATATGTATGTATTTAATTATTTATTTTCTTATTTATTTGTTTACTTATTTATTTACTTATTTATTTATTCACGTATATATTTATTTACTCATTTACTTTCATATGTATTTATTTAATTATTTATTTTTTATTTACTTACGTATTTATCTATTTAATTATTTATTAACTTATTTATTTTCTTATCTTTTGATTTACTTATTTATTTGCTTATTTATTCACGTATTTATTTACTTATTTACTTACACATTTATTTATTTAATTATTTATTTTCTTATTTATTTGTTTACTTATTTATTGCTTATATATTCGCTTATTTATTTACTTACATTTTCTTAAATTATTTATTTACTTACTTACATATTTACCTACTTACATATTTATTTACTTACATATTTATTGTCTCACGTATTTACTCACTCATTCATGTAAGGTTTTTAATATTCCCGAAGGGAATATGATGTAGTTTCCATTTGAGTGGATGAATTATCAATAAATGATAAAAATGGTCCGGTTAGCTCAAACAATGCCAGCGTGTCTTGCATGGCCTTCTCAGTATGTGCTAGCCACGCGTATTGGTAGGTGTGTCTGTACCAACTGACGAGCCCAACGGCACACTGGGGCGAAACGCTGGCATTGTTTGAGCTAACCGGACCATTTTTATCATTTATTGATAATCCATCCGCTCAAATGGAAACTACATCATATTCCCTTCGGGAATATTAAAAACCTTATTTGGATTGCCAAGGTAAGGCTGTTGTTTTTATGAAAGGGAGTTTGACTCCCGTAGCACATTAGCATGCTCGTGACGCCAATACTGCTTGTATTTTGTGTCTTGCATGGCCTTCTCAGTATGTGCTAGCCACGCGTATTGGTAGGTGTGTCTGTACCAACTGACGAGCCCAACGGCACACTGGGGCGAAACGCTGGCATTGTTTGAGCTAACCGGACCATTTTTATCATTTATTGATCATTCATTCATGTACCGGTATGTATTTATTTATTTGTTTATTTGCTTCCCCTGCGTCACCTTCTTTGGAAATTGCACGTAACCACATCCCACGCAGTGAATTGTCCGATGGTATCTCATGAAATGAGATTCCCCGGTATTCTAACTTGCCCTGTTCTGATTTACAAAGGGGCACACAGCAGTACAGCATTATAAAATCATTCAGAATACATTCCAAACACAACTGCTCCATTAACATCAATACAAATCTTATGTCTGCCACAGTGCCTTGGTGCTGCTTCCTAGCGCCTTTATTTGGAAACGAGGTTGTACGCTCAAACCAATGCTGTAATCGTCGAATGGGCAGGCAGTTTAAAGCAACCAGGAGGGGTGCGATCCAGCCGGCAGTGGTAATAGCGGACACACCTCCAATTTTACTATAAGAGTCGTGATCTAAAAAGGGATAGTGGGTGGGTAACATTTATTGCTACATGACCCCCAAAATTATTATTCATTATTACAAAGGGTATTTTGACTATTTTCAGTAGTGTAGAAGATTGTATCGCCTTGTTCCGGGCTCCTATAGAGCTTACATTTTCTTTCGATCTTTCATTTGCCATAGGACGCGCCACCGGCGTATGGTTATGCATTACCAGCTTCTGGTTTAGTAGTCAGGTAATGGAAGCAATGGGAAGTGTGTACTACAATTTTCCTTGCATGTAACTAAGCAATTTATTGTTGTTAAGAGAACGTAAAATGCACCAAGAATGATATGATCTTCAGCTGTGTGCAGTGAGAAGGCTCTGCATGTGTTCATTCCTTATGTATTAATGATGCGAAATGTCGGCTAACGTTGTGCCACTTACAACACTCGTAGTCTCTAAATGTTGCACATTTTCCCGTAAATTGCAGCAGTTTATGTTTTAATTGCTTATAAGATCGTGACAAAGAAAGTGTTCCTCCAATTGGATGATTGTATTTAACTGTATGCACGTCGTATAATCTTGGCGAAGTGTATTTTTTTCACGGAGCAACTTAACACCGTAGTAGGCACGCAGCTTTTTGTATTTAGTTTTCTGGCATCTTGTTTTAAATTATTGACTAACATATTTCTAAATGCAGACAATCCATACCTCCATTAGGATTCGAGTTCCATAATTCATGCAAAATTCGTTTGTGAAATTGGGGTCATAACCCCCCTACCCTTTCAGTGATTACCGTATGGTACTTTACGTAGACTAGGGTGAAGTTGTAAATGAGCATTTAAAAAAAAAAATGTTGCCAGTTGTTTGGTTTATTAACTTGCGGTAATATCATCCATAGGTAATGAAAACTGGGCATGGTTGGATTTTAAGGTAGAGCCGCATGTGCTATCAAATCGCTTTCTTGCAATACCTGGAATATGTATAGAATTATAAAATGATTATTGGTTAAATAAGTGTTAATAGATAGGCTATTATAATTATAATGATTAAATAAATATCAAAGAAGAAACGATGCGTTGTTAGTAAATATTAGGCCTACCGGTACGGCGAATAGCCTACAACTCGTAGCTTATGTCACAATTTAGCATTTAAACGGGTCACGTTAATGCATAATATGCCAATATGAACCTGAGAGGGAGTAAGGAGAAGAAAGGGACTGAGAACCAGGAAAGACGTATAAGGATATGGAAACTGAAAGAAGGGGATAGAAGTGTCGAGTACCTCAAAATGGTAAAGGAAGGAATTCCAACAGATGAAGAAAGAGGGGTGGAAGAGGAATGGGCAAGATTTAAGAAGACACTAGTGGGTGCAGCAGAAGCAGTATGTGGGAGGACAAGTAGTAAGAAGAGGTGGAAGGAAACACCATGGTGGAATGAGAAGACAAAAGATATAGTAAGGGAAAAGAATAGAGCCTTTAGGAGGTGGTATCAAAATAGGACGGTAGAGACAAGGGAAGAGTACCAGGAAAGAAAGAAGGAGGCGAAGAGAGTGGTGGCTGAGGAGAGAAGGAAGTGGATGGAAGAGTGGACAAAGATGATGGAGGAGGATAGTGAAGGTACAAAAAAGGTCCTGTATGGGATGGTGAAAGATAAGAGGCGGAAGGATCCTACGGATTATGGTAGAATGGTGAACAAAAGGGGACAAGAGATAGAAAATAGGGAAGAACTGAAGAAAATGGGGAAAGAATATTTTGAAGAACTTCTGAACCCAAATGGAAAAGATGGTGAGGAGGAAGAAATCGGGGAAGAGGAAGATGAACTGCAAACAGAAAAGGACTTAACATGGAAAGAAGTGGAAGATGCAGTGAACAAGATGAAAGGAGGGAAGGCACCGGGTGTGGATGAGTTGAGTGTGGAGATGGTGAGAGCAGCAGGAGAGGTGGGGATACAGTGGCTGTACCGAGTGATGAGGACAGCATGGAAGGAAAGGAAGACCCCAGAGGACTGGAAAAAAGGAATCATTGTCCCGATCTTCAAGAAAGGTAGTAGAACAGATTGCAGAAACTATCGGGGAATAACACTGATGAGTCATTGTGCAAAGATCTTCGAGAAAGTTTTGGAAAAGAGAATTAGGACAAGGATAGAAGGAGGGATGAGGGAAGAACAACATGGCTTCAGAGCAGGAAGGTCCACAGTGGATTTGATTTTTGCTGTAAGGCAGTTACAAGAACAGCACTATGAATATGGAACAGATCTACTGATGGCCTTCCTGGACATTGAGAAAGCATATGACAGTGTATGCAGAAACAAAGTATGGAAGTCCCTGGAGGATAGAGGAGTAGAGAAATGGACTATAAAGAGGATAAAGGAGATGTACAAGGGAAGCGTGAGCTGTGTGAAAGTGGGAGGAGAGAGATCTGACTGGTTGGAACAAAGAAACGGCCTGAAACAAGGAAGTGCACTGTCACCGTTACTTTTCATTGTGGTGATGGATGACATAATGACCCGAGTGGCACAAGTAATTGGGGACGGAAAGATGAAAGCAATGGTGTTTGCAGATGATTTGATGATTTGGGGAAACAAGGAGGAGGAGGTACAGGAACAGTTGGACGTGTGGGAAGGAGTAATACAAGGATATGGGATGAAATTTAGCATAAATAAGAGTGAGATGGTGATCACAACAAGGAAGAAGGAATGAACCACAACGGGAATAACAATTGGTGGGGAACAGCTGAAGAAAGTGGAGAGTTTTAAGTATCTGGGAAGCCTGATACAAGATAATGGAAGAAACGATAGAGAAATAAATGAGCGGGGGAGGCAGGCAGAAGCATTTCGGAGGAGTGTGAGAAGCATGTTATGGAGCAAGGATGTCCCGCAGAACAGCAAAAAGATCATATATCGGACGTACTATGTCCCTATCCTGACGTATGCCTCGGAGACCTGGGTTATGAAAGGAAGGGAGAGGAGCAAAATACAGGCCAGTGAGGTGAGGTTCTTGAGAAGCAGTATTGGAGCTACAAAGATGGACAGAATAAGAAATGAGAGGACCAGAGAATTAATGAAGGAGGAACCATTACAGGATGGTATAGAGAAATCTAGACTTAGATGGTATGGACATGTAAAACGAATGGAGGAGAAGAGGATACCCAGGAGAGTACATGAGACGAAGTGGGAAGGAAAGAGACCGAGGGGAAGACCGAGAGACAGGTGGCTGAAGGGGGTGGAAGAAAGCGTGAAGAAGAGAGGAGAAGACTGGACAAGGGTGGAGGCTGAGAGATGGTGGGAAGACAGAAGACGTTGGAGAGGCTTGTGTTCCAAACAGACCCGGCCAGTGGCTGGAAACTGTGCAAGATGATGATGATGATGATGCCAATATAACAACCGGATAGCAAATTATAATAATATTCTCACATATGACTTATATAATTTGCACCAACTTAATTATTGTAGTCTAAGATATGTTAGACCAATGCCGTTTGAAATGTGCAAATCGCACACTTTATAGGCAAGCTGTTTGTTATGGTCGTCTCTGATGCGAGGTTCTACTAATTACTCTTTTTGGAGAACTTGTCTTTGGAATATTCATGAAAGGCCAACCCTCTAGTTATTATTTCATAACTTGAACGCCTAAAAACAAAACCACAATCCGAAATAATAACGAATATAATCACGAACGAACGTTTCACTGCCAATGAAAATCAAATGGAGATTCGCGGACCGGAAGTTCGTTATGAATAAGCTTCGATGCCATTTTAACTCGTGGAAGCTCTATAAGGTTAAGGTACCATACAATTCAGTCACTTCCCGTAAATATTTATTACTAGTGGACCCGTTGTAACGTGTTTTTCAAGGGGAATTATGCAACTGGCATAAGTCAGTAGGAAGCCATTCTATATTTATTTACGCGGCAAATTGTTCAGCCAAGAGAATTTTTCATGTTAATTTATTATTATTATTAATTTATTAGAATTATTATTAAGGTATTTCGGAGCATTTTATAAAAATTATAAGCATACCGATAGGTTTTCTATGTCTTAGAAAACGCTATCAAGCAAATTATTACGAACGACAATATCATAGAAAATTATGTGATTACGGAATTTTACGGAGTTTTCGTCAGTTAGGGTATATCGAGAGACGTGACTCACTGGGATTTCAAGTACACGCTTAATCTTGTCAGGAAGTATTACGCAAGGCTGGGTCGCAGCGTCCAGGAAAGGCGAATTGTTGGAACGGAACCCTCCCGCCGAGTGTAATGACCCAGAGAAGGGGAGTATAGCGCGTGGGGGTCAGCCAATCAGTAGAGGACCACGCATGCTGAAGTCGGCTGAAGAGGGGGGGAGCCGACAGGTGCATATATCGTTCGACGCGCCGTGGAACCAGGGGAATCTGTGAAATACTTGACGAGTATGTTGTACGCGGGAATCGCTCCGATGTTCCGTGGATTGGAGGACTAACTTTTGTAAAACTTAACCAGTGCGGTTGTACGAGTGTTTGGGTCCAAGGTACGGACCATAGAATTATCTAATCTACCAGAATCTCATCAAACATCGACGAAGATGACGACATCCAGGAGACTGTGGGAAGCTCACAGCATCATCCAGTACGAGGGAAAGGCTTCGGGCATTTCCAGTGGTAAGCGCCAATGACGCAGAAATACGCAATCTCTCATTTCTCGTTGTTTTACATTTCATATTTCAGTAACTTCATAGCTTGGAAATAAGAGTAAAATCAATTTATCAAACTCCGTTTTCACATAATTTTCTATCGGTAATATTAAAATCGCAACGCTCCAATTTAAATTTTAAACTTATTATTATTATTATTAATTTTGCTATACTTGTTTTATATAATAAATTCATTTCTTTTACAATGCAATCTTTGCTTTCAGTAGGTAGCATTAGATATAGACCAATTCCTTCTCCTGATACAATTGTTTGTTGGGTTAATGATCAAATCATACCACGATCTGAGTGAATAGAGTCTTGAATGTGTTCTGCCAGAGCTAGACGTTGTTAAATACAAATTTAGATTTCAACATTGCGTTGAGGTCTTGGCGCCCATTAAAACAACATAGCTTAGGCAAAGGTAAACAGTTACATTTCTCTCCCAACAGTTAGGGGCAGTCAAAACGTTTCATTTGTCGCCGACAACTTGGGGCTGAAAACCTAATAACATTTGTGGAAGGAGAAGGGTATATATTTCTGTGCCTGTATTTTGGGGGTTATTTGTCTTTATCAGTGTATATCATTATGGGGGATGAGAAAGAAAGACAGATGAGGTTACGTAGTGGTCATCAACGGGAGAGTGATGATACGAGCAGTATGTCGAGTGATGGTAGTACCGGGGTAGCGGAGGTAAATCCCGATACTGAAACAGGGAGTGTAGGCGGCCAACCAGAATTAAAAACTTTACTTCTCGAGTTCATGTATCAGAACAAAGTTAGTAGTGATGCCTTAAATGCAAAATTAGAACAAAACAGTAGGGAAAATAAAGTACAGAAGCTTTAAATGCAAAATTAGAACAGAATAATGCAAAATTAGAACAAAACAGTAGGGAAAATAAAGAAAGTACAGATGCCTTAAATGCTAAATTAGAACAAAACAGTAGGGAAAATAGAGAGAGTAATGAAACTTTAAACGCCAGATTAGAACAAAACAGTAAGGAAAATAGAGAGAGTACTGAAACTTTAAATGCTAAATTAGAACAAAACAGTAGGGAAATGAGTGACAAATTCGAACTGATTAGAGGTGAGATCAGGGGGGTGATGGAAGAAAAGGCTAAAGAGATTATTGCAGATGTAGACAGAAAATTAGGAAAAGTACAGGAGGAGTTGGAAATTAGAATCAGTACACAGGCTGAAAATTTAAAAGAACTAGTGCAACTGGAAACACAGCAGGTCAAAAAGCAATTGGGGGGAGAAATTGACAAAATTCAGGTAGCTACTAAAGAGGTTAAGGAACAGCTGGGGGGTAGAATTGAGAAAGTCCACTCACAAATAGTTGCAGAAGTAAATGATTTAAGAGAGAGTAATAAAGAGAGCATTAGCAAGATTGAGGAGAAACAAGCAAAGCTATATGATAAAGTAGAAGAATCAGAAGGAAACATTAAATTAACAGTAAACAGTATTGAGAGGAAGGCTGAGGAGAAAATCGCAGAATTAGAGTTAAAATTAAAAGCTAGGATCAGGCAAGAAAATAGTCAGAATAGGCCAGTTTTTGTGAATAGCACACACAGGGAGGTAGAACTGGGTAAGTTCAGCAATCGACAGGGGTGCCCAATGGAGTTCATGGACACTATAGAAAATAAATTCGGGGAGAGGTTGGAAAATGGTAGTATTGAGTGGTGCCAGGTAGTTGAAATTGTAGAACAAGTGTTTGTGGGGGAAACGAGGAATTGGTTTGCTGTCTACAGAGACAAGTTTACTGATATGAATGATTTTAAAATGAAATTCTGTGAAAAGTTCTGGAATGAGGTTATTCAGTCGCAGCATCGTGAGGGAGTAGTGTGTGGTAAATATAACCCTAAAGGAAGCTCCACCATGACCGAATACTTTTTAGGGCAGGTATTAGTGTGTAAATATCTGGATGGATTGAAGGAGGAAAGTGATGTGGTGAGGTTGCTACTTAGGCACTTTCCCTATAAGATCAAGGAGGCTGCTTGTATCCAGAATGTAAAGACTATATCACAAGTAGAAAATTTGTTAAGCACATTTGATGCACTAGGGAGAGGGGGTTATGAGGACAATTTCAATAGGAACCAGGGTAATAATAATAATAGACCTAATGAAGCCAGGCATCAGGAAGTTCAAGGGAACGGTGGCGAAGGGGCCAACGCTCAAAATAGAAATAATAATAATCAGCTAAATCAGAACAGAGTAAATGGCTATGGTAATCAGTATCAAGGGAGGAACAATGATTTCAGGGGAAATCAAGGGAGGAACAATGATTACAGGGGAAATCAAGGGAGAAACAATGATTTCAGGGGAAATCAAGGAAGAAATTATAATGACAGTAATTACAACCAGAATAGGGGTCAAGGAAGAGGACAGCCTAGTGGTAGTAATATACAGCCAAACAATGACAACACAACTCAGAACAACCAGACCAGTGCAGTAGTAACTAGTACTACGGCCAGCTGTAGCGGTTCTTTAAACGCGAACCAGGCTGCGAAGTAAGGTCAGAATCTCAGTCTGTAGCATGCCCTGTCCATACAATTATACAGGAACCCTTTGACCTAAATGTAAGAAATGAATTATTACATGAACTAGATGATGAAGGTATTATTCAGGAAGTGGCTAGTAAGAGCCCCATAGTTAAATTTAACGTGTCCGAGGCGTACACAGATGTTTTAATTGATAGTGGTTGTATGAAGAGTTGCATAAGTAGTGCATTTTATGATAAAATGAAAGGAACTGGAGTAAATTTTGAGGAGATGCCTATTAAAAGCACTTTTGTTATCACAGCTGTTGGGAAGAGGTCTAAAGTAATTTCTAAGCAAGTTTTAGTAGACATTAAAATTAACAATCATGTAGAGAAGCAGATTTGTCTTGTAATTCCAAATTTAGTATTCAGTGTTATCTTGGGTTCAGAGTGGCTAAGTAGAGTGTCTGGTAACTTATGTTATGATGTAGGGAGTTTGGAATTTAAATGGGGAGATTCTGAAGTAGAAGTAGCGTTCAATGACCATATTCAGAGGAGTAGTATTGTAGGTGTGATTTGTACTTTAAATGAGATATCGCCAGCCGTAGAGCGGGGTTCTCCATGTTTTGTGGGCAGTGTGATTACGAACGGAAGTCTAGAGGACTCGTTACGTGATGCTGCATTTCAGGGTAATATAGAGGTGGAACAATGTGTTCGGCTCTATGATGTGTTATTGTGTAATAGGAGAGTTTTTGAGGATCGCATTGGTATGGCCAATTGCTATACCCATTCATTGAACGTTATTGATAGGTCAGTATTCACAGGACATAGATATCCTGTACCTTTCGCTTATCAGAGTGCAGTTGAGGCACAAATTAACCAGATGCTTGAAGATGGGATTATTGAGCACTCTAAAAGTCCATATGTTAATTCTTTGATCACGGTACCCAAGACCGACGGCACAGTTCGTATTTGTTTAGACGCTCGTTTGGTTAACAGTAGAATTAGTTCAGATCAGCTGAAATCTATGTCAATAGAGGAATTAATGCAAACATTTGAGGGGAAGAAGTATTTCACTTGTGTAGATTTGAGTTCCAGTTTTTGGCAAGTGCCACTTATGTACGAAGATAGACCATTTACAGCTTTTAGTCATAAATATAACCTTTATCAATTTTGTAGAACACCTTATGGGTTAAAGAGTAGTTCAGCAGCTTTAATTAGGGCTTTAAACATCGCATTAGGGGATGACACAGGAGAGTTTGTAACCATTTACATAGATGATATGGTAATTAGTTCACGCAGTTTTGAGGAGCATCTACGTCATTTAAATATAGTTTTTCAGAAGTTAGATCAGACAGGGTTCACTTTGAAGCTGTCTAAGTCGTCATTCTGTCAGTCAGAAGTGGCATTTTTAGGTCATAGAGTGTCAAGTAGAGGTGTGACACCAGAGGAAAGTAGGGTTAGCATGTGTGGACTGTAGCAACAGGGCATCGTTACAGACACTGAGAAATATGCTAGGTAGAGCAACGTGATGACGTCCATTTAAGGGAGCCACTTGCAAGGTTGGAAGAAGGTGACGCAGGAACATTTATAGTTTCCAAACGTATTGGAAAAACAGCATATGTGCTGGAGGATAGTAAGGGAAACAGATTATACGGGACGTATAATATACATAGTCTACGAAAATATGTGTCATAAAGTGAGTGTGTTTAGCTGGCGAGCCAGCCTATCAAATGAGTAAGTGTGGTATTTGGTGCGTGGAAGATCTGGTCTTCAAGGCAGGCATATCAGAAGTCGCACAGGGGGGTAGTATGTAAGTAAATGAGAGTTTTTAAGGTACAGGGAAATATGACGGGATTGTCGGATGCTCTTGAGCACTAAAATGTCTCGATACACCAAGGCCAGAATTTGGTAGCGCTGGTGAATTCCCATTTGCCTCCTAGAGATGGGTGAGCGCTTGTACATGGTATTTTTGCTTAAGGCGTCCACGAGGCAAAAGATGGGCCATCAGAATGCGAGACAGTCCTTCATGAAACTCATACATATCAGCACACGTGATTTCTGTTTACGGCCTCGCCATGTAAGATTTGTAAGTGTGTAATTTAAGATAATTTGTACAAAGGTATTATTTGTGTGAGAAGAATTGATCTGTGTTGAGAACTAGTATTAAGTAGAATATGGTCTACGGGAACTTAACAAGACAGGGCGATTACGGCACAGAAATATTTGGTGTTATATGTAATGCACATTTACTGTTTTTTTTTTCAGAAGTCAATATTAATTTAATCATCTTTTATAAAGAGAGATCATATATTATGGTCACGAGGCGCTGCCACAATAGTGTGATCGTGTGCTCAGTGATAAGTGAGATTAAATTTCACCATAAGGAAGGGACCTCCAGTGAAATTAGGAAGTTCTATGGTGATATAAATATATCAGAACACCTTCAATGCGTGTGATATGACATCATAAATACATAGTGCTCACACATTAATTATGTCTATTTCTCCAACATAGAGGAATTTGAGAGGCGGAAATATCCGTGGAACACTATTTTATATGAGAAACATTGGACTGGTTGCAAAGTGCAATCCATAGTGACAACAAACTTTGACGCAAAGTGCGTGAAGAAAAATTATGAGTGTATATATCTGTAATTTAGGGAGATTTCATTTATGTAATATGTATTTTGGATGGGGTTTATTAACGTGTCTGGGATAATCGGATAATGGACCGTCGTCACGGTAAATCATCCGATGATCCGAGGCGAATATGTAACGTGTTTTTCGAGGGGTTTTTATGCAACTGGCATAAGTCAGTAGGAAGCCATTCTATATTTATTTACGCGGCAAATTGTTCAGCCAAGAGAATTTTTCATGTTAATTTATTCATCATCATCATCTTGAGCAGTTTCCAACCGCTGGTCGGGTCTGCTTGGAACATAAGCCTCTCCATCGTTTCCTGTCCATCCACCATCTCTCGTCATTTACTGTGTCCCAGCACACTCCTCTTTCCTCCACACTCTTCTTAACTCCTTTTGTCCATCTGTCCCTTGGCCTCCTTCCCGTCATTTCCATTCCAAACATCATCTTCGGTATTTATTTATTTATTATTATTATTATTAATTTATTAGAATTATTATTAAGGTATTTCGGAGCATTTTATAAAAATTATAAGCATACCGATAGGTTTTCTATGTCTTAGAAAACGCTATCAAGCAAATTATTACGAACGACAATATCATAGAAAATTATGTGATTACGGAATTTTACGGAGTTTTCGTCAGTTAGGGTATATCGAGAGACGTGACTCACTGGGATTTCAAGTACACGCTTAATCTTGTCAGGAAGTGTTACGCAAGGCTGGGTCGCAGCGTCCAGGAAAGGCGAATTGTTGGAACGGAACCCTCCCGCCGAGTGTAATGACCCAGAGAAGGGGAGTATAGCGCGTGGGGGTCAGCCAATCAGTAGAGGACCACGCATGCTGAAGTCGGCTGAAGAGGGGGGGAGCCGACAGGTGCATATATCGTTCGACGCGCCGTGGAACCAGGAGAATCTGTGAAATACTTGACGAGTATGTTGTACGCGGGAATCGCTCCGATGTTCCGTGGATTGGAGGACTAACTTTTGTAAAACTTAACCAGTGCGGTTGTACGAGTGTTTGGGTCCGAGGTACGGACCATAGAATTATCTAATCTACCAGAATCTCATCAAACATCGACGAAGATGACGACATCCAGGAGACTGTGGGAAGCTCACAGCATCATCCAGTACGAGGGAAAGGCTTCGGGCATTTCCAGTGGTAAGCGCCAATGACGCAGAAATACGCAATCTCTCATTTCTCGTTGTTTTACATTTCATATTTCAGTAACTTCATAGCTTGGAAATAAGAGTAAAATCAATTTATCAAACTCCGTTTTCACGTAATTTTCTATCGGTAATATTAAAATCGCAACGCTCCAATTTAAATTTTAAACTTATTATTATTATTAATTTTTCTATACTTGTTTTATATAATAAATTCATTTCTTTTACAATGCAATCTTTGCTTTCAGTAGGTAGCATTAGATATAGACCAATTCCTTCTCCTGATACAATTGTTTGTTGGGTTAATGATCAAATCATACCACGATCTGAGTGAATAGAGTCTTGAATGTGTTCTGCCAGAGCTAGACGTTGTTAAATACAAATTTAGATTTCAACATTGCGTTGAGGTCTTGGCGCCCATTAAAACAACATAGCTTAGGCAAAGGTAAACAGTTACATTTCTCTCCCAACAGTTAGGGGCAGTCAAAACGTTTCACCGTGCGAGAAATCTCGCATGTTCATAAACCACACTTTCTCGAATAGGTTTATAATGAGACACTTAAGGAGAAAGGTTATGTTTTTATTTCAACCAAATGATTATAGAACACTATTAACATTTCAGGATAAAGGAATGACCTCAGAATGTTAATATGACATGAAACAGGTGTCTCAGTGGCCCGTGGACAGCAAGTATGGAGCCTATTATCCTACATCAACGGTGATTGCAAATCGCACACTTCGTACAATTTTTTAAAGTCCTTTTTTAAAGAAATTATAGATATTTATGAAATTATAATGTAATAAGTCCCTGCTAATGTCTATTTTCTTTCATTTGAATGCTCATTTGTCACGATCGGTCGCTTGTGAGCGCCGCAGGAGGGATGCATACTACAGAAATAATATATATGATGTGACACTCCTATTCTCTACTCTCTCAACCCTCCTCAGTAGTGTTGGGCTGCGAGTGGACTCGCGAAGAATCGAGTCTGGAACCGTAAAACTCGAGATACTCGAGTCCGGAATCGAGGACGCTGTCAGCGTTATCTGTGAGCCATATATGGAAACTACACGATGTATAGTAATGTCGGTATGCCTTGGCCAAGTATTGTATTCGTTTCCCATCAATGCACAGTGATACAAAAGAATATTCAAAATTGGAAACCGGCAAGAAGTGGACTGATGACAGAAAGAAAGAACGCAATACAGTAAAGAGAAATTTCCTTCAACGTGATAATTTGCTAAGCAGTAGTATATATAGCTGTTGATAACCCCAGTAGTCTTATGGATATCTCTGGTTGAGTGGTTAACGGTGCTAACTTTCACGCAGCATGCTGGGGGTTCGATTCCCGGCGAGAAGGTTTTTTTTAACTTGATTTTTTAAATTACATTTGTTTCTTTATCATTACCTAGTCGTTATAATATGAAGCATAGTGTGCATTTTGAAAACGATTTCTCTTGTAAATCACTAGTAGAAAAGTCGTTTGCAAGTTTAGCGAGTGTTGGGAATTTGGCCGCATTCTGTCCTATATCGTAAGTACGGATCGTGACGTCACCGGGAGACTCGAGTCCTTCGCACGGGTTACTCGTTCAGACTCGGAACTGCTAGACTCGATTCCCGCGAGTCCAAGCGTCACTCGCGCACATCACTACTCCTCAGTAAAACAGTCATTTATATCAGCTCTCCTCAGGTAAACGGTATTTTATTTGTGTTCGTAGCATCCCATCCCATCTGCGAGAGAGTTCACTCGCGCTTTGCTCACGCTACGGGTTAGGCCTAAATATCGCCATCACCCGTGAGCTGCGGAATTGTCTCCAAAAATGCAGTTACACTTACGCCAGAAAATCTTGATTCGCGCTTTAAGATTCATTTTTCAGCCATTCAGTATGCGAAATCTAGTCTTAGAGGGTTCTAAAATATATGGGAATTTGGTGGATTTCCGTACGGGAAATACGGGAATTATACGGGAATTTGAAAAAAGGCCATCGCTCGACACCCTGTAACTGGCAATTTCTCGTTCTGCAGGATATTGAGGTGTTTACCATGCAACTTACCTAGTTGTTATTTGATTGACAGCTCGTTGGGTTCAGTGAAGAGATCCTGGATGTTGTGTTTGTTGGAAATGGAGAGACACATCTTGCTGTAGCATCAAACAGTATCGACATCAAGCTGTACTGTATTGCGGACATGGGCTGTCAGTTGCTACGAGGGCACACCGACCTTGTGCTCGCCCTAGCCAGCACACCGAGCAACCCTAACTTATTGCTGTCTTCTGGCAAGGTAAGATGATTAGTGGTGCTTTGACTGCAGCTCTACGTTGTACTTTGTACAATTTCTGTTTAATTCATGAATTTTCATTAAAACCCGTAAGTTAACCATGGTTGTAGTTCAATGCAAAGTAAAATTATGAATAATTGACATTTGAGCAAAACCCTCAGGATGCCTACTGGTAACTAAAAATATACTTGCATCACCATTCAGCTTCATCATCGACAGCTGGCTTATCTTCATTTTAGTTTTCATATTGACTGACACTATTTTTTTATGTACTAGACTGTCAATATAGGTAAATTTGGAGTCTTAAAGAAAAGCTTGTTGAATCTGTCTATGAAAAATAATTTGCCATAATGTCATCCAATAATAATCAACAATTTACAAGTTTTGCTGAGACATGAGCCAAGGGTATGAACAGATATTGGTAATACTTACATCTTCCCCTCGATAACAGTTTAGAATTGGACCCAACTCACATTGTAGGCAAATGTATTCTGCACCTCACTGTTGGTGGTGTCAATGTCTGGTCCCTCCATTGTCATTTTGTTGTTATGTACTCTGTAATTTGACTATTCTTGATGCTGTTGCAGGATAATACTGTCCGTTTGTGGCTCATGGATCCAGAGGAGAAAAGTATGAAGGTTGCTGGTGTTGGTTCACGACATACAGCATCCGTTGGAGACATTGCCTTGAGTCAAACAACTGCCACCTTCTTTCTTTCCGTGAGTCAGGATTCCTGTCTCAAGTTGTGGACTTTGCCTTCCAAATTCAATACAGGTGAGAAATAAGTTCACACTAACAAGGAACCGACCAACCCTGCTCTATTGAAACCCCATCTGAAATACACACACCAGCAGATATATATCAACAACAAACTTATTCTGAAAATCTTGCGTATCTATTCCAAATGGAACTGCCTGTTTTCTGTTGTCTTGCTTAATATTACTGTGGTGTATACTTTGAGATCACAATCCATAAGTCAAACATACCCATTCAACACATTACAAATTACAAAAACAGCCTAACTTGTAAGATGGCACAGTTTATACAAAACTTCATAAAGAAACATTTTAATTTCATGGTCAATTTAAATATTTCCAATACTGTAGACTTAAGCAACATTTTTATCTCTAAATAATTACTTCATACAGAAAGCCCTCGATTCAACCGACTTCGGATTTAATGGACAGAATTAGACCAACCAAGAATTTTAAAAAAAGTTGCGAGTGCCCATGTACTCCTGACGTTCATCTCATAATTGTCGCATAGTGCATTCGTATTACTGAGCCGGTCGGTTGCACATGCTGCCGTGAGCTTATACCTGGCGTGACCTTGTTAGAAGAAAGGAGTCTGTCTCTCTACCTGCAGGCTATGACTCGGGCTACGCAAGGAACTGGCATTCTAGACAGAGTTCAGCGTCAGTCCTGGAGTGGAAACTTGTATAGACACATTGCTTCCACGAGTTGTCATCGGAATGACGAGATTCAATAAGCCGCATTAGGAAGCACTGCTAACCACAGTTTGCCCACGTTAGAACGGCCCGTCTGCTATTGGCTAGGGAGACCCCACGTGCCAGGAGGATATAGCAGAAAGTGTCATGAAGCCGAAGATGACGGTGATGAAGAATCTGTTTCACCTAGTCCTAACTTGTCAGAAGTGAGAGACCATATTGAAAACGTCATATCATACATAGATACGTCATCAGATCCGGAAGTGTAGGCAGTTTTGATCTTTAATTATTAAGAAACAGCATTGAAGGTGACAGCAATTGTAGCTTGATGCATTCTTATTTTCTGTGTGATTTCCACAACTAAAGTGGTATGTACACTAACTTTACATCATATAGAACAATAATGTCATTTTATTTTCAGTGATATTCTTAAAAGAAATTCGTGATGTAAAGGACTTCTGTTTAACGGGCGAACCTCCGCCCTAATTAGTCCGCTAAATCAAAGGTACTGTATATTAATTTTGTAAATGCAGCCAATGGCCATTTATTTTATTTTCCAGACAGGTCAGGGAAGGGATTTTAGAAAGAAATTGGCTTTGGGCCTATTGAAAGGAACCGTCCCGGCATTTGCTGGTGGTGAAAATAGGGAAACCACAAAAAACATTTTCAGGATGGCCCACGCTCTCCCGGTGCCAGCGAGGCAATAGCGCGTTAACACTCTCGGCCGCAGCAGTCGGTAGGGTACTGTATATCAAACCCAGTAAGGAAAGGCATTTTGCCTAACATCTAGGCTCTGGTGATCTTATCAGTGAGTATTGTTGTATATTCCAGATACGCCAGATGTCCTGTCTGTGAAGCATACGGAAGTAGCTCATCAGAAAGACATAAACAGTATCTGTGTGTCTCCCAATGACAAACTGGCAGCCACTGGTTCTCAGGACAAGACAGCCAAGGTGAGTGATCTACAGTATGGTTGCTGTTACTGAGTGTTGAAACCTCACCTGTTGCTGTATGCAAGTGTTTTATGTGCTGTGAGGCAGTGAATGAAACACAAGCTGAAACTTTGAAAGGGTTTTTTATTTATTTTATTTTGCTAGTTTGAGTTTTGACAACTGTTGAACGGTGGACAGTGATGAGACTAGTAACAGATGTGAGATGTACATCTAACAATCATGTTTATGGGAAATGCATAAAGAGTTCTTCATTCAATTCACGGTTCCAGAGATCTGGTTCAGGGCGTGAATCAACGACCTCCATCCAAGGCCTCGACTCACACACTAGCGTATTTAGGCTAATTGTACGATGGGTTCGTGACACCCAAAGGTCATAAGAGGTTCTATATAATGTATAATTTGATTGACATGAGGTTGAAGTGTTCCTGCATAAACTCCAGTAAACATTCATTGGAGGATTTCATGTTGAAGTATCCCACAACAATTAGTGATATCTCTGTATCTATTGAATTTTGGTTCTTTATTGATGCAATTATATTCTAACTTTATTTACTAACTAGCCTGGCTTCACCCGGCAGTGGCGGATCCAGAGGGGGGCACCGGGGGCAAGTGCCCCCCCCCCCCCAAAAAAAAAAACCAGTTGTCTACCACATTGATATTGCCGATAAAAATGATTGTTTCTGCAAACTGCACTGCAAGTAAAATCTTTGCTGTATTGCCTGCATTCATGAATGTGGGCAATGTTTGTTATCATATAGTATGTAATGGCAACACTGTTAATATAATCGCTACATCGACATACAATTTCTTATGTTTAGGACAGGTAGAAGTAGAAATATATTTCATAATCCTTTGTGCCATGGAGGGCACTTCCTATACTACTTGACTATTTGACTGGCCGTGGCCGGTATTTTTATTTATGTGACTAGTAGTGAGTCAGTGACTGACAATGTTGGTACTATGTACATATTTTGTAACATTTGCGTAGTAGACTTGTATATTGTCTTCTGATAGTCACTATGATTGCATATTATTTAATACGTATTTGACTGTGTAATGTGTATTAAAGTGTGGAAATGTACATATTCTGTAGAATTTAAAAGTTTTTTTTTAATAATGACAATGACTTGTGTTATTGAAACTGAAACCAATAAACCATTTTAATATAATGAATTTCTTGTAGAATTATAAAATCTGGTGGTTGAATATTATGTGTAGTGTGTGTAGATTAAATACAAATTTAGTAATTTTATTACATATTTTCTCTAGCTACTCTGAAATCCTAGACTAGAGTGCCCCCTCCGAGGTGAACCTCTGGATCCGCCACTGTCACCCGGTGGCTTTGCTGTATTTGCTTAATGGATGATAATGAATACTACTACGGAACTGGCACATCATCATCATCATCATCATCATCATCATTTCCCCTTATCCAGCTCCTACCGGGTCGGGGTATTTATGGCACTTCTCCACTTTCCTCTTTCCTTCCACCATTCTTCTTCCACGATCTTGTCCCCAGATTTCTTTTTCTTACGCTGTTCTTCACTGAATCAATCCACCTTGTTCTAGGTCTTCCTCTTGCTCTCTTACCCTTGCACTTCGCCTCCAGCATCTGTCTTGGTATTCTATTTTCCTCCATCCTCTTTACATGTCCTAACCACCTTAGTTTATTCTTCTCAATTCTCTCATTTAGTTTTTCCATCCCAACTTCTTTCCTTGTCTTTCCTATCATACTTCTTAGGAATTTCATTTCACTGGCTTGGATTCTACTCTCTTGCCTGCTTGTCAGGGTCCAAGTCTCAGTTGCATAAGTTAATATGGGAACATAGTACACTTTATACATTACCTCCTTGCTTTTCCTTGGTACTTCCGTATCCCAATCAAGTTTTCTTACATTTTGATAGAATGCATTGCTCTGCAGTTCCCTCCTGCCAATCTCCATGTCCAGCCTACCAGTTTGCATCAATTCACTTCCTAGGTATTTGAATGTGTCCACAATTTCCAAACTCTGACTTCCAATTTTCACAGTGCCCTTTCCTTGTCTTTCCCCTCTTGTCATCCCCATGGTCTTGCTTTTTTCTCTATACTGTTTCAGGCCGTACTTCTGAATATTTTTGTTCAATGCATCTAGTTGTTTTTGCACTTCTTCCGTGTTCCTTCCCCAGACCACAATATCAACTGCAAATAACAGTAACTTCATTTCTTTATGTCCATATGCTTCCTTTGTTTCCTTTACAATTTCATCCATCACCATTATGAACAAGAGAGGTGACAGCACACTCCCCTGTCTTAGTCCAGTCTTGTTCCTAAACCAATCTGTCTTTCCAACTGGGGTCAGTACCCTGCTAACACAGTTGTTGTGCATTGCTTGCACCATTTCCAACATTTCTCTTCCCAGTCTCTTTTTAACCATGGTTTCCCATACCTTTTCTCTGGAGACACTATCATATGCCTTTTCTAGATCTATGAAAGTCATGATCAAATCCTCTCCATATTCCCAGTTCTTTTCCATCACCTGCCTCAAGCTAAAGATTGGGTCCACTGTGGATCTTCCACTCCTGAAGCCATACTGTTCCTCTTGCAACTCTCCTTCCACCTTTCTTCTCATTCTTCTTTCTAATATCCTTTCCAGTATTTTTACTATCTGTGATATGAGGGTGATCCCTCTATAGTTATCACACACCTTCTTGTCCCCCTTCTTAAACACTGGTATTATTAGCCCTTTCTCCCAGTCTTCTGGTACAATCTTCCTTCCTTCCTTCCTACACATTTTCATTTCCACACACACTTTAGCAGTCGATACAACCATTGCATACCAACAGGTCCAGCAGCCTTTATCATTTCTACACTGATTTCATCCACCCCTGTTGCTTTTCCCATCTTCATTTTCTGTACTGCTGATTCCACCTCCAGCATTGTTATTTCGTCTTCTGTTATAGAGTCGTCAGGTTGTGTCACTTCCATCTCACCAGTACAATTGCTCACATTGAATAGCTTATCGAAATACTCCTTCCATCGTCCCTTTATCCCTTCTGGGTGTGTTAACAACTCTCCATCTTCCTTTTTCACTAGCTTTGTAGTAACTCTTTCTTTCCTCTTACTTCTTAGAAGCCCATACAGTATCCTTTTACTGCCACTTACATCTGTTTCCATTCTTCGTGTAAATTCTTCCCAACTTTTCTTCTTTTCTTCTCCTACCACTTTCTTACACCTCCGTTTGCTGTCGTGATACTTCCTTTTGCTTTCTTCTGTTTGATCTCGGTTCCATTCTTTCCATGCAGACTTCTTTTCTTTCACTGCTTTCCTCACTTCCTCATTCCACCACGGTGTCTCCTTCTCTTTCACTCTTGTTGACGTCCTACCACAAGCACTCTCTGCTGCACCAACAAATGCCTTTTTAAAGTGGGACCATTCCTCTTCTATGTTTTCCACTTCAGTAACTGGGATTTGTTGCTTCAATACGGAACTAGCACACGATACTTAAACTAACAGAAAAAAATAAAATAAAAATATAACTTTTTAGAAAGCGGTGTAAAGAGGCACCATGGTGAAATGAGAGAGTAAAAGAAGCTGTGGGAAGGAAGAACATGGCTTTCAGAGTGTGGTTCCAGGAAAGAACTGATCTAGCAAGAGAAGCTTATAAGATAAAGAAGAAAGAAGCAAACAAGATTGTCGCAGAGGAGAGGAAAAAGTGGATGGTAAAGTGGACAGAGATGATGGAGGAAAACAGCAGAGGAAATAAGAAGTACTTTATGGGATGGTCAAAAGTAAGAGAAGAGGCCTGCGAGAGGATGTGGTAATGGTGACCAAAAACGGAAATGAGGTACACAACAAAGAGACACTCAAGACAGTGTAGAAAGAGTACTTTGAGGATTTGCTGAATCCAAATGGTCATAGGGAGGAAGACAACATATTGGAAGATGGAGAAGACAACACAGGAATGGAAAAGGACCTGACTTGGAGAGAACTGGAAATGGCTATAGACAAGATGAAAGGAGGAAGGGCATCAGGTGTGGACGAAGTGAGTGTTGAAATGGTGAAGGGCACTGGGGAGGTTGGGAAACAGTGGCTGTACTGTGTGATGAGGGCGGTATGGACGGAGAAAAAGACCCCAGAAGATTGGAAGAAAGGATTAATTGCCCAATATTTAAGAAAGGAAGCAGAAAGGAGTGCAGAAATTACAGGGGATTCACACTCATACCACACTGTGCCAAGATATATGAAAAGATATTAGAAAGTAGAATACGAGCCAAAGTGGAGAGAGAATAGAAAGAGGAGCAGTATGGATTCAGACCTGGGAGATCAACAGTGGATTTCATATTTTCAGTGAGACAGCTCCAGGAACACCACTACGAATTTGGAGAGGATCTGTTGATGGCCTTCCTGGACATCGAAAAGGCCTATGATAGTGTGTGTAGGGAGAAGGTTTGGGAAGCAATTGAAAACATGGGAGTGGAAAAAGGGACTGTAGGCAGAGTGAAGGAGATGTATTGTGGAAGTGTGAGTTGTGTGAAAGTTGGAGGGGAAAGAACAGACTGGTTCAGACAAATGAGTGACCTGAAACAGGGTAGTGCACTGTCACCCCTTCTCTTTATTGTGGTTATGGACGAGGTAATGACACGGGTAACAGGAAAGATAGCAGAAAATAAGATGAAAGCAATGGTGTTTGCGAATGATCTCGTGGTCTGGGGAAATAAGGAGGAGGTAAATTCAGGAGCAACTGAAGGCTTGGGAAGAAACAGTGGGAGTACGTATGGAAGTTCAACATCAGTAAATGTAAGATCCTTTTAACGTCCAGCAAAAAGGACAGACCAATGAGTGGGATAACACTTGGAGGTGGACAGCTGAAGAAGGTGGAAAGTCTCAAGTACTTGGGAAGTATAGTGGAGGAATATGGGAGAAATGACAAAGAGATTACGGAATGTGGCAGACAGGCAGAAGCATTTCTGAGAAGCATTGGGAGATTAGTGTGGAATAAAGATGTCCCACAAAAAAGCAAGGAAGTGTTATACAGAAGCTACTATATCCCGATACTGAGCATCAGAAACTTGGATAATGAAGAAAAGAGACATGAGCAAAATACAGGCAAGTGAAATGAAGTTCCTGCGAAGTAGGATCGGAGTAACAAGAAGAGACAGGGTGAGGAATGAAAAGGTGAGGGAAATAGTGAAAGAGGAGCCCTTGCAAGGTAGGATTGAGACATCAAGACTGAGGTGTTATGGACACTTAAGGAGAATGGAAGAGAAGAAGATTCCCAAGAGGATACATGAGATTCAGATGTAGAAGAAACGACCAAGGGGAAGACCAAGAGATAGATGGCTGAAAGGAGTGGAAGAATGTGTCAAGAAGAGAGGCGAGGACTGGACCAGAGTGACAGTGGAGAGGTGGTGGGAAGAAAGGACTAAGTGGCGAGGCTTATGATCCAAACAGACCCAGCCTGGGGCTGGAAACCGTACAAGATGATGATGATGGTGGTGGTAGTGGGGGTGATAAGTAGTACAGTATAATGGACGTAACATTCAGGTCATTTTCCTGTAATGATAATGATAATAATGAATAGGGAAACGGTTAATTACTAACTACAGTACTGATGCATGTAATTTACAAACAAATTGAAAAATATGATTAGAAAGAGGAGTATGTGAATAAGAGACATTGCCTATGGCCTATATCTCATTGGCTGTTAGAAAAGTAGAGATCAATAGTGTCGTATTTTGTCGCATAGCACCGTAGGAAAATAATCATAGCACTTTGGAAAACTTCGGCTGTCCCGAGCTCCTGAGGTAGCAATAGTGTCATTTATCGCCACATACCGCTCAAGGATAACGATCGTAATAAATGAAAGTAAATTTGAAAGCCCCAACGCTAATTGCAGCTGATTACCTCAATGTATTGCACCAACACCATCGCACTTATACAGAGGCATAATATTTTCATGATGATAACTGTTTTAAGGGGCCTAAGAAATCTTTTTGGACTAAATACTCCCGTGACTCCAATTTACAAGCAGCGCAAGATGACATTATTTTCGTAATTCTGCACCAGAACACTGGTAGAGGCGACGTGATGCAGCCCACTTTGCCAGCCAACAATAGACTTATTAAACTATTCTTCCAGTTACACTACTACGGACAAGAATGGTTCTAGGGACTTAAAACTTGGTTGTCAAGTTCATTTTGTCTGTTATTCTAAATGTAGGGAATGGAGAGGGTTGTCCAAAATATCAAGCAGACAGTGTTACCAGCAGGGTTTCAGAGGGTAAGTATGTAAAATTTGGTGCAATTAGGTGAAACGGTGTAGATTTGTGCTAAAGGGCCTAAATGCAGGGAATGGAGTGGTCTCTCCGAAATTTAAAGTGGGCAGTGTTACCCGAAGGATAAGTATACAAAATTTGGTTCAGATCGGTGAAACGGTTTAGATTTGTGCCAAAGTGCCTAAATGCAGGGACTGGGGTGGTCTGTCTAAAATATCAAGTGGACAGTGTTACCAGCAGGGGTTCAAAGGCTAAGTATGTAAAAGTCTGTGCAATTAGGTGAAATGGTGTAGATTTGTGCTAAAGGGCCTAAATCCAGGGAATGGAGTGGTCTGTCCGAAATTTCAAGTAGACAGTGTGGGTGAGGTTCAACTTAATAAAGTGACCCAATTGAAATACCTTGCGTCATGAGTCACCTCAGACTGCAGCACGATTCCTGATGTCAAAAAAGGAGTTACAGCCGCATGGATGAAATGGCACCAAGTTACTGAAGTCCTGTGTGATAAGAAAATTCCATTGGATCTAAAATCTAAAGTATATCACACAGTGAATAGACCGGTGGCACTTTATGGATCTGAATGCTGGCCTACAACATCGAAGCACGAACAGGCGCTTCATGCAATGGAAATGAAGATGTTGCGGTGGTCCTATGGCTTGACTCGACTGGACCATGTTAGGAATGATGCTGTGCAGAAGAAATTCAAGGTTGCCCCAATCATAGCGAAAATGCGCGAATCACATATGCGTTGGTATGGACATGTGCTCCGTAGCAGCGAAACCTCATTTGCAAAGACTGCCCTTCAACTAAACATAGAGGGTCGTCGACCTCGAGGGCACCCTCAAACACGCTGGCTGGATAGGGTGCGAGATGACATGCGGCTCCCTAAACTCCACCCTCGGGATGCTATAGATAGATTGAAGTGGAGGAATCATTGCAGGAAGGCAGACCCCACATAAATAGGAAAATGCAAAGAAGATGATGATGAGTGTTACTCGTCGGGTTCCAAAGGGTAAGTATGTAATGTTTGGTTCAGATCAGTGAAACGGTGTCGATTTATGCCAAAGGGCCAAATGCAGAGAATGGAGTGGTCTGTCCAAAATTTCAACTAAACAGTGTTACTCGTCGGGTTCCAAAGGGTATGTATGTAAAATTTGGTTCAGATGGGTGAAACGGTGTAAATTTTTGTCCAAGAGCCTGAATGCAGGGAATGGAGTGGTCTGTCCGAAATTTCATGTAGACAGTGTTACTTGCAGGGTTCCAAAGGGTAAGTATACAAATTTTGGTTCAGATCGGTGAAACGATGTAGATTTGTGCCAAAGGGCCTAAATGCAGGGAATGGAGTGGTCTGTTCGAAATTTCATGTAGGCGGTGTTATTACCCTTTCACGAATTGATTGCTGGCGGTCGAGATGGGAACTATTCTTTTTTACTTGTGTCACATGTCAGCCTGCTTCGTTGACAGATACAGTTGCGTGAGTAGGATATGACTTGGCTCCAGTAGCCTCAGGATTATTTAACTGTCTGTGGTGACATGAGCTCCTGTGACGCGCAATGATGCTTGACTTATGTGCAGACTGCACTCTGTCTTCACTGTGTTCCCCGCTTCTCCCCGCAGGGCAGCTGCTACAATAAACAGCAAACACTGTCGCAGCCACGCTCACCGGCAATCAAATCTTAAATGGGTAATACTCGCAAGGTTCCAAAGGGTAAGTATACTACGGTAATTTGGGTTCAGATCGGTGAAACGGTATAGATTTGTGCCAAAGGGCCTGGAGAATGGAGAGGTCTGTCCGAAATTTTAGGTGGACAGTGTTACCCACAGGGTTCCAAAGGGTATGTATACAAATTTTGGTTCAGATCGATGAACCGGTGAAGATTTGTATAAATAATAGACAAACCAACATTGAAGGAAGCTTTTAGTTTTACGTGACCGTTAATCATGCGATCATGAGCCATGGGACCTCCTTTTTACGTGGAATCCGAACCACAGGACATGGCATTTCACTTCGAAAATCTCACATGCATTGACCGGGAATCGAACCCGGTCCACCTTGGTGAGAGGCCAACAGCTTGACCGCTGTGCCACCGCGCCCCAAACCAACATTGAGCTTTATATATATAGATGAGATTATCCATTCGCATGAAGAAGTACTGGGAGGACCGCAAGGCTCGTACAGTTCCTACAAGTCGACGAACTAATGGTTGGTTAAAGTGATCCTATGTGGTCTCAAAAGGTGAAGAAGAAGAAGAGATTATCCGTTGTATCCACTTAGTCAGTATAAAATGGTTAGGATGTTATTCCTTTTAGTAAGTGTTGGGCCCTTCTTGACCCTTCTTCAGCTCTATTAGAATGTAATATCTAGGGCCCGGATGTCAATGACATGTCATCTTTGTATTGAGCTGTCTAAAACAATGCTGAAGTACATAGAAACTCCGGACGGGCCACCCCGTCTTCAAATATGACATTTTTATCTTGCATCTTTTTGCATCTTTTGCTATTTTTTCCATTTCAAGAGCAATTTTTAAGTTTGGTAGATTTTTTTCGGTCTTAAATTAGAGAAATCGGCCCTATAAGGTAATTTTTTTTTCCAATTTAGTCATGTCACAGCTTTATATGAGGGAGTTACATCTCTCAGTGTTAAGAAGAAGCTAGTAGCTGATACAAGATAATAATTTAAAATATTGAAATATTTATTCCATTTCCTTAATCAACCGGGTGTAAACTAGTCTTAGCAACAACCGTGGTGAAATTGCTGCGGGTATTGCATCAAAACTGAAAAAAGTGCTGGACAAAAACACCTGGTATAAAACATTATGCAAAATCTCAGACATTCTTTCTGGTGAAGACTACTGCATGGATGGGATTGAGGAGGATTTAGCAGCAAACTACCTTCCTCACTTCAAGTACACTCCGATCACGTCAGTTGATGTTGAACGCAGCTTTTCGAGATATAAAAACTGGTTGGCTGATAACCGCAGATCATTTACATTTCACATCAGAATGACATTCGTAGTGCAGTGCAACTCGGACTAAAGTGAACATAAACCTTTTGTTAAGTGCTAGAAATCTATTTTGATTGACTTTTCAGTTTAAGCTTAAGATGTCATTTTTGAAATATTGGTGAGTTTATTATTGTAAGATCATCTTCTCCATTTTATAGTGCATTTTTCGAATTTTTGAAATATTGGTGAGTTTATTATTATAATATCATTTTTTCCATTTTATAGTGCATTTTTCGAATTTTGAGGTCATTTATTACAGTCATTTTTGAAAATTTTAAGTGCATTTTTTAAACTTTTTTATGGCATCAACATCCGGGCCCTAGTAATAACAAATTAGCCTGGTGAAGTTAAAATTTTAAAGTTGAAAATCACAGGGTGACAGAACATGTATAAAGTGAGCAATTAAAATGTATTATTTATTTATTTTAATTTTTTAGCCAACATAGGACTACACTAGTCAGGTTTATGGAGGTTTTTCTTCTTTTTGTCAGCCCAATATTTCTTCATCCTTTCTGAACGTAATTTTCTTTCTGCTTCAGGAATGACTCTTCCTATTCTCTGCTTGTTGATTTTTGTCTGTAGTCTAGTGTGTTTGTCTTTCAGAATCTTGAGTGTGTCTGTCTTGTATTTTAAATCTTCTATTGTAATATGTAACTCTCTCATGTCTTCTTTAAGTTCTGTGATCCATCTAATATTGTTCTTACTCTTACTCATCCATAATTTTTCTATTATTTTTCTACTGATTCTATTTTCTGGTGACCGTATTAGATGCCCTAAGAATGATATTTGTTTCTTTTTCATTGTGCTTGTCACTGGTTCTATTTCTTTATAAACTGTTTCGTTGGAAGCTAGTCTCCAGACTCCATTTACTTGATAACTTTTATTTAAACAGGTTCTCTCTATTCTCCTTTCTAACTTGAGTACTCTATCTATTGCAACTGTGTTTGTTGTCTTGAATAATGTTTCACATGCATATGTAATTTGTGGCTGGGTGACTGTTTTGTAGTGCTTCAATTTGGTTGCTATCGAGAGACATTTTTTATTATATGTATTCTTGGTAACATGCTGTGCTCTAACCAGTTTATCTATTCTATTTTGCCATGCTGGTTTCTCGTTCAGGTTGTATGTGATTACTTCACCTAAGTATTTAAATTTTTCTACAATTTTTATTTCTTGGTCTCCCAGCTTAATTTTGTTTGCAAGCGGAGGTTGAGTTAGCATAACTTCTGTTTTTTTTTCAAATGAAATTTTCAAACCAATATTTTGAGCTATTTCCTGTATAGATTTTATTTGCAGTTTTGTTTCCTGAATATCATTGGCCAGAAGAGCTAGATCATCAGCAAATCCTAGACAGTTCAGATGTATATATGAGAAGCATTTTTTTTTTATTGGTGTACCGTAATTCCATAAAGTCCAGTGTTCTTTCACTTGTAGTATACCATAAAATGGTATGAATGGTTGAAAGGCTGATATTGACTAAATAAGTTATTGTTGTACTTGATTAATATACTTAAATTAAAAGGACACACAAAAATGATGGAATGGAAATTGTCTTTTTGCTGGCTTTGAATCATGCAATTAACATATCTTCAGTAACATTGATAGGCTGGGTGGTCTTATATACCGTAAACTTGACTGCATATCTGCATTAAATGGAAGATTTGGTCACATAAAGTCAGGGATAGCTTGCAGCATGTAGAAAACATGCCATATTTACAGAGTCGTAATGGCCTTGCTTGTGTGCCGCTGTGATGATGCTGTGCACGGTGCGAGCCAGACAGATCGTTACATTTTGATTCTTCCACTGTGGAATGGTATATCAACGATTACCATTGACTTCACACTCTTGGAGATGCGGCAGTTTCTAGTGTTTCTCTTGTCACGTTTTATCCATTTCTTTGCTCATGACCCTGACCCCTCTTTGTAAGGTGTTGTTCTTTGCAGCTGTGGTCCATCGAGAATAACCTCACCCTTCTTGGGGTGTTCAGTGGACATAAGCGAGGAATTTGGTGTGTTCGATTCTCTCCCTCGGACCAAGTGTTGCTTACGACGTCAGCTGACTGCACTCTTAAGATATGGTCTCTTTCAGACTTATCGTGTGTTAAGGTATGGTCTGCTTAAGTTCTTATTTTAATTAAATGTAGTTAACTAATGTTTAAGTATCAAAATATTAGCCATGTTCTTTTTAACCCTGGAAAGCTAATCAATCATTTGTAAATTTTATGATCCATAAAACCATTTTTCATTGCATTTCAATTTTGGGCAGCCAGATAATACCGTTGCCAATTTTTGATGAAGGCAATATTTCTGCATTTGTCAGCTGTCATAGGGTAGGCCATAATGTGTTTTTCACCAATGTCTCGGTCTAATTTATGGCTGTGATCCTATCAAAACTACTGAGGCAGCCTTTGGCGACATTAAAGACTACCCAACATTGAGTGGAGCCTCTGTGCGTTGTTGAGTAGAGATAGAGGAACACCATTTTAGTTTTGTGTAAATGACAATTCTGTATTTTGATGCCATATATTAATTGCTGTCACGTCTTTCAACAAATGTTACAGACCATAGAAGGTCATGAGTCATCAGTACTGCGAGCTGAATTTCTTTCAAAAGGTATGCAGCTGGTGAGTGCTGGGGCGGATGGTCTACTCAAACTGTGGAACATCAAGAGTAGCGAGTGTCTTGCGACCCTAGACCACCACGAGGGTCGGGTGTGGGCTCTGGTTGGTAAGTAATACAGTAGAACCCCTATTTAACGTTTTTCTAGGGACCGGTATTTTTTAACCTTAAATCGAGGTTTCAATAGGTTTCATCACTAACTGCAGCACTCTCTCCACATACAGTGCACTCTTATTAATTCGCGGTAATTAATGCACGAACTTCGCGAATTATCGAAAACCGCGAATTACCCGCAGTTATTTTTGTTAAGCCTAGTAAAAACAAAACTATTGGTTAAAATATTGAAATATGCTTGAACACGCAAAATAATAATTATAACTCTTGATTGTAGTGTCCTATAAGTAGGGATAGGAAAAATTCGCGATCGCGAATTTCGCGATTTTTTAAAGGAAGTAATGCACAGGTGGTGATGTGTTATAATAACACTAAAAATGGTGAAAATAAATGTTTTTGAGCTCGCGAATTTTCGCGAATTTCGCATGAAACGCGAATTTTGCATGAAAACGCGAATTTCGCGTGCAAACGCGAATTTTAGCTTTTTTCTTTATAGTGCACTTCCGATAATTCGCGGCAATTAATGCACGAATTTCCGCGGATTTTTGAAAGCCGCGAATTATCTGCAGTAATGTTTTTAAGCCTATCAAAAAGAAAACTATTGGTTAAAATATTGAAATGTATTTTAAGAACATGCCAAAAAAAATTATAATACTTTATAACATAGTATTGTAAGAGACACTATGTGGATTATACCAATATTAAAAACTAAGGGAAATGACTGTCATCACTTTCTGTTTCTTAGATAGTTTATTTTTTCTAATTTTAGATTGTATAATTCTGAAGAAAACAATATATGAGAACGAAAATTCCTCTTGATTTTCTATATAAGAGATAAGTATGACTATAGACACACTAGCTTGACAGGGAACTTTTGGGATTTCCGGTGCATCACTCCTTTACTTGACATGCACTGGATCTCAGTTTACCTCACCAACAGTCAAATTCCGTACAATATCCTCATCGCTTTCATGTCTGAAACCATGATCGTCTTTATCGAAGTCTAACTACTGAATGTCACTTTCTTCTGCATCTTGACATTCATCCAGGTTTTGCCCTAATGTCATCGTAGTGAGACTACCCTGCCCATTTGAAATATCGTCGTCACAGAAGCCGACAAAGGCTTGTTTTTGTGCGAGTGTAGTAGCGGTAATTTTCTCTCATGATTTGACTGCATGGAGAGCATCCAACAAACATGGAATGATCGGAAACTTAACGGTAGATAGCGGACTTCGCTTTCTGCATACAGCGACCTTTATCAATCTGGGCGGTCATCCTGGTAAGTTACTAAGTTATTGAGGTTTTAAGGGCCAGAACAGCAAGGTCACCTGCCCCTTCATCCTAGTGACTACTCGACGCGTGGCGTCATATAGTGCGCCTTTCAGACATGAATATCTAGATAGCAAGTATCCATATCCAAATGTGCCACTGTTTCCTGAACCAGTCTTAACCAGGTGGTCTTCTTGGTTTCATTCTGTAGTGTACCTGTCAGAGTACTTGAAAGATATTGTGCAATTTATGAATGAAGTAGTAGGGACAGATAACTCTGGTGTTGATTTCCTGAACAATGTTTCACATGACGAAATACTTGAGATTCAAAGAATTTGGCACATACATCACTGAACTCATCCCTTTATTAGAAGGCCAGTCTTATCAGACTGTTCACCTTCTAGATGGACATCTACGGAGAATTCAGCAAGCCCTTAAAATTACGGTACCAACATTAAGGAGCTGTTGGAGGGTTGTGGAAATGTGTTAAAAAGAGAGAAAATACATTCAGTTTTAGTAAAGGCTGGGGCCCATGCTCTTAGAATATTAATCAGCCTGAGATCCGTTGACCCTGGGAACAAGATTTACAAATGTGTGCGTTTAATCCAGCAGAAATAGTGCTAATGAACATCAATGAGGTCCTTGCAAAGAAAATTAAGAAGTTGCCATTCTGTGGAACACTGGAAGAAAGTGAGGTCGTAAGAGGATACAACGAACTGCAAACTTTAATCAAGAAGCAGATGCACGACAGGACCAAGACAGACATTGTTCGAGTTTTGCAAGGAATGACATTTGTATTTCCAAAGTTCTCATAATCTGTGTTGAAAACCATTTGGATACCCTGTTCAAACGCTAACTGTGAACTTTTGTTTTTCAGCTTACTCTAGCACGTTAAGTGATATGTGTCACCATTTGTCACAAGAGAATTTGGATCTCTTCACTGAAGTATACTTAGAAGGATGACTGAAATGTGTTATGTTATCCATGATATTTAAAAAATCCCACCTTAAATTTAACATTTTGAAAGTACCGAAAAGTACACTTGAAACCACCAAATTTGCCACTTTAAAATACCGCTTTCTTCACCCTGAAATCACCGAAAAATTCCTATCCCTACCTATAAGGCATGCTAGGCTAGAGGTAGACCTATGTGGATCATGCCTACAACATCAAAAAGTCAGTGCACTCTCGTTAATTCGCGGTAATTAATGCACGAACTTCCGCGAATTATCGAAAACCGCGAATTATCCCCAGTTATTTTTGTTAAGCCTAGTAAAAACAAAACTATTGGTTAAAATATTGAAATATGCTTGAACACGCAAAATAATAATTTTAACTCTTGATTGTAGTGTCCTATAAGACATGCTAGGCTAGAGGTAGACCTAAGTGGATTATGCCTACAACAACAAAAAGTCAGTGCACTCTCGTTAATTCGCGGTAATTAATGCACGAACTTCCGCGAATTATCGAAAACCGCGAATTATCCCGTTATTTTTGTTAAGCCTAGTAAAAACAAAACTATTGGTTAAAATATTGAAATAGGCTTGAACACGCAAAATAATAATTATAACTCTTGATTGTAGTGTCCTATAAGACATGCTAGGCTAGAGGTAGGCCTATGTGGATTATGCCTACATTCATATTTAACAATACAAAAGTCAGTGCACTCTCGTTAATCCGCGGTAATGAATGCACGAACTTCCGAAACCGCGAATTGTCCGCAGTTATTTTTGTTAAACCTAGTAAAATCAAAACTTTTTCTTAGATCGTTTATTCTAATTTTCGATTGCACATTTCAGAAGAAAACATTATATGAGAACGAAAATTCATCTCGTTTTTCTAGTAAGAGATAAGTGTGACTAGAGACACTAGCTTGACTGTGGGAAATTTTCCGTAGCATCACTCCTGCACTCGATATCAACTGGATTTCCGTTTTCCTCACCAACAGTCAAATTCCGTGCTATTTCTTCTTTGCTTTCATGTCTTAAATCATAATCGTCTTTATCGACGTCTAACTTGCCCGTTCGAAATATCGTCGTTACAGAAAGTCAGCAAGCGCTTGTGTTTGTACGAGCATAGTAGCCGTATTTTACTCCCATGACTTGTTGACTGCATCAAGAGCATCAAAACAAGCACGCTCTCGGTGTCGCGCAAGTTTGCGCCAGTAGGCAATAATCGCTGTTTATAATACGCTGTCCACGCATCTATCCTTCACAACTCACAGGTCAGCGACCTTGCAGTGTGGCTGTTGGCAAAGGAAGGGTAGATTCCGAGTGAAGTGTATTCCTCTTGTATTGTTTGGGCTTCGAAGATAAGGAAATCTGTGCTCTATGTTTCGAAGATTGCGCAAGTAGGCCTACTGTTACATCGCAGAGAAACGCAGTTCAGTTTTCTCGAATCTCAATAATTTCGTCTTTACGTATTTCGTCGCATCAGAGCTCGGCCGCGTGGCGTGCAAGCATGCGAAGTGGTGCGGCGTGTTAGCACGCTTCTGCCACGGTGGACTAAGTTCGAGCTCGCTCATGCATGTAGCGAGGAATCGATATGGAAGATGATCGTATCGATCGCTATGCGTCTGCGCTCTAAATTCTGCCTTGAATCATCCTCAACGAGCTTATGACGTCTTTACATAGGTTCTTAATGTCGCATAACCATAACGAATAGAAATAAATACTTGAGAATTTTAACATTTCCTAACGCTAAATGCGGGTTTTTCCGTAATGCGAATTACATTAAATCGAATATAAAATTGCATTGCACTCGTGGAATAATTTTCAGGACCTCAAATTTCTTCCGTTAAATGCGGGTTTGCGCTAAATTGAGGTCACGCAAAATCGGGGTTATACTCTATATACTTTTCCCGAACTAAAGGAACCACTCTGAAGAAAGCGAGATGCCGTACTTCTAGAGGTAGGGTGTTTCTTTGCCAACATGGGTACTGGTATCCTGCAAAGGGTGCAATATGTTGTGGGGTATTACATTGAAAACCTTTAGAAGTTTGATGACTCTACAATAAATGATTTAGAACATGTATGCATATGTTTCTACTACTTTCTTTGCAGCCCTCAATTATGCCCAGCATAAGAGAGGCTCTACCAGGGGAGGACAGGTGGTGCTGGTTGTGACGTCAGCTCACACCGTTGTACATGCTCGCACCGAAGGCGAGTGTAGCGTGTGACGTCACCACTCTCTGTACGCCTGTCGCAGAGGACGATGATTTAGTTTGAGGCATGCGGGATGCAGCAATGTAGGAAAGAGGAAACATATCTGGTTTTAATAACACAACGAACTGAACGTCTTCGATGTCGTAATGTTAATGCTCCTTGTTGCAATTGCACAATAGATCACATAATAATAATAATAATAATATCGTATGGCCTCGGGTGAATAGATCACAGATTATAACCAATGACATTTCGGCTCTCTCCTGCCAAAAATATGTATCAAAAATACAGTGGAACTTCGTTAGTAAGTTTTTGAAGGGACTGAAATAATCGGATGTCAAAAGCGGGAAAACGTACTACCGAAAATGCTATACTGTATTTACGTGTAAAAATAATTTTAAAAAAGCACTCCATAGATGCGCACGTGAAATTGCTGACCTTAAGAATTAGTTAATGCGCTACCAGTCACAACTTAAACATAGGTTTTTCAGTAACTAACAGGGGAACAAAAATAACAAGGTAAAAATGACTTACAGTACAGTATATGAACTTTAATCCTAATAATACATCTTACCTCACAATCGAACACGAATACCGTATTTCCTCGCATAATCGTCGCACTTTTTTTGCCTAATATTTGTTGAAAAAAAGCGGGTGCGACGATTGTGCGAGAAAAAGAATACAAGTTATCTTTAAAAAAGTTATTATTTGAATAACTATTTACTACAGGTATAAAATTAAAATAAACTAATAAAAATAGGTCATCTGTAGGTTATCTTCATCCATGGCGGCCATCTTGCCGATCTGAAAAAAATGCTGTGATTACTTTACCGATTTTTGTTGAAAATTTTATATTGCAACTGTTATGGTGGTTTGTTCAAATTTAGAGAACTTACCAGATCTAATCATCTGCATCGGAAGAATTTTCACTCTCCTCGCTGCTTCCCGAGAGCGTTTGGTCATCGTCTTGTTCCTCGTCACTCTGCCATAATTTGTCGTCCTCAGTGCCATCTAAAGCGTTCGAAATTCCGGTCTTCTTGAAGCTCTTCTCAACTGTTTCAAGTGGAATAAGATCCCAGCTCCTAACAACCCACGTGCAAATGCATTCCAAGGATGGCCGCTTAAATTTTCCTGTGGGCGTCACTTCGTGTTTGTCATTGATCATCCATTCATTGTAAAACCGGCGCAGATTGTCCTTAAAAGGTTTATTTAAACAACGTCCAATGGCTGAAGGATGGAAGTCAATCCGCCGGGAATGACCACCTGCTGAGTATTGGTGTCCTTTAGGATCTCTTTCACCTCATTCACAAGGTGAGCCCTAAAACTGTCCATTACTAGCATCGCTCGTTGTTTTAGCAGCGCACCTGGTCGTTTGTTCCACACAGTCTTCACCCAGTCCACCATAAGTTCCTGGTCCATCCAACCTTTATGTTGCACGTGCACGTGAATGCCACGTGGAAATTTCACACCCTTCGGCATCGTCTTTCTTTTAAAAATTACGTAAGGCGGCAACTTTCTCCCGTCTGCAGTAACTGCGAGCATAACCGTGCAGCGAAGTTTCTCGTTGCCTGTTGTTTTAAGTGGTATGCTCGCAGCACCCTTCTCAGCAATTGTCCTACTGCGAGGCATATCAAAAAAAACTGGCGTCTGGTCAGCATTTCCAATTTGCGACAGAAGAAATGGAGTTTCCTGGCGCTGACGGATCACAAACCGTTGGAACTCGATCACTTTGTCCGTGTAGTCTGACGGCAATTTCTGACAAACAGTCGTCCCCCTTCGCATAGATAGGCCTTCTCGTCGCATAAACCTCGTTACCCAGCCATGACTAGCTTTGAACTGGGTTTCGTGACGACGCGCTGCTTCACGCCCCTTCATTTGAAGCATATCGTACGTAACACTGCAACCGTTATTGCGCACTTCTCTAACATACTCCAGCACTTCCTTATCAATTTCAGGAAATTTTCCAGATTTCGGTCCTTGAAATGCACGTCTGTGCGGGTTAGTGTTTTTCAACTTATTTTTAAGTTTCCGCCAGTCCCGAACTAATTTTTCGTTAACTGTGAATTCACGTTCTGCAGCTCGGTTCCCGTGTGTTTCAGCATACGTTATCACTTTTAATTTAAAGTTCACCGTATAATTATTATATTTGCCCATTGCGAACACCTAAAAAAACACAACTGAAAAACTGAAAAAAGCACACACTGGTCCTTGTTACAAGAGTCTGCAAAAGTGTCTGACAAGGTACAGCTGTATTTCGAAATAAAGAATTCAAGAATGTGGCGGGACCATTATCAAATGACCACCGGCGAGCTCCGGTTACACAAGACATTATTGTCAATTATTCAGTAGAGTATTAGCCCTTGTTTCCCGTCATAGTGTTATAATATTACCGCCTGACATCCAATACCACTCGACAATGCAAAAACACGTCAGCAATATCGCCACAGTGTAAATATTTTTTTACCAAACTTATGTTAAGCGATTATAAGCAGTCAAGATTATGACCCGTTATTTCTGTAATATTATTTTTAACAGGGTCGGGGATGGGATGTTCTTTGTTTGAAATACACCCGAGTGTAGACCCGTGCGTATGCCGGCTGGCCGGCTCGCCGGCTACCTGCCCCATGGCGTGAGTCATAGGCCTACGCACCGAAGGAAGGAGAGACTTCTTTCTTCAAACAAGGTCACAGCTGGTTAGCAATAGAGCTCGCGTACAATAGAAATACGGCAGGGTGTGTAGCGGACTGGCGCGCAAATACAAATGTGTTATACGCTGAGTACTTCATGAAATGTAATGAACCAAATTTTCATTCGAAAGGTAGGGTGCGACGAATATGCGAGGAAATTTTATAAACCAAATTTTCATTCGAAAAGTAGGGGTGCGACGATTACGCGCAGGCGACCATTATGCGAGGAAATACGGTATTTACACTGGTTTTAAATACATGTGTATGGTTGATGAATACCGTATTTGCTCGCATATATCTCGCCACCGCGTGTATCTCGCAGCCCATTTTTTAATTGGAAATCGCAGGAAAAAGTATTCCTCGCATTAATTTCTGACGCCGTCATAAAGATGATCGTGGGGTAGTAATTTTAAAACACGTCTTGCCCAAGATGTTATTGTTCGTTTTTGCGGCGGTGCTATCCTTTCTTTCACGGTGTTTGTTGTCCGTCTGTTGCATTGTCAACAAGTCGGTCTACCAGTATTGTCTTCACGTTCCATTTTTGTTTCTCAGTGAAGTGTGATTGTTTTCTTATGGAAATCGATCTTTTAGTTATTTAAATACACGGACGTTGATGATGATAGAGGTGCCGGTCGAGAATTCATTGTGAATGAATTTGATATTCGCTACTAGCGTCAACAGAAAGACGCGCTAGAAACCAAGCTGATGACAGAAGACAAAATAAAGAAGGCCGTCTGTTGAACTCGGGCATGATTGGATATAGGGGTATGGGTTATGGTGGAAGCACACTCGCTGCTAAACTGAGCTGAGCTCTCGACCGCTACCACACCAAGCTTACGCAATCACTTAACCTTGGCCGAAGTCTAACTAGTCTGACAAATACGTAAGGGCTGGCCAAAATATTGAACGTAGTAAGCGGGTGCGGTAAAACGTGCTAAAGCAATATTTTACACACAATTTAGTGCTTTGGGACTGGGACTTTTATCATTCGACATGGTATGCGGGAAAACGTGTTGGTGAGGAACGTACTAACGGGATTCCACTGTAGTTAATGTGAAGGACAGTCATGCTATAACGTAAATAGAACTGAACATAGTGCCGTTTTCCCTTCACATTAGAAAAGAGCGCCATACAGAACAACGCAATCAATGGGACATTTTCCGACACTTTCTGTTTTGTTTTTCTTGAACTAGTTTATCAATGTTAGGATGTAGTGTCTGGAATAATTGTAATCGAATGTTAGGTTGTGATCTGACAAGGATCTTTGAGATTTGGACTTGGCCAGTTTCATAATAGAAAAGAATTGTTCGCACACATATGTTGAACCAAACATGCATAATATCCGTGCAGCAAGTGCATACAACATGTTTGCATCGAGAGCTCCACAGGGGACTGACCCTTCCAGGTCCGTAAGCACAGCGCCGTTGATCTAGGCAACATGGTATTACATGGCTCTCGCGTGACGTCACACGAACTGATAGGCTTGCCCTTCGTTTCGACATGTCAGACCTCTTGAAGCTGTCTTCCCCTGGGCTATATTCTAAAATAGTTTCTATGTATTGTATTCTATGTATTGTATTATCTCAGTGTCTCAGGACGAGACCACCTTGGTGACGGGGGACTCGGACTCTCAGCTGGTGATGTGGCGTGATGTGACAGAGGAGCGCCGCCAAGAGGGAGCCAAGGCCAAAGAAGACTTGGTGCTGCAGGAGCAAGAACTCTCCAACTTGCTGCAGAGTAATGAGCTGTTGGCTGCCCTCAAGTTAGCCCTCACCTTGGACCGACCTCTTCAAGTGCTGAAGATAGTGCAAGGTTTGACATATTTTTTGTTGGGGAATTTACCCTTAAACCATCATCGTCATTATCATCTTTCTTTTTTTTTTTTCTTTCTTTTTTTCTTTCTTTCTTTCTTTCTTTCTTTCTTTCTTCGTTAGGGTCTTCTGAGGACCATGAACCAATTTCAATGTTTAGTCCTTTATTGTTCTTTCTTCTACCTCCAGTGCTCCTTCATCTTTTTGGTGTGTGTCTTCTTTCTCTGTTACGACCATTTTGAGCCTGTTTTCTTATATTACCTTCCTTGGAGTCCTTCCATTCCCAATACCTTTTCTTTGAAAATTTCTCGCTGTAGTGCATATTCTTCTCTTACATTATTTCTTTGTTATTCACTCAAGGGTGACTGATTTATAAACCTCGCGTTATGTCGTTCACCGCAACCGGGATGGGGAGCTGCAGCAAGTCCAAAGATTGAGATTAGAATCCTGACAATCTTGAGTGTGGTTTTTCTCACTCCCTCCAGGCAAATCCCGGGATAGTACCTTATTGCAAGTCCCAGGGCACGTACCCCATCCCTGTCCCCAATACAGCTCACACACTACTACAGCACAGGTTATCAGACAAATTCAACACACACCCAAGTGCATGGGGCTAATGACTAACGATGTCTCAAGCCCCTAAAATGAATAAACCACAATCTGATTCCTTTCAGGTTTGATTTCTGGCTCTACTAAGAAATTTTGAATTTTGGTCTGAGGGTTGGAATGCGGTATATTCAGCCTTGTGAGGCATCCTAGAAGTGGGTTTCCATGATATCCCCCACTTCTACTCCAGGCTAATGCTGGGATGGGATAGTTCCTAACTTAAGGACACAACCACCTCCTTACCAATTCTAGTCTCATTTACAAATACACACACTTGCTGCAGACACAACTCACCGAAGCAACAACAACAATAAATTCAGTGAAACTGACATACACGTGCCAGTTAAGTAATTATGAGTGTTGATTAGTATAGATTTGGACCACCTCGAGGTGTAGTGGCTAGCGTTCATAGCTGTCGTACCGGAGGTCCCGGTTCGATTCCCGACTCTGCCAAGAAATTTTAATTCTGGTGTGAGAGCTGGAACACTCAGCCTCGTGAGCGAAACTGAAAAGAGGAGAGTTTGAATTCCACCTCAGCAATCCTAGAAGTGGTTTTCCGTGGTTTCCCCACTTCTACTCCAGGCAAATGCTGGGATGGTTCATCACTTAAGGCCATGACTGCCTCCATCCCAATCCTATCCCCAATTTACATATACACTCACTAGTACAGCCATCACAATAATACAGGTTATCACACAAATTCCACACACACCCAAATACGTGGGGCTATGTGACCACAATGCGACTTTAGTGGCGTAGTTGGTAGCATATACCCAAGATCGCGGGTTCAAACCCGGCCGAAGTCGTCGGATTTTTTATGAGCGTTAAAATCCTTCAGTATGCCTTCCTTAGGAGGGGAAGTAAAGCCGGCGGTCCCATATCATAGATTTATGGCATGTAAAAGATCCTTCCACTAACTAAACTTGTGTGAAGCTAAATTTCTTGGTTAGATTTCGTTGAAATGCTCGATCAAAGTTCCAACGTTCACCACTAGATGTCAGTTGACATCTTGTAGTGAAAGTTGGAACTACTTGAAATTGAATGGAACTTGTAACTCACCCCATGGTTGTCCACTTGAAGCAGCTACAGACTCTGGCGAGCCGAACATGTCCTCGGACACTCCTGGCACTAAAAGCCATACGCTACATAAATAAATTATGGCCACAATGTCGCAGCCTTTTAAGTAAGCAACAACAACAGTATTAATAATATCGTATGGCCTCGGGTGCCTGGTGCAAGCTTTGTTAATTGACACCCAGAGGGTAGCTTGCATGTCGAATTTCGTCGTTCCTTTGAACGCTATGAAAGTCAAGGAGGTTAGATATCTAAACTCCTTGACACTACAGCGCTTTCAAGTAGAGAATGGAGGAACTTTGTGTTGGCGGAAAATCCCGAGATTAATTTTGCCATTGAACACGGCCTACTGAATTCAAATGGGTTCTTTAACATGCCAACAACGTATGACATGAGTATCGTGATTTTTGTCGCCTTCAAAAATCACTTACCATGGCCAGGGGCGAACCTGCAATCTTGGGGTTGGTAGTCCGACACTATAACCACTCACCCACCGTGGCAAGCTAACAACAGTATTGATTTGAGCTGATTGAGATTACTAAATGCGTGACTGGGGATTGTATCACAAGTCTTATCTGTTTCAGATGCATATTTGTTTGAAGTGAAATATAGTCACAATCTACCCTAAATGGAATAGAATGCAAAACAGTTAGCAAGGTAGCATAATGTCACCAATCGTTAGAGAAAACCTCTGTGTTCCTTTTGCTATCAGAGTACTTGTGTGGGTAATGTGGCCAGTCTTGATACACATCACAATAATACTGGTTCATCCATCAGCGTCTAAAAGCTAAAAGCCTTGTCGTTGCAGCCATTTCTTACGGTCTTCAGCAGTTCTCTTCAAGTGGGCATACGAGTCACATTCCATTTCCTTGACAATGTTCTTGAGATACGATTGTCTTGGTCGTCCCCTTGGTTTTTCCCCCAAAATTTTTCCTTCAAACATTACCTGGTCATCAGACAAAATTCTACACGTGCCCAAGTACACGGAGCTGAATGCCCATGATGTCCAAACTCCTCAATTGAAAACAACATGTCTTGATCCAAAGTTATGGTTCTTGTGGTTACCGTATTTACTCGCGTATAAGACCCTTTTTTTAATCCAATTTTTAATGCTCAAAAATTGAGGAGGGTCTTATATGCGCATATCTCAAAAATTAATAGAGTACAGTTAAATACCAGTATAACAAAATTTTGGGGACCTCATAATTTAATTTGTTACACTGAAATTTTGTTATACTGAAGTAAGTCAATTCTTAAAAACTCACCTAGTGTTATATCTGTTGGTTATTGTTGTTTCAAGGCGGCTTCGGTGGCGTAGTTGGTAGCATGCTGAGCTTCTACGCCCAAGATCGCGGGTTCACATCCGGTCAAAGTCGTCGGATTTTTAAGAGGGTTAAAAATCCCTCAGTATGCCTTCCTTCGGAGGGGAAGTAAAGCCGGCGGTCCCATGTCATAGATTTATGGCATGTTCATACCTGCCAACTTTTACGGTTTATCCGTAAAATTTACGGAAATTGCAGCATTTTACGGTTTTACGGATGAACGGTGTCATTTTACGATTTTGCGGACAAAAATTTGAAACGATAATTTACATTCGATAATACCGCCCACTTCCGTACAATCGATTGTTTGCGTGGGTCGGAGGCAAGTCCACGATAGTCGATAGCTCGTTCTTTGATATGATTCGTACTTTTAACCGTGTGGTGGTTGTGTCGTCATTTGTAATTGAATTTGAAGCCGGGATAACCCTTCTTCCATGTGTCGATAGGCTTTGCTTCGCATATTCTTTGTTCCGCTCCGTTCGCTCGTTGCGATTTAAACCATATTCTTTGACCACGTTAGTTGTTCATTGTTCGCGAAGTTGGCGTTCCTTGAATGTTTTCGTCTTTTAAGGTTATGGCATATTTTAATGAAGCGTTCGAGTTTTTGTGCTATAACTTCGTGCTTCGCAGTTTCCTGTATTCCTTCGACTAATTACATTCGTTCCACGTGTGTGTGTGTTTTTTTTCTACCATGTGCATATTCTTTCTTCACGAGGTTGGCGTCGTTTTCATTTAATGGCTTTGTGTGTCTTGACATGTTTTAATGAAGTGTTGGCTGTCTTAAGTGTTTTATGTTATAATTTTATGTGACGTTCAGTGATCCAGGTTCCTTTCGATGTTTTAGTAGATATCGAGAATGAACAAATCCAACAAGAAACAGTACTTCCAGACATTTAAAGAATCATACTCGGTTGATTTTCCGTGCATACTAAAATCAAGAAAGAGAGAAAAATTTGCCTTTTGCACGGTATGTGGGTGTGATATTAATATTGCACATGGTGGAAAAAACGATTTAAGTAATCATGTGAAGTGCGGTAAACACATTAGTTATGTTAAATCGAAGGAAGATAAGCAAGAAAATCAACACCTTTTTTGCTAAGTCTGGAAACGTTGACAGTGACGTAATTACGGCCGAGTGTCTGTTTACTTCCTTTTTGGTGGAACACAATGTGCCCTTAAGTGCGGCTGATCATGCTGGTGCTTTATTTAAGACGATGTTTCCCACATCAGAAGTTGCAAAGAAATATAGTTGTGGTCGCACGAAAACGACATGTATTGTAAATAAAATGGCAAAAATGCATCATCTGAAGTCGTTAAGTGCCTTCAGAACGGACCGGATACAGATAAATCCCTTTTCTTTTCATCAGTGAGAAACTACTTTTATACTGCCTGTGACTACATCATCAACAAGTTTCCACTCAAGGATGACGTGTTAAAGAATGCTCAAGTTGCTAGGTTAGACAACATTGAAGATGCACAGTTATCTTCCATTCGTTTTTTCTTGGAAAAGTTTCCTATCATGTTATGCAAGGAAGAGAATGAAACTACAGATGAGGTGGTGAATGAGCTTCAGAGGCAGTTCACAGCTCTTCAGGTAGATGACACTTTGGCTGCACATCAAGATGCTGCAAGTGATTCCAGTTGGGCACAAATATCAAGAATTCGTGGAGCCGATGGACTTCTTAAGTATAACCGAATTTCTAGAGTATTGCTCTCTATTCTCACCATACCCCATAGCAATGCAGAATGTGAACGTTATTTTTAGCCTTGTGAAGAAAAATAGAACACTGTTCAGGTCATCCATGTCCAATGAATCTCTGGAGTCTATTTCTATTTTGAAGACCAGGCGTTCTGGTCCCTGTTATGACAAAACATTTTCTCAAGAATGTTTGCAGGAAGCTAAAAAGGCCACAACCATGACTTAAAAGTCGAACTAGCATGTGATTTGCAGTGTGTATTATATTATTTCTTGCCTGTGTTACGTTAAACAAGTTTTATTGTTTAAAGCCTTTTTCAATTATCGTATATCAGCTTAATCTATCAAGGAAGTCCTGTTATGTCTGCTCCAAACCAATATTCACCACGCCTGCTGCTGATTAACATGGATTTCTTCTTGATTGTTATGTTCATCTACAAATCATAGTAAGTAGATATGATTTCATTGAAGTATCCTGTTTAAAGCATGAATTATTGTATTTTGTAGCCCAGAAGTATTATTATTTTCGTCAAGCCGGGGTATGTCGAAAATCGTTAATTTTTTGTCGCGCGTGAGTTTTACTGATAGCCCTTTTCAAAAGTTGGCAGGTATGCATGTTAAAGAACCTTCCACTAATTACACCTGTGTGAAACTAAATTGTATAGGTTAAGAATGTAAACAACACTCTTAGGTTCCTACGTTCGTTGCCAAGAGCCGACTGCGGTGGCGTCTGGTAGCTAAGTTCTGAACTAGTAGTCGTTGACGGTGGTGTTTGGCAGCAAAAGTAGGAACTATTTGAAAAATTCAAAAGTCTGCAGTCCTTACTTGAATTAAAAAACAGATAACACACACTAACCGGTTATCAGACAGATTCTACACACACCCAAAGTACATGGGGCTACAGGACTGCATTTTCGCAGCCCCTAAACTTATGAACCAACCATTGTTGTTTCAAGGGACGGCACTATGAGGTCATCTGCCCCGTTATATCCGTTGCAGGATCTATATAACTTCAAAATGCCATTATGCACAATATAAAATAGTATTAAAAAAAAACTCAAAATTTATTACTTGATAGGAAAAATATTAAATCTTCATGTACCTAGCCTATGCACAAAGTAATTATCAGTAGTTATTGACTGAAGTTTTCAAAAAATCTATTTTTGCATTGTATCAGCAAGTCCACACATTTTTCCAGAACCTCTGTGGTTTTCTTCTGAACAGACCCAGACACAAAAGCTCGTTCCAAATAGTCACCAACCACTGCACATGAATTTAAAACTGATTGTTGCACATCACTTCATGACACAAGAAAATCTTGAAGGCTACGTGCCATGTTCGTTGCCTGCAGAAGAGTCAAGTTCTGCCGATCACAATCATTTTGGGGGTTGTCTTCCTCGTCCTCCTCTTCACATGGAACTCTTATCATTCATAATGTCCTCCACAATTTCCTCATTGGTGATTTCTTTGTGGACTATTACATCACTATCTACATTGACGTCGTCAGTAAGGTTTACCGTAGATGGCACATCCAACGTTGCACACAAATGCTTCCAATTCTCCTCAGTTTCCACATCACCCAACACTCACTACGTTTTTCACAGAATGAAAACTGCTGTCGCTTCTGTTTATCCATTTGCGATGATATGAACTTAATTATTTAATGAAATGCACACAAACTTTGCAAGTTTAATGGTATAACCTTAACAAAAACACGTTGCTTTGCGAATTAAATACGAAGAAGAAACGTACAATGCATGATGCGACGAAACAAGGTAAAGCTATGCAGGGTGTCGAGCGATACGGGAAATACGGGAATTTTAGTGACCCGGGAAAAATACGGGAATTATACAGGAAATTCGCACTTGATACGGGAAATCTTGAAAAGTCTCATAATGCCTGACTTCTTAGCCCCCAAACGCTCGGTAGAGTCCTCCAGCTCAGTCTTCTATTTCGCCTGCAGACCGCGCTGCCACTCGCAATTTGCGCCACCGATAGAGCGCTAAGCGGGCTGAGAACCCAGCCAACGTCGAATGCATGCTTTGCCCGGCCGACCGCCGGCCGTGCCTTCTCCGTGCAGGGCTACGCGCGCCCCACTCGTTGCTGACAATGACACAGGAATTAGTCCGCATTGTTATTCACAGAGGAGACCTGGGTTTCTCGACAAGAGCAGCCCTTAAAGAAGCTAACAACTCAAGATCTCAGAAAATTCGAGACGCGGATGTGCTGCAATTTCATAATTTCCTATGGCTGAAAAAATCAAGGAAGGGTCATCTCTTGCTCACAAGATGACCCGTGCTATTTCCTGCCTATACCTTATAGGGGTCGCTGAGACTCCTAAGTTGGAAGAAGTTAGGATCGTCATTGCCCTGGAAATTCTTTGTTATCAGAAGAATTTGATTTCTGGCGCAATGGCTGACCGCATCAAAAGCAGCTACTCCACACTTCTGAGACTGCCCTCCGTCACTTTGCGTTTGAAGCAGTTCGACAGAAAAGAGCCACGGCTCGACGTGCTGTGGTCTGAATTAGTGGCTTCAGCACCTTCCTCAGTTCCTGCCAAAAACGATCTCACAACCTTCGTTAAAATGATACTGATTTTTTATCACAACAATGCAGCTCTATAGACAGAGGTTTCTCCCTGAACAAGGAGTGCATGATCGTCAATCACAAAGAAGCAAGTCCGATTGGAATGCTTACTGATCAGGACGCTGTGATGGCAGCTGGTGGAGTAGAAAAGATAACCGTGAGCAAGAGTCCATACTGCACGAAACTCCTACGCCGTGTTCAAGGAAGCAAAACAGGTGCGAAGCGACGGCTAAGGTGGCAGTCGAATGAAAAGGCACGAAAGATCTCCAGTAATTGGAAATTAAAGAAGATATTGAACGACGCCCGTTCTGAAGCATAGAAAATTGAAGAGCAGATGAGTTCCCTAGTGAAGCTTTAAGTTAATAAATCCTTGAATATTGTTTGTTTTATCTTATTTTGTGTGACTCAAGTTCCTAACCACAATCTAGTATTAACAAAGTGACTTATTTTATTTTGTGTTTGACTAGAATACAGTTCCTATTCTGAAATTAGTACTGTCAAAAGAACTTAATTTTGTGCTGTGTATAACTGAAGTTCCCAATAACAATCTTGTATTTGTCATAGTGACCTATTTAATTTCGTTTTGCATTATTTTATTTTCTATTGTCTACTTTGATAAAATAAATCTAAATTAAAAAGTATTCGCGGCGTGTCGCGTGTAGAATTTTACTGTTTTTAGCCTTTCCATGGTCTACTTTCGCATACCAAATTGTTTTAAAGTCTGTGCAAATACTCAATGCAAATGCGTCAATGCATAAATTTCAAAAACTACAAACAATGTCTCACAGCTCTCGACATTTTACTATCAAACACCCGTCACCAACATGTCGCTACAAAATTCACCACGTAAATGACAGAATTCTTCTCGTATGGGCAGGGATTGTTTCAGTCGCTTGTTAACCACTGTCTGTGTCGGATTTCCTTCCATTGTCATTGTTTCGTTACTTTTACTTCGCCGAAGTTCGACCCGAGGACTGGACACATCCCGTACAGCATGTACAGAAAGAAATACTGAAGGCGGTATGGATATCGCGGTGGATGGAATGATTATTAACCTTGGCAATTCATCAAGCTCTGACGAAGACTATGATGGTGGTGATGATGATAGGGACAGTGAAGGGATGGAAACCCTTGCCAAGTGACTGAGGATAATTTATTTCTTGGTGTCAGTTCGCTTGCGTCAATCGATAATAGAGCGCAGGCTATTGTTTCCCGTCTTAGTGTTCAAAATACCGTCTGTCATTCAATAGCCTAAACTCGACAATATAAAACCACGGCAATAATATCGCCACAGAGCGGCTTGTTTGAGTGCTCAGTGCTAAATATGTCTTTACCTTAACTTTACTTTTGTGTTACCATGAAAGCTAATATTAACCGTAGAGAGTCGCGATTCAGTGAGTGTGCATGGTGTTATCTGTCGACTACTGTACTGTAGTAAGCTGTGAACGACCTCCACTCAGACTCTTGTTTCATGTTAAAGGATAATCATTGCAGGGTGAGTGTTTTTATATTCATTAGCTGTAGAGTGTTTGCCATCTTTGTCGTATTTATTGAATTGAATGCCGATGATAAAGGTAGCGTAGCTTCGGTGTGTAATTTATTTATTCATCTAAAAGTATCGTATTTCTCTGTTTGAATGTCCTTGGGGTTGACTCAGGATCGTTTTTTTTAAATATATTACGTATAATTGTACAAAAATAATGTCTGAAGTGTAGCGCTGTGTATTATTCGAATCAGTTGATTTACAACAACTCTAAAAACTTAGCAACACAGCTCAGCTGTTCCAAGCTCCCGACATATCCTTCGCGTTGTTTCCTTCGAAATACAGGGTGTAGGTGAGAAGCATGCTCAGAATTCTTGCCGTGTGGCGGTTGGACGTAGGGTCTTGTTATGTGGCGACCGTGGGTTGCGGAGAGGAAAGGCGGGGCAAAGTGACAGGAAGGCTGTCAGTACTGAATGCGCGGGGTTAACAATACTGTATTTGTCTCATAATTTACGCGTGTAATAGCGGACACAACTCCAATTTTACTATAAAAGTCGTGATCTAAAGAGGGATAGCTGGTGGGTAACATCTATTACTACATGACCCCCAACATTATTGTTCATTATTACAAAGGGTATTTTGACTATTTTCAGTATTGTAGAAAATTGTATCGCCTTGTTCCGGGCTTCTATAAAGCTTACATTTTCTTTCGATCTTTCATTTGCCATAGGACGCGCCACCGGCGTATGGCTATGCATTACCAGCTTCTGGTTTAGTAGTCAGGTAATGGAAGCAATGGGAACTGTGTACTACAATTTTCCTTGCATGTAACTAAGCAACTTATTGTTGTTAAGAGAACGTAAAATGCACCAAGAATGATATGATTTTCAGCTGTGTGCAGTGAGAAAGCTCTGCATGTGTTCATTCCTTATGTATTAATGATGCGAAATGTCAGCTAACGTTGTGCTACATACAACACTCGTAGTCTCTAAATGTTGCACATTTTCCCGTAAATTACAGCAGTTTATGTTTGAAATGCTTATAAGATCGTGACAAAGAAAGTGTTTCTCCAATTGGATGATTGTATTTAACTGTATGCACGTCGTATAATCTTGGCGAAGTGTATTTTTACTTCACGGAGCAACTTAACACCGTAGTAGGCACGCAGCTTTTTGTATTTAGTTTTCTGGCATCTTGTTTTAAATTATTGACTAACATGTTTCTAAATGCAGACAATCCATACTTCCATTAGGATTCGGGTTCCATAATTCATGCAAAATGAGGTTCTTTCGTTTGTGAAATTGAGGTCATAACCCACCTACCCTTTCAGTGATTACCGTATGGTACGGTACTTTACGTAGACTAGGGTAAAGATGTAAATGAGCATTTTTTTAAAAAATTGTCGCCAGTTGTTTGGTTTATTAACTTACGGTAATATTTTCCATAGGTACTGAAAACTAGGCACGGTTGGATTTTTAGGTGGAACAGCATGTGCTATCAAATATCGCTTTCTTGCAATACCTGGAATATGTATAGAATTATAAAATGATTATTGGTTAAATAAGTGTTAATAGATAGGTTATTATAATTATAATGATTATATAAATATTAAAGAAGAAACGATGCGTTGTTAGTAAATATTAGGCCTGCCGGTATGGCGAATAGCCTATAACTCGTAGCTTCCGTCACAATTTAGCATTTAAACGGATCACGTTAATACATACCTATATACTAATATAACAACCTGATAGAAAATTATAATAATATTCTGACATATAACGTATTTAATTTGCACCAAGTTAATTATTGTAGTCTAAGATATGTTAAACCACTGCCGTTTGTAATGTGCAAATCGCACACTTTGTAGGCAGGCTGTTTGTTATGGTCGTCTCTGATGTGAAGTGTTAATAATTATTATTTTAGGAGACACTTGTCTTTGGAATATTCATGAAAAGCCAACCCTCTGGTTCTTATTTCATAAGTTGAACGTATAAAAACAAAACCACAATCCGAAATAATAAAGAAGATAATCACGAACGAACGATTCACTGCCAATGAAAATCAAATGTAGATTCGCGGACCGGAAGTTCGCTATGCATACGCTTCGGTGCCATTTTGTTAGTGTTATGGTGCCATTTTAACTCGTGGAAGCTCTATACGGTTACGGTACCATACGATTCAGTCACTTCCCGTAAACATTTTTTATGTGACACTCCTATTCTCTACTCTCTCAGTCCTCCTCAGTAAAATAGTCATTTATATCAGCTCCCCTCAGGTTAAAGGTATTTTATTTGTGTCCGTAGCATCTCATCCCATCTGCGAGAGAATTCACTCGCGCGCGTGCGCTTTGCTCACGCTACGAATTAGGCCTAAATCTCGCCATCACCCGTGGGCTGCGGAAGTATCTCCAAAAATTCAGTTACTTACGCCAGTAAATCTTGATTATCGTTCTAAGATTCATTTTTCAGCCATTCGGTATGCGAACTCTAGTCTTAGAGAGTTCTAAAATATACGGGAATTTGGTGGATTTTCGTACGGGAAATACGGGAATTTGAAAAAAGGTCATCGCTCGACACCCTGCTATGAAACCGTCGCGTTCATTGGTGGATTACAAACATCGCGTTCCTACTCAGCCTATAGTGTGACGTCTTACATTGGTTGATGGGCGAAGCCTATTGGTTACACAAAGCTACAAAACCCTAGCGTTCATTGGTTGATTGCAAACTTGGCGCTCCTACTCAGCGAATAGAGTGATGTCTTACATTGGATGACGGGCGAAGCATATTGTTTACACAAAAGCTATTGCGTTCTCGATCGCGTACGGTGCATATATGGAAAATGGCGATCATATCATCTATAACAAAAAAAGTGTTACAGGATGAATTTTAGTTTTAATTTGAGAAAATATGGCCAAATTGGTTAAAAAAAAGCTCAATTTTAATTTGTTAAACTGTAACTATGAAATTCATTAAAATGAAATATTTTAACACACAACAAATAGGGAAAAGGGAAGGAACCAAAAAATAATAATTCTTTATTCTGAAAAATTCGTTATACTGGTGTTCGTTACAGCGGAATTTTACTGTATCAAGATATCCATTAAATAACTATACATACCAACATCTTGGAAAATGCATTTCAAAAATGAAAATTTATTATTGAGCTTTAAAGGATACAATCATGGACCATGATATAAATCTCCCGCGATTGCGGCAAGTACCGGTTTGCGAGCGTGGTAGGGGAGGTCTAATTTCACGTTCACTGCGTCTGAAATAAACGGAAAATACCGTTAGGGATATTCGAATGATATCGTCACTTTCCCTGACTGTATACCAGGCTATTGTAATTTGACAGAACGACCACTGACAATGATAAAAGAGTGAGAGGAATGACTGAGTGGGACTGTCTGGCTAGGAATGCAGCCTTTGGGCAGGGATTTCCGGGTTATTTCTGTTACAACAGCTATCCCCAAACTTTCTGCAGGTAGGAAAGAATTCATATGCTTGTACTGTCACAAAGTACCGTAACAGCAATTGGTACACTCAGATATTTACGGTAATTCAGGAACGTCCACGGAATACCGTATCAAAGAAAGGAATAGCAGTAACTCATCACAAGTTACCTGTATTTCGTTCATATTGGGTCCAATGTGCGAAGCAAAAAATTTTTTTTTCCAAACTTAAAAAAAGTCCACCTTGGTGGGAGGCCAACAGCTTGACCACCACGCCCCCAAAGAGGAAGAGAAAAAGATGATAGAATAATATCCTGTTCTTATGTGTGTGCGTCACGTATTTACTCCAGAAAGTTGCTCTTCTTCTCTATTTTTCCCTTTTCAACTTCCTTTTCTACATGGAGGTTGATAACAAGCTGAATAAATTTGTACAATTCCCCCTCAAAATCATTTCCAACTTTTGACTTAGGATGAGAGATCTGGTCTGTACTGAGAAGTGAGCATCAGGATTCTCTGTTTGATACTTTTATTCACGTGTGAGTTCAGGGGCTTTGTTCCCTCCCTTCTGTATGTAATTTTTAGGCTACTCTTATCTCTGATTAGATTGATGATTTGTCTTTATTGTGTCTTCTACAGAAGTTTTGAAACAAGGGAAGTCAGGCCTAGAGGATACGGTGAAAGAGCTTCGTCCTGACCAAAAGGAATCTCTTCTCAAATGTGCAACAACGTGGAATTGCAATAGTAAGAACTGCCATCCAGCCCAGGTAAGCCATAAATAAAGTCCTGCGCGGATGCGGATAGCCTCGGGTATACGCGCAGCTATCCACAATTTTTTTTGCCATGCGGATATAGTTTTAGACTACAATCCGAACTTGTTTAATATCATTATTAGGACCCAGAAGTTTATGATATACCGGTATCATATTTTTCCGTTATGTTTTTTCCATGACAAATGTAAAACGATGATTTAAACTAATCTCATTCAAATTATGTCATTAAGCATAATTAGCATTCCGAACAGGAAAGGGTTGCTGTTCTGGCTTTATAACAGTCATTTTAAACATGGCACATGACATACAAAGCCTAAGGGAACAACATTTTCCTCAAAATGTCTAAATATGTTGCTTTAGTAATTTATGCTTTTATCATCATCAACTAGAGTAGTTTCCAACAGCAGGTTGGGTCTGCTTGGAGCACAAGCCTCTCCATCGTTTTCTGTCCATCCACCACTTCTCTTCTGACACTGTTGTCCAATTAACTCCTTTTCTCTCGACACTTTTCTTCACCCCCTTTATCCACCTATCTCTTGGTCTTCCTCCAGGTCTCTTTTTCTTCCACTCCATTTCCAATATTTTCCGTGGTATTCTCTCTTCTCCCATTCTTTTCACGTGACCATACCACTGTAGGCTTGATTTTTCAATCCTATCCTGTAGGGGTTCTTCCTTTAAAATTTCTCTGACTCATATAATTTCTGACTCGGTCCATCCTGGTTACACCTATACGACTCCTCTGAAACTTAATTTTCACTGCTTGTATTCTGCTTTTATCTCTCTCCCTCATCACCCAAGTTTCTGATCCATACGTTAGGATCGGCACAAAGTAAGTCTTGTACATGATCCCTTTACATTTCTGTGGCACATCCTTGCTCCATATCAGGCTCTAACACTCTTGAAGAATCCATCAGCACACCTTCCTCTTTCATCTAATTCCAAGGCATTTCCCCCATTTTCTTCAATGACACTTCCCAGATACTTGAAGCTCTGCACTCTCTTCAACTGCTCTCTGCCTAACTTTATCCCAGAGTATACTCTGTCCTTCTCACGTGTTGTTATCACCACTTCTCTCTTTTGCGTCGAAAACTTCATTCCATAGGATGACACTACTTCCTCCCATGCATTGAGTTGCTCCTGTACATCCCTTTCCTTGTTTCCCCAGATCATCAAGACATCTGCAAACACCATTGCCTTCATTTTTCCTCCCCAATATGCTGTGCTACCTTTTGCATCACTTCATCCATCGCCATTACAAAGGGCAAGAGGGCACTTCCCTGCTTTAGACCATTAGTCAACTCAAACCATTCTATTCTTTCCATACCGACTTTCACACAGCTTCTGCTTCCCTCATACATACCGGTATCTTTCACTCTCATCACTATTTCTTCCGTTATTGCTTTGGCTCTCATCGCTTCCCATAATCTGTTTCTTACGACACCGTCATATGCCTTCTCAATGTCCATAAAGGCCAATACCAAATCTCCCCCATATTCGTAGTGATGCTCCTGTAGCTGTCTCACTCCAAATATGAGGTCAGTAGTGGACCTCCCCTGCCTGAATGCATATTGCTCCTCCCTCAGTTGCTGTTCCATTACCTTACGTATCCGTTTCTCCAATACCTTTTCATAAATCTTAGCACAGTGGCACATCAGTGTAATTCCCCGGTAGTTTTGGCACTTCTTCCTGTCTCCCTTCTTGAAGATGGGCACTATCACCCCCTTTTTCCAATCTTCTGGGACTTTCTTCTCCTTCCATATAGCTCGTATCACCCTATACAACCACTGTGTTCCCACTTCCCCTGCAGCTTTTATCATCTCCATGCTTACCTCATTTATACCTGGTGTTTTTCCCATTTTCATCCCCGTTATTGCTTCTTCCACTTATGCCCAGGTTAGGTCTTCCACTTGCACTTGGTTACTGACATCAACCCTTCCAGTATACTTTTCGTCCTTACTTGGTGCTGTCACATTCAATATTATTGTAATGCCAGTAGATTCGGATAACAAACGTGGGAATGCGGAAAAAAGTCATGCGGATGTGGGTTGGATAACAGTCGTGCGGATGTGGGGCGGATGCGGATAACATTTTGTTTATCTGTGCAGGGCTCTAGCCATAAACACTTGATACCAACAGTACCTATAGTCTGCGTTGAGAAAGAAGAACACTGACAGCTGTCATTCACTCATAAGATGAAGTGTGTAGAGGAAATGACCAGGGGTAACAGCAGGCCATGTTGCGATGTGTTCACGGACAGTGGTGATCACATGGCCTGATGCAGTGTTCTTGTGAGTTATGACTAGGCACTGTCAGCATTACGCCATGAGCCTATTGAAGCATATTTTCTTATTCTTTGATAGGATAGATGATCCCGGCCATTATTAATTATGCCCAGCTGGAGCAAAATAAAGAATTCAAGTACAATCAATTCAGTTCAGTTTTTAACTTACAGAGTTCCTTCTCCTTTATAATTGGGGACGAATCCGAGCCACCTCATATTTGATTCACACGCTAACTATTCATTTACGATTTTCCAGATATCATGGTGTCCACAGGCAGGAAAAGTCAGGAAAAGTCAGGAATTTTGTTTTTGGTCAGGAAAAGTCAGGAAAAAGTGTGAAAAAATGGCATGAGTCAGGAAAAAATGGCGAAAAGTATTAGAAAGTCAGGAATTTTATATTAACTGCGACACCTGGATGGGGTAGGAATGGGCCAACTTACCTTTTTTCAGAGGTCCGCATCGCTAACTGCAAAATCACCGCCAGAAGACATGCCCAACAGAAGAACACCTATAGATGGAAGGAGGAGGAGAAGAGGGAAACGCACAGGCTCGTCTACAGACACAGTCCGATAACCCATAGGACTGCCACCAACGAAATGATGCCACAACAGTTGCTTAATATTTAAAAGAATATTTAATTACCAAAAGGGGCCAAGAAAATAAAAATTAATAAAATCCTTCAGCCACAAAAAATTTAAAAAGACTATTACTGCCACAAAAACAACCTCTCTGGTGATGGACATTGGCTTAAGGCCAAAACAAGGCAATTACCTAAGAAAACTAGATAAGGCTTTACATGGAAGTTTGCTGAGCACAAACGAAAACACTTAATTTAAAAAAAATATATAATAAAGCCCAAAAGAAAGAAAATCAGCAGACAGGAATCACCAAATGAGAAAGGGCTTGATAAACCACTAAGGTACGCAAAACTGACTCGACATGCAAGCATCAAGGCCACGAGGAAACGAAAGGTTTAAAATTAAATTAATAAAATAAAATAGGACCAATTTATAAATCCACAACTTTCATGACGGAGAAAAACTCAGGAACACTCACAAAAACACAAAGTTAAATCAACAAGATTAACAAAAAACATAGTGATCTACCACCACAACACGTTTGAGTATCCCGCTCGACGCCTAGAGAATTCCACTACCCGACCAGAATGCACTCGGGCAAAACAAAAAAACAAACAAGGCCACGAAACAGATGCTTGCATGTTCAGTCGAATCGCGGCAAACAATTACTTTTAAAATAGAAGGTCACCAGAGAGAAAGGAAAGGAGGAAATGATTACATCTTAACACAATTACAACGAGGTAATTTAGAATGCTACGGATCGTAAAGCAAATTAATAATAGGCCAATACCTAAAATTCCCATAAAGAAAAGAACCAACTAATTACAATGAAGATTCCCATAAAGAAAATAAACTAAATTAAAAAAATGAATTACAACGTAAGATAAACTAGAAACGTGTCTCCGGAAGGTACGAAAGAAAACAACAAAATTTACATATCAGGTAACATTAACAAAACAGAAAAATTTGGCCTACAATGCGAAATAAAATACAGTATTAAAACATTAATATAAGGCCAATATCGGAGCTCCCATAACAATATATATAAATATAAATATTTTATACAACGTACCTTAAATCCTTCTCTGTGGAGATACAATAATAACAAAATCATTAACACACAAATTAAATAATATTATAAGGCACTAGATTTGCCTCAAAATGGCTAACCCCGCACATGCGTCGTTTTGGTAACAAGCACTTTTGTTTGCAGCAAGTTTCGATAATATGTCACACTTCATCTTCAAGGTGAAATGGCGAAATTATAGCCTTAAGAGCACAGGCATTTCCTTGTTTAGAATACATCCATATTTCGTGGAGGCCAGGGGACCAAGCCCCCGGGCAGCGGCGACACCTTTCACGACCAACTGGCTTCTTGCTTCCTCGACGACAGACTGTCTAGATGCCAAGATGGCGGGGACCCAATAGTATAGGCCGCAGTGCATTAATGTTAATAGTAATTGTCCAAGCTTATGACAGTATCCATCGAGGGTCATTACTTAACATCCTTAGGGAATTTGGGTTACATCAAAAGCTTATCAACCTCATCGGCGTTACTTTGAAAGATACTAAATCAAAGGTTAAATTTCGAGGCGCCTTGTCTGAACCATTTGATATCCGGACTGGACTTCGACAGGGAGATGGTCTATCACCGTTATTATTTAATTGTGTTCTTGAAAAGATCATGCGTGAGTGGAACAAAACTTGTCCTCCAAATGTAAAGATTGGTACTAATATAAAACTGAATTGCTTGGCCTTTGCGGATGACCTTGCACTGCTTGCAACCAGTATAGATGAGGCTAAACACCAAATTGAAGAACTTGGGTCTATTGCAGCAAAAGTAGGACTTCAAATTTCATTTGAAAAGACTGAAATCATGGCATCCTTTGATGTGGAAACACAAGCTATTACATTGATCAATAATAAAGAAATTAAAGTTGTACATAAATTTAAATATTTAGGAGAGATTATAACATGGAATTTGAATGAGAAAGCATCAATCGAAAATAGAACAACAAAGTTAAGACAAGCGCAATACATTACTTGGTCTAGTTACAAAAAAAAATCACTCTCCACAAATGCCAAATTACGACATTACGAATCAGTTATTAAACCGGAAGCAATATATGCTTGTGAAACACTTTTCAAGTTAAACACTCGATCAGTTACTGACACATTACAGAAGATTGATAGAAGAATTCTCAGAACTATAATTAATAAAAAACATCAGGTGGATGGTCAATGGCGTCTATTACCAAATGAAGTGGTTTATAAAGAAACTGAGTCTATAGTCGATACTATGCGAAAAAGGCGAATTGCTTTTTTTTTGTCATCTCTCACGCCTGCCGGATACCAGACAATTAAAAGTATTATTTAATTATTTTTTCAAAAGTAAAACAAAGAACTCTTGGTTTATGGAAATTCAAAATGATCTGGATGAACTCGGCTTGACAATGTCCCAAATTGCTAACAAAGATGAGAAGAATATCTTTAAAAACAAGAACATCCGACTTCCCTTAAAAACCTTTACCCGCAAAACTTACACCATAAGCGATGCAGAGAGAGCAGCAAGGTCGACTAGAATGAAAATGTTTTGGGAAAAGAAGAAATATAAGAAGCTGAATCATTAATATTGTTTTTTGAGATATGTATATACTTGTTTTGGTTAAGTGCTCCAATGAGGGCGTAACATATGTAAATAAATAAATAAATAAATAAATTGTCCAATCACAGATTGACACATCAAGTAACAATGTGCATATTATATAATTATTTTGGCGGCATGAAGTATATATAGTCTTTTGTTTAATGACGTATAAAACAACATCCTTCAAATATGTCTCGATTAGACGAGATCACATAACAAATACACTCTTCAACCATCCCAAGAGAAGACGATACACTTGGAAAGCTCCTGGACACACGAGAAGAGCGCAATTGGATTACATAATGGTAAAAGAAAGGTTTAAGAACCAGGTTAAAAATTGCAGAAGTTATCCAGGTGCAGATATCGTAAGCGATCATAATCTAGTCATGATGCACGCGGAACTCAAATATAAGAACATCGTTACAAGAAAAACTGAGTATCTACAGGTGACAAAACTTAAGATGCCAAATATTAGAGATGAGTTCCAAAGAAGAACAGATGAAATGATTGAAAGAAATACTGACATATTCGAGAAACCAATAGAAAGTCAGTGGGGAATTCTGAAGGAGGAAATACTAGGAACTGCAGAGGAACTGCTAAAAAATAAAAATAAAAACAGCAGGAAAGCATGGATAAGTGAGGAAGTTGTAGAAATGATAACTGAAAGAAGAAGGTTCAAAAACGCCACAAGTGACGAAGGAAAACAAGAATATAGAAGACTGAGAAATGAAATCGTTAGGAAAAGCAAGCGAGACAAAGAAAAATACTTATGTGATATATGTGATGAAATAGACACCGATTTTAAAGCAAATAACTTAGAAAAAGCATATGGTAATGTGAAGCAATTTTTTGGTGAGAAGAAACAGAAGACATGTGGTATTAAAGATGAGAATGGACAATACCTGTATGAAGAGGGAAAGGTTGGGAAGAGATGGAAAGAATATCTAGAGAATCTCTATGGAGATGAAGTTATGAATAAGGAAGTAATAGAGGAAGAAGACCAGACAGATGCAGAGAATAGAGGTGACCAAATACTAAAATCGGAATTTAAAAGAGCACTGAAAGATTTAAAAGACAAAAAAGCACCAGGTGTAGATAAAATCCCTGCAGAAGTATTAAATAACTGCGGAGAGAAAGCTGAAGATGCAATGTATGGATTGATATGCAAAATGTATGAAACTGGAATAGTACCAACTGACTTTACTAAGTGCATAATAATTCCAATTCCAAAGAAGGCCAGAGCACAAAATTGCGATCAATTTAGGACATTAAGCCTGACAACACATGCATCTAAAATTCTTACACGTATTATACTTAGGAGAATAGAGAACAACCTTGATAACTACATTACAGACGACCAATTTGGATTCAGAAGGGACATTGGAACAAGAGAAGCAATATTAACTCTTAAGACAAATAATTGAAAAGAGAAATAGAAAAGGAATACCAACATATCTAGCATTCGTGGATCTGGAGAAAGCTTTTGACAACGTGAATTGGAATATACTATTCAAGTTACTAAAAAAAGTGAGAATCTCTTATAGAGATAGAAGAATAATACATAGTTTATATAAGAATGAAAGGGGAATAATAAGATCTGGCAATAACCAGGAAGAGGTTGAAATAAGAAAAGGAGTACGACAAGGATGCTCGCTATCTCCTTACTTATTTAATTTGTATGTCCAAGATGCCATAAATAGGATAAGAGAAGAGATTCAAGTTGGAGTAAATATACATGGGGAGAAGATTGACATGCTCCGATTCGCAGATGACATTGCTTTAACAACAGATCATGAAGATGATCTTCAACAGATACTTCATGTAATGAATAACATCCTTAAAAACGAATTTAACATGAAGATGAATAAAAATAAAACAAAAATACTCGTATGCAGTCGGAACCAGGAAGATCATAGAAGAGCACCAGCAATTTATATCGAGAATGATAGAATACAACATGTGAAGGAATATAAGTATCTGGGAAGCTTGATAACGTATGATGGAACCAGCAAACGAGAAATTTGGAGTAGAATTATTCAGGCAAAGAACGCCTTTTATAGAAAGAAGAATCTCTTCACATCCAGAAGTATAGACCTAAAAATAAGAAAAAGACTGTTGAAGACATGCGTGTGGAGTGTGGCTTTGTATGGTAGTGAGACCTGGACAATAGGGAAGTCAGAAGAGAGGAAGTTGATGGCTTTTGAGGCTTGGTGCTGGAGAAGAATGCTTAAGATCAGTTGGATACAACATATGACAAATGAAGAGGTTTTCAGAAGAGCAGGAGAAAGTAGAAGCTTTATGAAGACCCTGAAAACAAGAAGAGCAAATATGTTGGGACATATTCTCAGACATAATAGCCTGCCAGCAAGAGTCATCGATGGGATGTTAGAAGGGAAAAACACTAGAGGAAGACCACCACTTGCATACATCACACAGTTAATGACAGACACGAACACAAAATCATATCGTGAATTGAAGAGGATGGCGGAGAATAGAGAAGATTGGCGAGTTGCTGCAAACCAGCCCCAGGGCTGTTAACTTAAGAGAGAGAGAGAGACGAGATCAGAAGACACCACTCACACACTCTAGCGGTCGAAGATACAACCCCGGCTAGAGGTGCCGATAGATGCTGCCACCTCGAGTTCATAAGCAAAACCAAACCATCAAGGCGGGCGCTTTAAAGGTCGGGATACATATATGTAGGGGAGATGCATATTTAATAACGTTGGGACGGGCTTTGCACGTAACATTAACCATACAGTATTTTGTGTTTTACAGTCATATTTTGATGTTACTAGTTCAACTAATCTCTAAAGATAAAAATCAATTACTCACTGGACATTATGGTAAGTCTCCATTTTTACAGTCTTATCTATCTTAATTCCTGCCGCTCCTTCCGGAGCATAGGGCCTTGGCGAAATTTCTCCACGCAGTACAGTTCCTGGCCATTCTCTTCACTTGACTCCAGTTCTTGTCCACCTCTGCAATTTCATTTTCGATCGTCCTCTTCCAGGTCTTCTTAGGTCGACCTCGTTTCCTGGCGCCTTGAGGATTCCAGTCTAGCGCCGCACTCTCATCAGCTCCGGCCGGCTTCCTTAGTGTGTGACCAATCCAGCGCCATTTCCTCTCCTTGATCTGGATGCTAATCGGTTGTTGATTGGTGATGGTCCAAAGATCTTCATTTGAGATTATGTCCGGCCACCTCACATTCATGATGGGACGCAGACATCTGTTAATGAACACCTGTAGCTGGTTGTTGATCGGTTTTATGACTTTCCATGTTTCACAGCCATAGAGAAGAATCGACTTTACGTTGCTATTGAAAAGGCGGAGCTTGGTCTTCCTGGAAATGTTTCTATTTCTCCAGATGGGGTAGAGCTGTACAAAGGCACCATTTGCCTTCCTGATACGGCTTCGAACATCTTCCTCTGCTCCCCCATCATTTGTCACTATACTTCCAAGGTAGAGGAAGGACTCAACTCGCTCAATTTCCTTTCCGTTGACTGTCAAGCTAGTCGTGACGTCAGAATTTATCCTCATCTCTTTGGTCTTGTTGGTGTTGATCATCAGTCCTGCACGTTCTGCTTCTCTCTGCAACCTCCCCAACTTATCTTCTATGTCTCGGTACCGTTATGCCATAAGACAAATGTAGTCTGCGAAATCCAGATCTTCTAGCCTGTCATTTATACCCCATTGAATACCCCTTTTCCGTCCTCCCATTACTTTCTTCATCACACTATACAGGACCAACAGGAACAGAGTGGGGGAAAGGACACACCCCTGTCTCACTCCGGAACTGACCTTTATCTTTTCTGTTAATTTGCCTTCGTGAAGAACCTGGCACTCATACCCTTCGTACATTTCTTCCATGAGTCTGATGATCTTTGTTGGAATTTTATATTCCTCGAGGGTCTTCCACATGATTCTTTGATTTATGGAGTCGAAAGCTTTCTCGAAGTCAACAAATGTGAGGTAAAGGGTATTCCGCCACTCCACACTCTGCTCCAGGAGGATTCGGAGGGTGTTGATGAGATCCACACAGCTGCGATGTTGTCGAAATCCAGCCTGTTCCTTCCGAAGCCTTTTTTGTACGCAGTCTTTTATACAATTCAGATTTTTACAGTACATCATAGTAAAACCTCCTTTACCTATTTTTTGTACGCTTTTTTTTTGGCTTTGGGGTAGGGATGTGGCGACCCCACCACTATAGTTTAGGTTATTAAGTACTTAAGTTATATGTTAGTTATTGTTGTTTTAAGGGGCGGAACTACGAAGTCATCTGCCCCCCATTAAGTACTTTGATTTATGTGTTATTGCATTATAATTTACCTTATTTTCTATTTTAAATGAATAAAGAAGCGAGCATTGGGCAAATTCTGCAAATGAAAAAAGATATAAATATATTTGCTCAATAAACCCTTTTCCCGATGTTACGATGACTTCGCGAGTCAGGAATTTCGTTGAAAAATGGTCAGGATAAGTCGGGAAAATTGACATTGAAAATTCTGTGGACACCATGGATATGTTCTCGATTTGACGGTTTCTTTCCTAATGAATTGGTGTCCTACTCACGAGCTGCTGGTGCCCGCGCTCGCTCAAGTCCAAATCAGGTGTGCCACCATAAAGTCTTCTAAAGTGAAAATTTTGCCTAATGCAAGGTTACAAGGTTTGTGTACTTATGTTGGTAGTTTGTGTAGCGAACAGATGCTACAGGCACACCAGCGCTGAATTATTGCTGAAGTTGCAATTTAGATGGAAATTTTCCACGCCAGCCAGCACGAGGCAAGGCTACACATGGCAGACAGGGTGCCACAAAAGTTATCAGATTATTGCACAACATTGAGTAATTGAAGAAATTTACATTTTAGTTCCAAATAGTTCATTTTAGGTATGGAAAGGTTTCATATTTTATTTTCAGGGTGAAGAACATCCTGAATATGCCGTGGTTGGTTGTACCACCGGTACAGAAAATTAATTATTCCACCATAGGCAATAAAATTGGAAATAATATGGACAATAAAATTGGAAATAATATGGATTATTCAGGATTTTCATTTTTATTGACTACTTGCAGTAGTGCCCGGCTTCGCCCGGTGGATTTATTTGTTTTATGAATGATGATGAATACTCCTACAGAACTGGCACAAGATATTTTTATTAACAGAAAAAAAAAATATATATATATATATATATAACTCTTTGTGCTGGTGGTGGTGGTGGTAGTGGGGGTGATAAGTAGTACAGTATAATGGACATAACATTCATGTCATTTTCCCGTAATGATGATCATAATAATGAATAGGGAAACGGCTATTTACTAACTACAGTACTGAAACATGTAATTTACAAACGAATTGAAAAATATGATTAGAAAGAGGAGTAAGTGAAATAAAAGACACTGCCTAGGACCTGTATCTCATTGGCTGTTAGAAAAGTAGAGACCAATAGTGTCGTCTTTTGTTGCATAGTGCTGTAGGAAAATAATCATAGTACTTTGGAAAACTTCGGCTGTCCCGAGCTCCTGAGGTAGCAATAGTGTCATATATCGCTACATAGCGCTTAAGGATAAAGATCGGAATAAATTATAGTAAATTTGAAAGCTCAAACGCATATTGCAGCTGACAACCTCAATGTACTGCACCAACACCAATGCACTTATACAGAGGCATAATATTTTCATGATGATAACAGTTTTAAGGGGCCTAATTATTACTAATTACTCCCCGTGACTCCATTTTATAAGCAGCGCAGGATGTAAGTATTTTCGCTATTGTGCATCAGAACACTGGTAGGGGCCATGTGATGCAACCCACATTGCCAGCCAACAATAGACTTATTAAAATATTCTTCCAGTTCCACTACTACGGAAAGTACATGGGGCTACATGACTGCGTTGTCGCAGCCCCTAAACTGAGTAACCAACCAACACTACTACGGACATGAATGATACTAGGGTCTTAAAACGTGGTTTTCAAGTTCATTTTGTCTATTATTCTAAATGTAGGGAATGGAGAGGCTTGTCCAAAATATCAAGTGGACAGTGTTACTCGCAGGGTTTCAAAGTGTAAGTATACAAAGTTTGGTTCAGATCGGTGAAACAGTGTAGATTTGTGCCGAAGGGCCTAAATGCAGGGAATGGAGTGGTCTGTCCGAAACTTCATGTAGACAGTGATACTCGGAGGGTTCCAAAGGGTAAGTATACAAATTTTGGTTGAGATCGGTGTAATGGCGTAGATTTGTATAAATAACAGACAGACAAACCAACCTAGACTACACTGTTCGGCGTTGACCGTGTTTTATGGCACAAATGTGAGTTTTACTCCCTAACCGTTGGAGATACACAAAAAGTGATAAGGATCTTTCGGATAGAAAATTAAATTTTAAAACTCGTATATGCCATCAAAAGTTTGCTATTTCTTAGTGTTCTTTTTTTATGTGAAACGGAAGTAATTTTGAAACCAAAAGGTGTCGTGACGTCACTAAAATGGTCGCCATTATTAAATAGTGCAAAGTGTCGAAATAAAAAGTAGCCTATATGTTAACCAGGTAAATCAGCTACATCCATGCAAAATTTCATGTAAATCGGACCAGTGGTTCTTGCATGATTGACTAATACACAGACACAAACACACACCATCTCATTTTTATATATTAGTATAGATGATGGAACAATAGATTTTCTTCATACCATTTGGTCATCATCATCATCCTGAACCAACTCCAGTTGCCCGGGTGTGGTATATGAGCCCCCTCCATTTCATCCTGTCCTTGTACTACTCCTCCTCCTCCACAAACTTGTCCCAATCATGACCTCTCTGCAGTACTTCGTTCTTGACTGTATCTATCCACTTCTTTCGTGGCCTTCCCACGGGTCGTCTTCCATCTACTTTTCTCTCAAATTCCTTCCGTGCAGTTCTGTTTGCGGGCATCCTCTTCATGCAACCAAACCACTTCAGTCTTGAGATCTGGATCTTATTGAGGAGAGAATCATCTATTCCTACTTCTTCTCTAATCTTCTCATTCCCGATGTCAATAGGGATTCTTATCAAGGAAGATATAATTAATTTCTTATCTATAGGATGCGTAATTGTGGCAAATACCTTTATATTATGGTTCTGTATTGACAATGTTAGGATTTTAGAAATATTGTTGTCATATTATTGATCTTCCTTATCAGTACTTAAAACTATACTTTTTATTTTTATTTTTTTAAGCTCCTAGTGCTACAAGTTTTGCGGCTTCATCAGCCTATCAGTGTATCTGAACACACAAGATCATTATAGCACTTTGTATTTTCACTTGTGTTGAACACTATTTCTGATATTTTTCTTAATCTTGGGGCAGATGAATTTTGAAAGTAAGTAATTTCAAGGAATAAATATTGCTTGATGTTAAGTGTTCATTCTATCATGTTATTGTTTACAGCTGGTGCTGTCTATACTCATCGATGACCTATCAACTGGAGCGCTGAAGCCATCTTTATTCTCGAATGTGTTAGAAGGAGCAATACCTTACACGGAGAGGCATTTCAAGCGATTAACACAATTACTGCAAGATGTTCATTTTATACAGTATACTCTAGCTTGCATGCGGCCTCATGCAAAGTAAGATATGTTCAGGTGGACACTTGTGTACTGAAAGAACAGTTGTCTCTATGAGAGCCGTGATAGACTGAATCATGAGTCTTTGTTGGGGAAGGGATGAATGTTATAGAAACATTTGTTGTACATAGGATAGTTAAATAAGTTTCCCTAATCTACCATACGCAGGAAAATTTGTTGACGAGATACAAAGTGATAAGGGGAGAAAGGGACATTAACTGGCTTAGTCTCTACCGACATTGATGCAACATCATGGTTCCGTTCACAAGCTTCAAGAATCCCTGTTGGTATAAGACTGTTTTCGGTCCATACGGCTGCTTCATTGTCGTCGTCGTTGGTAAAATGGCACCCTTCTGGTATCCTCTTCAACATAGGGAAAAAGTGAAAGTTGCTGGAGGCTAGGTTGGAGCTGTGGGTGGTGTGGTACCGGTGCTCCAAACCAAAGGAGGCAATATGACAGTTGTAAGATCTTGTGAGATGAGTCCCGCAAAAGGGTGGTGATGATTGTTGTTTTAAGTGGCAAAACATCTAGGTCATCTGCACCTCGTAATACAGCTATTCTACAAGTTTGAAATTTTAGAATTTAGAGGCGAGTGCCAAAATAAAAGTCAGCCTATTATAAATAAATTATAAAACAAAATCAATAATTATAATTATACTAATATACAGAGGGTAGGAAGAGCGATTCCAGTGGAAGAAAAAGAAATTATGCTCAGAGAGGTATTGGGCGGATAAAAAGAAGAAAAACCTGAACCATAAACCTGGCAGACCATAAAATTAAACATAAGTAAATAAATAAATAAATAGTGTATGCAAATAAACAAAACAAAAAAAAATCACCATAAAATAAAAATACAAAGGAACTGTATTTCAAATCAAAACATTCATTCCGTAAATTACAAACTTACACTTGGAATTATGATATGTTGCTGTAACCTACTCTCTCCCATAAAGAAGATCAGACAATCAGCAGCCACCATGTTGTGGGATAATGTGAGATGGAGTGTATCTTGCAGGTTAAGTGTTCTCCATAGGTCAATTAACAGAATGCTTTTCATTTGGTCATCACAATGGTGCCCTAGGGGCAGATGACCTTGTAGTTCCACCCCTTAAAACAACAATTACTACTACTATAACTACAATGGTGCCCAATTAGATTGGGCGGGGATCACCCTAGCGTGAAAGAAATATCACGTTAATTAATACACCGGCCATGGTGGCCGAGAGTGCTAACGCCTCGCTGGCTTCGGGAGAGTGTGGGTTCGAATCCACCTCGGGTGTTCTAAAAATGGTTTTTGTAGTTTCCCATTTTCACCACGAAGCAAATGCCAAGACGGTTCCTTTCAACAGGTCCATGACTGACTTCCTTCTAAAATCCCTTCCCTGACCCTTCCTTAATTAGACCCAAGTTAGCGGTCGCCTGGGCAGGTTATTATTATTATTTTTGTACAAAAAGTGTGTTAATTGTGTAAATAATTCTTATAATATTTCTTTCAGGCTAGCTAGGGTGGAGTGAAGACTGCCATGCCAATCAGCCTATATTTTGCAGCCTTAATACAATGTGATATACAGGTTTTGTAATATCAATCTTTATTTGAACATAGGGAGGGAGAATGCATCAATTAGGAAATGAGTGATGTCTTTACACTGGCATATTAGTTAGATACTGTATTATGAACAATCATGCTCCGCTTCAAGTGCAGTGTAGTGTGATATAGACCCACTGGTGTTCTGTTTCATTCAATTGAAAATAAACTGCCCTTAGTTGAATCTTTCTATTGTTCACATGACTATTATATTTGTAGACAAGTATGATTGTTCCAAACAATATAGTGTTATCAAGCTGAGTGACCTTAATAATTCACTTCTATACTTGTATAAATAAAAGTACTGTATGTAGAAATTTTGAGAGTGGCCTCATTCCCCTTAAATCCCAGCTCTGGCTACATACCTATCCCGAATGCTCTATTTTGAGTGGCAGGACAACAGATGAGATTGAAAGAAGCTTATGAAGGACTATTGCGTGGGTAGATTGCAGAGTAATTTATCATCTTTTCCACTGCCTGTCCTTTTTCCTTCTTTTCATATCTTACTCTGTTGGGTTTGGTTAAAACTGCATGGCTCTGTGGGTCTATAATGGCTCTCATAAGACTTAAATGGGAATATTGGTCCACCCAGCAGGATTAAATGTTTTATGGGAAGACTTATTAAAATATTTCTGAAAACAGTTAAAATCATTTCTGATCTCTTAGCTTAATATTAGCATCTTACAGTAGTGGTTTGTGTGCCAAACATACAGTGCTCATTACTGACATATCATGTACCTGGTAGTGTATTATGACCAGTGTTGGCAGGGAATGAATTACTGCTGGTTTGCCTTGTGGTGTGCTTCCTCTCTCGGCAGGCCTACTCTACTTGCTCAGTCGACTAGCATTTTTTTTTATTACTGTGAAAACAAATGTTTATATTTTCTAGAATATCAGTTGATTTGTGAAAGTGTATGACTCGTTAAATTTGTTCAATTGACCAGTACTATACTTTCTTCTTTGTCTTTCAAGTAGGCACAGCATTTACAATATTGGATGACTTAACAATGTTAAACCTTTTATAGTTGGCAGCTTTAGTGACAAGTCACTCGATCTAACAATTTTGACATATATTTTGGTAACAAAATTATTGAATTTAGTGTTGTTTAAATAGGGATTTAGTAACTTTTTTAAAAGTCCCTTTAGTGACAAAAATTATTTTTATTTGCTATTTTTTTAATAACAGAAATGTAGGAACTTTTGACTACTATCAAGTGATTTTCAGCAATTATAAATTGGCGACAATTCTGCCAGCCAGACCTATGTAACTGCACTTATGATAGCAAAGTAGGTAATATAGTTTATAAACACTGGATCTAGTGATATTGTTTACAAAGTTGATATTGTGTGGGTCTCTTATTAGTTAAGGAGTGTATGCCCATTATGCTCGTGATATTGAACAACAAATCTCAGACGTCAATATAGTAAATAATGGGTGTTTATTATACAGAGTCTCGTGGAGAGTCTGACGAGCACATGGCAACTCACTGAGCTTGGGGTCGAGAGAGCGCCCGTACGAATTGCATGTAAATAACAAGCACACATAACACATAAAGTAAAATAATTGTCACAGAAGATGTTGAAAATTTCCTCCACCTGCATCTACACATTTCTGGCACCTTCGAGGAAATTTTCATTCACACGTATTAGATCATCTACCGAGATCGCCTCAATTTCTCTCGTGATATTTAGTTTGAGTTCATCTAGACCAGTGGTTCTTAACCGGTGGTCCGCAAGTGCCTCGGGAGTGGTCCGCGGGAGAAAAAGGATCCACCAGCACGGATAAAAAAAGTGGCCAATAAGTGGGGATTTGGAAAACGATGTGCGTTGAACGAGAATCGTCCGAATGTATTTGCAGCGATGACTATCAGGTTTTCGATTGAAATATCTTTAAAATAAGTGTTATTAATGAAGGGTTACAACTGATAAGGTGTATTGGAGGGAGGGATGGTCCGTACATGATTCAATTTCGGGCTGAGTGGTCCGCAGACTTCTACGGGTTCAGAACCACTGATCTAGACGGTGTGAGGGTTTGTTGCATAAACCTTACTTTTCAATTTTCCCCATAAATAAAAATTGAAGCAATAGGCGTTACCACTTAGCAATAACACTTTATTTAATTATGAAACACAATAACAATTAAACAATAATCACGTACACACGTTATAAACTTATAACACATGTAACTTAAAATAGGCTATAAACGAATAACGAAGTCAACTTAACTCGTCAAATCCTGCGTCGCAACTATCTCAGCTCCGTGTTGCAATGTGCTCGTCTGACCTTTGGCTCGACCTTCTACCTGCAGCCTGTAGGCCCCACTTTGAGTGAATGACCCTGTACAACTACCTTACATGGTTTTCCTCTTGTAGTGGTCTTTTTCATTTTTTTAATTTATTTAATTCTGAAGCAATGCACCAAATGATTTTAAAATAATTTACCCTTTTATAGAAATAGAAAAAACAAAGATTAAAGAAGACTCTGTAAAATTTTGAAGGATGTAGCTTATTTGTGGTATAAAATTTATGAATTTCCCCTCGCGAACAAAATCACACGTTAAATTTAAATATAAAATACCAAAGTTATCTACTATACTCGCCTAAATTGAAGAAAAAATGAACAATAAAAATATGGCCTTTAACCAATTTGTGTCAGTGAAAAATCCTGCAAAAATATCTTGTGTGATAACTGATAAGACAATGTTGAATTTTAAAAACTTATAAAATCCAAGCTTGCACGCAACAGACCAGAAGTCTTGGATGGTTGGTTCCTTAGTTTAAGGGCTGCGACAACACAGTCATGTAGCCCCGTGTACTTTGGGTGTGTGTAGAATCTGTCTGATAACCGGTGTTAATTGTGATAACTGTATTATAAGGCATCCAACGTTTAGAATGAAGCACTGGTTAGATAGGGATATTCTTCTCTCTTTCTGTTGCATGCGAGACATGTATGACGCTGTCATTTTCTAGCACTCCACTGTTGCCATATCAGTCGAAAACTTTTCATTGTCGAAAAAATAGCATATTCGGGTAGAACTATGTTTTGCCGATCTTTTTGGTCCTGTATTAGAACTACGTAAACTTGATAGAAATGCTAGAAAAATTAGATATCCATAATTTCTTAAAAAACTATAAACTGAGTCCCCTTTTTAGTAAAATCGATCTTATATCATGTTGCATTGACTTTGTGATGCCTATTTTTCACACACGTGTAGCTAAATGTGCCGTCTTGGTGATGGATTATTGAAATATTTTATACTGGCAATATTACAATTTTCATGTAGGTAAAACTTCTGAATATTCTCTCATAACCGCATAGCAGCATTGAAAAAGTTCGTATGCTGCCAACTTTTCTATTTTTAAAGATAACCATGTCATGTCAGTTTGAGAGTTGTAGAGGAATGTTGGAAGAAGTTTTCTACCTGCCTACCCAGAGTGTAGGTTTAATTGTTTACACAGGCCGGGCTGTTCATTGACCGCGGATTATAAACATGATGTTTCGAAGGGCAGCGGGGTGCCGCTTGCTACTCACAGCTTTATTACTGTGCCATTCGAGCTTGTATTTCAGTAGTTCGGCTGTCTCTATCTTGAGTGTGTGTGCAGCAGTTCTGTTAGATTTAACGTGTTGTATTTTACGTATTTCACGTACAACAATGGATAGTTTTGTGAAAAGAAAGCGTGGTCAAGTGCTCAGAAGGAGGGAAAAACAGGTCGTAATTAATGTGTTCAGTTATTTTAAGAACCTTAAACCCAACGAAAGTATAAATCATGAAAGGTAAGCCAATGAGGAGTATTTTCTTTAATAACGTACTTCAACTTTAACTGCAGTCGAAACTTCACATATTTCCTTGTGCTTGTACTTTATTTATTTTATTTTGATTGTTTTCTTTATGTCATATTCAGCATACGTTATACTTAATTTAATTTCGTTGTATGTGCTATGTTAGCCTACTATTAGTATTATTATACAGTGCTTAATTCAAGTCTTCGTCACTGCACAATCTCTGAATGTGCAGAGTGTACGCGAAGCGCTTTGTACTGTCTCCTGTCATGGAGTGGCAACCCTGTCGTAACGCGCCATAAGACCAATGCTTCATTCTAAACGTTGGATGCCCTATAGTGTGTGTTATCTGTAATTCAGGTAAGGACTACAGACGATAATTTCAAGTAGTTCCTACTTTCGCTACCAAATGCTACCATCCACGACACCTAGCTGTGATCTTGGCTACTACTAGATGCCATCGCAACCAGCATCTGGTGACGAACATTTGAACTAAAGAGCATTAATCAAACCTAACCTACAAATTTTGCTTTACACAAGTTTAGTTGGTGGAAGGTACTTTTACATCTAAATCTAAAACCTGTGCCAATCAAGTTCGGTGAATAGTCCTATACTCTCAACAAGATGAACAATGCACGACAGTGACCCTATTGTGCTTCGAAATAGTCCCCTCCCGTAACTATTGCCATCCTGAGATCGGCGATACATGTCCTGGAAACTTTGCAAGAAGGCGTCCTTTGGGATGGTGTTCAAAAGGCTCGTCACGTGACCGAAAAGTTCGGTAAAGGGGCTATATGACGAACAGATTGTTGGCTTACCTGAAACTGCAGTTACTGTCCTTCCAAGTAATCTCCGTGGATGGTTATGCGCTTCTGAGAATGTCTGTACAAGTCCTGGAAACTCTTTCGGGATAGCCTTCAATTGGGTCTTCACATTACGTTGGATGTCCGAAATGTTCGAAAACCTCTGGCCCTTCAGGGCTTTTCGGTGGCCCTGGACCCTGCCACTCCATACTTTGACGCTTGACTTCGGGGTCGCACCACAGACATCAGGTCTCATCGCCCGTGACGATGGTTTTCAGATAAGCCATTCCATTCCACAGAACATTCACCCTTCTCACTGCCACCCGCCAAACAGATGTGCATGGTAGGTTGCATAAATTCATCCTTCTAAACAAGCACTGTGTCAAACAGGTCTTACACGTTGCGTTGTGTGTCGCCAATGTTGCCAGGTCGACCGTTCTGACTATTCACCGAACGCAACCTGGCGAGCCTTTTGAACACCATTCCAAAGGACGCCTTCTTGCAAAGTTTCCAGGACATGTATCGCCGATCTCAGCATTGCATAGTTACGGGAGGGGACTATTTCGAAGGACAATAGGGTCACTGTCGTGCATTGTTCATCTATGCTGATAGTATAGGACTATTCACTGAACTTTATTGTCACAGGTTGTATGACATGAGCCTGCCGGCTTCACTTCCCCCCCGAAGGAAGGCATACTTAGGGATTTTGAACGCTCTTAAAAAATCCGACGAGTTTGGCCGCAACCTTGGGCATAGAATTCAGCATGCTACCAACTACGCTACCGAAGCCGCCCAGAAGTCTTGGAGAATATAGAAATATAGTACTGTACTTCAGGATTGTTTTGACAATAGGCCATTCAATACACTGGAAAGAAACAAAATATGTAAGCACCCATTAATTATTTATTGCATTGATGTTTGAGATTTATTGTTGTGAAGTGTGTTAATACTGTTGATCATTACTTTTTCCTTTCATAACAAAAGTGAAGACTGCTGGTTTATTGTTACAATCATGGTTGTTCTAGATCTCATTATTCCCTTTTTTAGCCTATTTCCATTTTTGAAAAAATAGGCTTATGAGATCACCTTTTGTCCGTGTGGCTGTCTGTGTGTGTGTGATTCGTGTGTGTACCCCCCTAATAAAATCTAAACGGCTGGAGTGATTTCAATGAAACTCGGTAAGTTCATAGCACTATTCCGGACGACCCTGACCGTACCCTTCAAATTTCGTTACGTCTCACCAATCCAACATGGCGGCCGTGCGAAATATTTCACCAGCATTCAAAATCTCCGAAACTATTACCGATATCAGCCTGGAGTTTTGTACGGTGATAGGTTTTCTTGTGTCGTAATCATGCATCGAAGTGAAAGTTTGAATAATGGATCTTTGCAATAATTTTCCTTTAATGGTACATGACTCTATGGCCTATACATATAACAATCCAACATGGCGACCATCCGAAATATTTAGACGGTTCTCAATATCTACGAATCTATTACAGCCATCAAACTGAATTTGTTTATGTTCATAGGGGCTATGAACATAAGTTCACATATAGGACTTTCAATAAGCTGGTGATCACAAATCCAACATGGCGGCAACGCGAAATATAAATATTCACATGGACGTTTCTCGCTATTCAACCCCTCGAGTGCAGTGACACTTGGTACAGTAAATCTTTATACAAATGTTAATCCACTGGCATCTAATTTATTTCAATTGTTTCCATAACCACAAGATGGCAACTGTGCGAAATTTTAAAATCTTGTTTTTACTTCTTGTGTCCTAATCATGCGATGGAAGTTTGAATACTACACGTACACAATAATCTTCATGTAACAGTACATAGCTCTTAAGACCTACATATATAAAAATCCAACATGGCGACCATTCGCAATATTTAGTCGGTTCTCAATATCTACGAATCTCTTACAGCAATCAAACTGAAATTTTGTATGTTGATAGTGGCAATTAACATAAGTAGGATATATGAAAATAGGCTTTGGTTCTTCACGGAACTACTTGTTTTTTGTTGTTTTGCAGCTATCAGTTTTATTGTGAATGTTTTTGTATAGGGATAGAGTCTCATTTCTTTTGCTCTGCTATACAAGTGAAACATGTAAGCCGATGATATTTTGGTATAGGAACAGATACCGTAACATCCTGTGAAACAGTTGCTGTGTTGTACCTTCGGATGATTTGATAAATGAATGATGAATTGTGGAGGTAGTGGTAGTTGGTTTTGTATACTGTATATCATCATTGTAGTAGCAATACTGCTAAGTAACACTATTGTTCCTATCTGTTGAATAAGACTGTCAGCATATGTCTGCAGTCACATTTTCAAGTCTTATTCTGCAGATATGACTGTTCCAAGGTGAGTGGTTTCCTGAAGTCATCTCTTTAATCCTGTTCATTCTTCTCCTTTTGAAAGGTCACCAATTACTTTCTATGTGACCAAGTACAATCATAGTTGATAACAGATCTCATGTGATCACTGGAGGCAAAAATGTTTTTTTTAATCTTCAGGTAATGCTTCTACTGAGACTCTATGTTAAAAGCTAATCAAGTTTCTGTGATACTGTAGTCTTAGTCCCTTAGAAATATTTCACTATCAACTAGGTCTTGTAAATCATGACATCAGTGAAGATCATAAATCTGGTATGTAATACTCTCATTTTGTTATGGCATATAGGACAAGCAGAAATAGTACTATATATTGCAGTAACAATCAATCGATGAACAGGAAATGAAGGATAGAAACAGGGTTAAAGGACAAACACAATGACAAGTAGGTGCAGGTGGAGGAATAGATCAAACGGAAAGACACATGAAAGGACAAGGGCAAAGCACTATCTTTAGTAGTGAGCATCCACACCATCAATGCCCAAGTATCTACTCTAATTTAAATTGATATGTAGCAAAAAACAAAAAAAATGTGGTGCTTGGCCAATTTGTGTATATATGTGTTGGATTGATGGCAAGAAGACTGTGGTGTGTCAGGCTGTGGAGGTTGCCCATGTCCTTGGTGTGTTTTTGCTTTATATGTCTCCCTCGGGTCCTTTGTGTTTCTATCTTCCTTTTCCTGTCAATTGACTGTATGTAAACCTTGTGATGTTTTTGTTCATAGATTGGTATTGGAGTAAGATTGACCATGCCATACAAGGTTTGGGAACTTGATCAGTGATGCTATTCTGTTTGGCTAACGTGTCATATGATGAGATTTAGGACTTGATTCATCTCGTGGTGTGAACTAAATCTATTACACTTGACAATCCCTTAAATGTATTTGCTATACAATTGTACTGTAGGATTTTCTCTTCTGAGTGGCCAATAAACACATGTCTGCTAGCATCTGTTAAAATGGTGGTTGTGTTGGCAATCCAGCAAGTTGCTACTCCCATACATTTTGCATCCATAGTTAACAGTTGTTAACTCCATCTGTATTTATTGCTCTGTTCCTGTAATGTTATTAATGTAAATAAACCTTTTATTTTAAAAATCCTTGCCCTACTAATGACTTCTATTACAGTATGCCAGGAGAGTGAGCCTTCTTACAGCAATCAAATTAATAGAAAATAAGGATGATATTAACTCTTCATGGACGGTAGTAGATTATGGCTATAGGTAGAACAGAATTGTGAAAAATTGTTCATTATTTACAAAAATTATGACAATATACTTTAAAGTAACTACATACCTATTCGGGGAGGAAGAATTCATCATTGTAGTTGAGTGTCAGTTTGTCAATGGAAGAACGGCACAAGGGATACTCCACTGTATGTCGTCACATTAAACTGTTCATGGTCTGTCTACTCCTTATTACCATATTTCCTCGCATAATCATTGCATAATTTTAGCCTAAAATTCATGGATTAAAAGCAGGCTGCAATGATTATGTGAAGAATATTTCAGTTCAAAGAAGAAAACCACAATTTAAAAAAAATATACTCTATCATTATTTGCTGAACTCTTGTGCGCTTTCGCAATATTATTATTTGCTTCCATGGGGGAGGAGCTCTGAACTGAGTAAGGGCTTTTCTGTACTCTGTGGAAGACGGATCTGGGCGGGGAAGTCCTCAACCCCGACACGGCGCGTCCCAATGGCTGATAGGGGCTCTTGTTGAGAGTGGTGCTTGCACCCGCGGATCAACTGAGGACATGATATAGTGGCAGCAGCTATATCATTATTGTTGATACAAGATCGATCTGTCGACCTTGCATCAGCAAACAGCTGCATCATATCATGGCATCCTTGGATGTTGGAATGTGATGTGGTTACTGCGCATTGAGGAAGGCAACGGGAAACCACCTCAATTATTTTTCCCCAGGATAATCTTCATGGTTGAAAACCCAATTACATTGGCCCTTAGTCCCGGGCAGACCTTAAGTGGTCAGAGGGTGCGAAGAATCTCCCGGTCAACCCTGAAGATAGGAACGTGGAATGTACGGAGTATGTTTGAAGCAGGAAAGATTCACAATACAATTCATGAGATGAAGAGGATGAATGTGTCCATAATGGGTATAAGTGAGATGAGATGGCCGGGGACAGAAGATTGTAATGTGGAGGATTGCATGATATACTACAGTGGTAATAATGATGCCAGGCATTTGCATGGAGTGGGTTTTATAGTGGACAAAAGTTTGCAGTCTGCTGTTATCAGTTGTATACCATTCTCCAGTAGAATAATGATGTTAAAGTTACGTGGTAAACCTTTCCACATTAATCTCATTCAAGTGTATGCCCCTACTAGTGACAAAAGCGATGAAGATGTTGAGGAATTCTATGCCCAAATTCAGACCGTCCTCAAAGACACCAAAGAACATGATGTAACGCTTGTTATGGGAGATTTTAATGCAAAGGTTGGGAAAGGTTCTGAAGAACACATTGTGGGCCAGTGGGGTCTCGGACAAAGAAACAACAGAGGGGATCGTTTAGTGCAGTTTTGTAGAGAGGAGAACTTTGTCATTGCTAATACTTGGTTTAAGCTTCCTGCCAGGAGACTTTATACGTGGAAAGCACCTGCTGATAGTCCAGACAACATAATAAGAAATCAAATTGATTTCATTCTAATTAAAAACAGATTTAGAAACAGCGTGATTTTTGCAAAAACCTATCCAGGAGCAGATGTTCCTTCTGACCACAATCCTCTCATTAGCAAAATTTGTGTCCGGCTTAACAAGATTCCGATAAAAACAATACAAAATAAATATGATACTGATGCCCTTCGGGAAATAAATACAAGGTCACAGGTGGCTGCTGCTCTTGCCACTGATCTTAAGACGTTGAATTCAAATGACATGCAGCCCTTGGAACTTGGGGACACTTTTAAAACCTCATTGAAGAGGGTTGGAGATCATTTTCTTAAGAACAAGAGACAACATAAAAAAAGGAAGGCATGGATGACAGACGAAATATTGAATCTAATGGATAAACGAAGAGAAGTCAAAGGAAGAGATAATGAAGAATATTGGTTTATTCATAGATTGATAAAGAATAAGATCAGACAAGCCAAGGAAGTTTGGATGTCAGATAGGTGCAAAGAAATTGAAGAACTTAATAGTAAATATGATACTTTCCAGGTCCATAAGAAAATCAAAGAAGTTTCAGGTAGACACAGGAAAAGAAACACAGTCAACTTAGTTGATAGTCAAGGTAACACGGTATTTGAAGTTGAAGAAAAATTACAGGTTTGGGAGAAATATATACAAGAGCTTTTTAATGATGATCATCGTCCTTCCCGACCCGAAATTCCTTCAGTTGTTGGACCCATGATCACCATGGATGAAGTGAAATATGCGATTAGGATAGCGAAAAATGGTAAGGCTCCTGGTCAAGATGACATTCCAGTGGAATTATTGAAGATCTTGGATGATGATAGCATTGTGACGCTCACTAATTTATATAACAAGATATACGACACGGGCATATTACCAGAAGACTGGCTCTTGTCTACATTTATTGCTCTTCCGAAGAAACCGATGGCTAAGTCATGTAGTGACTTCAGGACAATCAGTCTTATGAGTCATGTGCTCAAGATATTTCTCAAAGTTATCCATAATCGCATATACAGGAAATGCGAGATGAATATCAGTGACACGCAGTTTGGGTTCCGCAACGGTCTAGGAACTCGTGAGGCATTATTTGCGCTTCAAGTTCTTTTCCAGAGATGCCGTGAGGTGAATCAGGATGTATATGCATGTTTTCTAAACTATGCAAAAGCCTTTGACCGTTGTCAGCATGATAAGTTGTATAATGCACTCAAGAACTCAGGAATAGATGAGAAAGACATTCGGATCATCATTAATTTATACTGTGGTCAAAAGGCTAGTATCAGAATTGATGGACATATATCGAGATCAGTGGGAATAATGCGTGGTGTGAGACAAGGATGCATTCTTTCACCACTTCTTTATAATATCTATGCAGAACAGATTTTCTCCGAGGCACTTGATGGCATTCAACAAGGTATTCAGGTCAATGGTATTTATATTAATAATATACGGTACGCAGATGATACTGTATTGATTGCAAATAGTTTCGAAGGACTTAAAGAGATTGTTACTATGGTGTATCAAAAGAGTAAACAATATGGCCTTGACCTCAACATTAAGAAAACAAAATATATGATAATATCGCGAAAACCAGCATTGTCACAAGTCCTTTTAGTCGATGGACATCAGATTGAGCGAGTCAAGAGTTTGGTTTATTTAGGACAGAATATTAATGAGAATTGGGATCCTTCGGTTGAAATAAGATGCCGTATAGAGAAGGCTAGATCCATCTTTATGACAATGAAACAACTACTATGCTGTCGAGATCTCAGTATGACGCTTAAGAAAAGAATTGTGAAGTGTTATGTTGTCTCCACCCTTCTTTATGGTGTTGAAGCTTGGACCTTGTCCGTAGCTACAGAAAAGAAGATTCGAGCTTTTGAAATGTGGATGTACCGGCGGATTCTTAAAATTTCGTGGACAGAACATGTGAGTAATGCCGAGGTTCTTCAGCGTGTGAGCAGCCAACCTGAGCTGTTAAACACAATTAAGAAGAGGAAATTGGAATACTTGGGACACATGATGGGGAATCCAAAATACCGTCTGCTCCAAGTTATACTTCAGGGTAAAATTGAAGGACGGCGTGGACCAGGAAGGAGACGAATAACTTGGATGGATAATTTAAAAACGTGGTTTGGGCTGTCTTCCAAGGAACTCTTCAGGATTGCACAGGATAAGAAGGTGTTAGCCATGGTGGTAGCCAACGTCCGTATCGGATAAGGTAGAAGAAGAAGAAGAATATGTAATCCCGTGTATTTCACTTTCATCAAGATCACCGTATAATTATTGTATTTTCTCATTGTTAACTCCAAGTGCGCAACATCACGCACGGGTCTCTGTTGCGATGTTTTCAAGGCTGATGCTAGACTGGTGCAAGGTCTCCCTTGCGTAAGTTTCTGACAATATCAGTCGGGCCTGTTTTCACGTCGGCGAACTAGAATTAGCAGCGCTTCGTACGGCGGCTTATTGAATCTTGTCATTCCGAGGCCAACTCGTGGAAGCGATCCCTGTTTAGTGTGCCGTGGGCTGGCTGCTCATATAGTATGGGTCATAGTCTGCAGACAGAGAGAAAAACTCTTTTCTTCTGATAAGGTTACGCCAGGTTATAAGCTCGCAGCATGTGCAACCGACCAGCACACAAATACAAATGTGCTAAGTGACTGCCCTGGTCACTCGCGTCGCGTGATCGTAGCCCTCAGGCATGGAGGCGAGATTGCTTTCTCCTGACAAGGTCATGTCAGGTTATAAGCTCATGGAAGCGTGTGCAACCATTTTGTGCATAAATATGAATGTGCTATGTGACAATGTTGACCGCTCGCATAGCGTGCGACATAGGCTGCAGAGGCAGGGACTCCTTTCTTCTGACGAAAGTCACACCAGGTTGTAAGCTCGCGGCAGCGTGTGCAACGGACCGGCACACAAATACGAATATGCTATGCGACTATTTTGCAATGAAATTTAATAACCAATTTTTAGATTTTGACAAGTGGGGTGCGTCTATTATGCAATGGTAATGAATATGATGATGATAATTGTTGTTTTAAGGGGAAATACGGTATTCCTGTGTATATGAGATTGAGGCTCGATTGATGAATTTCTATGTAACAGATGGTTTTTACAGTCAGGTGAAATTCCTGACACCAACCTCATGAGGGGAGTTGAGTGATAACATGAATGGAGATAAAACAAGAATGGAATTGGAAGGAAACAACCTTGACCTATTAATAGGTACCACCCTGAGATTTTCCCGGAATTAAAAATTGGAAACCATGAAAAATCAATTCAAGAACCTCCTATGGGGTATATCCTTGCTCCTTAGTGCATGTCCTGTTTTTTGTTTATAAGAAAGATCATCATCATCATTAACGTTCACGTATTAGGCCTAGTGGCCTGTTACGGTCTCTTGCCAGCGTTACTTTGGTCTTCCCAGGTTTCTTCGACCACTTGGAGCGTACGGAAGAATCTGTTTAGGGACTCAGCTAGAACACGTCCTGTCCATATGTTCTTTCCATTTTTCCCTATGTTGTTGTACATGCTGTACAACTGGGGGTGATTTTCAGTTCTTGCAGGATTTCATTCCTCCTTTGATCGAGTAAGTAGTAACAAGTAGTTCGTCTCATGAATCTGCTGTTAGTCTTTTTAGCCTAGTTTCATTTTATGAAATAATAGGCTTACGAGATCACCTTTTGTCTGTATGTCCCCCCTAATAACTTCTAAACAGCTAGAGCGATTTCAATGAAACTCGGTAAGGTCATAGTACTATTTTGGCCGACCCCGACCATGCCCTTCAAATTTTATTACATCTTGCCAATCCAACATGGCGGCTGTGCGAAATATTTCACCAGCATTCTATATCTCCGAAACTATTACTGATATCACCCTGAAATTTTGTATGGTGATAAAGGGCACTACTACAAGTTTATATATGTAAGTTTTAAAAACCTGTGTGTTGTGATTTGCATTCCAAATTTTGAAACAATATTTTGTAGATTAAACATAGCATGTTGAAGGCCAGACAAAGTTGAAACATTTTAATAGACTTTTATCGCGAGTTAACCATCTGAGCGCAGTGAAATATGGTGCAGTAAATGTTTATACGTATTGTAATGCACTGGCCTCTTATTTAGTTCAATTGCTTACATAACCTCAAGATGGCAGCTGTGCAAAATTTTAAAATTAAGTTTTTATTTCTTGTGTCATAATCCAGAGATGGAAGTGAAAGTTTGAATAATGAACTATGCAATAATTTTCCTTTAATGGTACATAACTCTATGGCCTATACATATAACAATCCAACATGGCGACAATCCGAAATATTTCGACGGTTCTCAATATATACAGCAATCAAACTGAATTTTTTTATGTTCATAGAGGCTATGAACATAAGTTCACCTATTGGACTTTCAATAACCTGGTGAGTACAAATCCAACATGGCGGCGACACGAACTATAAATATTTAAATAGACGTTTCTCACGATTCAACCATCCGAGTGCAGTGAAACTTGGTACGGTAAATGCGTATACAAATCCACCCATGGCATCTAATTTATTTCAATTGTTTTAATAACCACAAGATGGCAGCTGCACGAAATGTTAAAATCTCGTTTTTACTTCTTGTGTCCTAATCATGCGATTGAAGTTTGAATGCTACACGTACACAATAATCTTCATGTAATAGTACATAACTCTAAGACCTACATATATAAAAATCCAACATGGCAACCATCCGAAATATTAGACGGTTCTCAATATCTACGAATCTATTACAGCAATCAAACTGAAATTTTGTATGTTGATAGAGGCAATTAACATAAGTAGGATATATGAAAATAGGCTTTAGTTCTTCACGGAACTACTTGTTTCATCTGCCTTCCTGATGGTCCAGGCCTCACTTCAGTCTGCAAGAACTGGTCTAGCTAGAGTTGATATACTTTCAGTCTAGTGTGTTGTTCCTGAGATGGCCTGAAAACTTGATTGATTACTCCTGTAATTTTAATACATTTTGAGATTTTGACTGCCATGTATTTTTCATCCAAGAATGGTAAGTTGTAACCAAGATAGTTAAGAGTTGGCCCATTCAATGATGATGCTTTCTACACAGATTTTACACTGAATTGGTTCATTGCCCAAGAATGCCATTACTTTTTTGTGTGTGTTTTGATTTGCATTCCAAATTTTGAAACAATATTTTGTAGATTAAACATAGCATGTTGGAGATCATTTTCAGTTTTAGCAACAATAACTTGGTCATCTGCAAAGAGTAGTGTATCAAGAAGAAAATTCTGATTTAGGGCAACTCCAGCATGATGGCCTTGTATCCACAGTTTAATACAGTAGAGTCTCGTAAACTCGGCACTCGGTAACCCGGCACTCCAGATTTCTCGGCCACCCTGACAGGAGAAATAAATCATGATTTTTGTTTGTTTTTGTGTTTCCGCCCAGAGCGTTATTATGTTTTCTTTCGTATTCTCCATCAATGAAATTATTGACAGTTAAATACGACGTAAAACAAGTTGACCTACAGTACATAGTAAGAAGAGGAACGACGACCTGATAAATACAGGTAGTTGTACAGTACTGTAAATGCACAAACTGTTGGCAGTAAGAAGTAAACGAACGGTTCTCGCGCAGAGCGTTGTATTTATTTGATTGCGCATTCTCCGCCATTCTGTTTCTTCGCCGTCTTCGTGACGAGGCTTCAAGAAACAGGTTTCAAAGCGAAAAGCAAAAGAACAATACTTACATTTTTGCAAAAAAACTATTTGCCTACAAAATTTGTTTTGTACATATACTGTACAGTGTACATATTATAAAAATAATTTGTAGGCCTACTTTTTCTAAGTTTTCTTTTATAATTTACAGTAATTGTTTTCCTTGATTTTTATGCAGTAGACTACAGTATTACAGTACTGAACTATATAATCAAGTACTGTAATTGTAGTGGCTTAATCGTTTTCAAACTTGTGTTTCTGGTAAAAACAAATAAATGTACTCCATTGCATTACTTTTAAACCAAAACAAACAGGATTTCTTCTTTTTATCACATTTCCCGATAACCTGGCATTTTCACGAACTCGGCCACCCTTCGGTCTACATTAGGACGAGTTTGCAAGACTACTGTAAGGTTTTTTTTTGTCGTGTGGCCTCCTGAGAGGCCGAGTGCAGGTCTTTGTAGTCGACGCCCGTGGGCGTCGAGATGAGTGATGGAATGGATGAAGATGAATGAAACTGGGCAGGATGTGGAAGGAAGCGGCCGTGGCCTATCAGAAGGTACCGTCCCAGCATTTGCCTGGTGTTGAAAATGGGAAACTACGGAAAACCATTTCAAGTCAGCAGAGATCTTGGCCCCATGATCTAACACTGCACTTTAGCCAGCGTAGCCACTGCTGTCGGTTACTGTAATGTGATTCATGTAGATAATGAAGAGGAGTGGGGAGAGACCACAGCCCTGACTCGCTTCTTGGTTTATGGAAGTCCATGAAGAAAGTCCAGCCTGTGTTTTGTTAGCAATTTCATTGTATAAACTATATGTATATACAGGGTCTTTATATTTGCTTGGCTAGGACATTCTCGCTCACGCGCTCCGTCAGGGACGGCTGCCATGCGCGCGTATGTACCGCAGAATACGGTGCTTAAAATCAGTATCATGCTTCTTTACTCACCATGCTTACAGCAGATGCTGAAAATGTTCCCCATCTACTGCCAAGCATAAGGAAATAACCACCTTGAAGTCTATTTTTATTGTTTGCTGAACCTCCACGTTTGAATCTCAAATTAGCCAGTTGTTTTATTGTCTGATTTATAGGGATGGGTCTCCCTGGTAATTTCACTCGAAACTTTTAAATTGTTCTAGCGCACGGTTTCCAGCACTTTTTGTACGTATTGTGCAGAAATACCCGTTCAAGTAATGAATATTTTACATTAGGCATTACAGCACTATACACAATCACAATAAAATAACTGCTTAGAGATTCAAACGTACAGGTTCAGTAAACGATAAAAATAGATGTAAAGGTCATTATTTCCTTAGTGAAGCTAAATATACCGGAAACATCATAAGGAGATGCCGGGTATGTTTGGCAGCATATGAGGAACATTTTCATCATCTACTGTAAGCATGGTGAGTAAAGATGCATGATACTGATTTTAAGCACCATATTCTGCCGTACATATGCGCGTGCGGTCATCGGCAACTGAGGCATCACTGGCGGAGCGAGAATGTCCTTGCCAAGCAAATATAAAGATCCTGTATATATATATATATATTTTTTTCGTGTGCATTAATGAGTTGAGCAGATACATTGTCCTTGACCAGAATTTCTAAAAGCTTATTTCTGTCAATTCTATCAAATTTGTGATTTATAAAATAAAGTTCTCTCTTGTGTGAACTGCTGTATCATATAACTCTATAAATAAAAGAATTCTGCAAGGTATATTTCTACAGCAAAGCTTGACAGTAATATTGCCCCCGATCGATATTCTAGATGGGGGATGATATTTTTCAAGTCCACGATTCGTATTGCTGGACTTGCAACCAACCAGTCGCTCTCAGGTGAGCCGGAGAAAGACTTTTCCTCTTTTGAGCTACTATAATTGAAAACTCATTATCCAAACTATCGAATATTGTCATATTGTGCACATTTGTGAAGCTATTACATCAGAAGACTTAAGTCGAGAAATGCATCTCACAACGTGCATAATTCTCAGCTTCCATTACTAGAAAAGAGTCTTGTAAATAAATTGAGGGAATTCCCCATACAGTATGAGGTTTAAATATAGGCTACAGCTTATGCCATTTATGAAGACTTTTGTGTATTTCTTTGACCTCTGTAGTGCGATATTTAAATGGAAAATGTACCGTATATATTTAAACCCAGGACGATTCATAAGTTATGGCAGCCATTTTTTATTTTCCGACAATGTACTGTCCCCGAAATACCTACCGTCAGCTTGTTGATATCCCTCGTTGGTAGCTGGATTGCAGAACCTGAAAACCCCAACTAAAAAACCCCCAGATTCCACTCAACAAGAGACGAGGATAATGGGGCGCAAGGATTACCTAACTGAGGGAACGTCAAGAAAAACCATAGCAACAAAAGAAAAATCTAGCTCGGTAGAACACAAGAATGAGAAAAACAAAATCCCTAAAGCGTGGAATTATACTGAAATGCCTGCGATGGTTTCCTTAACGTGACCTCCTATCGCATCTATAAAATACCACTCTAAAAGAATTAAATTAAAATTCTTCAAAATTTATTCATAAAGTCAAAATAGCAGAAAGTGCTATCAAAAAAGTTACAAGAAATGAAAAACAATTACAGCTTCAACCGGAAGCTCAAATCACAGTGGCCTGAATACAACTTCTAGTCAACACTAGACACACTGTATTCTCCATTAAAAAAAAAAAATTAACACTCTTTAAGATAATACCCTACTATGGCACAAGCAATGCCTCAAAAGCCTTATTGAAATTAATTCCACGTGTGAGTAGGTCATTATTAATCCTACAATTAGCACTATCATATATGTACAAAATCTACATTGGAAAATATATCTATATACAACGGGACACTCCAAGTGTGTTTCCTTTTATTTCGCAAGCCTCAGTTTAACATTCTTCCATTAGAATAAGATCATTAGTTTCCTTTAAGTGATTCGAAAATATTTAAATTGGTCCTTTGTCAACCAGATGACAAAGCTTAATAGAGGTAATCTATCACTTTAATACTTATTGCACTCACCAAAATAACTGATCAGGATAACTGAAAAACCCTCGTCAGCATGGTGATTAATACAAGAATATTAAGGTTGACATCATTTAATACATGTTTTAATGTTTTACTTTATAGTTAGCATGCTTCTAAGCGACAACAAAATGCTTGTAGTACAACGCTGAATTAGACTTGAAAATAAGTCAACTTATATTTGACTACACAATCGCAATTATCATGGGTTAGTTTCCATGAAATACCTTAATGTTTATTTCATTCTTTCACTGCCTTCACGCGGCTCTATTCTTATACAAATGTACTCCCCTGAGTACTCTATTCAGAATTAATTTATTATAATCATACATATTTTAACGTAACTGGATCACCTTCATTGCTTAATGAAGAATTTCATTCTCAGCTGATAATTGTTGTTACTACATCGTTGTTTAAATCTATACATAGTTTACATTAGTTTTCAATGATGTTGGTTGGATTTTCTCAATAATAAAAATATCCTTTTAGAATTAATACCTGTGCTATGAGAGATTGCAATAGCATCGACTCTCCTTAATCAGAATGTATTTATACATTTATTAAATTTGGGATATACGCTGCTTAACAAAGTGAATGATGTTTCAGAGATATATTAAAGTCAAATGACGATAATCAATAACACTGATAAATTCCTTCGACCAAGGATCTCAACTATGCCTTCACGCGAGAGGCTAACATGAAACAAGTTAAATACAAATAAAGAGAAAGTTGACCAAGCCAATGTTCGGTACACCCCTGCACGGATGAATTCGAGAAACAAAGTAATGCCTCTACACCACCGGACATGGTAATCATAACAATTAGCACAATTGTCTGGTTAGAAAACATTACCAGCCTCTGTCCTTCACCAACACAAAGAATGGTTACTAATAAAAGCGAGAAATCAAACTCCTCTATAAAAGTATAAAATAAACTTCACAAAACTCAAAACTTGCTATCAAAATCAGTCTTCTATTCATAATCCAAACAATCGGACGTATAAAGTTCGAAAATGCAGTAGGAAAATGTAGCTCAACAAAAACACAGTCTAACGATGCGAAGAATGTCACAAATTGACATAATAAAAAGCTCACCACGTTGATAAACTACACTGAATCACAAAATGACTATCGATGTCCTCTTCACTACCCTAAGAAAGCTTCATGAAATATTACTGAATTTAAGATGAAATCTACTTAAACATACTTAATTACAAGCTGAAAATGGGTTGCACTTCTTATGGAAGTCTAAAACCTGTCGAATGTGAAATCAGTCATGATTAAAAACGTCAAGCCTGAATTCCACAGTCCGACATATTACTCAAAAACATAAACATGTAAAAAAATATATGGCGTAAATTAACATTGAAATATCTACACTTAGCTACGAGAGATGAAGTTGTGTAGGCTGTACCTTGTTGATCGACGAATTTCCAAGAGCGAGCATTGATATGCACTGCATATCACACCTTCTCCATATGTAGCTGTAACTAGCATTCCCCAGGTCGTCGGGAATCGAACCAGGGTATACCTTCTCCAAACCGCACGTTCTTCCCGGTTCAGAAGGCTATTACCCATCCTGGGTAAATAGTCAGGAATTGCTACTTCACGTCTCCAACATCTTCCAGCACACAGTTCGTTTCTCTGTAGGGTCGCATTCTTCATATCGGGCCGAAATATTAATGAACGAAAGACGAATGACTGCCCATGCGAATAGCATTCATGATTTCTAATGAGGTAGACACAAGTGGTCACACAATCAGAATCAGTCATCACTGGGGCCATGGCGATAGTTCATTGAAATGTTCGATACAATGCCGGTCTAGTAGCGTTCATGTTGCTGCGTTAATTAGTCTGCCATTATAAAAGAAATGAACAGCACTAAAATTATTCCTCTTGACATCTTGATTAAGAATATGTCTGTTCGCGACGAGGAATAGTGTCTAGAGTTCAATACCATTGCTGTGCACTCGGCATCAACGCAATGAAAACGAAGACTGCTTTCAAAACCAAAGTTCGCTGTGTTGACAAGCAGCTTGCTGTATTGAAATATTACAGTTTCTAATACTGCTTTACCCTTGTAGCGGTATAGCTTGCATCTCGTGAAAACGAACAGAGTCCTTCGACACTGGCTCTGCATATACTTTGAAGTGTTGGACATAAACCTCGCGTCACATTACAATCACGAAACCCGTTCACAAGCTTCACGATGAGACGTGCTCTCAAGCACTCCTTAATGTTATCTGCCCACAGCTGACTGTGTGTCCATCCACCTGGCCTCACGCTACCCCCACTCAGGCGTGACAGTAATCGAACTGCTTTCTCATTGGTGGATGTAAATCAGAATTTATAATACCTCCAACAGATACTAAACCTGTATAAATAACAAAATATACATTATGCTCTGTTCCAGGGTCTCGTATAATGTTGCAAATCTTGCATGTTATTCTCTTTCTTCTTATTGCTGATAAAAATTTAGTCCTAGTGACCGATCAATAAACTGGGTCGAAGGTGGCCATGTTGTAATCATATGCACCTGGCTTTGTGCATGCACGTCGATCCTCGGCAAGTACCGTAATCGAGCGGCCGACTCCAGCTTCGGTTAGCAACTCGTGGATCGTGCCGATCTTCAACATATACTTCAAACTGCACTATACATCATAACAATATGAGTATAATGGTACATGTTCCTCTTGATATCTTTACATAAAACAAGAAAACTTGCTTTTATGTATATCATATAACCTTCATACACTTATAATGGATCATTATTCATGTTAATTTCTTATAGAATTTCCTCAAATCCCTCGGCTTTGAGTGCGTAATGCTCCCTCTCTTGCTCGATTTCATTGATGAGGTGTTCTAGGATTTCCTGTCTAGGGAGTTCCTTTTTTTCAATTGCTACCTTTTCTGTAGCGTCTTCCTGAAACTTGATCAATCTATTGTCCATATCTATTATTGCCCTTGCTTTAGTGATGAAGTCCATCTCTATAATTAGATCGAAGTTAATATTCTTCACCACGATGAATATATTCTCATATATCTTCCCATTAATTTTAAATTTCATCAAGATTTGTATTTTACACTTCATAGATTTATCCTTAAATATCCCTTTGACTTTCATAGGAGAAGCAGGTAAAATTACAAATGAATCCTCCTTCTTGAGCCTCTCAAAACAATCCTCACTTATAATGGAGATCATCGCTCCAGTGTCAACTAGGGCTCTACATGTCTGTTCCCCTATCTGAACCTGAATCACGGGTAACTCAATGGGTCTTCCCTTTGTTCCAGTCTCTTCTTCAAACAGAAGATCTTCGTCTGATACGTTAAATGTTTCGTGAATCGTGATTTCTAATGGAGGTGTTAAAATCTTAGTCTTCACTTGCGTTTGGAAATCGGAGTTTTTTTTCTCTTCACCAGGGTTTCTTTTTCTACTCCCCTGACGACTTGTACCAGGCCTGTTCTCGATTTCCAGATTTTTATTTCTCTCTCTCGAATCTCTTCGTCTGTTTTCTTTAGACTTGTCTTGCTCCCCTCTGAGCCTTTTGTCACGATTACATTCGTATTCCTCATTCCTATAATTTTTATACCTCCCATATCCTCGATATTGTCTGTCATTGGAATTGTATGGGTTTCCTCTATCTCTATTCCCTTCATAATTTCCATTATTTCTACTATAGAAATTGCGTTCTTCATATCTACGCTGCCAAGGCTGTTCCCTGTATTCAGCGTATCTGTTATCTTGCCGATTGTCTCTCTGATTGTAATTGTTGTTACGACTATTTCCTGTTCGATTATAATTCCTCTCTTCTTGCCTGACTTTGTCAGTCTGTTGTGTCCTATCCATGACTATTGTGCTAACAGTTCTAGGTTCATTTCTGTTATTCCGGGCCACCGTAGGTGTCGTAAGAGCACTTACATGGTCAAGCCTTCTTAACAACTCATCCATGGTTGTCAAATCGGATATGCCAGATGATATTACATTCTTTCGGACTTCTACCGGAAGTTGTCGAGATATGGCTTCTATTAACTGAGCTTGAGTCAATGGTGGTTGTAAAAATCCGAGTTTAGAGAGCTGTGTTGCAAAGTACTCAAAATAGCTCGTTGGACCAGTACTTGAGTACTTGCGAGAGTACATTTCTGAACGCACGTTACTTTGTATTTCTATGCTCCAGAATCGATTTATGAATGCTTCCGCGAACTCGTCAAAATTGCCGAATGTATAGCGGAATGCATGATACCACTGAAGTGGGGCATCTGATAAGAAGTGCTCTACCACTCTCAGTTCTCTCTCTTTCGGAACATGTGTCTATAAAATAATCCCTCACACTCCTGATAAATTCAATGGGAGAATTCCCATCAAGGTTATTAAAGCGTCTCGGTTTGTCTTCATAATTCCTTATAATGGTGACATGCGATGTCCCATCTGGTGTCTTATGTGTGTACGCCCCTGTACTTGCACTTGCTATCGGCGAAATATACGATTGCGTTACATTGGGGTTATGTGCTGCATTAGACTGGGGACTACTCTCTGCTATAGGAGCTGGTTGCGGAAAATTGACTTCCCTGTCCTGTGTTCTAACGTTCGTCCGTTCAATTGTAGCTAGAAAATCCGAACAATTCTTACCCTACCTCAACCAATTAAGCAGCTACATCAAATTCACGTCTGAGAATGAAATCAACCATTCTATAAGTTACCTGGACTTAGTGGTCACTAAAGATAAGGATCACCTCAGTTATAAAATATACAGAAAACCAACACCATAATTAGAAACGATTCCAACCACCCAGCATCCCACAAAAAAGCAGCAATTACATGTTTTATCAACAGAGCCCTAAGCATTCCACTCACTGAAATAGATTACCTGAAAGAATTATCCATAATTTACCAAATAGCAGAAGCCAACGGATTCGATAAGAAATATGTTTAACAGAATAATCAATAAAATCAAAAGCAGACCCGTAACAAAACTAACTAAAGAAAAAGAACCTCTCACATATGCAGTCTTCACGTTCACCAACCAATCCACCTACCACGTCACAAGCACCCTTAAAAAATATAAAATCAAAACAGCATTTCGAACGAAAAACACTAATCAGAAAAAAAATAATAATTTTAACTCCAAAAATTTTAACCTTACTAACAAATACAATAATTCAGGAGTATACAAACGTAACTGCAATCTTTGTGACACCGATTACGTGGGACAGACCGGGAGAGGGTTCAAGGTCAGATATATGGAACATGTTAATGCAGTTAAACATAACAAATTTTCAGCAATGGGGAACCATATGGCAGAAACAGGACACAAATTTACTACCATAGAAAATGACTTGAAAATACTACACCAGGAAAAGAAAGGATCTCTCATGAACATACTAGAACAAATAGAAATTAACAAAGCACAAAGATTCAATCCCTCACACAACATCAACGAAATTAATTTCGATTCCAACATTTTATTTGACACCCTAATAGGATTAATATATGACAACAGGTAATTCCACTATAGGCCAATTATCTATAGCACAGGACCATAATAGGAAGATCAACATCTCAATACTCTCGGCAATTACTACCGTACTCCAACCCCACCCCTTCCCCCTCCCAGCACATCGCACATCTCATCCAGACTGCCACTCCCATAGACAGCACCCCCTCCCCTCTCCCTCTGCTGATGTGTCCTTCCCCGCACGCGACACTACAGAGCTCTTAACTTAGACCATCAGTATGCTGAGAGGCTTCAGCTACGGCACACACACACGCAAGGTAAGATGCGCATTTGATTGACAAATACCCTCCATTTCAAGTTTGTTATCTCTATCCCACCACCACCATAATAAGTTGTTTTTGCTCGATATTTATAAAATTTTATTATTCTCTATGCACAGTTTCCTTCCCCACCCCCATCTACGTCTCAATTCTTTGAATCAGCGGAATAGGATGCCGCAGTTTCAACTTTCCACGAGTAAGTCAGCCAATGAATTTTTCTTTCTTTTCTTTTTACCTACATTTCTTTCGAAGAATATTGACCCTAATGTAGTTTTTTCTTTCTTCTTTCAATCTTTCAGAACATACATTCGTCATAATACGCTTACTATCGGCACCGTGTCGCACGCGAATTGAACAGCATCCACGCCACTCACCAATGATAAAATGGGCCAGCGTATATTGGAAGAACACCATTCCAGAGAAGAATTCACAGTTTTGGACTATTACATTTTGCACAACGAACGGACACATTGCAGTCCCAAACCAAAAAGTCTATAATATAATACTGTCTGAGTCATTTTAATCATGTTTTAATATGTCCTCTATTTTTAAATTCACAGTGCACTATGTATATAACTAGGCTACACAAGGCCATATATATCAATGTTGTTTTTTAGTATAATAACCTACATGTTTTTAATACAATAATTATCTTTTACACATAGGCATATAACATAGCGCATTCTTTGATAGTATTATTAGTTTTAGAATTTTAATGGTTACTCTATCCAGGATTATATCGATTTCTTATGATGTTCAAATGTTAAATTTAGGTCACTATAAGGACTGAAGAAGGGACCATACGTTCCCGAAACATGTATCTTAGTTTTCCATGAACAAAGTCTTTGAATTGTATTGAATAGGGCGGAATAAAATAAACTTTACTGAATTCAATTTGCGTCAATACGGGCCAATATGAGCGATATGACGAATACCTTATATCTGCGATGTTACCTCAAATATCCTAATCTGACAGGTATTTAAATGAATGAAACATCCTATTATTACGATGAGGTGAGAAATCCCCATCAGTCGGATTCAACTAAGTCAAGCTATTCGAATGCAGCTCAAACTTGAATTGCATCAAATGCCTCCATTCGATTGTTGTTTGAGTCTTCAGTCTTTTGACTGGTTTGATGCAGCTCTCCATGCCTCCCTGTCCTGAGCTAATCGTTTCATCTCTACATAGCTCCGACACCCTACATCGGAGGCAATCTGTTTAACATATTCTAACCTTGGTCTACCCCTACAGTTTTTGTCCTCGACCCTTCCTTCCATAACTAAGCTTGCTATTCCTGGGTGTCTTAGTATGTGTCCTACCAACCTATCTCTTCTCTTCATTAGCAGTCGCCAGAAACATCTCTCCTCTCCCACTCGTCTTAATACCTCATTGTTTGTAACCCTATCTACCCATCTGATCTTCATCATTCTCCTGTAACACCACATTTCAAATGCTTCAATTCTCCTCTTTTCTGCTGCACCAATAGTCCAAGTTTCACTTCCATAGAGCGCCACGCTCCAGACAAAGGCTTTCAAAAATGACTTCCTAATACCTAAATCTATATTCGATGTCAGCAGATTCCTTTTTTGTAGAAATGCTTTCTTTGCCTGAGCCAACCTACTTTTAATATCCTCTTTGCTTCGTCCATCACTGGTTATTCTGCTTCCTAAGTAACAGAAGTCTCCTACTTCCTTCAGCTTTTCACCTGCCAATTTGATCTCCATAGAGGTTTCTGATTTATTTCGGCTGCATTCCAGTATTTTTGTTTTACATTTATTAATTTTCATCATGAATTCTTTCTGTAAGACGGAGTCCATACCATTCAAAAACTCATTCAAATCCTCAGGTTTGTCGGCCAAGATGACTATGTCATCAGCAAATCTCAGAGTTGAAATTAATTCTCCTTGAATCTTCACCCCCACTTTAAATTTTTCCCTAATTTCCTTCATTGCTTGTTCAATGTAAAGATTGAAAAGTATGGGTGATAAGTTGCAGCCTTGCCTTACACCTTTCCGAATACCAGCTTCTCTCTCATGTCCTTCAACTCGAATGACTGCTGTCTGGTTTCTGTACAGATTGTATATCACCCTCCTATCCCTGTACTTTATTCCAATTGATTTCAAAATGTCAAACAATTTAGTCCAATCAACGTTATCAAAAGCCTTTTCTAAGTCTACAAAAGCCATGAACGTTCTCTTATCTTTCCTTATTCTACCTTCTAAAATCAGCCTAAGACTTAGTACAGCTTCCCTTGTTCCTACATTTCTCCTGAAACCAAACTGGTCTTCACCCAACTCCGTTTCTATCTGGCTTTCAATCCTCTTGTAAATTATTCTAGACAGGATCTTTGAAGCATGAGTAATCAAGCTGATTGTACGGTAATCTTCACATCTGTCAGCTCCCACTTTCTTTGGTATAGGGATGATTACATTCCTCTTGAAATCAGGGGGTACCTCACCTGTCTCATAAATCCTACACACCAAGTGAAATAACCTGATCAGACCTTCATCTCCTATGCAGCGTAGCAACTCAATCGGTATATCATCTATGCCTGGTGCTTTGTTCCTGCTTAAGTCTTCCAAAGCTCTATCAAATTCTGATCTCAATATTAAATCTCCTTTCGCATCCTCATCAATTTCCTCCTCCCTTTCCATTACATGATTCTCAATCTCCTTTCCCTTATACAAACTCTCTATGTACGCTTTCCATCTCTCAACCTTGTCTTCCCTATCTGTTAGAGGCTTTCCATTTGTGTCCTTAATATTACAGCACTTAGTCTTCTTTTCCCCAAAAGTATTCTTAATCCTTCGATAAGCTGTGTCTACTTTTCCTAATTTCAGACAATTTTCTATACCTGCACATTTCTCTTTCAACCATTCTTCTTTCGCTTCCTTGCACTTCTTATTAACCTCATTTCTCAGACGTCTGTATTCTGCTTTCCCCTTTTCATCTCTTAGATTCTTGTGTTTCCGCCTTTCATCCATCAATTCTAGTAAATCCTGAGTGACCCACGGTTTTCTACCTATTCTTTCTTTCCTACCAATGTTTTCTTCTGCGGATTTTGTTATTTCATTCTTCAAAAGTGCCCATTCGTCTGCAATTGAAGTTTGTTTAGGGTTTTTCATTAGTCCTTCCTTTATACTCTTCTTGAATCTTTCGTTTACATCCTTCTCTTTCAGTCTGTCTATTGCCCACCTTTTTGGCTTTTGACTTTTCTTCAGTTTCTTCAACTTTAATCTGCATTTCATTACAACCAGATTGTGATCAGAGTTTATGTCAGCACCAGGATATGTTTTACAATCCAAAATCTGGTTTCGAAACCTCTGCTTGACCATAATGAAGTCGATTTGGTAACGCCCTGTATCTCCTGGTCTCATCCATGTGTATATTCTTCTATTGTGGTTATTGAATAAGGTGTTAGCTATGACCAATTCATGCTCGGTGCAGAATTCTACCAGCCTGCTTCCTCGATCATTCCTTTCACCTAATCCGAAATCTCCTACTATCTTCCCTTCTCTCCCTTTTCCTACCACAGCATTCCAATCTCCCATTACTATAACATTTTCATCACCCTTGATATACCTCAGAATTTAGTCTATTTCTTCGTAGACCTTTTCAACATCCTCATCATCAGCTTGACTGGTAGGCATATAGACTTGTACCACTGTAGTGCAGGTAGGTTTTGTATTGATTTTTGCTACAATAATCCGTTCACTATATTGCTCATAATATTCCACCCGCTGTCCAAGTTTCCTACTCAGTAGGAGGGGCCAACCCCTGCTTGGCCATTGTTTGATTTAGTGCTAATGACCCTATAGTCTCCTGACCAAAAGTCCTGTTCTTCCTGCCAGCGCATTTCACTAATCCCAACCAAATCCAACCTCAACCTATCCATTTCCCTTTCTAAGTTTTCTAACCTTCCACTTCCTAGCAGACTTCTAACATTCCACGCTCCGATCCGTAGAATGTCAGATTTCCTCTTTGTCACTTCTGTGATGTTAACCCCCTCTCGAGTAGTCTCCACCCGGAGATCCGAACGGGGGACTAGTTTACCTCCGGATTGAAATTTTACAAGGGAGGAGGCCATCATCACATGTAATTATGCATAGAGAGGTGCATATCCTCGGAAATAGCATACGGCTGTAGTTTCCCGTTGCTTTCAGCCGTGCAGCAGGACGCAGTGTAGCCATTATTGGCTTATATTATCAATATCTTAACCGTCTATAAGACTAGTAAAGAATTGATTTATTCTGAAAGGCTGCTACTCCCTTTCAGAATAAGTAAAGAGCAATTCTACTAACAAAAATACTAACCTTCTACCGTACTAACAATTAAATACCAAAACTCTACTAACAAAAAACATAAGTTCCACCAACAACAAATACTACCACTAAAACATTCTGTCAACAGGCACACTCACATGCACCCTCACACAACACAGTCTACTGAAACAATGAACTATAACTAATAAACAATGCAACTGCTACCAGACACACTCACACACCACAACATAATAGAACAATGACATATATCTAATAGACAAACTAACTACCTACTTACAACTAAAACTAACTAGACTGGATCGGGGGGAGATGCCTATAGCTTTGTAGTTCCTTCGGCTACCAACAGATCACGGCACAAACCTAGCGGGCGCGTTTGGATCAGGCGGCCGAGAAATCTAATGCGTATGACGCTGTTGTGAACTGTTTCTCCGCTTTAGGATCAACATATACGAGGTAAGAACTAAAATTAGCGTCTTGTTAATAAATCACAATTGTTTTCAAGTGCCTACGAGCTTGTGAAAAAAGTAGAACAGACACATATTATTGTATGTGTAGCATGCTGAATACTTTGCAGTGTAGGTTGCTACCGGCACTTGCTCCACAACTGCCATGTAGCACGTGTCACGGAAAGTGGCATCTTACCCCGACCCACGGGAGAGATGCCACTTTTTGTGCGGGGTAAGATGCCGAATTCGAATCATCACACATACAATTTTCTTTTAATAGGAAAATGCCTAAAACGTATATTAGGACATCAAACAGGGGCCAGTGGTATCAAGAAAGTCTACAAATGGCTATGAAACACGTAAGGAACGGTGGCACGAGTTGTTTTGCAGCTTCCAAAAATTATGGCATCCCATACCGTACTCTGAAACGACTCTGACGAAGAATGATAACAAGAAGCATGCCATGGGCCCACAAAGTAAGTAATTTATTATTAATTTTAATGTTTTCTTTGATTGTGGAGCAAAATGAGACTGGTTGTTAACCGTAATATTTTAAATAAAAAATTATTATTCACCTACAAATTTATCCACGTTTAGTAAACATACACGTAATGCAGTTTATATTATTAATATTATAACTCTTATAATTATTTTAGGCCTATTATTCTTCTTCCTATTATTATATTTTATTTATTTACAGGCCCCCTTGGTGAAAAGAACGAGAACCAGTTGGTCACCTCCATAAGGAAGCTACAGATTTCTCTGATGCAAGAGCCATACTTATGACTGATTTCATGTGATTGTAATGTACTTTTTATACTTTTATTGTATTAAAATCATAATAAATTTACTTTGTGAATTAAGTTTAGCTAATTTGTACCATGAATACACAAAACTAACATTTGAATCTCCTTCCTGAGTAATTGCCATCTCACCCCCATGCTCGGGGTGAGAGGCCTAAATTCAAATTTTCATAAAAAAGTAGAAAAATATAAAATTACTAATGGTATGGTAATGCTAACTGGCCCTTATATAGAAAACACTTGACAGAGAATATTAGTTCAGTATCAAATCTAAATACTAATTTTTCACTTACATTTTGATTCTCAAAACACTAAGTTAGGCATCATCCCCCGATCCACTCTACATACTTACTGTACTTTTATTTGAATTGACAATATTTACAAAATGCAATTTAGATAGAAAATACTTACAAAATGCAATTTAGATTCAAAATTGTCACAAAATGCAATTTAAGGGGGACGTATGCAAAATTGCACTAAGTGAGAAATGGTTTCATTTCGGCTGTATTAAGGTAAATAAGGAAGATTGTGTAGTCGGGAATTGGTTTTTGACGTTTGCAACAGTGTTTTATACGAGTGTATTCATAAGAGAATCTGCGTCTGATACTAGATCGTTCAGTCCATAACATTTCGTATACTGGCGAGGCGAGCAGCAAATTTATAAAATGCCGCGAAATTTAAAAGAAAAGTGCCACGTTTTTCTTTTTATGACGTTTGTTGGCAAACTATCATGAATATCACAGACAAGTCATCTATAAAAGTTGTTGGCAACAAAATAAGCTTTCATTTGATGTATTCATAATTGATTTGCAATTTGTATTTTGTGTGGAACTCAAAATGGTCCATGGAGAATTTTGAACGTAACGATGTCGACTGCAGGTAAATATCTTAGTTGAAGAATCTGTCGCCACTGGCCCCAACTCCACTCGCGGGTGGTCATGATGACATCCACACTATCACTAATAAGCTAACATACCAAATTGTATTTCCATATCTTTTAAACTGAAGCTTTTATTACTTTTTTTATGCAGTGATGCACGATCCATTGAAACATGCCTAGCATTATATGCATATGATGACCTATTCTTAAAACTTGATAGAAATTGTGAATTATTAAACCAGTTACTAATTTCCTATGGACTGAAACCTACAGTAAATACACCAACAAGAATAACAAAATTTAGTAAAACCACTCCTGATCAAATTTTTATAAATACAGATAAATATCACCATTCAATAGAAGTCTATTGTCCGGGTTTTAGTGACCACCATGGACAAATACTGAGTTTTGAAGTATCCGAAGTAATCAATAATAATGATAATGGAGTAAAATCAAAGTGCAGGTCATTCACTGAATCAAATGTTACATATTTCAATGACTTATTAAATAAGGAAACATGGTCAGAAATTTATGAACTAGAAAATGTAAATGATAAATTTAATGCATTTAACAGTACCCTAAAACACTATTTTGAAATAGCATTCCCCTTTAAACGAAGAACTGTTCAAAATAACAAAACTAGCAATTGGATAACAACAGGGATTATAAATTCATGTCAAAGAAAGAAATTTCTACACAAATTATATAAACAATACCACACAACACCTGAATTCAATTTATACTACAAAAAATACACTAGCATATTAAATAAGGTAATAAGACTAGCAAAGAAAATGCATAATGATAATTTTATTTCCCAATCATCTAATAAAAACAGGGCTATGTGGTCCGTAATAAAGAAAGAAACTGGAAAATATGCTAAAATACAAAGGAACATTACACTGACCAGAAATAATAAAGTGATTAATAATCCAGAGGAAATAGCAAACACTTTTAATGACTATTTTCTGGAAATTCCGCAAAAATTATTAAATAAATCACAGGTAAATACACTAAATTCTAATAATAAAATAAATATATGCAGCGATTCTTTATTTATAAATCATGTCACAAGTGAAGAGGTAAGAATAGTTATAAAAGAGCTAAAAAATAAATTCTGTGCCGGCATTGATGGCATCCCTGATGTAATTTTAAAGAAATGTGCAGAAAATATAATAAATCCACTTACGCACTTAATAAACAGTTCAATTCTCTCAGGAACTTACCCGGATATTTTGAAGTTATCAAAAGTAATTCCAGTGCACAAAAACGGTTCAAAAGATGAATTAGATAACTATCGTCCTATTACCTTACCAACTGGTATTGCAAAAATTGTGGAAAAAATTATGTATAAGAGACTGATAAGTTTCATAGAAAAAAATAAAATATTATCAAACTCACAACATGGATTTAGAACGGAAAAATCTACACAGACAGCAATTTACGAATGTAGTAATAGTATACTGAAATTAATTGACAATAAGGAACATGTAACTGGCCTATTCTTGGATTTATCGAAAGCATTTGATGTAGTTGACCATAAAATCCTCCTTAACAAACTAAATCAATATGGTGTTAGAGGTCTAGCTAATAAATGGATCGAGTCTTACTTAACAAGGCGTAAACAAATAGTAAGCTTGAGACACAAGGATGATGGAACCAAATTACTTAATGAAACATTGTCCAATGAGGGAATTATTGAATTTGGAGTACCCCAGGGATCGGTTTTGGGCCCACTACTCTTTCTTCTGTATATCAATGATATAACACAGAACGTTCATTCACATAAGGAAATTTTGTTTGCGGACGATACAACACTCGTAATAAAAGGTGAAACTAAACAGGTCATACAGCAGTCTGCTGACTCCGTTACAGGAGAGTTAACCAAATGGTCACAAGATAATCGCCTCATAATAAACTATAAAAAGACAGTATGTCTAAATTTCCACACTATACAGAATAGGAATCCTGCGATGCCCAATATAACATTAAATGGTCATCAAATAGAAAATAAATCAGAAACAAAGTTTTTAGGACTATGGATACAACAAGACTTGAAATGGAATAAACATATACAATATCTGAATACTAAACTGAACTCGATGTGCTTTGCGTTACGTATTTTGAAAACCTGCACTAGCATACACACATTAAGAAATACTTATTTTGCTTATTTCCATTCATACTTAAGATATGGGATCATATTTTGGGGTATGTCGCCAGATGTACTAAGCACGTTTAGGATACAAAAGAGAGCGATTAGAATTATGGCAAATGTAAACTCTAGAGAATCATGTAGACCTCTGTTTAAAGATTTAAACATTCTCCCACTGCCCTGCATATATATCTTTGAAAGTATTATGTTTTTTAAAAAGAATTTAATGAATAAAGATGTTTTTCTTAAAACAAACAATGATGTTCATAGGCATAACACAAGACAAAATCAAAACATTCATATTTCACACACACACACAAGCATATATCAAAAAGGAACTTTTCACACTGGAGTTAAATTATACAATAAACTACCCCAGTATATAAAACTGGCCCCAAAAATAAAAACCTTTGATAGAATGTTGAAAGCTTATCTGCAGTGCCATTGTTTTTACTCAGTAGTTGAATATTTTAGCGTATAGGAGTGATGGAATCTATAACTATATTTTACTTTTTAAATTTAATTTTAATACCTAGCTGTATGTTGTTGTATTTATAGAATTAAGTTTTCATATTATGATAATAGAGTGAGGTGTAAATAGTTGTGCAATAAGATTGTATCTATTAAGATTTGCTATTGTAATAAGTTATAAATAGTTATAATCTTAGTAATATATACCTGTTAGTTCTTTTATTTTATGCATGTAAATTCTGACGTGTCCTATATCAAAAATGTATTGAATGCATGTATTTGATCAAATGGAATTAATAAAAATCTATCTATTCGGGGTCGGCATCCAAAGGGTTAACATTGTAGTCACAATTAGAACCATTGAACCTTCTGAAGAGAAGGAGGAGTTTGAAGAGGAATTGCAGAAGCAGCTGGTAGGAAGAAATATGATTGTTATGGGGGACCTCAATGCCCATGTAGGAAGAGAAAGACAAGGATATGAGAGTGTTCTAGGACCAGAGGGTTGGGGTGGAAGAAATGAGGAAGGAAAGAGACTGTTGGACTTCTGCCAGAGGAACAGCCTGCTAGTTGGGAACTCCTGGTTTAAGAAAAGAGAGAGCCACACAATCACATGGTACAGTGATGACTTGACCAGGAAGTCGGTGGTCGACTATATACTGTATGAGAAATAACTAAATAAGAACATCACGGGCATCAAGGTTATACCATCGGAGAACCTGGATAGCGACCATCGATTACTGCCAGTTAGCAGCAATAAAAATAAACCGTACCGCTCCAAGTCATCCATCCTTGCAAATTTTATGTTAGGTTGTCGACAATTGACAACCTTCTCAAGGAATAAATGAAAGTCAAGTTATTATTTACTCCTAGCATTTTAACGACTGCGCATTGTGGGTGGCTATGTTGTGAACTGCCGACTTCTGACTTCATCTGCCGTCTACCGTCTGTCGACAGCGCATTGTGGGTAGACCTTAACACCGGTTATCAGACAGATTCTACACACACCCAAAGTACACGGGCCTATATGACCGCGTTGTCGCAGCCCCTAAACTGAGGAACAAACCAACCAACCAATAATTATTATGTCAATTTGAAAAAGAGAATGTATTTAGCAATGCTTGCAACTTTTAGTTTCATATTATACAATTCATGGGCTTGGTTAGCATAACCATGGCAGCCCTTGTCCTTGTTGACGAAGTTTAAATATTCAGCAAGTTGAAACCTTAAATAAGTCAATAAATAGTTGTACTTTAATCACAGTACCTTCTACAGTGTTATATAAAATACGAAAAGAAGCAAGGTTTGCATACAAAAATTTCCTGATCAAAAGTTGTTATCAAAATAATTACTTTAAATGCTAATAGCCTGAGGGCTGCAAAATAATTAAAAATTAAAAAAAAAAAAAAAAAAACAGATCTGTTACTATTATGTTATAGAATGAAAGATATAATTCCTTTAAATCTCTTAATTAGAAATGAGTTGCGCACGAACCCAAGTACCTAGGATTGTTGATCGTATTGAATGAACCATTTGGGCTATACTAATAATAATTATACTGCACCTAAACATATACTGTAGATTATTCAAATGTTAGCACTGTTTCCTCAATTCAGTATACGAGAAGATTAACAATTTCTTATTCATTTCTTCTATCTACGTTTGACAACAGAATCATCCCACCCTTTCGCAGGATATTTAGTCAGCAATGATAATTTTTCACATCGTGCGAAAGTGAATTATTAGGAGATGACTTCGCTGTTTCGCCCCTTAAATCAACTATATCTATAAAGTGAATTACTGTGTGGACGCTACGGTACTTTAAAATTTATTTTACTTACGTGCCTGCACGGCATACGATACGTCTAGCTAGACAATATATTCATTTCAGACCTCTAAATATCTAAGCTCGATGTGACGCACCAAACTTGAAACTCTTGAGCTAGCTGACCAAACACACCAGGGCTGCCCAGGCTCTCATGGCCTTGGCGAAATAAGTGAAGGGATGAGAAAGTTATTTGAAGGACTGCTGCATAAGCAGAATAGGCTAAATTTAGAATAATGATAGATAGATAGATAGATTTTTATTAATTCCATTTGATCAAATACATGCATTCAATACATTTTTGATATAGGACACGTCAGAATTTACATGCATAAAATAAAAGAACTAACAGGTATATATTACTAAGATTATAACTATTTATAACTTATTATAATAGCAAATCTTAATAGATACAATCTTATTGCACAACTATTTACACCTCACTCTATTATCATAATATGAAAACTTAATTCTATAAATACAACAACATACAGCTAGGTATTAAAATTAAATTAAAAAAGTAAAATATAGTTATAGATTCCATCACTCCTATACGCTAAAATATTCAACTACTGAGTAAAAACAATGGCACTGCAGATAAGCTTTCAACATTCTATCAAAGGTTTTTATTTTTGGGGCCAGTTTTATATACTGGGGTAGTTTATTGTATAATTTAACTCCAGTGTGAAAAGTTCCTTTTTGATATATGCTTGTGTGTGTGTGTGAAATATGAATGTTTTGATTTTGTCTTGTGTTATGCCTATGAACATCATTGTTTGTTTTAAGAAAAACATCTTTATTCATTAAATTCTTTTTAAAAAACATAATACTTTCAAAGATATATATGCAGGGCAGTGGGAGAATGTTTAAATCTTTAAACAGAGGTCTACATGATTCTCTAGAGTTTACATTTGCCATAATTCTAATCGCTCTCTTTTGTATCCTAAACGTGCTTAGTACATCTGGCGACATACCCCAAAATATGATCCCATATCTTAAGTATGAATGGAAATAAGCAAAATAAGTATTTCTTAATGTGTGCATGCTAGTGCAGGTTTTCAAAATACGTAACGCAAAGCACATCGAGTTCAGTTTAGTATTCAGATATTGTATATGTTTATTCCATTTCAAGTCTTGTTGTATCCATAGTCCTAAAAACTTTGTTTCTGATTTATTTTCTATTTGATGACCATTTAATGTTATATTGGGCATCGCAGGATTCCTATTCTGTATAGTGTGGAAATTTAGACATACTGACTTTTTATAGTTTATTATGAGGCGATTATCTTGTGACCATTTGGTTAACTCTCCTGTAACGGAGTCAGCAGACTGCTGTATGACCTGTTTAGTTTCACCTTTTATTACGAGTGTTGTATCGTCCGCAAACAAAATTTCCTTATGTGAATGAACGTTCTGTGTTATATCATTGATATATAGAAGAAAGAGTAGTGGGCCCAAAACCGATCCCTGGGGTACTCCAAATTCAATAATTCCCTCATTGGACAATGTTTCATTAAGTAATTTGGTTCCATCATCCTTGTGTCTCAAGCTTACTATTTGTTTACGCCCTGTTAAGTAAGACTCTATCCATTTATTAGCTAGACCTCTAACACCATATTGATTTAGTTTGGTAAGGAGGATTTTATGGTCAACTACATCAAATGCTTTCGATAAATCCAAGAATAGGCCAGTTACATGTTCCTTATTGTCAATTAATTTCAGTATACTATTACTACATTCGTAAATTGCTGTCTGTGTAGATTTTTCCGTTCTAAATCCATGTTGTGAGTTTGATAATATTTTATTTTTTTCTATGAAACTTATCAGTCTCTTATACATAATTTTTTCCACAATTTTTGCAATACCAGTTGGTAAGGTAATAGGACGATAGTTATCTAATTCATCTTTTGAACCGTTTTTGTGCACTGGAATTACTTTTGATAACTTCAAAATATCCGGGTAAGTTCCTGAGAGAATTGAACTGTTTATTAAGTGCGTAAGTGGATTTATTATATTTTCTGCACATTTCTTTAAAATTGCATCAGGGATGCCATCAATGCCAGCACAGAATTTATTTTTTAGCTCTTTTATAACTATTCTTACCTCTTCACTTGTGACATGATTTATAAATAAAGAATCACTGCATATATTTATTTTATTATTAGAATTTAGTGTATTTACCTGTGATTTATTTAATAATTTTTGCGGAATTTCCAGAAAATAGTCATTAAAAGTGTTTGCTATTTCCTCTGGATTATTAATCACTTTATTATTTCTGGTCAGTGTAATGTTCCTTTGTATTTTAGCATATTTTCCAGTTTCTTTCTTTATTACGGACCACATAGCCCTGTTTTTATTAGATGATTGGGAAATAAAATTATCATTATGCATTTTCTTTGCTAGTCTTATTACCTTATTTAATATGCTATTGTATTTTTTGTAGTATAAATTGAATTCAGGTGTTGTGTGGTATTGTTTATATAATTTGTGTAGAAATTTCTTTCTTTGACATGAATTTATAATCCCTGTTGTTATCCAATTGCTAGTTTTGTTATTTTGAACAGTTCTTCGTTTAAAGGGGAATGCTATTTCAAAATAGTGTTTTAGGGTACTGTTAAATGCATTAAATTTATCATTTACATTTTCTAGTTCATAAATTTCTGACCATGTTTCCTTATTTAATAAGTCATTGAAATATGTAACATTTGATTCAGTGAATGACCTGCACTTTGATTTTACTCCATTATCATTATTATTGATTACTTCGGATACTTCAAAACTCAGTATTTGTCCATGGTGGTCACTAAAACCCGGACAATAGACTTCTATTGAATGGTGATATTTATCTGTATTTATAAAAATTTGATCAGGAGTGGTTTTACTAAATTTTGTTATTCTTGTTGGTGTATTTACTGTAGGTTTCAGTCCATAGGAAATTAGTAACTGGTTTAATAATTCACAATTTCTATCAAGTTTTAAGAAATCCACATTTACATCCCCACAAATTATTATATCGAAATTTACTTTGCTCATGTTATTGAGTAACAATTCTAGTTTATCTATAAATAGAGGAAACTTTCCTGACGGAGAACGGTATACGCATACAATTATTAACTTAGACTGCTGAATTTTTACGGCAGAGAATTCAAAATCCTGTTCCATAATTAGATAATCATAAGCTGTTATCTGTTCATGATCTAAATTATTTCTTAAGAAGATGCAAGTACCACCATGGCTAATATTAGATCTAGAGTATTTACTAGCTTGTATAAACCCTGGGAATTGAATTAATTCGACTTGTTCCTCTTTCAGCCAATGTTCTGAAATACATAGTGCTGAGATGTCTTTAAGTTCATTTTTAAGCATTAGATTTATGTAATCAATTTTATTATAAAGAGACTGGACATTCTGGTGGTAAATTTTAAATTTGTTACTTTTGCAAGCTTGTGTTGGTGATTTATTTACATTATTATTATCATAATTGTTATTATTATTGTTGCTAGACAAATCCGAAATACCATTGTTGCACTCCGTTAAATTTGACTTCAAAAGATGTGAATGCCAAACCTCACGTTTGGCTTCTTCTACCAGTTTCCCTGCTTCCACTCTAATGATATTACTGTTGAATTATTCTTACCATTTGAATTTACAATTTTGCAGATTTCATCACTAAGATACTCTTTTCCTAATCTATTTAAGTGTAGGCCATGCCGAGTGTGGAACTTCCTGTCTAATTTACTTACATCTACAATTTGGACATTTGGAAAACTCTTACAAATTTTATGAATTTTTCCATTTGTAGCCTCTATTTCTACATTTACTCTCTCTCTGTCTTCAGGTATATCCTGAGAACAATATATAGCGAAGCCCCTAGTTGACCGCTTTGAGACAGTTGGTCTTCCCACAAGCGCTTTGTAAAGGAAAATATTGTCCACTTGACAGAATAAGTTTTTCAATCCTTGTAACATTGTTCACAGACAGTTTATTGCATTCTCTAAATGATTGCCAGTAGCAAATCCAAGTCACATAACGGCAATAATAAATCAATGCCCATCCTCCTACTCCTAGGACGACGCCCCCCCCCCCCCCCCCCCCCCCGAGGGTCGGGCCCCGGGGCACCAGCCCTGCCTGACCCCCCCCCCCTTCCCCTCGTCGGGCCTATATGTATTTAATTAGAAACTAATGTATTTGCTGTTGGTCGCGGAGAAGGGCAGGCAGCATCGCGGAAGTGAAGCGACGCCTCGCTCAGTAAAATGCCATCAACTTGGAGCTTTCGTCAGCAAATGTTAACAGGTTCCCTTTCTCTGTCTGTGACTCGTGACATCACAAACACTCTCCACTCCAACTAACATTACCGTACTGTTAAGTTACTCCTTCGCGCAAAAAAACACCCAACCAACGAAGCTGAAAATTTGAATGAGCATAGCTTTTATAAATGGGCAAAACATACGGCTATCGCCTTTTACACTCACCGGCATAAAGAGCGAGACACTACGAATTTCAGACAAAACTCAAACCTGGTATGAATTGAATGTTGTGATATGACAATGGGTCGAGAGTTAATTAGCTCATTTGAGAAGTTTCGACGCAATAATTAATAAACATTGTCGATCACAACACCAAAATTACCGTTTCCCGCCTTTGGACAACAATATCAAACAATTGTCGTGCCGCGTATTTGTGTGGACATTACATTCGTAATCAAACATTGTAACAGTTCGGAGGTTTCGACATTGAGTCGTGTTTGTGCTCTGTTGTGGTCAAGAATGTTTATAAAACATAGTGCTAATTACGGTGATTAACTTATGATGCCTTGAAAAATTGTTGTAATGCTATAATAAGGTTTGGAACGGTCCAACACTGAGTTTAGTCTGAAATTCTCAGTGTTGCGCTTTTCTTGCCGGCGACTGTATATTCTTCTGATTTTGGTCCTTAGGCAAATGATCCAAGTTGTCCTAGACAGCTCATTTTACATACCCTTAGCGCGAATTCAAACCACATTTTATAAACAAACTCACGCTCTTGGAAACTGCTCAGTAAGATGAGATGGAGTGAACGCTCAATACACGTTCGATCCCCAATAATTTAGCAGGAAAATAAAGAAAACTGCGGCGCGTACGTAATCTTTACTCAGAGTGAAATCCAAGATAAATATGAAAAACTTCTAACAATGGACGCACGAGTTGGGCAGTATGTCGTGAGCCGTGGAGCGATCTTGGGCCTTACCCGAGGAGTGACGCATTAATTGTTACATCATTTATGTTACGAGAGAAATCTCTCACTCAAGTGTCATTTATTTAAAAATGGTCGATTAATTTAAGTAGTAAATACAGATGACCTCGCTGTTCCGCCCCTTAATACTCCAATGACTAACAAATCTTTGTCATGATAGTGTCGCTCGGTGTGTAGACTATTGGCAAGGAGATGAACCCGTGGGTGGTTCAGGTTTAGTTTGAGAGCCGGTGGTCAACAAGTAGGCTAAGCCAACTGGTTGTGTGCAGTATTCCCACTGACTTGACTGGCACGCATGTTCTTTTCCTAGTCTGGTTGGCAGTTACTAAAACTTCTTCAACACACTCGACATAAACAAAAGAGAAAGCTTGGAACGGGTGTTGATTGTGATGGACACGGATTTCTTCGTATGAACTCAGAGATAACGAAATGGAACTGTTCTATGAAAAGAAGGAATAAAAATGACTCATTGACAGATTTTGTACGTACTGAACACGGGAGTTATTTATTTGAGACCGCATATGTAATGGTTTCTGCTGTTCCAAAACCACCCAGTTCGCGCACGGCATTTTGTTATCCGCTGCCAAATCCATTAAATCTGTGAAGACTTCACGGCGTTAAATTAGAACTCGTCGTTTCTTGGTCAATCAGTTTTAATGCGACTTCAGTGATTTAGAATAATACCGGGGACATCACACGCATTTACATTGATTGGCTATAAAGGGGCCGATTGTGGAATGCAATTAATGCTCTTGAATTCATGGCGAATGCTCTAAAATTAATGATAATAATATCGTACGGCCTCGGATGCCGGGTGCAAGGTTTCTTAATTCACGCCCAGAGGACAACTTGCATGTCGAATTTTATAGCTCCTTGAAGCACTATGAAAGTCGAGGAGGTTAGATATCCTCCTTGACACTATAGCGCTTTCTAGGAGAGAAATGAGGAACTTTGTGTTGCCGGAAAATTCCGAGATTAACTTTGCCATTATGAACACGGCCTACTGAATTCAAATGGATTCTTTAACATGCCAACATCGTATGACATGCGTATCGTGATTTTTGTCGCCTTTCAAAAATCACTTACCACGGCCAGGAGCGAACTTGCAAGCTTGGGGTTGGTAGTCCGACACGATGACCACTCACCCACCGCGGCAAATTAATGATAAAACTACGATACATCAAAATATTTGGCCCACCAGAACTCATTACAGCACATTTATTAAACAAACAATTCCCAGTCATATTACGGCAGTTTCTTTGCCCAGTAACATTCGTCTTCTTTCATTTCGTGTCATGAACTCCTCTGATGGGGTTGAGTCAGCCGACCTTTAAAGCTATTCTCGAACAGGTAAGCGCAACTTGCTACGCCATAACGCTTGTGTGGGAAACATACATTATCGTTACGTAGCACGATGACCACTTGGAGACAATGGGTTACGGCATAAATCCTCCGCTTAGACTCTTTACTGTACAATTCGCTACTGATTTACCGAGTGAAATAGAGACAATGGAACTATGCTGTTCACAAGTGCAGTCACTACGTGCAGCACTTGGACAGGGAACGTAAGACTCAAAACATTCAACATCTCCGTCACGAGTATCGCCATGTAACACTTCAGTAATATGTACTTAATAACACCCCCCACCCCCCACCCCCCAAGTCCAGCTGCCTGGAAAACATTTCGGCTTTTTCTTCTTTTTTTAACGATGCACGTTTTGCTGGAGAGAACATACCGCCCAATGTACTTATGAGTAGCTACGCAGAATATGAATTTAATTATGAGAATACGTGTTTAAAAGTAGTTACGCATGAAAAACGCAAGCAACATCAGCAAGCCACACACTAGTGGAAAGCAATCATATTAGCCATTAACAGTGAATTGAAACTTGTCCACGTGAAATAAATAAACATATATACTGTGCTTTCCTCCAGCAATTTATCATTTCTAGCTGTCATTTTGTAACGATTCGATCCCATACCTATTATATTTAAAGGGTTATTCATTTATCATGTTATTATTATTATTATTAATTAGTACATCCATGAGATGATTTTTATATCAGATAATTGTAAGCGGTTTTTATTATTATAGTCAGAAATATTTTTATTAACAATTATTTGTAAAGAGACGAAGTAATATATATATTGCAACAAGATTGCCAATAAGGATCAACCCAATGCGTCACAAACTGAACGACGTAGTAATAATTTCACCACGGCAAACTGCGTCATTTTCGAGATGCTAAGAAACCCAATATGAGTAACCATCACGTGCGCACAATCTAGTTCCTTCGAGAAGCAATGGAACATTATATTTCACGTATGGTGCAATCAATACGTCACTACTGGAGCCAAGGTACGCGTCAATGAATGGACAAGCCCCAGGTAGAAGGGGTGATTTGACTATGAAGTGGGGGCTGCTTACTACCACGTGACAAGGAAGATATAACCGCACACTCGCATCTACAGAGTCATTAGTGAATGACAACTCATTAGTGGCAGAGCAGCGACAGAGGTCCACCGACTGCTTTGTGAAATATCATTCATAGCTTTACCATGCATCATGTCTCGACATAATAACTACAATGTTGACAATATATATATAGATAGATAGATAGATAGATAGATAGATAGATAGATAGATTTTTATTAATTCCATTTGATCAAATACATGCATTCAATACATTTTTGATATAGGACACGTCAGAATTTACATGCATAAAATAAAAGAACTAACAGGTATATATTACTAAGATTAAAACTATTTATAACTTATTATAATAGCAAATCTTAATAGATACAATCTTATTGCACAACTATTTACACCTCACTCTATTATCATAATATGAAAACTTAATTCTATAAATACAACAACATACAGCTAGGTATTAAAATTAAATTAAAAAAGTAAAATATAGTTATAGATTCCATCACTCCTATACGCTAAAATATTCAACTACTGAGTAAAAACAATGGCACTGCAGATAAGCTTTCAACATTCTATCAAAGGTTTTTATTTTTGGGGCCAGTTTTATATACTGGGGTAGTTTATTGTATAATTTAACTCCAGTGTGAAAAGTTCCTTTTTGATATATGCTTGTGTGTGTGTGTGAAATATGAATGTTTTGATTTTGTCTTGTGTTATGCCTATGAACATCATTGTTTGTTTTAAGAAAAACATCTTTATTCATTAAATTCTTTTTAAAAAACATAATACTTTCAAAGATATATATGCAGGGCAGTGGGAGAATGTTTAAATCTTTAAACAGAGGTCTACATGATTCTCTAGAGTGTACATTTGCCATAATTCTAATCGCTCTCTTTTGTATCCTAAACGTGCTTAGTACATCTGGCGACATACCCCAAAATATGATCCCATATCTTAAGTATGAATGGAAATAAGCAAAATAAGTATTTCTTAATGTGTGCATGCTAGTGCAGGTTTTCAAAATACGTAACGCAAAGCACATCGAGTTCAGTTTAGTATTCAGATATTGTATATGTTTATTCCATTTCAAGTCTTGTTGTATCCATAGTCCTAAAAACTTTGTTTCTGATTTATTTTCTATTTGATGACCATTTAATGTTATATTGGGCATCGCAGGATTCCTATTCTGTATAGTGTGGAAATTTAGACATACTGTCTTTTTATAGTTTATTATGAGGCGATTATCTTGTGACCATTTGGTTAACTCTCCTGTAACGGAGTCAGCAGACTGCTGTATGACCTGTTTAGTTTCACCTTTTATTACGAGTGTTGTATCGTCCGCAAACAAAATTTCCTTATGTGAATGAACGTTCTGTGTTATATCATTGATATATAGAAGAAAGAGTAGTGGGCCCAAAACCGATCCCTGGGGTACTCCAAATTCAATAATTCCCTCATTGGACAATGTTTCATTAAGTAATTTGGTTCCATCATCCTTGTGTCTCAAGCTTACTATTTGTTTACGCCTTGTTAAGTAAGACTCTATCCATTTATTAGCTAGACCTCTAACACCATATTGATTTAGTTTGGTAAGGAGGATTTTATGGTCAACTACATCAAATGCTTTCGATAAATCCAAGAATAGGCCAGTTACATGTTCCTTATTGTCAATTAATTTCAGTATACTATTACTACATTCGTAAATTGCTGTCTGTGTAGATTTTTCCGTTCTAAATCCATGTTGTGAGTTTGATAATATTTTATTTTTTTCTATGAAACTTATCAGTCTCTTATACATAATTTTTTCCACAATTTTTGCAATACCAGTTGGTAAGGTAATAGGACGATAGTTATCTAATTCATCTTTTGAACCATTTTTGTGCACTGGAATTACTTTTGATAACTTCAAAATATCCGGGTAAGTTCCTGAGAGAATTGAACTGTTTATTAAGTGCGTAAGTGGATTTATTATATTTTCTGCACATTTCTTTAAAATTGCATCAGGGATGCCATCAATGCCAGCACAGAATTTATTTTTTAGCTCTTTTATAACTATTCTTACCTCTTCACTTGTGACATGATTTATAAATAAAGAATCACTGCATATATTTATTTTATTATTAGAATTTAGTGTATTTACCTGTGATTTATTTAATAATTTTTGCGGAATTTCCAAAAAATAGTCATTAAAAGTGTTTGCTATTTCCTCTGGATTATTAATCACTTTATTATTTCTGGTCAGTGTAATGTTCCTTTGTATTTTAGCAGATTTTCCAGTTTCTTTCTTTATTACAGACCACATAGCCCTGTTTTTATTAGATGATTGGGAAATAAAATTATCATTATGCATTTTCTTTGCTAGTCTTATTACCTTATTTAATATGCCAGTGTATTTTTTGTAGTATAAATTGAATTCAGGTGTTGTGTGGTATTGTTTATATAATTTGTGTAGAAATTTCTTTCTTTGACATGAATTTATAATCCCTGTTGTTATCCAATTGCTAGTTTTGTTATTTTGAACAGTTCTTCGTTTAAAGGGGAATGCTATTTCAAAATAGTGTTTTAGGGTACTGTTAAATGCATTAAATTTATCATTTACATTTTCTAGTTCATAAATTTCTGACCATGTTTCCTTATTTAATAAGTCATTGAAATATGTAACATTTGATTCAGTGAATGACCTGCACTTTGATTTTACTCCATTATCATTATTATTGATTACTTCGGATACTTCAAAACTCAGTATTTGTCCATGGTGGTCACTAAAACCCGGAAAATAGACTTCTATTGAATGGTGATATTTATCTGTATTTATAAAAATTTGATCAGGAGTGGTTTTACTAAATTTTGTTATTCTTGTTGGTGTATTTACTGTAGGTTTCAGTCCATAGGAAATTAGTAACTGGTTTAATAATTCACAATTTCTATCAAGTTTTAAGAAATCCACATTTACATCCCCACAAATTATTATATCGAAATTTACTTTGCTCATGTTATTGAGTAACAATTCTAGTTTATCTATAAATAGAGGAAACTTTCCTGACGGAGAACGGTATACGCATACAATTATTAACTTAAACTGCTGAATTTTTACGGCAGAGAATTCAAAATCCTGTTCCATAATTAGATAATCATAAGCTGTTATCTGTTCATGATCTAAATTATTTCTTAAGAAGATGCAAGTACCACCATGGCTAATATTAGATCTAGAGTATTTACTAGCTTGTATAAACCCTGGGAATTGAATTAATTCGAGTTGTTCCTCTTTCAGCCAATGTTCTGAAATACATAGTGCTGAGATGTCTTTAAGTTCATTTTTAAGCATTAGATTTATGTAATCAATTTTATTATAAAGAGACTGGACATTCTGGTGGTAAATTTTAAATTTGTTACTTTTGCAAGCTTGTGTTGGTGATTTATTTACATTATTATTATCATAATTGTTATTATTATTGTTGCTAGACAAATCCGAAATACCATTGTTGCACTCCGTTAAATTTGACTTCAAAAGATGTGAATGCCAAACCTCACGTTTGGCTTCTTCTACCAGTTTCCCTGCTTCCACTCTAATGATATTACTGTTGAATTATTCTTACCATTTGAATTTACAATTTTGCAGATTTCATCACTAAGATACTCTTTTCCTAATCTATTTAAGTGTAGGCCATGCCGAGTGTGGAACTTCCTGTCTAATTTACTTACATCTACAATTTGGACATTTGGAAAACTCTTACAAATTTTATGAATTTTTCCATTTGTAGCCTCTATTTCTACATTTACACATGACTTGGGAATTAAATCGTGTCTCTGCGGAATATTTACAATAATGACATTTGTTTTTTGCATGGATGGCAATGTACCCTTTAAATCTTTGATTACCTTTTTACTCTCATTTCTATAAACGTCGTTTGCTCCAGCGATGATCACTGCGTAGTCCTTTGCAGTAAGGGACGCACACTCTCCTATCATCCCGTTCGTGACTTCTGCAATCTGAGCTCCTGGCTTCACTGTCGAAGTGACCTCCATTTCTCGGCTTCTCTCCAAAACGCTTGCTGCTACATCTCGCCCGTGGCTATCCGCAAATATCCGCATCTTCCTGGATTTTCTCTTTATCACTTTCTTCTTTTCTTCTTGAGGAAAGTCATCATTTTCTTCGACAAGCACTCCAAATGAATTTGAGACGGGAATTTCAGTTACATGTACTCCATTTATAGGCCTAGGCTTATTCAATCTTACCTTACCAGCAATCACTGTCGACCAAGTTTCCTTGCTTTCCTCTCTGTTTCCTTTTAATTTATTCAACTCTTCCATTAACTTAGCAATATCTTCCTTTAGCAGCTTTATAATTTCGTCTTTTGAGGACAGTTCGTTTCTCAGGTTATGACATTCGCATGACGGTAGCGGTAGGCCTACATTACGACAATCAGTTTCACTTTTCTCCTCATTCAATTTTACCTGAGATCTTGTGATGATTTTATTTGCATTTTTTACTTTTATTTTGCACGACGAGCATAAATCCGTTACGGTTACACAACCTGACGAGATACTAACACTGTTTACTGTCGTCATACTAGAGATCTAAGTGAGCCTAGATGTTTACACCAAATTACACTAAATTTAATTTAATTATTACTACCTAATAGAATTAATCTAATAACCTACCAATAAAGAAGAATGTGAAATACGTATATCTTCCAATCGGGTGAAGTCTCGTAAAAGCACCACTGCTCTACTTGGTTCAAACAGTGATTGAAGAAGTCACCGAATCTTTGGATACACGTTCCCACAACTTAGTTTAAGTTTATTAAATTATCAACAAGAATTTCTAAATACTATCAATATTCCGTATTACACTTGATCTGAGGAAAGTAACTTTATAGATTTTAAGCCTCTGTTATAATATTTTACCACTTTTATCAAATATTTAAAGCTGACCATGGCTTATAGTTGAATACTACAATTAATCTAGAGATGGCAACACAATGGAATGTAGTATGCAGTATCAAATGACATACTACAACATTTTTTTAGAAATATGAAACGCAACATCGAGATCATCTTGCACACTTTTTTTTTATGATGATACTTCAAAAGGGTGAGCAAACAATTAAATATCCGACGTCTCTGTAATATGTAACTTCAAGATAGATTCAATTCATTAATGTTTATTTCCATTTAAAATTCATTGCCGCATTGAGTAATTTTAAATTCAATTGTGTGACTATCACTATTCTGTTTTATTAATATTTTGTTTTTGCATTTAATAAATTCATTCTCTTCAACGTAATGCCTATTTCTTTCATTGTAGTTAGTACTTTAAGGCAATCATACTCCTTGATTAAATACTGGATTGGTTAGATGACTTTGTCTCACTACGGCCCGGGTAAGTGGTCTCGACTCTACTGCTGATAGCCGAGGTTAATTTACAAATTTCGATTCACTGTCTTAAATAGGAATCTGGCGCTCAACAACAACTTATTATATTATACTATCGCAGGTAAGGTCACACCACAGTGTATATTATTTATTCTTATTATGTTTGTTAAATAGAACCTTTACAATTGTCATCACCACGATTAACAACTTATTAAAAATGTTACAATTTGTAGCTCTTCAGTCGGTGAACGCGAATTTGCCCAAAGACTGCGCGGAGTATAAACGGTAAATATGTAAATACACTCAAAGAAACGTTTACATGTACAGTAAAACCTGTCTAAAGCGGAACATAATCGTTCCGGATTTATTTTTCCGTTTTAGAAAGGGTTGAGTGTTTATAAGACAAAATACACTACAAATATATTGTAATATCGGATAGGATTACCATGAAATAATTTGAGTTTTCCCACTTTAAACAACACAATTATTATGGGGTTTGAGGAAAATTAATTCCTTAGCCGGACGTTTGTTTTTCTCGTGTTCTTCAATAACTTTAATTTTATCACCCAGTGTAAGTGTCTTATGTTGAGAACATTATTTAAATGACTCATGGTGGTTCCGTATTGATATGCTAGAATAGTTCTTAATAAGAATCTTACACCCGCCTGAATCAATACTATAAAGAAAATTAATTATTTAACTTGTCCCTAGTACATGCTTCGAAAATTAATCACATTTTATCCCCTCCATCAGCCAAAAAACATATTGAAAGAACAAAACAAAACGTAGCACAGTAATAAGATAAGTCATCAAACCCAATATGGTGTCCCATATAATTTAGGTTATAAGATCAGAATAAAATGAAATGAAATAGATGGTGACGGTGATCAGCTTGCAGGCGCCTATGACAAACAGCAGTTCCGCATTGAAGCCCGAAATGGCAGACTTGGAATACCAATCCGTGCAAGTCCACAATTAATAAAGAGCCTGTATGCTTAAAGATCCATTTTTAAGTCTTTTCAAATCAAAGCGGGTTCCTACCAAGAGATCACTTTCCATCACGTCGTGTTACTTGAAGCCGCTTTGATTTGAAAAGACCCAAAAATAGATCTTTAAGCATACAGGCTCTTCACCAATTACAGACCTACACGGATTGGCATTCCAAATCCACCATTTCAAGCTTCAACACGGAACCACTACTTGTCACAAGCACCCGCAAGCCGATCACCGTCACCATCTATTTCATTTCATTTCATTCCGATCCCATAACCTAAATTATATGGGACACCATATTAGGTTCAATGACGTATCCCATTACTGTGCCACGCCTCATTTCGTTCCTTCAATATGTTTTTCAGCTGATGGAGGGGACAAAATGCAATTAATCTTCGAAACATGCACCAAAAACAAGTTAAATAACTAATTTTCTTCATGTTCGACCCTCACTATTATGTGCCAGAAAACTGTATCATAATGATGGTCATTATAACACTGTTTTCCATTATGATACAGTTTCTCCAGCCAATCAGAGCTCGTTCATTGACCAATTAGGTAACGATACCTTCACGCGTGCGCTCAAAATCCAACATGTCGGACATAAACACAACATCGAACTATAATAAATTACCGACATGGAATACGCACCGTCCATATGTTCGCGTAAATAAACTGGCGAATATGAGACAACAAATAGCACTGTACGTTAATATAATTTCTACACAGCGCATTCATTGTCTTCAAACAACTCCAGTGACAATATTACTGAGGGGCGGCAGATGTAAACATATGGCCTGCATATGGCATTGCAAGCACACAGAGCGCATGCGTCGGTCGTCCCAAGATCTTGAAAGACAGAGATATAACACCCAACGCTCGCTCTGCGATCACAAAGTTCAAGTAGCTGACTCTCAATAGATATTTATGAATATTTATGTTAAAACAAATAATAAAGTTATAATTATCGTCGAACATAAAGAGTCGTATGCAACTCGCCTATAATGGTAATTAAGACACTCGTATGGAAATTATAAAACTCGCATACGCTCGTTTTATAAAAATACTCGTGTCTTAATTATAGCCATTATAGGCTCGTTGCATAATGTATTGATTCAGGCGGGTGTACAATTCTTATTAAGAACTATTTTTTTTTTTTGAAGTACCGGGTGAGTTAGCCGAGGTCGTTGCGGCATGACTGTTGGCAGTCGCTCACATCCGGGAGGCGAGGAGGTTCGAATCCCCCCGCCGGCAACCTTGAAGATGGTCTTCTGTGGTTTCCCATCTTCCTTCCAGGCAAATGCCGGGGTTGGTCCCTAACTATAGGCCACAGCCGCTACCTTCCAACTCCTCGACCCTCCCATCCAACATTCCTCCCCAACGGTACTTGTAGCTCACCCATTGGGTGTCCGTCTCGAAGCAGCTACAAAACTGGCGAGCCGAACATGTCCTCGGACACTCCCGGCACTAAAAAGCCATACGCTAAAAAAAAAAAAAAAAAAAAAAAAAAAAAAAAAAATTGAAGTCATTGTCACAGTACGTAAATAAATGCACTGCATAGTAAAAAGAACACCTTTTAAGATCACTGTTTTCTTCTACTCCCATTTGTCAGAAGGAAGCTGTGTTTATCACAAGAGGGTTGGAGGAAGTGACGGTACAGATGTTGTGAAATGTAGCAAACCTGCTGCGTCCTTGAGGAAAAACTAGTTTACTAGGACTTTGGTGCAAGTACAGTCACGCTCAAAATTTAGTACATAGCTTTGTATTATAGTTAAGATCATCAGTCTTAGTTTATTTACGCATACAGTTCCGGAATTTCTTCCGTTTCCGCGTTAGACAATTTTCCGGTTTACAGTGTCATTTTACATAACAAATACCTCCGTTTCGAATTCTGTTTTCCGTTTGTCCAGGTTTCCGGTATATAGAGGTTCCGGCTTTACTGTATTAGTTAATTATCACTATTAAAACGTATTTATTAAAATATTAAAATGGGGGTAGGCCTAATACGTGTATTATATTTTGTACCCCACCCGGTGTTGACCGACTGAAGAGTTACAAATGGCAGTGAAAGAATGGCTTCAAAATACCCTCCACATTACAGCTTACACACACAACTTATGTCCTCATCCTACCAGCACATGGGGCCGTAGCCTAAGGCGTCCTCTGGGCGACACAACTACAATTCCTTTGGGTGATTGTTGTTTTGGCTAACTTTCACCAAACTGGTAAGCCTGTACTAATTCGAACTAAGGAAGGGAACCAACCAACCCAGCATTGCCTTGTCATCATCTCTCTCGAGAACATTACTCGCTCCCGACCGTCACGTTCATGACATCGTGGTCACCAGCCTCAGCAAGATTGAGATGACCGTTGCCTCAAGTACAGTAGAAATGAATAACGATCCTGCCTCGTCCCAAGTCTTGTCTTGGCCGAGCCTGCACTACACCACGAGATGGTCATGTGGTAATCGTAGAGTATTTGGATATGGTAAAATAAGACAAGGCTTGATCGCTCGGAGTACTAATGTATGCCCAAGGTTGCAGGTCCATCTGGGAGCGAGGGAGCTAAAGATCCCATCCTGGCGTCAAGAAGAGAATAAAAATAATAATAACCCAAGACTCAGCAATTCAAACGCGCAATAATCTCTACTTAGTATAAAACCAAGTCCCCGATTCTTGGATGTCACGGGTAATCTCGAGAACCACTCGATGGATGTTGATGCGGTTCTCACCATTCTGTAAAGGATATCTCGAGGAAGGTTTCTGTTATCTGATCAAAGAAGCCAAGCAGTAACGATTTCAGTGGAAAACAAAACACCCTGGCGTCTGTGCGCTTTTTAGGCTTACGCTGGGCAAACCGTTAAAAATGCCAATATACTATGAGTGTAAGAATTGTTCTGCATGAAAAGTTCTGCAATAAAGTCCGCGAGAGCATATCTCTATCTTCAATACATCGCCCACTATAAGTGTTTTTACGTTTTCATCTCTTCCAACAATCTCCATTCAATTACTGAGGCGACAGTTTACGTACTAGCTAGGAGAAAAAGCTCTTATCACGCAATGCATTCATAACTGTTCCCGGGCGAAGCTAGTATCAATATAAAATGTTAACTGTGAAATGAATGTTTTACCACCCCTTGGTATAGTGGCTAGCATTCTTGGCTGTCACTCCGGTTGTCCGCTTTCGATTCCCGGCTCTGCCAATTGATTTAATTCTAATCTGAGGGCTGGAAAGGATACACTCAAACTTGTGGGTTCGATACCCACCTCAGCCATCCTGGAAGTGGTTTTTCATGGTTTTCCATTTCTACGCCAGGCAAATAGCGCGATGGTTCATAACGTAAGGCGACGGTCACCTCTCACCTGAATCACTAATACAGCCATCATAATAACACAGCTTATCAGACAAACATTCTAGACACCGAAGTAAACGGGCCTAAAGGACCACGTCCCTCAAATCAAACAGCAACGACAGTGAAATACATTTTCAAATACTCCCCGCGCAGAAAGGCAACAGTCGCAAACAGACGGGTTAGCGCAAAGTGACCAATTCTACTACAATTATACCAAAAGCAACAACTTTCAAGATCGAATCCTTTGAATAAAATCCAGCAAAAGAAAGATTCGAAGCATTAAAGCAAATGAGTGTTATGCACGTATCACACGACACTCGTTTGAATGGAAGTTTCTACCAGTAACTTACTGGTATACACGCTGGTATAGACACGTGTGTGATTTATGCCTTCCATACAACTCACGACATTGAACAGGTGCCATTTTCCCGGCAGTTTGCGTGGAACCAATACACACAGAACGTGTCATATTATTATTATTATTATTATTCTGGAGTAAATACCGAGCTATTAAAATTCTAATACCTATCACGAATAGTATACATCCATGGTTTTGAGCAGGAAGTAGAGAAAATACAAATTTTAGTGAGAGAAAAAACAATTTTCCCTACCAATGTTTATCATCCAAGTCGTCCTCGTAGATCACGTGAATAAAACCAAGTTGAAAACTTGCTGTACGAGGTAGGGAGAATATAATAGAACAATTAAAAATAAGTAAAATTTCCCGCCGTTGGATAGCCTTGAAATCTTTTAGGCGCAATACCACTCGCACACTTTTGCAGCGGACTGTTATGCTCATTCTTGCACGACTTATTAACGCGTATGGTTAAATATGCAATTATTACAGTTACATCTCAAATAATGATTGAAATGCATTAATTCAGTACCTGGTATGTTTTCAAATTTACTTAAAGCAAGTTTAACGACCGCTTTGCGTTGATAACGCGAATCAACTGCAAATATTACCCTCAAACGATAACCGTCCTCCATGTTATATTTCTTACAACTTGGCGTACTCAATTACTACAGCACTTGGCCACAACTACATTATGAACAGTTCAAATTCAACCAAGCATCTGTACCACTAAACTCATCTCGCGGCCGCATGGTTTGTCTGCCTGGAGGTAAATGCCACGGCGAATCCACCCGGGATGGCGAACCCAGGGCCCGGGAACCCACACAATTCATCTACACCTTCCCAACAAAACTAATTACACGTAACTATTAATTGAAACATTCTTTTCCCAACATTCGTCAACTTCAAACAGTACATTTCTACATATCAGAGCTCAGCTCTGACCCCGCCTCACAAACCCGCACTTTTACCCCACATTTTTTCAACTAAACCCCTCAAAATGCAATAAATATAACAAACAATCACCCTGTTACCAATAATTCACCTAAAAACAGCAACATTAACAATTATTAACAAGCCTAAACCAAACAAAACCAACAGCCAATCAGAGCGCAGCTCCCACCCCGCCACACAAACCCGTTCAAATACAACCAATCAGCACGCCCTCTACAATAATCACGTAAACACACCATTCCCCAAACTGAGGCTTAATGCTATCCACTATTATTTTATTCTTGGTTCTTTTTACCAGACCCAACGTCATGCTTAAATTTCGAACTGCCCCAAGGGCAGGCTAGTACATATTCTCACCCCTCCCGCGCCCCAAATGTATTTTCTATCATATAATGAAAGATACATCAACCAATTACTAGTATTTTTAAATAATTGAACTACAAAAATTACGGAATACTGTACTAATGTTAGAGTAAGCCATTTACCTTTCAACCCCTTTACTAAATAAATTATCCCAAACACGAAGGAAATGTAGTAAAAGGAGCCTAAATGAGGCACGGGTCTCTTCTCCCATTGCTACTCGCAACTTACTGCACGATATGCTAGCGTGTGATATACTTCGGTTATAAAACAGATGTACTAATAATAATAATATCTTATGGCCTCGGGTGCTGGGTGCAAGCTTTGTAATTTGACACCCAGAGGGTAGCTTGGTAGCTTGCATGTCGAATTTGCGTTGTTCCTTGAATCACTATGAAAGTAGATATCTAAGCTCTTTGAACACTATAGCGCTTCCTAGTAGAGAAATGAAGAACTTTGTGTTGGCGGAAACTCCCGAGATTAATTTTGCCATTATGAACACGGCCTACTGAATTCAAATGGGTTCTTTGACATGCCAACATCGTATGTCATGCGTATTGTATTTTTGCCGCCTTACCACGGCCAGGAGCGAACCTGCAAGCTTGGGGTAGGTATTCCGACACGATAACCACTCACCCACCGTGGCAAGCCAACAGATGTACTGACGAGGATCATACAGGATTTTGAACCAGCGATCACAACAGCTTCCTTGGCAGCGAGTGTCGTGTGATACGGGCTTTAAACGATACCGGTAGTGTTATTGTTCTCGTTCACGTAGCAAAGAGATAAATTGGTTCAGAGTGATATAAACACTGGGACTGAGTCAAGGCGCCGGAATGTTTGTTTGGCGGGGTTGTTAGTACAGATGGGCGGGAGGGAAACCTACGTGGTGACAAGCGCAGTAGCTCGCTTTGAGGACATCTAGCGGCGGTAACTTAAGTCCTGTGCGGATGGCGGACATAGTGACGATATTGTTTGGAGTATATTTGAGGGTAGTTTTTAGAAAACAATCCGAACTAGTTGAATATTATTACTAGGACTAGTGCCCGGCTTCGCCGGATGGATTTATTTGTTTTATGGATGATAATGAATACTACTACAGAACTGGAGCGTTCAAGGATAAGGATCGGAAAGCACCAACGCGTATTGCAGCTGATAACCTCAGTACACTGCACCAACACCATCGCCCTTATACAGAGGCATACTATTGTCATGATGCTAACTGTTTTAAGGGGCCTAAGAAATCTTTAGCACTAATTACTCCCCGTGACTGCAATTAATAAGCAGCTCGCCAACGCTTATTGCAGCTGATAACCTCAATGTGCTGCACCAACACCATCGCCCTTATACAGAGGAATACTATTGTCATGATGATAACTGTTTTAAGGGGCCTAAGAAATCTTTAGCACTAATTACTCCCCGTGACTGCAATTTATAAGCAGCTCGCCAACGCTTATTACAGCTGATAACCTCAGTACACTGCACCAACACCATCGCCCTAATACAGAGGCATACTATTGTCATGATGATAACTGTTTTAAGGGGCCTAAGAAATCTTTAGCACTAATTACTCCCCGTGACTGCAATTTATAAGCAGCTCGCCAACGCTTATTACAGCTGATAACCTCAGTACACTGCACCAACACCATCGCCCTTATACAGAGGAATACTATTGTCATGATGATAACTGTTTTAAGGGGCCTAAGAAATCTTTAGCACTAATTACTCCCCGTGACTGCAATTTATAAGCAGCTCGCCAACGCTTATTACAGCTGATAACCGCAGTACACTGCACCAACACCATCGCCCTTATACAGAGGCATACTATTGTCATGATGCTAACTGTTTTAAGGGGCCTAAGAAATCTTTAGCACTACTCCCCGTGACTGCAATTAATAAGCAGCTCGCCAACGCTTATTGCAGCTGATAACCTCAATGTGCTGCACCAACACCATCGCCCTTATACAGAGGAATACTATTGTCATGATGATAACTGTTTTAAGGGGCCTAAGAAATCTTTAGCACTAATTACTCCCCGTGACTGCAATTTATAAGCAGCTCGCCAACGCTTATTACAGCTGATAACCTCAGTACACTGCACCAACACCATCGCCCTAATACAGAGGCATACTATTGTCATGATGATAACTGTTTTAAGGGGCCTAAGAAATCTTTAGCACTAATTACTCCCCGTGACTGCAATTTATAAGCAGCTCGCCAACGCTTATTACAGCTGATAACCTCAGTACACTGCACCAACACCATCGCCCTTATACAGAGGAATACTATTGTCATGATGATAACTGTTTTAAGGGGCCTAAGAAATCTTTAGCACTAATTACTCCCCGTGACTGCAATTTATAAGCAGCTCGCCAACGCTTATTACAGCTGATAACCTCAGTACACTGCACCAACACCATCGCCCTAATACAGAGGCATACTATTGTCATGATGATAACTGTTTTAAGGGGCCTAAGAAATCTTTTAGCACTAATTACTCCCCGTGACTGCAATTAATAAGCAGCTCGCCAACGCTTATTGCAGCTGATAACCTCAGTGTGCTGCACCAACACCATCGCCCTTATACAGAGGAATACTATTGTCATGATGAGAACTGTTTTAAGGGGCCTAAGAAATCTTTAGCACTAATTACTCCCCGTGACTGCAATTTATAAGCAGCTCGCCAACGCTTATTACAGCTGATAACCTCAGTACACTGCACCAACACCATCGCCCTAATACAGAGGCATACTATTGTCATGATGATAACTGTTTTAAGGGGCCTAAGAAATCTTTTAGCACTAATTACTCCCCGTGACTGCAATTAATAAGCAGCTCGCCAACGCTTATTGCAGCTGATAACCTCAGTGTGCTGCACCAACACCATCGCCCTTATACAGAGGAATACTATTGTCATGATGAGAACTGTTTTAAGGGGCCTAAGAAATCTTTAGCACTAATTACTCCCCGAGACTGCAATTTATAAGCAGCTCGCCAACGCTTATTACAGCTGATAACCTCAGTACACTGCACCAACACCATCGCCCTTATACAGAGGCATACTATTGTCATGATGATAACTGTTTTAAGGGGCCTAAGAAATCTTTAGCACTAATTACTCCCCGTGACTGCAATTAATAAGCAGCTCGCCAACGCTTATTGCAGCTGATAACCTCAGTACACTGCACCAACACCATCGCCCTAATACAGAGGCATACTATTGTCATGATGATAACTGTTTTAAGGGGCCTAAGAAATCTTTTAGCACTAATTACTCCCCGTGACTGCAATTAATAAGCAGCTCGCCAACGCTTATTGCAGCTGATAACCTCAGTACACTGCACCAACACCATCGCCCTAATACAGAGGCATACTATTGTCATGATGATAACTGTTGTAAGGGGCCTAAGAAACCTTTAGCACCAATTACTCCCCGTGACTGCAATTAATAAGCAGCTCGCCAACGCTTATTGCAGCTGATAACCTCAATGTGCTGCCCCAACACCATCGCCCTTATACAGAGGAATACTATTGTCATGATGATAGCTGTTTTAAGGGGCCTAAGAAATCTTTTAGCACTAATTACTCCCCGTGACTGCAATTAATAAGCAGCTCGCCAACGCTTATTACAGCTGATAACCTCAGTACACTGCACCAACACCATCGCCCTTATACAGAGGCATACTATTGTCATGATGAGAACTGTTTTAAGGGGCCTAAGAAATCTTTAGCACTAATTACTCCCCGTGACTGCAATTTATAAGCAGCTCGCCAACGCTTATTACAGCTGATAACCTCAGTACACTGCACCAACACCATCGCCCTTATACAGAGGCATACTATTGTCATGATGATAACTGTTTTAAGGGGCCTAAGAAATCTTTTAGCACTAATTACTCCCCGTGACTGCAATTAATAAGCAGCTCGCCAACGCTTATTGCAGCTGATAACCTCAATGTGCTGCACCAACACCATCGCCCTTATACAGAGGAATACTATTGTCATGATGATAACTGTTTTAAGGGGCCTAAGAAATCTTTAGCACTAATTACTCCCCGTGACTGCAATTAATAAGCAGCTCGCCAACGCTTATTGCAGCTGATAACCTCAATGTGCTGCACCAACACCATCGCCCTTATACAGAGGAATACTATTGTCATGATGATAGCTGTTTTAAGGGGCCTAAGAAATCTTTTAGCACTAATTACTCCCCGTGACTGCAATTAATAAGCAGCTCGCCAACGCTTATTACAGCTGATAACCTCAGTACACTGCACCAACACCATCGTCCTAATACAGAGGCATACTATTGTCATGATGATAACTGTTTTAAGGGGCCTAAGAAACCTTTAGCACTAATTACTCCCCGTGACTGCAATTAATAAGCAGCTCGCCAACGCTTATTGCAGCTGATAACCTCAGTACACTGCACCAACACCATCGCCCTTATACAGAGGCATACTATTGTCATGATGATAGCTGTTTTAAGGGGCCTAAGAAATCTTTAGCACTAATTACTCCCCGTGACTGCAATTAATAATCAGCTCGCCAACGCTTATTGCAGCTGATAACCTCAATGTGCTGCACCAACACCATCGCCCTTATACAGAGGAATACTATTGTCATGATGATAGCTGTTTTAAGGGGCCTAAGAAATCTTTAGCACTAATTACTCCCCGTGACTGCAATTTATAAGCAGCTCGCCAACGCTTATTACAGCTGATAACCGCAGTACACTGCACCAACACCATCGCCCTAATACAGAGGTATACTATTGTCATGATGATAACTGTTTTAAGGGGCCTAAGAAATCTTTTAGCACTAATTACTCCCCGTGACTGCAATTAATAAGCAGCTCGCCAACGCTTATTACAGCTGATAACCGCAGTACACTGCACCAACACCATCGCCCTTATACAGAGGCATACTATTGTCATGATGATAACTGTTTTAAGGGGCCTAAGAAATCTTTTAGCACTAATTACTCCCCATGACTGCAATTAATAAGCAGCTCGCCAACGCTTATTGCAGCTGATAACCTCAGTACACTGCACCAACACCATCGCCCTTATACAGAGGCATACTATTGTCATGATGCTAACTGTTTTAAGGGGCCTAAGAAATCTTTAGCACTAATTACTCCCCGTGACTGCAATTAATAAGCAGCTCGCCAACGCTTATTGCAGCTGATAACCTCAATGTGCTGCACCAACACCATCGCCCTTATACAGAGGAATACTATTGTCATGATGATAACTGTTTTAAGGGGCCTAAGAAATCTTTAGCACTAATTACTCCCCGTGACTGCAATTTATAAGCAGCTCGCCAACGCTTATTACAGCTGATAACCTCAGTACACTGCACCAACACCATCGCCCTAATACAGAGGCATACTATTGTCATGATGATAACTGTTTTAAGGGGCCTAAGAAATCTTTAGCACTAATTACTCCCCGTGACTGCAATTTATAAGCAGCTCGCCAACGCTTATTACAGCTGATAACCTCAGTACACTGCACCAACACCATCGCCCTTATACAGAGGAATACTATTGTCATGATGATAACTGTTTTAAGGGGCCTAAGAAATCTTTAGCACTAATTACTCCCCGTGACTGCAATTTATAAGCAGCTCGCCAACGCTTATTACAGCTGATAACCGCAGTACACTGCACCAACACCATCGCCCTTATACAGAGGCATACTCTTGTCATGATGCTAACTGTTTTAAGGGGCCTAAGAAATCTTTAGCACTACTCCCCGTGACTGCAATTAATAAGCAGCTCGCCAACGCTTATTGCAGCTGATAACCTCAATGTGCTGCACCAACACCATCGCCCTTATACAGAGGAATACTATTGTCATGATGATAACTGTTTTAAGGGGCCTAAGAAATCTTTAGCACTAATTACTCCCCGTGACTGCAATTTATAAGCAGCTCGCCAACGCTTATTACAGCTGATAACCTCAGTACACTGCACCAACACCATCGCCCTAATACAGAGGCATACTATTGTCATGATGATAACTGTTTTAAGGGGCCTAAGAAATCTTTAGCACTAATTACTCCCCGTGACTGCAATTTATAAGCAGCTCGCCAACGCTTATTACAGCTGATAACCTCAGTACACTGCACCAACACCATCGCCCTTATACAGAGGAATACTATTGTCATGATGATAACTGTTTTAAGGGGCCTAAGAAATCTTTAGCACTAATTACTCCCCGTGACTGCAATTTATAAGCAGCTCGCCAACGCTTATTACAGCTGATAACCTCAGTACACTGCACCAACACCATCGCCCTAATACAGAGGCATACTATTGTCATGATGATAACTGTTTTAAGGGGCTTAAGAAATCTTTTAGCACTAATTACTCCCCGTGACTGCAATTAATAAGCAGCTCGCCAACGCTTATTGCAGCTGATAACCTCAGTGTGCTGCACCAACACCATCGCCCTTATACAGAGGAATACTATTGTCATGATGAGAACTGTTTTAAGGGGCCTAAGAAATCTTTAGCACTAATTACTCCCCGAGACTGCAATTTATAAGCAGCTCGCCAACGCTTATTACAGCTGATAACCTCAGTACACTGCACCAACACCATCGCCCTTATACAGAGGCATACTATTGTCATGATGATAACTGTTTTAAGGGGCCTAAGAAATCTTTAGCACTAATTACTCCCCGTGACTGCAATTAATAAGCAGCTCGCCAACGCTTATTGCAGCTGATAACCTCAGTACACTGCACCAACACCATCGCCCTAATACAGAGGCATACTATTGTCATGATGATAACTGTTTTAAGGGGCCTAAGAAATCTTTTAGCACTAATTACTCCCCGTGACTGCAATTAATAAGCAGCTCGCCAACGCTTATTGCAGCTGATAACCTCAGTACACTGCACCAACACCATCGCCCTAATACAGAGGCATACTATTGTCATGATGATAACTGTTGTAAGGGGCCTAAGAAACCTTTAGCACCAATTACTCCCCGTGACTGCAATTAATAAGCAGCTCGCCAACGCTTATTGCAGCTGATAACCTCAATGTGCTGCCCCAACACCATCGCCCTTATACAGAGGAATACTATTGTCATGATGATAGCTGTTTTAAGGGGCCTAAGAAATCTTTTAGCACTAATTACTCCCCGTGACTGCAATTAATAAGCAGCTCGCCAACGCTTATTACAGCTGATAACCTCAGTACACTGCACCAACACCATCGCCCTTATACAGAGGCATACTATTGTCATGATGAGAACTGTTTTAAGGGGCCTAAGAAATCTTTAGCACTAATTACTCCCCGTGACTGCAATTTATAAGCAGCTCGCCAACGCTTATTACAGCTGATAACCTCAGTACACTGCACCAACACCATCGCCCTTATACAGAGGCATACTATTGTCATGATGATAACTGTTTTAAGGGGCCTAAGAAATCTTTTAGCACTAATTACTCCCCGTGACTGCAATTAATAAGCAGCTCGCCAACGCTTATTGCAGCTGATAACCTCAATGTGCTGCACCAACACCATCGCCCTTATACAGAGGAATACTATTGTCATGATGATAACTGTTTTAAGGGGCCTAAGAAATCTTTAGCACTAATTACTCCCCGTGACTGCAATTAATAAGCAGCTCGCCAACGCTTATTGCAGCTGATAACCTCAATGTGCTGCACCAACACCATCGCCCTTATACAGAGGAATACTATTGTCATGATGATAGCTGTTTTAAGGGGCCTAAGAAATCTTTTAGCACTAATTACTCCCCGTGACTGCAATTAATAAGCAGCTCGCCAACGCTTATTACAGCTGATAACCTCAGTACACTGCACCAACACCATCGTCCTAATACAGAGGCATACTATTGTCATGATGATAACTGTTTTAAGGGGCCTAAGAAACCTTTAGCACTAATTACTCCCCGTGACTGCAATTAATAAGCAGCTCGCCAACGCTTATTGCAGCTGATAACCTCAGTACACTGCACCAACACCATCGCCCTTATACAGAGGCATACTATTGTCATGATGATAGCTGTTTTAAGGGGCCTAAGAAATCTTTAGCACTAATTACTCCCCGTGACTGCAATTAATAATCAGCTCGCCAACGCTTATTGCAGCTGATAACCTCAATGTGCTGCACCAACACCATCGCCCTTATACAGAGGAATACTATTGTCATGATGATAGCTGTTTTAAGGGGCCTAAGAAATCTTTAGCACTAATTACTCCCCGTGACTGCAATTTATAAGCAGCTCGCCAACGCTTATTACAGCTGATAACCGCAGTACACTGCACCAACACCATCGCCCTAATACAGAGGTATACTATTGTCATGATGATAACTGTTTTAAGGGGCCTAAGAAATCTTTTAGCACTAATTACTCCCCGTGACTGCAATTAATAAGCAGCTCGCCAACGCTTATTACAGCTGATAACCGCAGTACACTGCACCAACACCATCGCCCTTATACAGAGGCATACTATTGTCATGATGATAACTGTTTTAAGGGGCCTAAGAAATCTTTTAGCACTAATTACTCCCCATGACTGCAATTAATAAGCAGCTCGCCAACGCTTATTGCAGCTGATAACCTCAGTACACTGCACCAACACCATCGCCCTTATACAGAGGCATACTATTGTCATGATGCTAACTGTTTTAAGGGGCCTAAGAAATCTTTAGCACTAATTACTCCCCGTGACTGCAATTAATAAGCAGCTCGCCAACGCTTATTACAGCTGATAACCGCAGTACACTGCACCAACACCATCGCCCTTATACAGAGGCATACTATTGTCATGATGATAACTGTTTTAAGGGGCCTAAGAAATCTTTTAGCACTAATTACTCCCCATGACTGCAATTAATAAGCAGCTCGCCAACGCTTATTGCAGCTGATAACCTCAGTATACTGCACCAACACCATCGCCCTTTTACAGAGGCATACTATTGTCATGATGATAACTGTTTTAAGGGGCCTAAGAAATCTTTAGCACTAATTACTCCCCGTGACTGCAATTAATAAGCAGCTCGCCAACGCTTATTACAGCTGATAACCGCAGTACACTGCACCAACACCATCGCCCTTATACAGAGGCATTCTATTGTCATGATGCTAACTGTTTTAAGGGGCCTAAGAAACCTTTAGCACTAATTACTCCCCGTGACTGCAATTAATAAGCAGCTCGCCAACACTTATTGCAGCTGATAACCTCAGTACACTGCACCAACACCATCGCCCTTATACAGAGGCATTCTATTGTCATGATGCTAACTGTTTTAAGGGGCCTAAGAAATCTTTAGCACTAATTACTGCCCGTGACTGCAATTAATAAGCAGCTCGCCAACGCTTATTGCAGCTGATAACCGCAGTACACTGCACCAACACCATCGCCCTTATACAGAGGCATACTATTGTCATGATGCTGTTTTAAGGGGCCTAAGAAATCTTTAGCACTAATTACTCCCCGTGACTGCAATTAATAAGCAGCTCGCCAACGCTTATTACAGCTGATAACCTCAGTACACTGCACCAACACCATCGCCCTTATACAGAGGCATTCTATTGTCATGATGCTAACTGTTTTAAGGGGCCTAAGAAATCTTTTAGCACTAATTACTCCCCGTGACTGCAATTTATAAGCAGCTCGCAATTCTGCACCAGAACACTGGTAGGGGCGAAGTGATGCAGCCCGCATTGCCAGGCAACAATATACTTAGGTATTATTGAAGCTGTCCGGGAGCGCTTCTTCTTCCGACTTACTGAACAAAAATCAATCTTTAAGGTTACCTGAGAGGTGTAGCCTAATGATACATAGCTTAAACTATTCCTCTTGAATCTGGCTATCATATACAAAAATATATTTTCGAATCCGACTGGTAGTTTCAGAGATTAGCGCGTTTAAACAAACAAACTCTTCAGCGTTATTATATTAAGTATAGATCATATTTTCCCGTTATTTTCATGACAAATGTAAGATGATCATTTACGCTAATCTCAAATTATGTCATTAAGCACAATTAACACTCCGAACTGAAATGTGCTGCAGAACATTCATTTTAAACCGCGGCCATTAAATCCGAACCACAGGACGTCACACTGACACGCACCTGGTGTAAGCTAATCCTCCTCCAGGGCGCACTAGGCTCCAAGAGGTTCTCCATGGAGCGTCGCTGGTGATGATTCTCCTTGTCTTCGCCCTCAGCGTCCTGGTCTTCTTCCCACTCACTGTTCACTTCGGAGCGAACGTCCTCCAGCGACCGGGATCGGCAGTTGTGCGCACACGGGCACGGGCGTCGCGGCGCCCCGTCCATCCTGAACATGCGTCTGGGTGGCGGTAGGGCGTCCCTGAACATAGGCGCCATGAAGTAGTAGTCACGCCCCTTATTGTCCATGTAGTTGTAGTCGCGCCAGGGCGAAAGCGAGGGCGGATCCGGCGGTCGGAAACACAGTCGCCCTCTCTGAGGGGCGGAATGTCGGTAGAGCGGCGGCCAAGGACGCCGCAGCATCGTCCCCTTAACATCCATCGCGGGAGAGAGTCGCGCGCGTACTGACGAGCCAGAGCGGTGCGGCGACCCACTTGCTGTCTCCCACCGCCAGCGCGCGGGCCAGCTGTTACCGACCATGTGTCGTGCGTGGCATTCATCCTCCAGGTCTGCAAGCGCCTTCGGTGGCGTAGTCGGTAGCATGCCCAAGATCGCGGGTTCAAACCCGGCCGAATTCATCGGATTATTTAAGAGCGTTAAAAATCCCTCAATATGCCTTCCTTCCGAGGGGAAGTAAAGCTGGCGGTCCCATGTCATAGATTTGTGGCATGTTAAAGAACCTTCCACTAATTACACCTGTGTGAAGCTAAATTAGGTTACGTTAAACATTTGACAAACGCTCTTAGGTTCCGACGTTCGTCGCCGGGAGCCGACTGCAGTGGCGTCTGGTAACCAGGTTCTGAACTAGTAGTCGCTAACGGTGGCGTTTGGCGGCAAAAGTAGGAACCACTTGAAAAATTTGAATGTCTGCAGTCCTTACTTGAATTAAAAACAGATAGGCCCACACACACCAATACAGTCATCACCATTAACACCGGTTATCAGACAGATTCTACACACGGGGCTACATGACCGCGTTGTCGCAGCCCCTAAACTGAGGAACCAACCAACCATCATATCTGGCCGAAGTCGTCGGATTTTTTAGGAGCGTTAAAAATCCCCGATTGAACATGTCTGTAAAGGTTCCGTAACATGTCTTTCACTGCTCATGCTCGAATCGTCAATCTATTACAAATTAGTGTAGCACCACTAAAAAAAAAAAAATCAAAGTCTAATAATGGTTGCGTTTCTACATGCCTGTCATGCAGATTGAGTAATCTCATAAACGCTTTGTTCACAAGTGAATTCCAACATTTCGTGCTAAAAATGTCGGTATACCATTACTCTTTGACATTCATTCAACGAATTCGCAATGATCGCTGTAATGGCGTCAGAGTTGGCTAACACAAGACACCTCCCACGTGTTCGAACACAAGATTCGAAAAGAGCATGAAATGGCATCTTATGGCTGGCCTCGAACCTGGTATTCCAGTTTTCTCGAGTTCCCATCCATCTCGGACCTGAATCACTGAATTACTACAGGGTATTTCAGTTAATTCGAGCCCCGAATCGCTGGTGCGCCAAATCTCTATGTCCCCGAAATACCTACCGTCAGCTTGTTGATATCCCTCGTTGGTAGCTGGATTGCAGAACCTGAAAACCCCGACTAAAAAAACCCCGATTCCACTCAACAAGAGACGAGGATAATGGGGCACAAGGATTACCTAACTGAGGGAACGTCAAGAAAAACCATAGCAACAAAAGAAAAATCTAGCTCGGTACAACACAAGAATGAGAAAAACAAAATCTCTAAAGCGTGGAATTATACTGAAATGCCTGCGATGGTTTCCTTAACGTGACCTCCTATCGCATCTATAAAATACCACTCTAAAAGAATTAAATTAAAATTCTTCAAAATTTATTCATAAAGTCAAAATAGCAGAAAGTGCTATCAAAAAAGTTACAAGAAATGAAAAACAATTACAGCTTCAACCGGAAGCTCAAATCACAGTGACCTGAATACAACTTCTAGTCAACACTAGACACACTGTATTCTCCATTAAAAAAAAAATTAACACTCTTTAAGATAATACCCTACTATGGCACAAGCAATGCCTCAAAAGCCTTATTGAAATTAATTCCACGTGTGAGTAGGTAATTATTAATCCTACAATTAGCACTATCATTTATGTACAAAATCTACATTGGAAAATATATCTATATACAACGGGACACTCCAAGTGTGTTTCCTTTTATTTCGCAAGCCTCAGTTTAACATTCTTCCATTAGAATAAGATCATTAGTTTCCTTTAAGTGATTCGAAAATATTTAAATTGGTCCTTTGTCAACCAGATGACAAAGCTTAATAGAGGTAATCTATCACTTTAATAATTATTGCACTCACCAAAATAACTGATCAGGATAACTGAAAAACCCTCGTCAGCATGGTGATTAAAACAAGAATATTTAGGTTGACATCATTTAATACATGTTTTAATGTTTTACTTTGTAGTTAGCATGCTTCTAAGCGACAACAAAATGCTTGTAGTACAACGCTGAATTAGACTTGAAAATAAGTCAACTTATATTTGACTACACAATCACAATTATCATGGGTCAGTTTCCATGAAATACCTTAATGTTTATTTCATTCCTTCACTGCCTTCACGCGGCTCTATTCTTATACAAATGTACTCCCCTGAGAACTCTATTCAGAATTAATTTATTATAATCATACATATTTTAACGTAACTGGATCACCTTCATTACTTAATGACGAATTTCATTCTCAGCTGATAGTTGTTGTTACTACATCGTTGTTTAAATTTATACATAGTTTACATTAGTTTTCAATGATGTTGGTTGGATTTTCTCAATAATAAAAATATCCTTTTAGAATGAATACCTATGCTATGAGAGATTGCAATAGCATCGACTCTCCTTAATCAGAATGTATTTATACATTTATTAAATTTGGGATATACGCTGCTTAAAAAAGTGAATGATGTTTCAGAGATATATTAAAGTCAAATGACGATAATCAAAAACACTGATAAATTCCTTCGACCAAGGATCTCAACTATGCCTTCACGCGAGAGGCTAACATGAAACAAGTTAAATACAAATAAAGAGAAAGTTGACCAAGCCAATGTTCGGTACACCCCTGCACGGATGAATTCGAGAAACAAAGTAATGCCTCTCCACCACCGGACATGGTAATCATAACAATTAGCACAATTGTCTGGTTAGAAAACATTACCAGCCTCTGTCCTTCACCAACACAAAGAATGGTTACTAATAAAAGCGAGAAATCAAACTCCTCTATAAAAGTATAACATAAACTTCACAAAACTCAAAACTTGCTATCAAAATCAGTCTTCTATTCATAATCCAAACAATCGGACGTATAAAGTTCGAAAATGCAGTAGGAAAATGTAGCTCAACAAAAACACAGTCTAACGATGTGAAGAATGTCACAAATTGACATAATAAAAAGCTCACCACGTTGATAAACTACACTGAATCACAAAATGACTATCGATGTCCTCTTCACTACCCTAAGAAAGCTTCATGAAATATTACTGAATTTAAGATGAAATCTACTTAAACATACTTAATTACAAGCTGAAAATGGGTTGCACTTCTTATGGAAGTCTAAAACCTGTCGAATGTGAAATCAGTCATGATTAAAAACGTCAAGCCTGAATTCCACAGTCCGACATACTACTCAAAAACATAAACATGTAAAAAAAAATATGGCGTAAATTAACATTGAAATATCTACACTTAGCTACGAGAGATGAAGTTGTGTAGGCTGTACCTTGTTGATCGATGAATTTCCAAGAGCGAGCATTGATATGCACTGCATATCACACCTTCTCCATATGTAGCTGTAACTAGCATTCCCCAGGTCGTCGGGAATCGAACCAGGGTATACCTTCTCCTAACCGCACGTTCTTCCCGTTTCAGAAGGCTATTACCCATCCTGGGTAAATAGTCAGGAATTGCTACTTCACGTCTCCAACATCTTCCAGCACACAGTTCGTTTCTCTGTAGGGTCGCATTCTTCATATCGGGCCGAAATATTAATGAACGAAAGACGAATGACTGCCCATGTGAATAGCATTCATGATTTCTAATGAGGTAGACACAAGGGGTCACACAATCAGAATCAGTCATCACTGGGGCCATGGCGATAGTTCATTGAAATGTTCGATACAATGCCGGTCTAGTAGCGTTCATGTTGCTGCGTTAATTAGCCTGCCATTATAAAAGAAATGAACAGCACTAAAATTATTCCTCTTGACATCTTGATTAAGAATATGTCTGTTAGCGATGAGGAATAGTGTCTTGAGTTCAATACCATTGCTGTGCACTCGGCATCAACACAATGAAAACTAAGACTGCTTTCAAAACCAAAGTTCGCTGTGTTGACAAGCAGCTTGCTGTATTGAAATATTACAGTTTCTAATACTGCTTTACCCTTGTAGCGCTATAGCTTGCATCTCGTGAAAACGAACAGAGTCCTTCGACACTGGCTCTGCATATACTTTGAAGTGTTGGACATAAACCTCGCGTCACATTACAATCACGAAACGCGTTCACATGCTTCACGATGAGACATGCTCTCAAGCACTCCGTAATGTTATCTGCCCACAGCTGACTGTGTGTCCATCCACCTGGCCTCACGCTACCCCCACTCAGGCGTGACAGTAATCGAACTGCTTTCTCATTGGTGGATGTAAATCAGAATTTATAATATCTCCAACAGATACTAAACCTGTATAAATAACAAAATATACATTATGCTCTGTTCCAGGGTCTCGTATAATGTTGCAAATCTTGCATGTTATTCTCTTTCTTCTTATTGCTGATAAAAATTTAGTCCTAGTGACCGATCAATAAACTGACGATGGTGGCCATGTTGTAATCATATGCACCTGGCTTTGTGCGTGCACGTCGATCCTCGGCAAGTACCGTAATCGAGCGGCCGACTCCAGCTTCGGTTAGCAACTCGTGGATCGCGCTGATCTTCAACATATACTTCAAACTGCACTATACATCATAACAATATGAGTATAATGGTACAGTACCAACACACACAATTAACTAAATGCAGTGGAAAATATGCTACACGCCCATCGTAATGTTGCCACCAGGCGAGTATGAGTGGACCGGTCTAGACATGAGCACAGTCCCAATATAAGTAGTCTGTTAACAGTGGTGCGTAACGGAGGTACCCAAGTGTTTATACATCAAGGTAGCGTATTAATGCATCGCATGCAACCGATGGTATTCTCCATCTTCCCCATCAATGGCAACGAACCGTGGACAACATAGGTGACTGTTAATCAACGTGATTCAACCCTCGTCAAGAGATGATTCGTCGACAAATTCTCTTTACAGATTGTACGAGAATAAAACAATGATGTACAAATGTTACATTGATGTTAAAAGGAGGTTGTACGAGAATAGAACGGGGATTTCAAAAGGTTCTACTCGCATTTGATCTTGCCCTTTTCCTCAGATTCCATCATCCATACCCCCACGAGGTGGAAAAATTATGAACATGTGACATACTTTCCAATGTATATAGTTAATTTTCTGTGTTGGCACATTGCCGGGAAATAAATAAATAGTTGCCATGACATGAATCACAGCTCGTATATGTATACTGTATATCGTTTCACCTGTGGTGTTTTGATTACATGGGACATTTTTTTGTTGTTGTTGTCGTCTGGCCTCCTGAGAGGCCGAGTGCAGGTCTTACTAGTCGACGCCCGTAGGCGACCTGCGCGTCGGGATGAGAGATGAAATGGATGAAGATGAATGAAACTAGCAAGGATGTGGAAGGAAGCGGTCGTGGCCTGTCAGAAGGTACCGTCCCAGCATTGGCCTGGTGTTGAAAATGGGAAACCACGGAAAACCATTTCAAGGACGGCCGACGGTGGGGTTCGAACCCACGCGTCTACCGAGTCAGCAGAGATCTTGGCCCCATGACCTAACGCTGCGCTTTAGCCAGCGTAGGCACTGCTGCCGGTAATGGGCCAGTTAAAATAATTAAAATAAACTTTTAAGCAGGGAATCTTAAGTATTGAGTGGGCGGTAAAATTAACCCATTTAAATCGCAATTACAATTTGTCAATATGGACCTAAAACACTGGGTGGTAATTCAAGTTATTCTCACCTGTGTGAAAAAATAAAAAATAAAAATTAAAAAAAATAAAAATAAAAAGACTTTGCCTGGAGGAATAATCAAGTCTCAAAGTCTCCTTAAGTTCCGAGGTCAGATAACACTCAAAGCGATGAATTATATTTATCTATCATTTATTCATTTATTTGAGGGATGATAATGAAAACAACTACTGAACCGTCGCATCAAACTCGCTAACGAATAGAAAAGAAAAAAATTATATCAGTCGAGGACGACTTTATGTTGTGGTGATGAGTAGTATGGTTGGTTGGTTGGTTCTTAAGTTTAGGGGCTGCGACAACGCGGTCATGTAGCCCCGTGTACTTTGGGTGTGTGTAGAATCTGTCTGATAACCGGTGTTAAATGTGATGACTGTATTAGTGTGTGTTATCTGTTTTTAATTTAAGTACTGCAACTTAGAATTTTTCAAATAGTTCCTACTTTTGCCGCCAAGCGCCACCGTCAACGATTACTAGGCCAAGTTCATAACTTAGCTACTAGACACCATCGCAGTCGGCTCTTGGCAACGAACATAGAAACCTAAGAGCGTTGTTTACATTCTTAACCTATCCAATTTAACTTCACACAGGTGCAATTAGTGGAAGGTTCTTTAACATGCCATAAATCTATGACATGGGACCGCCGGCTTTACTTCCCCTCCGAAGGAAGGCATACTGAGGGATTTTAACCCTCTTAAAAAATCCGACGGTTTCGGCCAGGTTTGAACCCGCTATCTTGGGCATAGAAGCTCAGCATGCTACCAACTACGCCACCGAAGCCGCTGATGATGAGTAGTATAATGGACATAACATCCAGGTCATTTGCCCCTAATGATGATTATGAAAATGGAAATGACTACTAACTACTGGCATATGTAATTAAACAATGAATATGTGGTTTCCTATGGCTAGCCCAGATTCCAATCCATCAGCTTGAATATAAAAAAATGATGATAAAAAGGAATAAGTGAAATAGAACTTATTGGCTGTTAGAAAAGTGGGGAGCAATAGTGTCGTCTTTTGTCACATAGTGTTGTAGGAAAATGAATGGAGCACTTTGGAAACTTTGGCTGTCTCAAGCTCCTGAGGGAGCAACAGTATCATGTTTTCCCACATAGCCCTGCAGGAAAATGCCCGGAGTATGTCAAAGAAGATTTTAAAACACCAACACTTATTGCAGCTGATAACCTCAATTTTCTGCCCAAAACCATCACAGTTTTACGTCCTGAGTTTTGTTTTTTGAATTGCAAGACTTAAAATGAGCCTAGATTGGTCCTTCTACGACAAATTTGATATTTCGTCAAAGTGCTAAGCGGTCTAAATCGAAGGAATGGTAAGGGCTGTCCAAATTTTAAGCAAGCAGGGTTATGTTAAGGTTTGAAGCCATTCTTTCAGTGTTGCCTATACATAGGCTTGCCATACGTACCGGTTTGACCGGGACAATCCCGGTATTTTGCTCTTGTCCCGGAAAACGGCTGTAAGATGTAAGAAGTAATGAATTTATTTATTTAAGAATCTTTTATGAATCAGTTACTTTTCAACAATCAACATCGTTGACTATCGCGCACAGCGTCAAAGAGGTCGGAAGTTTTCAAACGAATGACACAAAACAATAGCCCAAACTGCGAGGGTAGTGTAATCTGTGAGCAAACGCTGGAACTATTTGCCCAGCGCTGCCAGCCACCTCTACTCTCTAGCTGAGCGAGTTTATTACGGTCACAGTCGGGGGAGTACCGAACGAAAGAATAGTCGAGTGCAGACAACGCCCGCAAACGTCATTCTATCACACTATCTGCGAATCTTTTAGTTGTGTTGTTTAAGTACAACAAAGTAGTGTGGGCTTTAGTTTGACATTTTAGTGCATATTTTGTTGTGGTACTGTGTTTGTGTTTCTGGCACCATTTATTAAAGGAATTATCTAAAATGCCGTCTCCCACAAATCCAACCCCTCGTCCTCGTTGTGGGAGATGGGCAACGTAATGAAGTAGGGGATTGCCTGTAGGGGTGAAGTACAGTGGGGACTTCGTGTGCCTCAAGACCGCTACGGTAGCTGTAAAGGCCCTACAGGGTCCCTGAAGAAATTACGGCTAACGGGGCTCTGGTGAAACAACTGCTGCCTTGTAGTTTGGAGTTGGTTCTTCAAAGGCTAAGGGAAGAAACCCTGACAGAAAATCAGCCTGGTGCCTCAGGCTTAAGGTGGCAGCCCCTCCAAGGCACTCTGAGGTAGTGGGTTAATCACTCGCTCCTTTTAAATAAACTGATTACGGAAACTGAAGTGAAATTACAAAACCGGACGGATAACCTGATGACTTTTGGCATGAAGAGGACTACGAAAATCGGTTTCTGGAATGTGAGGACCTTGATGGAGAAAACCAGACTGAAACAAGTGACACGGGAGATGAAGAACTCTGGGCTGGATGTCCTAGGATTGAGTGAATGAGGTGGCCAGGATTCGGTGAAATACAGACAACAGATGGAATTACATTTCTCTATTTTGGGGGTGATGATGAAGAACACAGGGATGGAGTGGGGTTGCTGCTCAACAGAAAACGAAGAGAAAGCCTTATGGAGTGGAAGCCAATTTCTAGTAGGCTCATGATTGCTAGGTTCAAGACAAATATCAGGAATGTGATCATCATCCAATGCTATGCGCCTACAAAACAATCGGAGCCAGAGAAGAAGGAAGAATTCTACCAAATGCTGCGAGAAGTCACAAGACAAACAAGTAAGAAGGACATTCTCGTTGTTATGGGAGACTTCAACGCGAAGGTGGGCTCAAACAATGAGGGGTTGGAGCAGATCATGGGTAAACATGGCCTTGGTGAGATGAATGACAATGGGGAGAAATTTACGGAATATTGCGCCAGTCAGGATTTGGTGATGGGTGGCACGGTGTTTCCTCATAGGCAGTGCCACAAGGTCACCTGGGTGTCTCCTGATCAAGTCACAGAAAATCAAATTGATCACATCGCAGTGAGCAGGAGGTTCAGAAGAAACTTGGAAGATGTTAGGAACAAGAGAGGAGCGGACGTTGGTAGAGACCATCATCTTGTGGTTGCCAACTTCCGCATGAAGATCGTGGCAGTCCGCCGAAAGTTTAACACTTGGCACAACAAGTTTCATGTGGGCAAGCTAAAGAACCAGCAGAGACTGGACCAATTTAAACTGGAGCTCAGAAATAAATTCCAGGTGTTGGACTCTATAAGACAGAGAAGGATGTGGAGGCTGTGGAGCGAGGTAAAGAATATCTTCGTGGAAACCAGTGAGAAGCAGCTCGGGTACAAGAACTACCTGTGGAAATGTGTCCTGCACTTATCAAGAACTTCTTTGATGACGAGCATGGTGACTTGCATTTGTGGTTCGTTCATAGGCAACTTGCTGTATTCAACAAGACGATATTGGCAATGGAAGGAGACAGACCATGTGCAACAGATGTTGTGGAGTCGTTGCAAAAGACAAACCTAAAAGAGAAACTTGTTTTATTCCTTCTGGAGCTAAAAGTGTTGTAAAACCTTGGAAGAGAAAGGTGTTTATAAGTCTGAGACAGTGAAAGAGACCATTGAGGGATTCTACTACTGTACCTTGAGCTGTGGGAAGACAGTTTTGGAGATGCAAGATAGTTTACCTGGGTGAATGGAACCTCACTTACCTGGGAGGATGTGGAAAAGACGGCAGAGATTATCAACAACATGAACGAGAAAAACACTATCAATATTAATGAACTGTTTGATGAGGTGGTGCTGGCAAAAGAGTTTTGGAATGGAAAGCTCTAAGACTGGAAGAAAGAAGAAAGAGACGAAGAGGTAAAAATATCTTCAGAGGAAGCAGCTTTTTAACCACTTCTCAGAAAATAAAATCTCTGTTCCGAACCTTGGACGTGTTTTAGAGTACATATTTTGTTTACCAGGTACATCAGCACCTGTGGAAAGGCTGTTTTCTCTCATGAACAGAATGACAGAGCATTAATGAGAGAGTCCACTGCAAGAGCATTGATTGTATGTAAATAAACTTTGGTCTTTCTTATGATTTTTATGAAAAGGTCAAGCTTAAGAAAGACATTTTGAAAAAAGTACATTCAAGTCAAAAATATGAGTGGTTTGAAAGCAAAGATTAACAATGTGAACTATTTTTTTTTTTTTAGTTTGACAAAAAAAGTTTTTTGTAAAAATTTTATTTTATTAACACTTCTTTCTAGATGGTAAACCAGAGAAAATTATCATTAAAATGGAAAAATTATATATTTTTATGTATCGTAGCAAAAATTCCTTTTTTATTTTTAAAAGGTGTGTAGAACTAACAATTTAGGGTGCCAGATTCCCCCCACCCGTTACTTGCGAGGCTTAAAAAAAGGCTTAAAACTCACCATTTTGCTTCTAATTTTTTAAAAAATTTCCCTGGGCAGGGCCATCCCATATTAATGTGTCCCGATTTCACTCACCAAAAATATGGCAAGCCTACCTATACAAAATGTCAGTTGGCAGTCGATCAGCACGAATTTGCCCAACGACTGGGTGGGGTACAATATATAAAATATGTAAAATACGTACAGTATGTAAATAACACCCCTGGAAAAATTACATGTATTAGTTGATTATCACTATTAGAATGGGGCAATTAGGATTACAAGTTTTGACCAAGCGGCCATCATCAGATACTGATCACTGTGTTGAGGTTTGAATTATGCACTAATATATTTTAACTAAGGTTGTAGCGCATTTTTGGTATTTGTAATAAGTTTCGCAATTTGAATCTCGTTATATGGTTGGTTTGTTTTGTCTTAAGGTTTTGTGAATTACGTGAGTAATGGTATATACAGTAGGCACATGTAATGTCCGTCTATCAGCTCATGGTCTTAGGTGACTGAAGGGCAGAGGAGAGACATTCCAGCTGCGTTGATTGAGTGGATGTGCTGCTGCAGGTATTGCCAACTCAGCACCGATGTTATTCATGCTATGGTTACTCACTGCTACTTTCGTTTAGTTCCAATTGTGAAATCGTACTGGTCAGCAGTAGGTTGGCACTATTGTCGTTCGCGCAGAGGCCAGCTGTCTCCAACTGACTCATTGCATTCCTGCCACGGACCTTAAGCTGGTGGATGGACAGTATACGCTTTAGAATAACACAATGTAATAAATAAATAAAATTAACAAAATATAAAGCATGCACTAGAATTCTATTTGTAAAAGTTTACTTATCTCAGTAGAGCTACAGCAGTTGTCTTGTTGCCCGGCTTGTCCCTACTGGTGAGGCGAGAGCCGGACACATCTTAGTCTGAATAATGTCATGCACAACACCTGTTATCGGAAGTTGTAACTGAGGTTGGAATTACTTTTTGAGTTGTAACTGAACCGAACTGACAGGTTGGAATGACTTATATTATAGAATAGTGTACGTTATAGATTCTGGAACTGTTTTCATTACTATTGCAGTCCATTTAATGCAACCTGCCACAGCGTAAGCACCTGCTTATTTAGCTGCTGCCCGGTCTATTAGACGGTTATAGGATGCTACAATACTACCTAGATTCAGGTCTTGGTTTGTTGAAAATAGATACATGGTGCATCCTCCTCCTATAACATTTCCCAACTATCCCTTCCCATATGCATTCATTGTCTCATTTTTACAAGTGTGGATTTATTTTATTTACCATGTGTTCATTCGCTGGGCGAATTGTACCAAAGGGCCTAAATCTAGGGAATGGAGAGGGCTGTCCAAACTTCAAGTAGACAGTGTTACCCGAAGAGTTTCAGAAGGTAAGTATGTAAAATTTGGTTCAGTTCGGTGAAACAGTGTACATTTCTATAAATGCTTTTCAGTCGGTCAACATGGTTGGGCCCAATGAATTGGGCGGGGTACAAGTTATAAATATGTAAATACACTCCTGGAAAAATTGAAAATTGTGACTATATTCAACAAACCTGTATTATGTAGTATCCTATACCGTCTAATAGACCGGGTGGCAACAGATGGACAGGTGTCTAAGTGAACATTATAATTAGCTTTTTCTAGTGCATACTAAAATTTGTTATTTGATTTATTATTATTACAGTGTGATATTCTAAATTGTATACACGCGCATATACACCGTTAGTCACGTAATTCACAAAACCTTGCAACAAAAAACAAACCTAATGTATAACGAGATTCAAACTGCGAATCAAACATTATACTATAATCTTTATTGGAAATATCTGTTCCCGTAGGAAACAGGATGTAAAATTGTCTGATTGAGCTATGTACATTAACAAATTCACAAAGAAATTTGATACAATGGTCCGGCTAGCTCAAAACAGTTGCCAGCGTTTCGCCCCAGTGTACCAATGGGCTCTTCAGTTGGTTATGGCACACCTCACCAAGACGGGTTGGCTAGTACATACTGTGAAGGCCGCTGCAAGGCACAAATGTTGCCACGAGCAGCGCCAATGTACTATGGAAGTCAAAACTTCCTTTCAAAAATAATGTTAGCTTACCTAGCTAATCCATATTGGAAATATCTGTTCCCGTAGGAAACAGGATGTAAAATTGTCCGATTGAGCTATGTACATTAACAAATTCACAAATTCCTACGGAAACATATTTCCAATATGGATTAGCTAGGTAAGCTAACATTATTTTTGAAAGGAAGTTTTGACTTCCATTGTACATTGGCGCTGCTCGTGGCAACATTTGTGCCTTGCAGCGGCCTTTACAGTATGTACTAGCCACGCGTCTTGGTGAGGTGTACCATAACCAACTGAAGAGCCCATTGGTACACTGGGGCGAAACGCTGGCAACTGTTTTGAGCTAGCCGGACCATTGTATCAAATTTCTTTGTGAATTTGTTAATTATACTATAATCATCTAATGACGTGCTATTGAACCACAGTAGTAAGTTTACAATAGTAAACATTAACCTTAACATAGTGATTGGGATCTGATGATGGCCACTTGAGGATCGAAACGCATAATCCTAAATTGCCCATTTAAGTGTGATAACTATACATTTTTTTTTTCCAGGAGTGTGTTTACATATTTATAACTTGTGAAAAAAGAATCCACAGCCTGCTTCCAGTCGACCGACCGGGTCAGGGAATGGAATAATAATAATAATAATAATGTTATTGGTTTTACGTCCCTTTTAACTACTGTTGCTTTTAGAGACGCCGGGGTGCCGGATTTTTGCCCTGAAGGGGATCTTTAACGTGCCAATAAATCTACTGACACGGCTCCCTCGCATTTGTGCACCCTCAAATGCCAGCTGACTGTGCCAGGATACGAACCTGCAACCTAGGGCCCAGCAAGCGAGAACGTTACCGCTGAGCCACGCAGCCAGTCCTCATGGAATAGAATGAATGAAGCGGCGAGGATAGGAACTGTGCCGGCTGCCGAAGCCTGTCGCACTCCCCTGGGGAAATGATTAGAAGACTGACAGATGAAATAAAATGATAGTGGAGAGTGTTGCTGGAATGAAATTGTGACAGAAAAAACCACAGTACCGGGAGGAAAACCTCTTTGGCCAGCACAAATCTCGCATGGTGTGACCGGGATTTGAACCACAGACCCAGCGGTGAGAGTCCGGCATGCTGCTGCCTAAGCCACGGAACTTGTACCCCGCCCAATTCATTGGGCACAATTTGTATACGCAACACTGAAAAAAGAATGGCTTCAAATTTCCACAACAGACAGTCTGACAAACCAACATTCAGCTTTATACTGTATATACAGGGTGCGGTAGAAATAACTGACGAATTTCAAACGTAAATAACACAGCAACGCAACACGTTATTCACAAATTTATTGGGCAGTTTAAAAGAGCAGTGTTTGCCATTTGCCTCATATACACATACACACTATAGCAAAGCCATCATTACTTCCGACTTGATGTTTCAGTGCTAGGCTAGAATTTCGTTTGCAAAATCGTGACATCGCGAACGAAATTCAATTTGTCGTGATATATTGATTTGAATGTCTGCCCGTGAATGTATAGTTAAAGTGATTTTCCTTCTGATCTCTAGACAACTCTAGGATAACACTGAAACGTCAAGTCGGAAGTAATGATGGCTTTACTATAGGTTATGAAAATAATGTCATCCAAATGTCGACCGCCGTTTTCGATGCACTTCTGAAGCCTCTCCCTGAAGTTCTGCATGATCCTCCTAGTCATGTCTAGTGGTATTGCCTCGATTTCCTCACGGATAGCAGCTTTCAGGTCGTGTAGTGTTCGTGGCTTACGTTGGAAGACCCGAGCCTTCAGGTATCCCCAGAGAAAGAAATCGCAAGGGGCGAGATCAGAGGAACGGGCTGGCCATGGAACGTCACCCCGTAAGGAAACATCTCTCTGAGGACGCTCATCGATGCCCTGGCTATGTGTGCAGTGGCACCATCTTGTTGAAACCACACAGGAGGATTCCCTAAGTCGTTGAGTGTTGGTTGCAAGCAGTTGCGTAACAGTTGTATGCAACGAGCAGATGTTACTGTCACAGTTTTATCCTCCTCTTCAAAAAAGTAAGGGCCTACAATTCTGAATACAGGTGTTAGATCTGCCGCTCCAATCTATGTGACAACAATAGCAAACACTGCTCTTTTAAACTGCGCAATAAATTTGTAAATATCGTGTTGGGTTGGTGTGTTATTTGCGTTTGAAATTCGTCAGTTATTTCTGCCGGACCCTGTAGATACTATATACCAGGGGTGCTATGGCAGATTCCTAAATGAACCTTCTCTAACAACTACATCCACACAATTCTTCAATCACCAACCGACCTTTCACATGCATATTTGACGATACAAACAATGACCTGACACACAATACAAAACAAATGTTGAAAATTAAACAACACTCTATAACTTTGGATAAATTTACCAATTAATGTGAGGTCTGGGCCTTCGGTTGAAGTGACAGTGCTAAAATGTCTGGAAATAGATTTGACACAGCCACCCTCAGAATGGAATGCAGGTAATCACTAATTTGTTCACAAATTAATTATTAAAACGACTTTAAATACGGGGACATCTGCAGCTGAATTTCCAAGAAATTCCTATGTTGTAGTATTTTGACGACACTTTTGATCCGATCAGCTGATGTGTTGCATACTGGCTTAAGAGATAATATTGGTGCCATTTTTACGTACCAGTTTTGCTGCTCTTTTCTTTAGATGATAAAACAATCTTAAATACCAAAAGCCTAGAAATGGTGCTACTCTATATTGGATAAGGTTAGGGAACACTTATACTTGTTTTGAGTTTTCATTTTATTTAGGAATGCTCAATTTTGTTAATAAATATAAACATTTTATACATAATGACTGCATATGAACACTTAGTACAATCAGTTGCGAGTTCTTTCAAATTTCAATACATGTAAGTACTCTCCTCTGATCCGACGCTCCTTCACTATGGACATACTAAAACCATGTTCCTTCAGAAGTTCTGCAATGTCTAAAGGGTTGTTTTCTTCAATAACTAGGAGGTAAAATACACCCTGAGGGGACAGCAAACTAGGAACTAGTGGAAATAATCGGTCCATAACCTGTATAAACAGAAAACTTAAGTTAATACTATGGGCAAAATTTGTAATTCTTAGCAATAGGGAAATATGAAATTTTTCCGAAACTCGTCAATGAATGTATCACGATGTTTTAAAGACCTTTGCACATGAATTTTACTAATTTAGAATTTGCAATAAAATAATTGTGAAATAAGATTTTTATTTTGTAAAAATAAGTTTCTTTTTATAAATAGAACCATTTTTTAAATAAAAATAATGAAAAAATGTTATGTAAATAATATTCTTCGGTAAAAATGTCTATGTTGGATTTACTACAGTTGGTGATTTTGGAGATTTATTTTTCAGCTAAAATCAAAATGCTAACTTATATTTACAAAACTCAAAATTTATGTTTTAAAGTAACTCGTATATTTGTGTATATTTTTGTAAATTAAACAATGATGTATGTCATGAAATTAAATTACAAATAATATTGAAAGCAGAGTCCAGGCAGCCGAGATGAAGTTTCTTAGAGGAATAATTTGAAAGACACGAAGAGACAAAATCAGAAACACAGAAATTAGGGAATGAACGGGATTCCCAAAGCTACAATACAAGATAGAGATCAGTCATCATCATCATCATCATCGGCTTTAACTCGAATCCGAGTATAAATCTTCTTTCTTCAGTCCAGTTTGTGGATGTGTTTACGGTGACTAAAGAGTCCAATCCTGGCATGGAACAAGCGTCCACACAAGTCACATAGTATTGCTGGAGGAGGACGTGGTTGGGCTGCTCGAAGTTTCCTAGCTTGACGCTTGGCCTCTTCATGTGTGCGTCGATCCCTTTCAAACGTCTTTACAGTATCTGAGATGGTACGGCGCCAAGTTGAGCGGTCTTCAGCCAGCATGTCCCAGGTTTGTGAATCAAGACCTGTCAATTTCAGGGTCTGCTTAAATTGGTCCTTGTAGCGCCTCTTAGGATCACCATGAGGTCTGGTGCCATAGCATAACTCACCATATAGCATTTGACGAGGTAATCTCACATCATCCATCCAATGGACATGACCAATCCATCTAAATTGGTGACCTATTATGGATGATTCTATGCTGTTGATTTGAGCCTTTTCCAGAACAGCAATATTGGTAATGCGGTCTTCCCATTTAATCCTCAGGATTGATCGAAGTTTTTGTAGGTGGAAACGCTCAAGCTTCCTAAGATCACATTGGTAAAGGGTCCATGTTTCACAGCCATACAACAATGTAGAAATGACTACTGCTTTGTACACCATAAGCTTTGTACTCATGGACAGATCTTTATTCATGAAGACCCGGTGCGCTAATCGTCCATATGCTGCATGGGCTGCGCCAATTCTCTTATCCACATCCTGCTCACAGGTACAGCTCACAGAAATGGTACTGCCCAGGTACGAGAAGTGATCTACCTGTTCTAATGGCAAATTTGAGATGGAGATATTGAACTGAGGAAGAGGTGTGCCTGGTGAAGGTTGTGCCAAGACTTTAGTCTTATTGACATTTATAGTAAGACCAAAGCGATCACATGCACTTTTGTAACAATTAACTGACTCTAGCAGCTCTTCTGGTGTGAGAGTTGGTGACGCAGCATCATCTGCATACAACATGTTAGTAACCTTAGTAACCTGAGTTTTCCTCGAGGAGCGGAGACGAGTTAGGTTGAAAAGCCCTCCATCAAAACAATACTTGACCTCCACACCTGGGATGTTTGTGGGTGAATCATAAAGCATTGCAGCCAAGTACAGCGCAAAAAGCGTTGGAGCTAGTACACATCCTTGTTTCAGTCCATGGGTAATGGGAAATTCATCGGACATCTTATTCTGATGGCAAACCTGACCTGTCATGCCATCATGGAGAGCCTTGATTAGATCTACAAAACGCTGAGGGCAACCAAACCGCTTCAGCACCGCCCACATGGCTGGTCTTGGAACCGAATCAAATGCCTTTTCCAAGTCATAAAAGACTAAGAAGAGTGGATTCTGTTTTTCTCTACATTTTTCTTGTAGCTGTCTCACACAGAAAATCAAGTCAATTGTGCTTCTGGAAGTTCTAAATCCGCATTGTGACTCTGGGAGGATCTTCTCAGAGATAACCTTGAGGCGGTTAAGTAGAATTCTTGCAAGAATCTTCCCCACAATTGATAGCAGTGATATACCACGGCAGTTGCCACAAACACTGCGATCACCCTTTTTAAAGATAGTGACGATAGTGGCATTCTTTAGGTCTCCAGGTACCTTTCTTGATTCCCATATTCTGAGGATATGGATGAAAATTCTTGTTTTGAGGGAATGACTTCCGGCTTGAATTAGTTTTAGAGGGATGTTATCTGGGCCAGGTGATTTTCTGGGTTTCAATTGGGTGAGAGCTGCACTGAATTCATGATAAGTAGGAGGTACTGCCAACCACAGTTGTTCAGGTTGTTGCGGCACATCACAGAGGAAGTCTTCAGCAGCTTCTGATGGACGATTTAGGAGATTGGAGAAGTGCTCCTTCCAGCGTTCCAAGATTTCTTGACTATCAGTAAAGGTAGTAGAATTATCAGCGCTTTTCAGTGTACCTGATAATGAGCGAGATGGTCCATATATTTCCTTGAGTATGGCATAGAAGTTCCTCAAGTCTCGAGCATCCGATAGTCTCTGCAGTTCCTGAGCCTTCTGTTGCCACCAAGTATTTTTAGTCTGCCTTATCTGCGTCTGGCATTTACCCTTGAGTTCCAGTAGTTTATCTCTCTTTGTGTTGGAAGTTGGGTCTTGAAGATGGGCAAGATAGGCATTCCTTTTGGCATTGATGAGAGACAGAATTTCCTCATTGTTGTCATCAAACCAGTCTTGTCTTTTCCACACTATAAAACCAATGGTTTCCTCAGCTGACTGTGTGATAATCTTCTGTAATGTGGCCCACTCTTGCTGAATATCATTTGTTACTGGGTTTTCTGATAACTGGGTGATGATCCTGTTTCCAAAATGTTTGTACATGGATTCATCCTGAAGTTTGGATGTATTAAACTTCTTTCTTGGCAAATTTTTGATGTTCCTAGGTGGTTTAGGTCTTATGGATATCCTGAGCTTACATATAAGAAGTTTATGATCTGTCCAACAATCGTCTATATTCCTTGCTGTTCTGGTAATAAGAGTGTCCTTCTTATCACATTGCCGGGTAATGATATAATCAAGAAAGTGCCAATGTTGGGAACGAGGATGCATCCACATGGTTTTGAAGCGGTCAGGTAGCCGGAACTGCGTGTTGGTAATGAAAAGTTCGTGTTCTGCACAAAGACCAAGAAGCAACAGTCCATTGGGATTACATTTTCCAAGTCCCTGTTTGCCCATCACATTATTCCATAGCCTGTGATCTTTCCCAACTCTGGCATTGAAGTCACCGAGGAGCAAGAGTTTATCTGCAGATGGTACCTCGGAGATGATTTCACTTAGCTGATTATAGAACTGAGCCTTTACTTCATCATCAGAATCTAAGGTAGGAGCATAGACAGAGATGAGTGTCATAAAGGAACCTCCTGAGAGTGGTATGCGGAGAGTCATGAGCCTTTCGCTGATTGCAATAGGCGTAAGTTGGTGATAATTTACCAGTTTGGTCTTTACAGCGAAGTCCACACCATGAATGCAACATTCACCCTCCTCCTTTCCTTTCCAGAAGATGGTATATCCTGTTCCAGATTCAGTAATCTTGCCTTCAGAAGACAGCCTAGTTTCACTGAGAGCAGCAATGTCAACGCTGAGTCTTGATAACTTGTGGGTTACGAGAGCTGACCTTCTCTCAGGTCTAACGTTATTGTCCAAATCAAGCAAGGTTCTGATGTTCCATGATCCAATAATCAATTTGTGATTCTTTACTGTTTTTGAGTTTCGACCGCATGAGGGGTGACCTGCTGAGTGCGGTTGCCCAGCCGGACCAAGATTGTGACTTCCGATGTTCAGCCCACCTTTTCTAGGGCCTTCCCCATGTGGGGTGGGCAGCGGTGATCCTAAATAGGCCTGCCCAAACACAAATGCAGGACCGAATTCCTGAGTAGTCACAGAGTCTCCGGAAGACGACCATCACACATCTGCTGCCAACGTGCAGGTCCGAACTAGGGGCTTCCAGTTACACCCATAACCTGCCCCCACCGTCCATATCCCATCGCCGTTGGACTTTGAAAAGTGACGTTCGGAAGAAGTGCCACTGGCGTGAAATGGTATGGACAGATGATGCGAATGGGTGAAGACAGAGTCCCAAAGCGAGTATTTACAGAGAAAGTAACAGGAAAGAGGCAACGGGGAAGGCCTAGGAAGAGGTGGATGGATACAGTGCGGGAGAGCATAGAGAAGAGAGAGGTAAAAGTAGAAGATATACTAGAAGAAGGAAGAGAGTGGTGGAGAGACAGAAAATTATGGAGGTCCTTGATTCACACCTCGACCCAGAACACTGGAAACGGGAAATGAAGGAGAAGAAGATTGTACATAATCTGCGTTTCAAACCAAATTGCTACAAAATGCTTAAGTCTAAAAATCTCAATGCTAAATTTAACATTGAAAATACTAAATTTTGGATTTTCAAATCCTCAAAACCATTAACTCAAATTATGTGAAGTTATCACCAGGGAAATGAAAAATTCACATGAGGTAATAGAAGTTTTTATGTAAATTGCAGATTTTTTAAATTTTTGTAAATCTCTTAGTTTTTGGAAACATCACTAATTTATGTGGTTTTGTAAAAGAAGTCACCAATTTTAATCAATAAATTAACTTTTTAATCCACTGTTACTACAGACAGTATGAATGTAGATTTCCCATTTGATATCACTATGTTCAGTGACCTGGTAAAATATTATTTAGGCAGATTTTGTCAAGCAAACCTGATTTCTATTACCTTAGTTCCAAGAACATTACTGTGAATGTTGATTTATTCTTAATAATAATTACTACAAATCTCGCTTGTCAACACAATAATAGTGTAATTTCAATGGTACATGTTGCAACTAAAAACTCTCCATCAGCTGAACACATTTAAATGATCACATTTTCCTGTTGGAAGCCATTCTTCAGTGTGCTCAATAAAGAAAATTTTCGGTCTGGTCAACACGATTGTACCCAATTGTGATAAAGTGTTATTCTCAATACCTGAAAAAAATTACATGAGATTAATACATTCACTATAAACCCTTGGATTTCTGGTTTTGATCATCAAGCGATCATCATCAAATCACTCAAATGTACACTCAAGGTTTTAAATCTATATCAAAAATGTGTCTCCCACAAGTCCAACCCCTCCTCCACGTGGTGGGAGAAGGGCAACGGCATGAAGTAGGGGATTGCCTGTAGGGGTGAAGTACAGTGGGGACTTTGTGTGCCCCGGGACCGCTGCGATAGCTGTGAAGGCTCTATGGGAACCCTGAAAAGTGACGGCTGACGGGGCTCTGGTGAAGCTACGAAAGGTCTAGCAAGCCAGTAGTGGATATCATATTTGCTTTCAAAACAGGAACAGGCCTCGGAAAGGACGGATGCAAACGACAACGACCCGGATATGCTAATGGACTACGAGGTGGGACATTAAACATACAGACACTGACAGGAAAGGTGGAGGGGATTGTAGATGTGATGGAGAGAAGAAAACTGGATATACTGGGCTTGGCAGAAACAAGATGGAAAGGAGAAGGTCGCAGAGAACTGAGGAAAGGGTACCGGTTGTACTGGAGTGGGAACAGTGAAGGAATGAGCAGCAGAGTAGGAGTAGTTGTGAGAGATGGAATGAAGGAAGAGGTAAAGGGAATAAGTGACAGGATCATGAAGATCAGAGTAACTGTAGAGGGAAGAAGCCTGGAGATAGCACAGGTATATGCCCCTCAAGTTGGATGTACAGCTCAAGAGAAGGAAGATTTTGAGGAGGAGCTACAACAGCAGTTGAATGGTCAGAGCATCATTGTCATGGGAGATTTGAATACACATGTAGGAAGTGAAAGGCAAGGATATGAAAATGTATTGGGAGCAGAAGGATGGGGTAGCAGGAATGAAGAAGGGAGAAAGTTGCTGGATTTTTGCAAGAGAAACGGTTTAGTGGTAGGCAACTCCTGGTTCCGGAAGAAAGAAAGCCACAAGGTAACGTGGTACAGCAGTGATTTAACAAAGAAATCTTTGGTAGATTACATGCTGTACGACTGGGAAATGAAGAGAAGTGTCAGAGATATAAAGGTAATACCATCAGAGGCCTTAGATAGCGACCACAGAATACTTGTAATGAACCTGGGAGTTGTTAAGGATAGCAAGAGGACAGAGTACCAGGAAAGGAGAATCAAAGTATGGAAACTCAAGGAAAAGGAAGTCAAGGAAGAATTCCAGAAGATAATAAGGGAAAGGATGCCAACAGACAATCCTAAAACAGGGGAAGAGGAATGGAAGCAATTCAAGAACACAATGGTGGAAGCTGCAGTGGCAGTATGTGGAAGAAAGCGGTGTAAAGAGACACCATGGTGGAATGAGAGAGTAAAAGAAGCTGTGGGAAGGAAGAACAAGGCTTTCAGAGTGTGGTTCCAGGAAAGAACTGATCTGGCAAGGGAAGATTATAAGATGAAGAAGAAAGAAGCAAACAAGATTGTCGCAGAGGAGAGGAAGAAGTGGATGGTAAAGTGGTCAGAGATGATGGAGGAAGACAGCAGAGAAAATAAGAAAGTACTTTATGGGATGGTCAAAAGTAAGAGAAGAGGTCTGCGAGAGGATGTGGTAATGATGGACAAAAACGGAAATGAGGTACACAACAAAGAAACACTCAAGAGAGTGTGGAAAGAGTACTTTGAGGATTTGCTGAATCCAAATGGTCATAGGGAAGAAGACAATGTATTGGAAGATGGAGAAGACAACACAGGAATGGAAAAGGACCTGAATTGGAGAGAACTGGAGATGGCTATAGACAAGATGAAAGGAGGAAGGGCACCGGGTGTGGATGAAGTGAGTGTTGAAATGGTGAAGGCAGCAGGGGAGGTTGGGAAACAGTGGCTGTACCGTGTGATGAGGGTGATATGGAAGGAGAAAAAGACCCCAGAAGATTGGAAGAAAGGATTAATTGTCCCAATATTTAAGAAAGGAAGCAGAAAGGAGTGCAGAAATTACAGGGGAGTCACACTCATACCTCACTGTGCCAAGATATATGAAAAGATATTAGAAAGTAGAATACGAGCCAAAGTGGAGAGAAAATTGAGAGAGGAGCAGTATGGTTTCAGACCTGGGAGACCAACAGTGGATCTCATATTTTCAGTGAGACAGCTCCAGGAACACCACTACGAATTTGGAGAGGATCTGTTGATGGCCTTCCTGGACATCGAAAAGGCCTATGATAGTGTGTGTAGGGAGAAGGTTTGGAAAGCAATGGAAAACATGGGAGTGGAAAAAGGGACTGTAGGCAGAGTGAAGGAGATGTATTGTGGAAGTGTGAGTTGTGTGAAAGTTGGAGGGGAAGGAACAGACTGGTTCAGACAAATGAGTGGCCTGAAACAGGGTAGTGCGCTGTCACCCCTTCTCTTTATTGTGGTTATGGACGACGTAATGACACGGATAGCAGGAAAGATAGGAGAAGATAAGATGAAAGCAATGGTGTTTGCAGATGATCTCATGGTCTGGGGAAACAGGGAGGAGGAAATTCAGGAGCAACTGAAGGCTTGGGAAGAAACAGTGGGAGAGTACGGATGGAAGTTCAACATCAGTAAATGTGAGATCCTGTTAACGACCAGGAAAAAGGACAGACCAATGAGTGGGATAACACTTGGAGGTGGACAGCTGAAGAAGGTGGAAAGTCTCAAGTACTTGGGAAGTATAGTGGAGGAAAATGGGAGAAATGACAAAGAGATTACGGAACGTGGCAGACAGGCAGAAGCATTCCTGAGAAGCATTAGGAGCTTAGTGTGGAATAAAGATGTCCCACAAAAAAGCAAGGAAGTGTTATACAGAAGCTACTATATCCCGATACTGACCTGTGCTTCAGAAACGTGGACAATGAAGAAAAGAGACATAAGCAGAATACAGGCAGGTGAAATGAAGTTCCTGCGAAGTAGGATCGGAGTAACAAGAAGAGACAGGGTGAGGAATGAAAAGGTCAGGGAAATGGTGAAAGAGGAGCCCTTGCAAGGTAGGATTGAGACATCAAGACTGAGGTGGTATGGACACTTAAAGAGAATGGATGAGAAGAAGATTCCCAAGAGGATACATGAGATGCAGATGCAGAAGAAACGACCAAGGGGAAGACCAAGAGATAGATGGCTGAAAGGAGTGGAGGAATGTGTCAAGAAGAGAGGCGAGGACTGGACCAGAGTGACAGCGGAGAGGTGGTGGGAAGAAAGGACTAAGTGGCGAGGCTTTTGTTCCAAACAGACCCAGCCTGGGGCTGGAAACTGTACAAGATGATGATGATGATCTAAAATGTGTGTGAAGATTTTTACAATATATACAATTTTAGTTACAGAAGTTTATTGTAAACTTGCACAACTTGTCACAATTTGTTAGTTTTATGTGATTTGTGTTATGATATTGTTGGTGGCTATTGACTTTTAATTCTTTATGTCTTAATATTTATTAGTAATATTTAGATCGTAGACTTTCGCGGCAATTTATCAGTAATAGTTACCACACTTGCTAAGTATTCTGACGAGTTTTTTGTTTTCATTTGTTGATAACACAGAGACTGTCTGTGGGTGTCATTGTAGGTTTGATAGTGTTTTGTAGAACAATTTGTCTTGTACTGTAGTTTTGGATCTGATGATGCTCACTTGATGCGCAAAACGTGTCATCCCTTATTTTTCACCTTCTTCAAAAGTCCATAACAATATGTATACAGTATATCTTAAACACATGGAATTAATTTCAGTTTATTCTTTTTTGCATATTTCAGTAATTTGAACTATTTTGTGTTGAACGACAAAGTTGCAATATCGATTATCAATAAGGCAACACTGAAAAATGGCTTCAAAGCTATCTTTATCTCAAACAGAGCTGAATATTCTCTCTATAGTATAGAAATGTTAATAATGTTCTTGGTTTTACATCCCTTTTAACTACTGTGACTTTTAGAGATGCCGGGGTGTCAGAATTTTGCCCTGAAGGGGATCTTTTAACGTGCCAGTAAATCTACTGCCACGGCTCCCTCACATTAGCGCACCCTCAAATGCCAACTGGCTGCACCAGGATTCGATTCTGCAACCTTGGACACAGCAGGCGAGGACTTTACCACTTTGATGGATAATGGAAAATTCCACTATTTGACCATATCTGTAACACAACCATCAGACAGCAGGTTGGGACGACGCCATTCATGAAAAGATATGTGAGTGTAGGCTTCGTTGGTAAGGATATGTTGATCGGGGTAGCAAGATAATGGAGCCAGGCTATCTCCGGACTTGGAAGATGAGTGGATTGAAACCCCACCATCAGCCGCCCTTCAAATGGTCCATTTTTAATTCCAGGAAAATGTTGGGATGGTACCATGACCACTTCCAACTTCTTGCCCAATTTCATTTCTCACTGACTCCTCTCATGAGGTTGGCATCAGGAAGGGCTTCAGGCTATAAAAGTCACTGCCACATAAGACCTCTTCTCACCTCATCCCTGACCCTGTAGAAACTGGAATAATAATGGGTAGAAAACTCAGCAATTTTTCTAGGTTTGTGCCGTGTCTTGAGTGGGGTTTCGCCTAGGACACCAAGCTGGCTCATCAGCGGACTCTTGGAGTCCCCGCCCGGACACTGGCCGTGAAAGCCAATATACCATCTTTTTTGGAAGCCTTCATAGGGAGGATATGGCTGCTTGACCATTTAGTTCTCGCAGTAAAGAGGTGCAAGTGCGCTTCATAAAAAGGGAGGTAGCGTGCAGTTCGTTACTCCTGTGGGGGTCCGGGCGGGGACACCAAGAGCCCGCTGATGAGTCAGCTTGGTGTCCTAGGCGAAACCCCACACAGGACATGGCACAAACCTAGAAAAATTGCTGAGTTTTAATTCACTGTCCGTGAAAGCCAATATACCATCTTTTTGGAAGCCTTCACAGGGAGGTTATGGCTGCTTGAGCTTTTAGTTCTCGCAGTAAAGAGGCACAGGTGTGCTTCATAAAAGGGAAGGTAGCGCGCAGTTCGCTAATTCTGTGTGGTTCTGGGCTGGGACACCAAGAGCTCGCCGATGAGCCAGCCTAGTGTCCTACGCGAAACCCCACACAAGATGTGGCACAAACCTAGAAAAATTAATTGGCAAGTTTTAATTCACAGGCCATGAAAGCCAATATAAAATCTTAAGGGGTAGAAAATTCATTCACTGTGCACTTGTCCTGGTGAGTCACCCTTCCTCTGTATTTATTTTTTGACAGTTTGATAATCTTGTCTATTCTCTATAACATTAATAAAAATTTGGTTGAATTGACGAGCAATGACCCAAATACATGGAATATAAGTAGCAACTTACCTCCCGTCCGTCCTTGCCTCCCGCCCAAGCACGTGTTAGTTCACCGTCGACAGTCTTCCCGTGCACTTCCTCAGATGAGGTGACCACGTATGGTGGGTTAAATATGAGAACATCCACTTTCCCACACCAGTGGATTCCATTTACAAGGTCAGTATTATTAACTTCTATGTTAACACCATTACAAAACCCAGTATCTCGTGTTTTAACACAAGCAGTCAGATTGATATCAGTTGCAAGATAATAACACTTTGGTCCTAAGACTTTAGCCAGTGCCGTGATGACAACACCTGATCCACTTCCTACTTCCACACATATTAATGGCTTCAGGTTGATGATGTGCTTCAGATCTTGCTCTAAAGCATCAATCAGCAAGAAGGAATCTTCTGCTGGTTCATAGATCTTAGAATAATCTTCACATGTGAGATGGGCCAAAGAAGGAGTTTCTAGTGCACCTGCAAAGAGAAACACTGTTGGCAAATGGAAAGCAAAGAATAAACTACTGTATTTTCTTGAGTACTCAATGTACCTTAAAAAGAAAGAAAAAAAAAAAAAAAAATACACGAATTATTTCTAAAAGTGGAATATGCGTTTTTGTACCTAGGACTCTCAATTGTGTATAAGAACATGTACCGTAACATTGCAGGATGTCTACAAATATAACAAGGGAGATGTATCAGCATACAGCATGGTGTAATGTGTAACTGCTTTCACGTTATAATCAACTGGAGCCAGAATACAGAAGAATCGGACACTTCCAATCCATTTTTTTTTTTTTTTAGCGTATGGCTTTTAGTGCCGGGAGTGTCTGAGGACATGTTCGGCTCGCCAGTTTTGTAGCTGCTTCGAGACGGACACCCAATGGGTGAGCTACAAGTACCGTTGGGGAGGGAAGCAGGGAAGTTGGATTGTAAGGACGAGGAGTTGGAAGGTAGCGGCTGTGGCCTATAGTAAGGGACCAACCCCGGCATTTGCCTGGAAGGAAGATGGGAAACCACAGAAGACCATCTTCAAGGTTGCCGGCGGGGGGATTCGAACCTCCTCGCCTCCCGGATGTGAGCGACTGCCATCAGTCATGCCGTAACCACCACGGCTAACTCACCCGGTTTCCAATCCATGATGACATTCAACAGTTAGGCCCATCTAGACTGAAATCCCGCAAACCTGCATGGAAAACAGCCTTAGAACTAACAAACGGCAATTCCAAAACCAATACTAGCTGGCAGACTGAGTGGACAAGAGCTCCTCCTCGAGGCATTGTACAAGTTGGGAACCCTACTAAAAAACTCGCTCGTTTCAACTTGCCGAGACTTACCTGGAGCAGACTCAATCGTATTAGATGTGGTGTGGGAAGAAGTGCTTCTGTACTACATACTTGGGGATGGAAAGATTCACCATACTGTGACTGTGATGTAATTCCGCAGACATTGGAACACATAGTGTTTGATTGTCCCTGCCGAGCGTTCCCGGGGAGTCTGGAGGATTTAAATTGTGCTACTCCAGAAGCAGTGAATTGATTGAATAGACTGGATGTTGAGTTATGATATTTTCAACTTTATTAGTCATATGTCTTGTTGTCATATTATTCGAATGTTTGTGATTCTGTATTCATGTCTTGATTGTGTTAGCATCATACGATAAATAAATAAATAATAAATCAACTGGAGTATGGCCAGTGAACAGGGGTTAATGTGCATGTTTTGTACAGCAGTAGTGAAAGACAGCTGGCTTAACTCGCAGGGGTTATACATACATAGATAAAATTTAGTTTTCATGTTTTCTTGATCTTACAAGGATGCAGAAGTTGACAGTGTGGAGACACAACCTAATAGCTGAAATCTTCCTTGGTCATTAATGCAGTTGCTCAAATCTAGCTCTTGGAATCAAGCTCACAGAACGCTACATTACAGCACTAATTATTGACTGTCCACTTTTCCCTCTGGAGATACTAGAGTTCGGGTCAGCCGGGAAGGCGGCCGGCTCTCCGGGAACTGCGCATAGAAAGACAGAGTTACAAGTCCACTGTTGCAACAGATCCACCAGGTCCGAGTCCCCACACCGCAAGCTGCTGCCGTGAGTTCCTGCGGTGTGGCAACACATAGTACTAGAGCTCGGGTCAGTTGGGAAGGCGGCTGGCTCATCGGGAACTGCGCATAGAGAGTTCACATGTTCACTGTTGCAACAGGTCCACCAGGTCCGAGTCCACACACTGCAAGCTGCTGCCGTAAGTTCCTGCGGTGTGCCAACACCGCCGCTTAGCTCATCGAGCCTGTCTCTTTCACGCTGCTTTACACTTTTTAAGTATTCATGCACTTTGTATACTATTTCTCTGGCTTGCCTATGCAGAACCTGTCGTTTACTTCCCTCTCCTTCCATAGCGCTCAAAATGTAAACAATCGCTTTCACTGGATCTTTAAATATTACGATATAATCACTTCGCTTTTCTGACTACACACTAGCTCAGATTCTCAAGACAGACTGACTGTGGTTGGTGGGATGGAAGTGAGGCAGCACGTAATGGTAGCGTTGTGTTTTGCGCACTGCCTCCTTGGCTGACTCGAGCTCTAACTTCTTCTAATAGAATATAGATTACACTGAAAACTATTCGATTCCACTCTTACAAAATATACAATTGAAGAATTTGAAGTAATCAATCTACTTCAATTTATTTTCCCTACTTGGCCTTTAATCCCCTTAACTTCTCTTTTTCTACAAAAACCAAGCTCACCACATTTCTGCAGACTATAAACTTTATCAGTGGATATCGTCATTGTTATATCTGTTAGTTTAATTTATATAAGTTAAGTTGACATCTACCTTTTAGGTGCTGGTGAAGAATAAAAGTGTTGTATTCCAGTGAATGATTCTGTGTATTATTGAACGATCTATGCAAAAAGCATTTTCTACACTCATCATCTCTATATATACAGAGAGTTTAGTTTGTACGTAACGGAGACCCTTGCTTGCCCGCATTGCGCGCCTGTCTCCCGCCAGGCACTTATCCGTTATGCGGCGCTCTCGCGGCACTGAGTCATCATGTATAAGAATTTGTACTTAAATTTGTACTTCAATGTGATCCTTGACCAATTTTTTGACGAACTAACTTATGGAGAGCGACTGTCAAATTACTTTCAACAAGATTCTGCCACTGCTCACACTGCCGAAGCATCCATGACAGAATTGCGTCGCATTTTCGGTGTCGGAATGTGTGGCCCCCGCAAAGCCCAGGCTTATCACCATATGACTTTTATTTGTGGGGGACGCTTAAAAATAGAGTGTATGTGAGAAACCCTCACACTATAAATGAGCTTAAAGACTATATTACAGCTGTAATACAGTCAATCGGTGCTGAGGAACTTCTGAGAGTAAATGCCAGTTTCATAAAAAGGTGCCAGCGATGTGTAGCAGTGAATGGCGAACATTTTCAGCACCAGCTGTGAACAAATTCCTATACTCAATGACTCAGTGATGCGCAGGTGCCGCATAACGGCAAAGTGCGTGGCGGGAGACAGGCTCGCGCCATGGGCGAGCGGGCAAGCGAGGGTCTCCGTTACATACAAACTAAACTCTCTGCATAACAAGAAGTTCCGTAACGAACTAAAGAGCCTACTTTTCTTAAAATTTAAGATTAATGCCAATGATTAATCTATATGAACCCATCTAGAATAATGACGAAATTAAGTTGGTAATATCGAAATTTCTAATTAGTTCGAAATATACCTGGTATAATGTAGCCTAATAGAGCACTACAGTAGGCAGCATTGGTGACTGAATATATTCTTAGTTCCATCTCGTAAGGTACAGAAAACAAAATTTGGTTGAAGTCCAATGGATAGCATGGACATTACATGCAATTAGACATTGGATCTAAGAGCGCGCATAAAATAATGTTGGCAACAATGTCATGCATGTGTTGGTCAGAAATAATCTGAAATATTATGATCTCTTGTTGTGCCAATTTCGGATGAAATCCATTGGTTAGTATAGAAGTTACATGTAGTTTAAAATTGGACCTATCAGCAAGCTTAGAATCATATTGGCAGCACTGACGTATATTAGTAACTCCAAATTAATCTAGAATGTCAGGTACTATACGTGTGCAAAGTTTAGAGCTGTTGGCTTGCATACTTTCTGATATATTGATATATAGGGTAAAAGAATAGAGACAGCATTTATTAACAGTTGGCAGCCCTGGTTGCTCTTAAGAATACACATCACACATACAAAATTTGGTTGAAATCCAATTGATAGTGTAGAAGTTATAAGCATATGAAAATTGGACCTATCAGCAGGCTTAGAATCATTTTGGCAACACTGCCATGTATGGCCTCCTGGAAATTAAACTGAAGTATTATTATCTATATATGTGCCAATTTTGAAATAGCTCCCATGCATATCTTCCAAGATATCCAACATGGAGCTCAAATTTCAATTGTGGTTTTTCAGCAGTTGGTAGCACTGACATCATTTCCAAATATGGGCTTGAGATATTCAGGTATAGATCTTTACTAATACCAAATTTGGTTTCGATTGCTGCAGCCATTTAGGAGTTGATAGGGGGGGACACACAGACAGACACACATTTGCCCGGATCATCGATCTCATAAGTCTACCTTTTCCTCATGTTTGCAAAATGTGAAAAGTAAGCTAAAATGAAAGTTTGTCAGTTTTTTCTGAATTTCGATGGAAATTTGAATTATTAACGCGTTTCAGACTGTTTTATGACGGATGCGTGCGAAAATAAAATTTTTGTCGTCTGTTTGTCTCTCTGTGGATAACTTTGTTCCCCTATAACTCGAGACCGGCTAGGTGGATCAACATAAAATTTGGTACAGATATCCATCAGAGGCACGACACTAATCATTGATGTAACTCTTCTCTGTACCTCTCATAAAAGGGGGCCTACCCCCTTAAAATACTTGCTGAAATAGGCGTAGAAGGGCGAGACAAAGCTCATTTTCAGCCCCTCAATGTGAGAAACGAAACTCGTGAAAACCACATTTTAAGGCCCTAAAACCAACAGTTTTTGAGATATTCCAAGAAAACTAATTTCATTTCAAACAATAATGAAAGACTGCAAGCCGGTAACCATGGCAACAGAATCTCACAGGTCCATCTATTGCTGTAAGACCCAATACAATTCCATTTATTGCTTTTGTTTTTGGTTGGTTCCTTAGTTTAGGGGCTGCGACAACGCGGTCATGTAGCCCCGTGTACTTTGGGTGTGTGTAGAATCTGTCTGATAACCGGTGTTAATTGTGATGACTGTATTAGTGTGTGTATCTGTTTTTTAATTCAAGTAGGGACTGCAACTTTGAATTTTCAAATAGTTCCTACTTTTGCCGCCAAATGCCACCGTCAACGACTACTAGGCCTAGTTCAGAACTAGCTAATAGACGCCACCGCAGTCGGCTCTTGGCAACGAACGTAGCAACCTAAGAGCGTTGTTTATATTCTTAACCTATCCAATTTAGTTTCACACAGGTGTAATTAGTGGAAAGATCTTTAACATGCCATAAATCTATGACATGGGACCGCCGGCTTTACTTCCCCTCCGAAGGAAGGCATACTGAGGGATTTTTAACGCTCTTAAAAAATCCGACGGCTTCGGCCGGGTTTGAACCCGCTATCTTGGGCATAGAAGCTCAGCATGCTACCAACTACGCCACCGAAGCCGCTCCATTTATTGCATTAGTGAGATAGTTTGCAAATGGCTATAAGGTTATAACGGAACCAAATTAAGCTGTAAAATTCATCAATACAAGTAATGCACTTAAGGGGGTCAAGGGGTACTCTAGAATATTTTCACGCGATTTACACGTGCGGGTGTGGTACGGAAGGTCTATTATGTCCCTATCCCTATATTGTTATATTATTATTATTATTTTACTACGGCCTACAACGACGAGACAAAGCTCATTTTCAGCCCCTTGGTGTCAGAAAGAAAACTCGGGGCCCCTAAATAGCTGTAAAGGGTCCCCGTAAACTACATTTTAAGGCTCTAAAACCAACAGTTTCTGAGATATTCTCAGAAAACTAATTTCATTTAAAAAACTAATGAAGGAATGCAAGCCAGTAACCATGACAACAGTATCTCAAAAAGTGACATCCAACTTTCCATCTATTTCTGCAAGCAGTAATGCCACTCCATTTATTACATTTCTGTGAAAGTTTGCAAATGGCTATAAGGTTATCACGGAACCAACTAAAACAGTAAAATTCATCAATGCGCCTAAGGGGGTCAAGGGGTACCCTAGATTTTTACACACGAGTTACACATGGGGTATGTCGTACAGAAGGTCTATTATATCTCCAAACAGCAACATTATTTTCAAATAATCCTCAATTGAAATAGTATTTTTGACAAAACAAGTTTATAAGAAAAAATGCCTCTCTTGGAATTGTAAAATTCAACATTATAAAACAGTAGTCTTGCCTGCAGCCCTTTATGCAGCCGAGACACTTAATCTACAACATAAAACACTGATAAATCAATTGGAGATTAAGGAACGCAAAATCATGCGAAAAATATTGGGACCAAGAATCAAAGATGGAATTCACCTTCCGAAACCTAATGCTGACATCTATTTAAAAATTACTAAAATCACAGACACAATCCGTATGAGAAGGATCCAATTCATGGGACATTTGAACAGAATGGACCCAACTAGGTTAACAAATAAAATCCATACGTTTTTGCAGAAAAAGGCAACAAGGTCCAGTTGGTACAAACAGGCGGAAAAGGACTTGGCTAAATTAGGTATTCCCAATCTCAAGGATCGAGAGGAAATGAGGAAAATTACTCATACGCGGGGTTTTGAGACAGAAGAGAGAAGACCTATCCGACACGTCTGTTCGCAGCAATGAAGACTCGCTCAATCGTTGCGCATGAAGAGTTATTGGGCAAACATCAAGGCCAAGAAGTGTTGATTCCGCGTGGTCCTAGGAGACCCATTCGCGCAGAAGAAGAAGAAGAAGAAATAGTATTTTTTGCGGCTTTTAGGATTTGGGCCATTGGAGGCAAGAAAACCAGAATTTTCATGCACCACAAGCCTTTATTATTTATTAAAGGGGTCTTCCTCTGGATGGGGACTTGACACAACAGTGAGGGTCAGTTTTTATGTGACGTGTATTGTGTTTCGTCGACGCGGTTTTCAATTTTATTTTCACGTTAGGAAGTACACGTTAGGTAAATTTAGTATGAGAGTATATTTTAACTAATCACTTTTCTTTGTCGACAAACAGGTTCCAAGCCCCTAACCATTGCAACAGTAGCTCAATTGATTACACCTGGTTATTAATACCGAAGACCGTTCGAAGAATGGGTACGTCTGCTAGTCACAATATATAAAACAATACAAAAATGAAAGAGTAACATTAAATATCAAAATACCAAATGATAGCTTACCTTCCATTCTGTGCCTATGTGAGAAGATAAAAGAGAGTTAAGGAGAGGAGAAAGGAAGAGAATAAAGTAACAGAGAATAAGGAATGTAGATCTAAACAGGTAACACCAACGAGCATCACTGGATTGATGTGTTGGAAGCTTCCAAGGGAGTAGTGCCAGGCGATGGTTCCAAGAGGGCTCTCCTCCTGGTCGACTCTTTGGCTATCATAACATGGACCTTGTTCAGCCGGTCCTGCAATGAATAGTTCACAATTATTATTTACACTGTACCCATTCTTTGATGTTAACAAATCAAATACTATATTCGCAAGTTCAAAACATAGCTATCTTTGGCTATCATCACATGAACCTTGTTCAGCTGGTCCTGCAATGAATAGTTCACAATTATTATTTACACTGCACCCATTCTTTGGTGTTAACAAATCAAATACTGCATTAGCATGTTCAAAACATAGCTATGTCTTTATCCTTTTATTTCTTTTATACAGCAGCAATCGCTTGCAATTAATTAAATGTTTCAATGTATTTCCACCTTGTTGTGATTTGCCTAATCTTCATGGTCCTTTTTTCTCCTTCCTGCGTGTTCCTACTTTACAATCTCTTTCCTTAAGCCTTAGAGAAAACAAAAACAAATGTCCAGAACAAAGTGCTGGCAATGAGCACTACTGTTCAGACCTCAAAAGAAAGGAATAAAAAGAACCCACTGGGTTTATTTGTGAGTCTCTTTTAACTGCTTGCTTTGATTTTAACCCTACAAGTGCCAATGCTGTATTCTGTAGTGCCAGGTGTTCATACTGAAAACTTACAGCCTTAGAAAATATTTTATAACACTGTTAAATAATATCACAAACTAACAATACATGCACCATTTTGATCAGAAAGGGTTGTTTCACAATTTAAAATGATAAAAAAATGAAAATATAAGAACCAAATACCTTTTATACATAGCAAACTTTTTTGTTGGTTTGCATTTTTGTTATTTAGAAAATTCAAAGTGAAATTGCATAAAAATAATTCATCATAACAAGAAAACCTGAAATATACAAAATGTTGCTTATAATGCTGAAAGTTTGGTGAAAATTGGTTCATAATTAGGATTTCTGAAACCCTTTAATTGGCACAGAAGAGGAAAAAAGACAACATTCACTCTTTTTCATGTAGCTGCTTCCTATTTCCTCTTCCTGGGCTCTCTTCCTTTTGTGTGAATTTACAGAATCCCTTGGTACTTCAGGATGAGTCACCTTTTGAAACCTATCTGGTAATTGTAAAGGCCTATTTACATGTACCTTATTACATCTGGTCTACACTGGTGTATAATCATCCAACAAATTTTCCAAGCTTCCTCCAGCCTCACCTGAAATTTCATTGGCTTCAGAATCACTATCACTACCATATCAATTTTACCATTTTCATAATCACTAAGTCATTAACCTCATCAAAAGCTTGTAAAATATTTGATTCAGTTAGCAATGCCTTAGATAATCTGGCTGCCATATTTGTTGTCTACCACAGTCCCATGACATGAAACTCCAACAAATACTTTTAAAAGTGACAATAGTAATAAATAAAAATAACCCCTGGCACTACAGCCCATGAAGAGCCTAGGCCTACAAAGCGACCGCTGGCCAGCCATTTGGCCTGCAGATATTGAGGTGACGCATGGTCAGCACATCGGGTCCCCTCGGCCGTTAATCTTGGTTATTGTGACTGGGGAAAATAGTAGTTATATGCGTAAATTAGAGACATTCACATTGACCTAGTACAAATATATCACCAACAGCTGGCATAACTGAGGAGTAAACTGCATCTACTAAAGATCTCAATAAGATAATCCTGGCACCCAGGAAGGCACATTGAGCCACTTTTAGCAATCCTTGTCACTTCTTGGGTTAACGACATTGGGATGCCCAATCATTCCACTAAAGGGGTTATTTAATTTACTAGTAAATCTAATGACATTGATCAATCCCAAACATCAACCAACTATGACAAGATTCTAGTCCACAACCTTCCGCACAGTCTCCATGCGAGACCCTCATGGACTACGCCACACAGTCGACTGAGATCCTGAGTTGGTGGGGCTGCGGCTCTCACATTCACATTTCTCATTCAGTACATCCTATACTATATTCAATAATAATAATAATAATAAATAATGGCCTGGGTATGGCATACATCCTGGAAGTTCTGATACAGATAATCTTCAATGATGTTTCAACTGTGACCACAATATAATTAATCATTTTTTTGAATACCAAAAAGTCACAGTCCTGGCTCAAATGGAATTAGGTATATGCCTACATTGATTACTTCTTCTTCTTCTTTTGCTTTAGCGTTTGTCCCACCTCGTGGCAGGGTCCGCTATTTGAATCCGCTGTCTCCGCTTTACTCGGTCATGGGCCATGTCCGGATGAAGGTTCGACGCCTTTCAAATCCCTGTGCAGTGTATCGGCCTAACGTTGTCTCGGTCGCCCCTTTGGTCTTTTCCCGGCGACCTCCAGTGTGTAGCCCTGTTTTGCAATGGTGCCTGCTCCTGACCGTAGCACATGCCCAAACCATCGCATACGACCCTCACGCATTTTGTTACTGATTGCTGCGATACCAAATCGTTCCCTTATTCTTTGATTGGGGATGTGATCCAACCTAGTAATGCCTGCTGTCCATCTAAGCATCTTGGTCTCCATGGCACTTAGCCGACGTTCTGCTTCCTTCGTGGTCGGCCAACATTCGGTACTATAAAGCGGTACGGGACGAATGACAGTGCGGTAATTCTTCGATTTTAGGTGGTCTTTCATCTGGCGATCGCACAGGACTCCTGTCGTTGTTCGCTACTTCATCCACGCAGCATTAATTCTTATGTTGACCTCCTCGGTGAGACGACCTTCAACAGTTATCGTAGAGCCAAGATACTTAAATTTTGTCGTTCAAGGCAGATCATCGCCGTCGACTTGGATTGTTCCGATTTCTCCAGCATCCGTTGTCATATATTCTGTTTTAGCTTTGTTAAGCCGCAGGCCATATTGACTTAAACGATCACTCCATTCCTGGACTTGATGTTGGAGATCCAGCTTGTTTTGAGCGGCCAACATAACGTCATCAGCGTACAGAATGGTCCAAGGTAACGGTTGTTGTAGATCTGCAGTAACCGTGTCCATGACCATAATGAACAGCAATGGTGACAGGGCCAAACCTTGATGAACACCAACTGTTACATGGAAGTTTTCCGACGCTCCTGCGGCGGCTTGGACGTAACTTCTTGGCTCCGCGTAGAGCAACTGTACCCAGTTGACAAGGTACTCTGGGATGCCATGTTGTCGGAGAGTCAACCAGATCAAGTCGTGCGGCACACGATCAAAAGCCTTTTCGAGATCTAAGAAAGCAAGGTGCAACGGCTTATTCTTTTCACGATACTTTTCAACTAAAAGCCGTGTGGCGTGGATTGCATCTGTTGTGCTGCAATTTTTCACAAATCCAGCTTGGTTTTTGGTCAGCTGGGTGATTGCACGTATCCTCTTATCAAGAATGCGCTCGAAGACCTTCATGGTGTGACAGAGGAGTCGAATTGGTCTGTAATTAGCACACTCGGCTGGACTTCCCTTCTTTTTGAAGATAGGTATCGTGATGCTATGTTGCCAATCAGGTGGCGTTCGTCCTTCTTTGACTATTAGGTTGAAGAGTCTTGCCAACCAATCCGCTGGATCCCACTTCTGAGAGCACCATAGCTCCGCCGCGATGTCATCTGGACCAGTTGCCTTCCCTGGTTTCATTGATTACTTGGGTGCATTAATACATACACACCAACATATGTCATGCTTGCAGTGCTGAAAGTCAGGAAAAAATGTATTCACAGCCAAATCATGCATTTAAGTTAATTGTTGAATTACCACTTGCACAGGCAACATGTTACCCAGTTCATTTGCGTAATGTATTGCGAGTTAAACGCAGTGAAAGTGTTACAGAATATATTGAGAAATGATAAAGGGTGTGAACAAATAAAATTAATAATAATAATGTTATTGGTTTTACGTCCCTTTTAACTACACTGGTTTTTAGAGACGCCGGGGTGCCGGAATTTTGCCCCAAAGGGGATCTTTAACGTGCCAGTAAATCTACTGACACGGCTCCCTCGCATTTGCGCACCCTCAAATGCCAGCTGACTGCGCCAGGTTTCGAACCTGCAACCTTGGGCTCAGTAAGCGAGAACGTTACCCCTCAAATAAAATTATAAACAGATAAAGCCCTTCATTTTCCACAGGCATAGCACCGGCCTCTTGTACCTTCAGCTAGGCGTGTAGTGAGTATGACCTAATTTTCAATTCCCCGAGTGGAAAAGTAAGGTAACTGTATCGGTTTTCGTCACTGAGCCAGTCATCGTCACTCGCGTATAAAAGTACAAAAAATAAGCATGTCAACGGCTCATTCTCAATCTCAACGCACAAAGTCTTACGAGATGCGTCATACCTTCGTTGCTGATAAGGAGCAACTTTGCGATATCATGCGTATGATGTAATAGGTAATTCCCAGCGTCAAACATCTCCCGTGAGTTGAACTGTCTTGACGCGGCATATAATTCTCGCATGTGCTAAGCAGGTAAGTGATTTTATTATGTGCATACATGTTATGTTCGGACATTTTAAAATGTTACAAGTGCGTGATATAGTTGGTAATTGTTTCTGTAACATATGTGATTTTTTTATTTCGTGCTCACATGCCTAGTTTTTTTAGAAATGCCGGTGACGAACACTGGATTTAAAAAAACGCACTTTACCAATGCTCGTCATTTGTGACGAATACTGGCACAATGTCATTTCTCCTTGTAAGACCTAACTAACAGCGGCAATATACTTATAATGTAGCTCTGAATCAACCTGTATTAATTAAATTATCATTTGATCATCGTGTCCAGTAGTCGTCATAGCTGACGATCTTTAGAGCACATTCGTGGCGAACACTAGTGCACGATAATGTTAAAGTTTGTGTTAACGTTTCGCAACCAATAAACATTTCCAGTGTATTGATATTATTACGTAGGTCTCTCTTCTTGACGGCCGCACCTCAGTAGACCTAGTTTTTTTTGGCTAGGCGCGCTACAGAGTTGTTTTCTTTTTGAGATGAAACATATTATATTATTCTAAGACTAAATCTTTGCCTTCAGGCAATATGTCGCAACGCACAGTCCTCAATTATGATATTCAGCAAATGGAAGCTGCTATTAAGGCCGTTGAGGAGGACGGCATAAGTATTAAAAAGGCCGCAGAGAGGAATGGTGTTCCGAGAAACACCCTCGCGGACGAAATTACAGGAATATCGCCTAGAGAGAGAGAAAGATGGGGCCAAGTTCCTTTTTAACAAAGGAAGAAGAGGCTGTGCTAGTTCAATGGGTAATCTCACTAGGAAAAGCGGGGTTCCCGGTAACAAAGGGCGATTTGCAAAATAGTGTCCAGTGCCTCACACAAGAATTGAAGAGAGACTTTCCTTTCAAAGATGGGCGGCCAGGAAGGAAATGGTGTGAATCTTTCCTAAAAAGAAACCCAGGTTTATCTTTACGAACACCTCAAAATTTGACAGTAAGTCGTGCTGCAATTACAGAACATCAAATTAAAACCTGGGTTTCAGAAGTCTACAGCTATTCAGTGGAAAACGACTTCCAGTCTATTTTGTCAGACCCTCGGCGACTGTTCAACGCAGACGAGACGGCTTTCTTTCTCAATCCGAAAGGTAACAAAGTGCTGGCGAACAGGGGTGACAAGACAATATATCAGCAAGTGAATTCGGATGAGAAAAAATGCTTAACGGTACTTGTAACAGGCAATGCCCACGGCGATATTTCTCCTTCCCTTGTAGTGTTCTAGTATGAACGTCTGCCGCAAGACATTGCCGCAATGCCAGCTCACTGGGGCATTGGCAAATCGCCAAATGGATGGATGACGGGGGAGTGTTTTACGAATTTCTCAGTAACATATTACATCCTTGGTTGGTTGAGAGAGAGATTCCTCTCCCTGTCATTCTATTCATAGACGGGCACTCCTCACACTTGACAATACATACTAGTAAATTGTGTGAGGATCATGGCATTGTTTCGGTCGCTTTACTACCAATGCCACACACATACTTCAACCCATGGATGTAGGGGTTTTTAAGCCACTAAAGACTGCCTGGAAGAAAAGTGTACATGAGTGGCGAATTCAGAGGGTTGCTAATAGCGAAGATACTGCACTGAAGAAGGATTTTTCGAAACTTTTGGCAACAACAATTGCAACATCAGTGAGTCGCGAAAATTTAGAAAGTGCCTTCAGGAAATGTGGTATATTTCCTTGGAATCCTGAGGCAGTAGATGTGGATAAGATTGTGTCAAACACTCCCACTGCTTCTACTGCAGCTGCTATAGCCACATCTGCAACCCCAGAGCCTGACCACGAAATTGAAACTGAAAGACGCCGATTTTCTTGTATGTTGGCCACTTATTTGGGAGAAGAAAAACTCGCTTCTTTTGAAACAGCAGGAGACATTTGGCTCAAGAGATGTGAAGGATGAATCATTATTCAATTTCTGGAAATTTCTAAAAACTGCCGAACATGTCCAATGCAGCCAGAGCGCCCAAAACGAAGAGCCACAGACTGCAATGCCAACCCGCCCTTCTACTCCCCCGATCATAGACACACCTCTTCCTAGTACATCCTTCCAATCTGCAACGCCAACCGGCCCTTCAACTCCCCCGATCGCAGACACACCTCTTCCTAGTACATACTTCCAATCTCCAACGCCAACCCGCCCTTCCACTCCCCCGATCGTAGACACACCTCTTCCTAGTACATCCTTCCAATCCGCAATGCCAACCCGCTCTTCTGTCCTAGGACAAAATATTCCCTCCCCCTTTAAATGGGCTTTGTTTTGGCCTGGTCCACGAAACTTGAAAAAGACCAAGAGGGCACCACGAGAGAAGGTTCCTGCAGTTGCCAGCTCTAAAGCGTGGCAGGAATACTTTTCTTGCAAAGAAAAGAAGAAGGTGGAGGAACAACTGAGAAAGGAAGAAAGAGCAGCAGAGCGGACAAGAAAAAGGTTGGAGAAGGAACATCTGAAGGCCAAACCGAAGAAACCAAAGGATGAGACAACCGATTCTTCAGACGAAGATGATGACATCGTTCCATTACCATCTTCAGATGAGTAGACTGCATCAGAAGATGAGAATGAACTGCAAATAGAGAAACTGAGCAATCAAAATTTATGGCCTGTTTGTTTTGTTCATGTGGCATTTGTTGGCGGAAAGAGAGGTACTACGAGGTACCGATATGTTTGTATAGTGCAAGATATCGAAGGGAAAGATGTGCATTGTTTGTTCCCGGTGAGGAAGATGTGTCTTACATTAAAAAATCGCAAATACTTGGAGTTTTGCCAAGTCCAACAAGGTGCCAGAACGCGGTACTTGTTCAGTGGTTCTGTTGATGTAAATGAAATCTGAAAACAGTAAGCTGGGTTCGTAAGATAGTCTCATTTCAATTAAGTTACTGTTTGTAAATATTTCTTCTTTTTTAAATACTGTATCCAGTTATTTTAATATTGCAGTTATTGTAATACTGAAGCAGTTTATATTTGTACTGAAGTTAATGTGTTCATATAACAATTTACATCGGCATAACAGCCCGGATAATAACCATTCGTTCCTGAACACCTTCTTGTGTTCCTATTGTACAAATTTCTATCATTATTATTATTGTATTTGTAATGCACTTTAAGGTAATACAGAAATAACTCAAAATAAATGTGTTTAGAGCAGAATTACGATATTTTCATGCCCGTATGTCTTCTACCCACCTTCCCCGCTTCCCAATGCCGTCTTTTTTATTTTTTATATTTCGTTTTTTATTTACAAAACATAATTACTGGTATTGATTTATTCGCAAATGTTAGCCTACATGATGGTAAATCGGTGTCTTATGCCACAATTAACAGAAATGCATTATAAACAAGGAAAACTAACAATGTGACGCATATTGGAAAAAATCCAAAAAATACGTTTTTTTTTCCTAAAACGAATATTTTTGATATTGAGAGTTTCCTAGTGTGTGAGTAGAGTTTGAGGTTAGATACAATGCTTTTGTTGATTAAATTTACCAAAATGTATAAGGTATATATATTTTATTGACTAAATCTGCCTTAACATGACGACCACTGGTGGATTTACCTTATAGGGAACAAGCAGTGCATTGCAAGAAGTCCATTTATTTGGGACTAACCAGAAATGTGAGGTTTAACAGGTTAGTTATTTCAAGTTCTGAACTTGTAACCTAAAATATCCCACAAAAAGCATCTGGGAAACTTTTGTCATGAATATTGTCTGTTGATATTTTTAATAACATTGACAGATTTATCATGCATTTTCACAACACCTAGCCTACATTGGCCTTGTTGCCTACTGGATAGAACACTAATTTTGGTCAGAGGGGCTCCAGGTTTGATTCTGGGATGAATCGGGAATTAGTTATTGTTGTTTTAAGGGGGAAAATAGCAAGGTCATCTTCCCCTGAATTGTGGATTTACCCCTGGTTTAGGAACTGGGTGTTGGTAACATCTTCATAAATTATCAGACCAGTTTGGCTTCAGGAGAAACGTAGGAACAAGGGAAGTTGTACTAAGTCTTAGGCTGATTTTGGAAGCTAGATTAAGGAAGGATAAGAGAACGTTCATGGCATTTGTAGACTAGAAAAGGCTTTTGATAACGTTGGAGTAAGTAGTTTGACATTTTGAAAATGATTGGAATAAAGTACAGGGATAGAAGGGTGCTCTACAATCTATACAGAAACCAGACAGCAGTTATTCGAGCGGAAGGACATGAGAGAGAAGCTGGTATTCAGAAAGGTGTAAGGCAAGGCTGCAACTTATCACCCATACTTTTCAATCTATACATTGAACAAGCAATGAAGGAAATTGGAGAACAATTCAAAGGAGTAAAGATTCGAGGAGAAATAATATCAACTGTGAGATTTGCTGATGACATTGTCATCTTAGCCGACACACCAGAGGATTTGAATGAGATTTTAAATTGTATGGATTCCGTCTTGAGGAAAGAATTCATCATGATGAAAATTAATAAATGCAAAACAAAAATATTGGAATGCAGTCGAAAGAAATCAGGAACCCCGATGGATGTCGAATTGGCAAGTGAAAAGCTAAAGGAAGTAGGTAACTTTTGTTACTTAGGAAGCAAAATAACCAGCGATGGACGAAGGCAAGGAAAGCATTTCTACAGAAAAGGAATCTGTTGACATCGAATATAGATTTAGGAATCAGGAAGTCATTTTTGAAGGCCTTTGTCTGGAGCATGGCACTCTACGGAAGTGAAACTTGGACTGTTGGGGCAGCAGAAGAGAAGAGAATTGAGGAGCCTATTTCCAAAAGTCGACATCTGACATTTTTTACAAAAAGTAGATTTTTTAAATTTCATATTCCTCTTGGAGAAACGCATCAAATGGATGGTGGAAGATGTTCCAAAACACGATATCTGTGGTTAAAAATCATTATTAAAGTTTGACTTTATTTCCAAATCTCGACATCTGCTTTGTTAAGTTATTTCCATAATCCGACATCTGCACTTCGTTCCTAAATCCGACATTTTGCATAAGAAAGTTGATGCAACTTCCAAAGTGTGTTCCAATACTCGACATTCCTGTTGCATTACTTCGAGGCAGTGTTTCCCGCGAACTATTGATTGTAGTACTTAGCAATGTCCGGCGCCAATTAACTTCTTTCTAAGTGTTCCCGCCAAGTTTGTTCTAATGTGACAATGCACTGTTTCAACGCAGTATTTGTTGCCTCTATACTTCAGTCACCAGTTGGCATCTGATTAGTTTGGTGCTGTTCTACAAAGGAATGGATAATTCCTTAAAAGTATCTCCTTCTGTACCTGGACGTGGGAGGAAACATTCCCGTGACCCCGAAAACTGGGCTAAGAATAAGAAGAAAAGAGAAAGGTGAGAATTTCGTTACTAATTCGTTTAGCAATAATTATCATATAATCGTTACAAATAATGCGTTCTGGAAGCAGAATCTAGATAAATATTATATTTTCAGATACTCTGCTTCACAACCCCCAAAAGTACCAATATGCAGTCACAAGAAGGGAGCATTTCAGTGCCAGACGCTGACAACTAGGGACATCAAACATTTTCATAACATATTCTACAGCACGCCAAAGAAGCTTATCCAGGACGCACTTATAATCAAGTATACAGCGGCAGCATTTCCGAGGAGAACCGTGAGTAATGGCAGTAACAAGAATAAGAACATATCGATAAAGTATTTTGTGAAAAAGGCAACAAAGCGTCCCGGTAAAGAACCTGTTGTACCCGTCTGCAGGGCAACTTTTCTAGGTATCTTGCAGATATCAAAAGACAGGGTGGGTCTGGCTTGTAAGTGTCACTTTGAGACTGGTCTTCTGCCTATAGATAAACGAGGAGGAATACTCTTAGCAAGTACAGTGAAAATAAAAGGCTAGCTATGAGCATTTTCATAGAGAAATTAAATGTTGTTAGTGAATTACACTATTGTAGAGGACAAGTGAATGGTCGCCAGTATTTATCAAGTGAGCTGAACATTAGTAAATTGTGGAGAAGTTACAACCAGTCAGTATCAACAGAGCTACGAGTTAAGGCAGCTTACTTTAAGCATTATTTCTGTCGGACATATAATATTGGATTTGGCACTCCAGCGACTGATGCTTGCTCAAAATGTTTGTTGTTGAAAGCAAAACTGAAGCACTGCAAGATTCCTCAAGAAAAGAATAATATACATACATAAATTAAGAGCACAAGCGTTTTATGATGTTCTAAGTAATCAGGAAGATGAACTGATATTAAGTTTCGATTGCCAGAAAAATTTACCCCTTCCAAAATTACCTGATCAAGCCACGTATTACTCCAGACAATTGTATATGTACAATTTTACAATCTGTGTAGGAACATCGCGTGATCGTCAAACTACACGGAACACTTTTATATACCAGTGGCTGGAATCTTCTCGTCCAAAAGGATCTAACAAAATAGCTTCCTGTGTATATGACAGACTTAATCATCTTGATCTTACAGGTATCACAAAAGTTAATTTGGTTTCTGACGGCTGTGGGGGTCAAAATAAAAATAGTATTATGATTGGAATGGTTTCCTATTGGCTGTATAATGATTCCCCCGCACAAGTTAAAGAAGTGGAGATGGTATTTCCCGTTGTAGGCCACTCCTTCATACCCCCAGACCGAGTCTTCGGGAGAATTGAAAAGGAGTTTAAAGTGCGAGACACTATTGTAAAACCAAAAACCTACCCTCAAATTTTCAAGCAGTTTGGCACAGTGAACACGTTAGGTGTTGATTGTCCGGTGTATGACTGGAAAGGTAGCGTCCAATCTTCTTTTAAAGCACCAGGGTCATGGCATTTCAGAATTCAATCCTGCAAGAGATTCGTGTTTAGGAAAGTAAAATCCTCTACTCTTCTTCGAGGAGAGCAAAATTATAGGAGTGACTTAACTGATTTCAAAGGGATAACTAAAAAGGGAAAAACGGTTACTTTTGAGAAAGTTCAGTTGCCTCTTGGAGTAGCCGTCAAAGAAGAGAAGATGAATGATGTCAACAAACTACTAACACTTCACTACGGGGAAGAGTGGAAAAGTAATGAAGAACTTCAATATTATAAGAACGTCTTGGATCCAGAAAACGTGACAATTGATGTGGAAGACGATCTTGTTTGTGAACCCCAGGAGGAGGATGACGACTTGAGAATCTAATCTGTGTGACTTATTGCTCCTTGTGTATTATTATGTTAGTGCATACTATTTTTTTAATATAATTTACTAGAAACTTGTGTTCACTGTAAATTTTGTGTGCTTATTAAATAAGGAGTGCATAACAATATTATGTGGCTTAAAATCCTTGCTAAGCAAAATCCATGTTTTGTTCCAAAACTCGTCATATGCTAGAAGTTCGTTCCAAAATACGATTTTCCATTAACGAACTTCCAAAATCCGACATCTGCGTATTTTAATGCTAAATATCCCCTAAACGCATTGCTGAATCTATCTCTGGAGCTATTTTTTAGATTTATGGTATGTTTATGTTAGAGTTAGTACCAAGAATAACATAAAATTTCCTGAATTTTACCGTTTGACATCTGCGTATTTTAATGCTAAATATCCCCTAAACGCATTGCTGAATCTACCTCTGGAGCAATTTTTTAGGTTTATGGTATGTTTATGTTAGAGTTAGTACCAAGAATAACATAAAATTTCCTGAATTTTACCGTTTAAGTGTTTTTTTCGTTTTTCTCAATAACTTCAAAAAGTCTGATGTCGACTTTTGGAAATAGGCTCCTCAATTGAAAGAGTTTGAATGTGGTCTTACAGGAGAATGATGAAGATCAGATGGCTAGATAGGGTTACGAATGAAGAGATATTAAGACAGGTGGGAGAGGAGAGATGTTTCTGGCAACTGCTAATAAAGAGAAGAGATAGGTTGGTAGGACACATACTAAGAAACCCAAGAATAGTCAACTTAGTTATAGAAGGAAGGGTCGAGGATAAGAACTGTAAGGGTAGACCAAGGTTAGAATATGTTAAACAGATTGCCTCGGATGTAGGGTATGGTAGCTATGTAGAGATGAAACAATTAGCTCAGGACAGCGAGGCATGGAGGGCTGCATCAAACCAGTCAAAAGACTGAAGACTCAAACAACAATGCAATACGGTATGCAATCTGCCTAGAACCAGGCGTCTCTGGAGGCCACACAGTCCATATTATTATAATTACAGTACCAAAACTGTGATGTGTCAGGCTTCCACTATGGAAATTTTTACATTCTGGCCCAGTGAATCAAACTAAGCCAGTAGTGCTCAAGAAAATTACTGGTTTGAAGTCAAAGTTGAATAACCTCCTACAGTAGAATATTTCTATATTCCGACAAAGGAATATACAGTCTATATATTTAAAACAGTAAGGTGATTTTTGTTACCACGAGATTGAGAGAACGATAGAACCGATTTACTTCGTAGAGCACTTTAACGAAAGCTCTTGGCCTCTAGATTTGCAGAGTGTCTCTAAAATAAACAAATATATTACGGTATATTTTTGAATTAATATAGAAAATAGCAGAATTCTGGCCCCTCACACATGCGCACAATCCACCTGGGGTCATGACAAAATGGCGATGAGAAGTCCATTAAAATGTAAGTTATTTAATAAGCTTCCATGTAATTGAAAACATACATTAACCAAGTTTTGACAATAAAATATAATAACAGTATGAACATATACGAATGTGCAACATTGATTTATTTGGATAATGAAATGGATTATTTGCTTCAGACAGCGGCTTTTGAAGATAATGAACGGCTGCGTCTGCCGCTGTAAAAGAGTGCGCGAGTAGCTATGTGGATAAGGCGACTGACTGTGGTGTCAAGGTTCACCGGTTCGATCCCAGCCCTCGCCAATATTTTTTTTTTTTACCACTGAAATATTGTTTAATCAAGGAGTATTAGTAAGGTTTTATGTCTGTTAAAGATATATATTTCTACATTCCCTCTCAATACGTTTTATTTCCGTTTTACCATTGCATTACAGCATGTGATCAAAAGAGCAAACTGTTGTCCTGAGTACGCCGTTTAAATATCTGCAATCAGTTCCTATAACTGACAACAGATGGCAGTACATCGCCCATATAGTTCCAGTAACTGACAGCAGATGGCAGCACCATTGCATCGATATGGAGAATTATAAAGGAGGGGAATATTTAAGAAGGGAAATTTTGAGGAACATTAACCGACAGTTGAATGTGTAGGCTATGTTGTTTATGTACCTTAATATTGCAATTTCTTCCCAATGCTTCGGTGGTCAAGTTATTAGCGGCCTAGACTAAAAGTAATAATTATGCATCGTCGATATACTCTTAAATTATTAAAGAAAAAAGTAGTTTTCCAGGCAATCACGCGTGTCCACAATTGCTTTCGCCATGACAGACACTTGGCAAACATAATTCGTTTGAAGGGCTCCGACATCGTGGTCACTCAGCCCCGTGTATTTGGGTGTGTATGTGTGAAATTTTCTCTCATAACCTGTGTTATTGTGATGGCTGCATTACTGTGTGTATTTGTAATTAAGGTGGTAAATGGCAAGGAGACGGCCAAGGCCTTAAGTTAGGAACCACCCCGGTATTTGCCTTAAGTGGAAGTGGAAACCACGGAAAACCACATCCAAGATTGTCGAGGTGGGAATTAAACCTTCCTCTTCTTAGTTATACCTCAAGATACAGAGTTTTTGCCCTCAGACCAGAATTAAATTTCTTGGCAGAGCAGGAAATGTACCCGGGTCTCCGGGGCGATAGACAAGAATAGGTGGGCCTCCATGTGTTAATACGATTTTTGACATGCACGGGACATAGAATTCAAAAACTGCCTCCATTAGGGTGACTGCCGAAGTGAGTATTGAGTATAGGCCTATGGTCGTTCCAGTAATTGGCGAAGTGTTTCTATGTTCCCCTGCAAAATGTACTGCCATAACCTATAACAAGTGATGGAAATTGCTTATTTAGAGCAGTTTCGTACTGTTTATAACAAAATGAAGAACGTCATTCTGAGCTGCGTTTTCAAGCTATTGCAAAAGATTTCGCTGGCAGAAACAATTATAAGGGATTTATTTTAATGATTATTTGTTTGGAGTTCTGAGTCTAACTACGCAGTTGATTTCGGCAATGGAAGTATTATTTGCCATTTAATATTTAGCGGCTCCGTTATTGCAGGACACTATAGTGTTATCGAATAATACGAAGCGACATTTAAAATCCAATATAAATAGGCCATTTCAGAAACAATTCCAGATATTATGCAGTACAGTGTACTGTAAGGTCTTTGACGATCAAATGTAAATATTGTTCAACATTGTATTTCTCTTGCGTAAAATCTATGCGTGGTTACTTTGGTCTTTACTGTTGTGAGGGTAAAATTGATCGGCTGGAATATAAAATATTTGCCAAGCTGCAACAATGTAATGATGCGTTAACAGATTGGATACTGAAGATGAAAGCCAGCTACTTCATTTCCCTATTATTGAATTTTTCAATTCCTTGGAATGAAGTGATTCGCCTCCACATACTCCGAACGTTTGAGCCATAGTTATGCTCCTTAGAAATCTGAACGTTTCCCAAGGACTCATATATGGTAATATATTAATTGTAAGAAATGTGTAAGAAATTGCTTGGATTCGGATATAATAGGTGCAGTAATATTAGGCAGAGAGCTCAAATCCTACGACTTGATTTAACACCTTCCGATAAAACACTTGCAGTTACAGTACATTTTATTTTAATAGGCAACAATGTGTTATTCGCTCGGCCTACTTCATCACAATCAATCAAGCTCAAGGAGAAACTCTTTAACGTATTGTGCTATTTACCTCATCACGTTTTAAGTCATGACCAGCAGGATAGTGAAGGTACAAAAAAGGTCCTGTATGGAATGGTAAAGAATAAGAGGCGGAAGGATCCTACGGATTATGTTAGAATGGTGAACAAAAGGGGACAAGAGATAGAAAATAGGGAAGAACTGAAGAAAATGTGGAAAGAATATTTTGAAGAACTCCTGAACCCAAATGGAAACCACGGCGAGGAGGAAGAAATCGGGGAAGAGGTACAGTAGATGAACTGCAAACTTAACATGGAAAGAAGTGGAAGATGCAGTGAGGAAGATGAAAGGAGGAAAGGCATCGGGTGTGGATGAGTTGAGTGTGGAGATGGTGAGAGCAGCAGGAGAGGTGGGGATACAATGGTTGTACCGAGTGATGAAGACAGCATGGAAGGAAAGGAAGACCCCAGAGGACTGGAAAAAGGGAATAATTGTCCCGATCTTCAAGAAAGGTAGTAGAACAGAATGCAGAAACTATCGGGGAATAACACTGATGACTCATTGTGCAAAGATGTTTGAGAAAATTTTGGAAAGGAGAATTAGGACAAGGATAGAAGGAGGGATGAGGGAAGAACAACATGGCTTCAGAGCAGGAAGGTCCACAGTGGATTTGATTTTTGCTGTAAGGCAGTTACAAGAACAGCACTGTGAGTATGCAACAGATCTACTGATGGCCTTCCTGGGCATTGAGAAAGCATATGACAGTGTATGCAGAAACAAAGTATGGAAGTCCCTGGAGGATAGAGGAGTAGAGAAATGGACTATAAAGAGGATAAAGGAGATGTACAAGGGAAGCGTGAGCTGTGTGAAAGTGGGAGGAGAGAGATCGGACTGGTTGGAACAGAGAAACGGCCTGAAACAAGGAAGTGCACTGTCACCGTTACTTTTCATTGTGGTGATGGATGACATAATGACCCGAGTGGCACAAGTAATTGGGGAAGGAAGGATGAAAGCAATGGTGCTTGCAGATGATTTGATGATTTGGGAATACAAGGAGGAGGAGGTACAGGAACAGTTGGACGTGTGGTAAGGAATAATACAAAGTTTTGGGATGAAATTTAGCATAAATAAGAGTGAGATGGTGATCACAACAAGGAAGAAGGAAAGAACCACAACAGGAATAACAATTGGTGGGGAACAGCTGAAGAAAGTGGAGAGTTTCAAGTATCTGGGAAGCCTGATACAAGAGAATGGAAGAAACTATAGAGAAATAAATGAGCGGGGGAGACAGGCAGAAGCATTCCGGGGGCGTGTGAGAAGCATGTTATGGAGCAAGGATGTCCCTCAGAACAGCAAAAAGATCATATATCGGACGTACTATGTCCCTATCCTGACGTATGCCTCGGAGACCTGGGTTATGAAAGGAAGGGGGAAGAGCAAAATACAGGCCAGTGAGATGAGGTTCTTGAGAAGCAGTATTGGAGCTACAAAGAGGGACAGAATAAGAAATGAGAGCACCAGAGAATTAATGAAGGAGGAACCATTACAGGATGGTATGGAGAAATCTAGACTTAGATGGTATGGACATGTAAAACGAATGGAGGAGAAGAGGATACTCAGGAGGATACACGAGACGAAGTGGGAAGGAAAGAGACCAAGAGGGAGACCGAGAGACAGGTGGCTGAAGGGGGTGGAAGAAAGCGTGAAGAAGAGAGGAGAAGACTGGACAGGGGAGGAGGCTGAGAGATGGTGGGAAGACAGAAGACGTTGGAGAGGCTTGTGTTCCAAACAGACCCGGCCAGTGGCTGGAAACTGTGCAAGATGATGAAGACCTCATCACGTTTTCAGTCATGACCAGCAATATGTTGCAATTCTGAGAGTGCTATCTTTTGACGCCCTTAAAGTTGCAAAAGTGCTAAAAAGTAATCGTACAAAGAATGTAACTTATATAAGAAGCTTCTTCAGTAAATTTGTTTTCCATTGTCCGTCATGTTTTGACGGGTTTCATCTAGTTAACTATTAAGTCAGTAACATGCCTAGCAAAAACATATGACTACTCTTATGTGTATTTGCTAAGGCTGGAGATCAAGTCAAATGTTTATCATGAATGGCAGTGGGCTGCTGACTTTATTAGAAACAGGACGGTTTCATTGCCAATGGCTTCCCTGGAATAATAAGTTTTTTTTTCTTCTGAGAATTATGATTGTTGTAACTCTCCATTTCTTCACGGTGTCAAACTGACAACCAATAGGATGAAGAAGTAGTACAGCGTAGCAAGAGTTCACATTCATGTACGAAATTCAGTGAATAAAATAATAACACTGAATGAGACATCATCGTACAATAATATTTTCTAATGTAATGAAATTAGCCAAAATACCTTTTCTAATGATGAAAAATGAACCAGGAAATGTAGTAATAGATGTTAACTCCTTTGCTGTCTATAACCCACCCTCCTTTCCAGATTATGTCACGAATTATATAGTAAAAATTCCAGCTGTGTCGGCCATTTTCGCCGTTAATTGTGCAAAAGTACAGTATTGCCAACCCCACACATACGGTACTAATGATTCGAACCTTTGTTTTATCCAATCCAATGGTTTTTGACAATGGTTACAGCCTAACGCGTCAAGATCAATGTTTTTTTTTGTCAACAGTGCCCCGCTAGCTTCCCGCAGCCAAAGCTGCACCTCAACCCAACCATTCTATCCTTCGTTTTGTCCAATCCAATAGTTTATGACAATGGTTACAGCCTAACACGTCCGGATCAATGGTTTTGACAATGGTTACAGTCTAACTGTCCAGATCAATGTTTTTTTGTCAACAGTGCTCCACTAGCTTCCCACTGCCAAAGCCGCATGTCAACCCGACCATTCTAACCTTCGTTTTGTCCAGTCCAATGGTTTTTGAGAATGGTTACAGCCAAACACACCCAATCCAATGGTTTTTGACAATGGTTACAGCGTAGCTATGTAGACGAATGGGTTTTGCCTAGTGATGGTGTATTTATATCTTACATGTAGGGAACACTGCCGTAACATAAATGTCTCGCCCAGATAACAATTGACGAATGCTTTCCTAGTGAGCAACATTGCTGCGGTAGTTCAAATTGAACACGAAAGAAACATACATATCTACGTAATTATGTAATATAACAAACTAGCGGATCTGTGCGAGAACTCTCGCATAATGGGTTGTGTGCGCCCCATGTGTACAGCCTGCCCCCCCCCCCCCGGCTCTAGTGCTATGCGGGCTGTACGTGTGTACGTGATACAGTTCTGCCAGGGGCTATCGTCTTGTTTATTTTTTTAAAAGCACTTTATAAACAAATAAATATATTTCTGTTAACTTATCAAGAAATGCAAGATTATTTCTGTACTATTGAGACGATTTGGAAGATTTTGGTACAAACCACACCTTTTAAATCCCTCTGGCTTAGGAGCTTGAGTTTTGTGAAACATAGGCCTACACCTTAGTGTATTATATAATAAGATATTTCCAATGCAGCATTGATAATTGATAGTATTTTCAATTCCTAATGACTCCAAGATAGGTATGCGAATCACATATTTTCAATAATCTGCCAGGTACAAGTGCAAAAGCCAGGAGTAACTATTGCCAAGTTTTAATGAGCTTCCTTGAACTGTTACCCAGGCGGACACATTGACAAGACGCGTCACATTGACATCCTGGTAGTGTTACCAACATGTAAGATATAAAATACATCACCACATGAGGTTGGTCACATGCGCAATTATTTCCAATGTGCGTGACAGAAATCAGTGCGCGGCCCTTGGTGTAGAGGGAGATTATTCGCGACTGTGAGTGACAGAAAACTGGGGTGCATATATGACTAACGCACGGTTGCGCCACCTAATAAGTAAGTTAATTATTGGTCTAGACAAAGTCATTGGTCTGGAATTAACAATTTTTTCAGTAGTAGCGCAAGCACGGGGTCGGCAATTTTACTATATAAGTCGTGATCTAAGAAGAGGATGGCGGGGGAGGAGTAAAGATCTATAACTACATAATCTCCAGAGTATTTTCCTCATCTTTACCACACTTATTTTGGCTAGTTTCTGCAGTTCAAGAATTCTTTTCCTCGAGGATTTGGTCTCCTCTACTGTTAATGCTAAAAATTATATTAGTACACTTGTGCTTATCTTAATAATAATCACTAATTATTGAATTATTGAAAAGTGGCCCCACATAATGGTTGAGTCCCCTAAATTGTACCTGTGCAGTCTGAAGAATATTACTGACAACAGTAACTTTTAGTTTAGCATTCATCAACTTCCTAACATAAATATCCAAGTCCAAGGGACACTGCTGTGCCTCAGATATTTTCTTCAGTTCTTCAGCTAATCCCTCAATTTGTTGCTTGAGCTCCACTTGACTTATTCTGTAGAAAGAGATATGTCAATATTAACAGCTAAATAGTTTGCTGACTCAAGTATCAATCAAATTAAAATACAATAGGCATCTCTCCTCTCTGCTACCACGAAATAAATCAGAAAGTAGATGGTTAGTGTACAACATTCGTTTTTAAACAACAATTATGCCGTTAACTAATTTTAAAGGAATGTTTACAACAATAAAATACCAAATTAATCCCAATTCTTCAAAACGGAATGAGTAATCGAATTCATGACTGTGGTTTATAATGCGACACAACATTCATAGATGTATGACAGTTAATATTACCGTGTCGCACGAACTCTCTCATCCAGCTGATCTATAGTTGGTTTCAATAAACACATCAGTCCTTCTGCCAGAGTATCCCGAGTAGGATTTTCACAAAAATCTTCCGTTTTGTCATCCACAGATGTAGTGGTACTTTCCGTGTCCAACTCCATATTAGAAAACAGATGAACAGAAAGATCAACAACAATGCTGCCAAACTTGAAGACGTGAATTACCTCGGGAAATTAAAGCCAACTGTGCCATGGAGAATAAGTAGCTGCAAAAATGTAGTGTCGGTGTCTGAGCATCTGCCATTGTTGACCCAACGACTCTGCTTCTTTCCTCTTCTCCTGATGTTAACATTCCCCTTGACGATCTTAATGATTATTTCACCAGACCCGACAATGAAAGATGGAATACTGAATAAACATTATGCCACTAATTGCACCGACAGAGATTTTTAAAATCTCAATCTCATGACCTTCTTCCAAGCTAGAAATGCAATAAAACTTCTGAAGTCAAGGCAATTATTGATGTGTGAGTACTCCGACTGTGTATGACAAAACCCTGCGGTGCATATAGGGCTAGCGCTGCCCTGCGATGGGTGGGTGGCTTGTAGACAGCGGAGCAGTAAACATCCCTTACTAGACCATTTCCATAATAGGCTGTACTGTAATTCACCTTTTTAATCTCTACTTGGCGGGATATTTCCTACTCTTTGGAAAATGGTGAAAGTACTCCCCCTTCCAAAAACATGAACCGTCCCCAGTGCAACTGATTGTAGACATATCAGTTGGTTGGTTGGTTCCTCAGTTTAGGGGCTGCGACAACGCGGTCATGTAGCCCCGTGTACTTTAGGTGTGTGTAGAATCTGTCTGATAACCGGTGTTAATTGTGATGACTGCATTAGTGTGTGTTATCTGTTTCTTTTATTCAAGTACGGACTGCAGATTTTGAATTTTTCAAATAGTTCCAACTTTTGCCGCCAAACGCCACCGTCAACGATTACTAGGCCTAGTTCAGAACTTAGCTACTAGACGCCACCGCAGTCGGCTCTTGGCAACGAACGTAGGAACCTAAGAGCGTTGTTTACGTTCTTAACCTATATAATTTAGCTTCACACAGGTGTAATTAGTGGAAGGTTCTTTAACAGACATATCAGTATATTACCTCTTATATCTAAAGCACTTGCCATGGTGTAGGTTACGGATTATATTCGTGAGGCAATGGGCAAAAGATGGGTGACTATTCTAGTACTGCTGGACTTCAGCAAAGTATTCGATAATGTGGACTTCGACATACTAATATCTAAGTTCTTTTCATTTAATTTCTCTATCATGAATCTCTTCGTATCTTCATGATTGCCGACAGTAGGTACATTACTTATGGCCGAGATGTAACATCGTGGCGTGACCTGAAGGCAGACGTCCCTCAGGGTACTGTTCTGGGTTATCTCCTATTTTCGCTCTATGTTAATGATATATCTCAGTCGTTAAGGTATTGCAGTGACCATTATTATGTACGCTGATGCAGATATACCGTATTTGCACGCTCCTCCAGAAGAAGTGCCATTAGTTCTAAGTCATCTCAAAAAATACCTTGTCGTAATTGCGGTATGGTACTCATCAGAGTCATCACACAGTATAAAATCAATCCCACTAAATCTCGAGCTATCCTTATTGGATACTCCAAGCTCCTTACAAAGATAAATCGAGAAGACCTTTCTTCAATGAATCTCTGAGGCAGTCGCATACCCCTCCTTTCTACTGTGAAATGTCATGGCATTACATTGGATAATATTAATAATAATAATAATAATAATAATAATAATAATAATAATAATATCGTATGGCCTCGGGTGCAAGTTGCAAGCTTTGTTATTTGACACCCAGAGGGTAGCTTGCATGTCGAATTTCGTTGTTCCTTGAAGCACTATGAAAGTTACGGAGGTTAGATATCTAAGCTCCTTGAACACTATAGCGCTTTCTAGTAGAGAAATGAGGAACTTTGTGTTGGCGGAAACTCCCGAGATTAATTTTGTCATTATGAACACGGCCTACTGAATTCAAATGGGTTATTTGACATGCCAACATCGTATGACATGCGTGTCGTAATTTTTCAAAAATCACTTACCACGGCCAGGAGCGAACCTGCAGGCTTGGGGTTAGTAGACCGACACGTTAACCACTCACCTACCGTGGCAAGCATTACATTGGATGAAAATGTAACATCGACCACACATGTCTCGAACATAATGAAAATAAAAGTTTTCTCATCTGTTTAATCTAACTAATATACTGTACATATGGTATTTCCGGATAAACTAAAAATAAGTATGGTTGAATCACTAGTCTTGCCTCATTACTTTGATAATTGTGACGTGAACATGGTTGCAGTATCTGGGTTACAAATCCGGCTGCAGCGAGGACAGAACGCCTGTGTGTGTATTATATCTGCAACTTAAGATATTAGGTAGATTTCATTAGAAAGCCACCTATTGTAATGAGTAACATGTTACAACTTCCGGAAAATTTCGACATATCTTCACGTTTTACATCCCCCAGACCCCAAAACCACCGTCAGTTCAAAAGTTTATACATAATTTAAGTATGTATCTCTCTATCTATCTGGTATGCCTTCCTTTGTAGAGAAAGTGAAGCCGACAGTCCCATGTCATAGATTTATGGCATGAAAAAGTACCTTCCACTACCTACTCTTGTGTAAAGCCAAGATTTGTAGGTAAGGTTGGAGTAATACTCTTATGTTCCAACGTTCGTCACCGGGCACTGGTTGCTATGGCACCTAGTAGTAGCGAAGTTCACAAGTAAGTGTCGTGGACGGTAGCATTTGGTTGGTTGGTTCTTAAGTTTAGGGGCTGCGACAACGCGATCATGTAGCCCCGTGTACTTTGGGTGAGTGTGGAATCTGTCTGATAACCGGTGTTAATTGTGATGACTGTATTAGTGTGTGTTATCTGTTTTTTAATTTTTAAGTACTGCAACTTGGAATTTTTCAAATAGTTCCTACTTTTGCCAGCGCCACCGTCAACGACTACTAGGCCAAGTTCAGAACTTAGCTACTAGACGCCACCGCAACGAATGTAGAAACCCAAGAGCGTTGTTTACATTCATAACCTATCCAATTTAGCTTCACACAAGTGCAATTAGTGGAAGGTTCTTTAACATGCCATAAATCTATGACATGGGACCGCCGGCTTTACTTCCCCTCCGAAGGAAGGCATACTGAAGGATTTTAACGCTCTTAAAAAATCCGACGGCTTCGGCCGACGGTAGCATTTGGTAGCGAAAGTAGGAACTACTTGAAATTATCGTCTGCAGTCCTTACTTGAATTTAAAACAGATAGCACACGCTAATAGAGTCATCACAATTAACACCAGTTATCAGACAGATTCTACACTCTCCCAAAGTACACGGGGCTACATGACCGAGTTGTCGCAGTCCCTACACTAAGGAACCAATCAACCAACATCTCTATCTATCTATCTATCTACTGTATATCACTTTCTTGTGTAAACGATAACTACCGCCATTTTGTACAAAATTTATACATAATATGTAACCCTTTAAAATCTCGGTCGAGTTCGTTAATGGACAACATGGTCATGTGACACCGCTATTCACTTGTCTATCACGGATTTACTTATATATACGACGTAATACCTTGCCGTGAATGTCCACCATCGAGTACTATACTCGTCACAACCCAGTTACCTAAACTGTCACTTCAACTCTCTTCATACCACGACCGAAATACTCTAGCTCATAATACCACCGTCCTAGCCATAACTACCAACAGAACATAAAATGCTCTGTAGCTCTTTTGCTGTATCAGATTGTAATGGACTCAGATACCGAGAATATCAGAGCTACAAAGGATCCTCCCTCATTTAACGTAGCTGTGTGGAAGTAACTGTACAAACCAATCGGAGTGTTTTCCCTACGGCAGCCATTCTAAACAAGTCGTGACCTGTATACTAAGCTGTTCGACCCTTTGCAAACTCACCGACAACTGTTGAATTCACGTTGATTTTATTTATTCTCTAACCAAAATCATACTTGTTACTTGTTAACGTCCTTGTTATTCTATGTATTTGTTATGCAGAAAATTGTATTCATTTACATGAAGATTATTTAGTTATTGGATATTTTCTGTTAATTACTATCGACTATTTTTATTCCAACCAGCAGACCCTAGCTAAAGCTAAGAAGCATATAAGTTATGTATATACGCGTCTAGAACATAGGCCTCAATAACAACTGATTCACAATTTGATCAACAAAGAAGACAACATGAAATCCTTCTTGAAATCAGGAAACAAAGACGCACGCGACAAACGGAAGTCAAGAGCTCCCACAAGGTAACGCTCACAAAGCTCTGAAGAAGAGACTCAAGCAGTAAACCAACAGACCCAAGGGAAGGAAACAAAAGAAGTGAAAGACATGTTTTCTGAAATCCTAACAGAGTTTCAAAACTTAAAGAAATAAAATGAAGACTTTCAAACGGAAACAAGAGAGGAATTAAATAGCATCATACAAGAACTAAGGACAACAGAAGAAAATCACGTAAAATAAACGACGTCCTTGAACGGAAAATAGAAAATGTGGACAACAGAACACAAGAAACGCTAGACACACTATCCGAGAAAATACATGACCTAGAGCTACAAGAGGAGCAAAGATTGAAGAGGGAAAGAAAGAACAATTTTGTCATTAAAAGTAAACAGCTACTACATGAAAACCTAGCAAAGAGTGAGCTAGGAAGCAAAGTCAAATCTTTATTGGACAAAATAGAAACTGAAGTCAAGGTAGAAATCGTATTACAGATTCGGAGAGACAGCCACGATAAAGGGATAGTGAGAGTCACATTTAAACACTTTGCAGACAAGTTGAAAATGATGAGAAACAAACACAAGCAAACACAACCTCTATGTAGACGACGACCTCACCAAGAACGAAAGAGCAGTACAAGCAAAACTAAGACAGATAGCCAGGGAGAAGAGGAGCAAAGGTAACAGCGAGGTGAAAGTGGGCTACCAGAAGATTCTCCTAAACGGCCAATGGATTAATTGGGAAGATCTAAAAAACGGGGTGCTTAACGTCGCACTGTGATCAAGCAACCGTCGGTAACCAAGAAAGAACTAATACTTGCCACACTCAACGTAAGGTCTCTGAGGACTGAAGACAAGGAACTTGAACTGGAAAATGCTCTCATAAACATTAAGTACGACTTACTAGGACTTAGTGAAGTAAGACAACTCGGCGGAGGAATCCGAGAAAAACCGAATGGAGACATCTTCAGCTACATCGGTGAAACCAAAGGCCAAAAAGGAGTGGACTTCATGATCAAGAAGCACCTAAAAACAACATTCAGGAAATTCGGGGAATCTCAGAGAGAATTGCGCTACGGTACTGTCCTTAGATCTAGAAGGGAATACCATCGTAATTATACAAATCTATGCCCCCGCAGAGAACAGCACAGAGGAGGAAATTGAAAAGTTTTACGAGCAACTAGAAGACACACTGGACAATTTCAAAACACAAAGAAAGTTCGTAATTGATTGATTTTTGACTGATTGATTTTATTTTCACGGATGCACTTAGAGCTTAAGAGCTCCTTTACAGTAGCGCCCTACATAAAATAAGGTTAGGGCATATACAAATAAAACATTTCACTTACATTCACAATATAAATAATAATAGTCTAACAATAGTAACAAAAAGACAGTAAAATACAATAATAATAATAATAATAATAATAATAATAATAATAATGATAATGGAAACATTATTTACAAAAGAGAGCATACAGACACAGTATCAGCCTGAAAAGCAAACATCATATACTGTACAAGAAAAGCTATTAAATTAGACAGGTTGTCAGCTATTGTCCTGATGTTATAATTGAACTTAAAAAAAAGTATTTTAACATAATGCAGTAATCAAATGTGAGAGGTATACTGCTCCAAGAAGCAGGATGAAAGATGTCTTTTGAAAGCTGCAGTGCTTGCAATGTTGACGAACTTATATAAATCGAAGGTGTTGAAGAGGCGTGAGGCGGTGCAAAGAAAAGATTTATTGAACTTCATGGTTCGGTGTATAGGAATCTGGAATGTTAATTTTGTGTATCTATTTTCTCGATTATGAACAGAATGCATTGGTGTAAAGGCGCTGTAGAGATATAACGGGGTCTTGGTATGTAATATTTTATGTGCCAGAATGGCAACTGATAGCTGCTGCGCTCGTGGAGTTTCAGCCATTTCAGCTGCACGTAGTAAGGTGTGATATGTTCATCTCGCCTTACATCCAGAATGTACCGAACACATGCATTCTGGACTCTTTGTAATTTGATGTTCTGTGTTTCTAGTAAATCATTGTATACAGCAGAGCCATAATCAATGATTGGAAAAATGAGAGTTTGGACGAAGAGCTTACGTATGTTAGGAGGGGTGTAAGAAACAGTTATTTTCAGGAGATGCATAGTTGATACAACCTTCCTTACCACATTAGACGTATGCTCTGTCCACGACAGTGTTCTATCAAATATCACTCCAAGATTATTGACAGTGTAGCTATATTTAATATTATTATCTAGTATCTTGATGGGTGGTAGTGAATTAAAATCTACTGAATTTAGAAGTTTTGTATATCCAATGGATATAAGTTGTGTTTTAGATATGTTCAAGTTAAGATTATGATTTAGGGCCCATTCACAAAGCCTGTCAATGTCTTCATTAAACAGATTTATACGATCACATGCAGTGCTAGGCGTGAGGTGAAAATAGGCTTTGAGGTCATCAGCGTATATATGAAAAGAACTATTTCGGAATTCATTCGAAACATCGTTTATATATATCGAGAAGCATAGTGGACCTAAGACAGATCCCTGAGGTACTCCACTTTCTACCGATTTCCAGTCTGAGGAGGAGCCATCCGCGAGGACCACTCTCTGTGTACGCATGGAAAGGTACGATTTGAACCAGGAAAGAGCACTCTGAGAGAAGTCAAAAGATTTCAGCTTTGCAAGAAGTATATTGTGATTCACACAGTCAAAAGCCTTACTGAAATCGAAAAGACATAAGATTGTAAGCTGACGCTTGTCCATAGCTGAGCGTATATCATCGCTGACCTTTAACAATGCAGTGGTGGTACTATGCCCCTTTTTAAACCCAGATTGGTAGGATTGAATATATTAAATTTAGTTAGGTATTCACAGACTTGTTCATGAACAATTTTCTCAAGCGCTTTACTAAGGGCACAAAGGATGTTTATTGGTCTAAAGTCACTACAACTAGTGGGGTTTTTATTTTTTGGTACTGGACGTATGTTAGCACACTTCCAAAGAGACGGGTATACTCCACTTTGTAGAGATAAATTAAATAGATGGATAATTGGGGGTAGAAATACTTCAAGACAGTTAGAAATAAGAGAAATTGGGATGCTATCAGGACTTCTTGCTTTTGTACGAATTGATTTGATGGCTTTCACAATCTGGTGTGGGTAAACATACATAAAGAAACATTTTTCATGGGCAGGGGGAGGGATGGCTGTGTATTTCATGACGGTCTCTGATACTCTTAATACATCACCAATTGACGCAACATTTGAGTAATGTTCGTTAAATTGTGATGCAGAAACAGGCATCTCAACATCAGTGATTGAACTGGCACCAACTCCCAACGATTTTGCAGCACGCCATCTGGCGGAGGTGGTTTTGCAGTCACCGAAGGGGTTGTACATATATTTCACTTTTGTGTTCCTAATTGTTTGTTTTGTCTTATTACGCAGAATTCTATACTCTTCATAGTTAAATGTAAGTTTAGATTTAATAAATGTTCTACGTGCTATATCACGTTTCTTTAAAAGCGTTTTGATTTCTTTACTGATCCACGGAGCAGAGCAATGTTTTATATCCACTTTCTTTTGCGGTGCATGCATATCATAGAGTTTATTTACACAATCATTAAATAGAGTCACTTTCTCATCTATGTCAGTGGATTGGTAGAAATTCTGCCAAGGGAGTAATTCTGCGTCCGTTTTAAAATCATTTAAATTAAATTTGCTGAAGTCACGTACAAAGATTGATTTTGGTCGAAGTTTCGGGGTAGATAAAGAAAACACTGCTTACAGGAGATCATGGGCTGAGAATCCAGCAGCTGGTTCTTGTCCGTAGTCAACAACGAGGTCATTACAGTTTGAAGAGATAATATCGAGAGAGCTCTCACAAGTAGCTGTGTGAAATGTAGTATCGAATGGTAAACATTCAACATTACAGAAACAGAGCACATCACATACCTGTTCAGTTTCAAAAGCTCCACTACCAAACCGAGCATTGACGTCCCCAACAATAAAAACATATTTATAATCAAGAATGAACCTGTACATGTCATTCAGAAAAATATCTAGGTAGCCAGCTTTCGGTGGACGGTACACACAAGCAAAGAGAATTTTAGTTTCGGTAAGAGAAATGTCAAGTATAATGTATTCAGGCCTCTTATTATATTCACCAGGAGAATGACTTAGCACGCTATACTTTATGCTATCCCTAAGGTAAACTGCAACACCACCTCCACCTACGGTTAATCTGTCATTTCTAATGACTTTATAACCAGTGAGAGAGACAGCAGCATTTGGAATTGAGGGCTTGCAAAAGGACTCACTTACTGTAATTATGTCAAAAGACAAACCACCAAAGACGTGACAAAATTCAGAATAGTGAGAGGAGTCAACTAATGATTGAGCATTGATATGAGCAATTTTTAGGCAGTTTGTGTTTTTCAGGCTGATAGCGGAAAGTATGTCTGATAGACTATGGTCAGATACAACCATAGGTACAAGTTAAAAGATCTTGTAAAGTAGTAATGGGGGACTTAAACAGTAAAGTGGGAATCAAGGAACATACTGTTACGAATGCTAGACAGCTTCGTCGCCTCGCGCGTGACTCAGACCGCCCCAGGCTATCCTTACGGTGTGTTACCAGCGATTTGCGCAACATTGAAGACAGGCAGTACAAAAGAGACCGTCTCGAATATTCGTGGCCCTACTGGTGTTGGAATTCTCATGAAGGCGTTAACCCTGGTCATTTCTGGAAACATCCATCGAGTCACCAGCCACGCTATATAAAGCGGCCTCACCAGCGAGGGACGGACAGTGCTTTTGAGCGAGTGCGACAATAGTTGGTGACGTGACGTGCGAAACCCAAGTGAGCCTATTGCATGCGGTGAAGTGCTGTGTGGATTGCGAAACGCAGTGGACTCTTTTCCTAGCCTGCAGACGGCGAGACAATGTACATTCATAACAAGTGAGTGTGGCTTGTTTACTTGAGGGAGAGTGCCGTTACTTCTAGCCGAGGACACGGACCTCATTACGGTAGGATTAACTGCATAACTGAGTGAAAGGGTGAGTCGAGCTCTATAGAGGCAGCTTCTGTAAGATAGCTAATTGCTTGTATCTGTTTATTGTGTGGTGAACTGTAACTTGCTAATACCTGCAATAAAACTACGATTTCTTTAAAAGGACCATTGTGTTGTGCTTCTACCCACCATAATCCAAAAAAAAGGAAGGAAGCTTGTAGTTTAACGTGACCGTTAATCTTGAGATCATGAGCCACGGGACCTCCTTTTTACGTGGAATCCGAACCACAGGACATGGCATTTCACTTCGAAAATCTCACATGCATTGACCGGGAATCGAACCCGGACCGCCTTGGTGAGAGGCATACAGCTAGACCGCTGAGCCACCACGCCCCCAATCCACCATAATCCAGTTAACGAACTTGCCACTTGGGGCATGGACCTCCACCTGCCAGTAGCCACTCTACAAATCTAAGGTGGAAAACTATCTTGAGGACCGCGGGAAAACGGCGTTCTCTGTGGGCAGCGGGCTCTGGCAGTTCACCGTCATGCCATTCAGTCTGTGCAACGCCCCTGCCACCTTCGAAAGGCTAATGGAGTCCATTCTGAGGGGACTACACTGGAAGACCTGCCTGGTCTACCTAGACGACGTCATCGTTCTGGGGAGAAGCTTCCAGGAGCACTACAGCAACCTGAAGGAGATCTTGTTGAAGCTACAGGCTGCCCAGCTGAAGTTGAGTCCCTAGAAGTGTCAGCTCTTCAAGAAGCAGGTCCAGTACTGTGCCCAATGGGACACGGCTGACTGGCATCGAACCGGGGTCTCTATAGAGGAAAGATCAGGTCCATGATTTTCCTAAGGATCGAACCATTGATCTCCGAGGGGAACAGGCACAGTGAACCCAAGGAGCAATGAGATAATACCAGCATATAATAATAAAAGCTTAATTCCACGTCCAGAACGGGAATTTCAAGCAGTAATAAGTTGGAATATTGTGTAAACTGCAAGCCAGTATATGAACATGCTAGCAAGAACTACAGAAACAGAGCCAACTTGACAGCTAATAGATTGGATTTGAAAGTGAGAGGAGCAGACTTGACGCCAGCGCACTATTTCTTGGCGACAGTGGAGTGAGAAGACAGTGAATAATGACCGTGTAAACCCCCGTTCAACAAGGCAGACGAGAGAAGAGGGGATGGTCATCTATAGAAATTAATTAATTACTGCCAAATGAAGCATTCTAATGGGATGAGACTTACACCCTGATACTTATATTCGAAGAGAGGTACTGTAACTTAGGAGTGTCTTCACACCTAAATTAAGGCCTGTATGTGATTATGAGCATATTCACACACATTCTGCGGAGGGGCATTGGTTAGTCTCGTAGCAAGAGGGGATTCACCCAAGATAGCGTTACCACGCCATGGAGGAAAGAAATTAATTTTAATTAATCGAACGAAGGAATAGCCAGCACGCAAGTGGATCTCGAACCTCCATGAAACGACGACCAAGAATCACGCTTTACCTTGTCAGTAAACGCGATATTTCAGAAAAGAGTATCTCCTGAGATGCAAGTGGACTACTTTTCGTCAGAAATCCTTATATGGGGGATGAAGGAGAAGAGAGTCAGTTCTTCGTTAACTCAACTTGTGGGACGACATGCTGTCCAGCCACACGGAAAAGTGCGCGCATTATGCAAGTCGTATGAACAGAATCTTTTGTGATGAACAATGAAAGGTGCATTAGGCAGCATAGTACAAGTAATTCTGCAGTGATATTATAAACAGTCTACGACAGACATATAAGCAGGCAGTATACGCGACTAGTAATCAGTACAGCGTAGAGATATTGCAGTATTATTTTGAAAGACGATCTTTAAAGTATCATATGTAATGGTAACAGATACTACAGATTACGGGAACCTGGAAGGCATCACAAGTATTTGTGATATATAATTGAGCAGCACACTACAAGATTGAAGATAGGAGTTATAGGAGACGGGAGATGAGCACACGTACTCGAGGTAGACTTTCGGGGGAGACAGGCGGTTGTCAGAATTTTGCAGCGTCGCATCTCTGAAGTCATGCAATAGTGGAAAGCCCAGCAAGGCTCCGTGTGTAAATTACCTGTAAAGTTAGTGATAAAAGTGATAATTAAAAGTGTTTAAATTTGTGTGTTAAAATAATGTGTGGTGTTTCAAAGTGTAAAATGCCGGTATTACAAGATATAATTACCATGTGCAAACCATATTCAATGTTCTGTGTAAAAAGTGTTATGATGGCTTAGAAGAAAAACAAAATGGTGGGTGAATTGCTGTCGTGTTGGATAAATCCAGCAAGAATGAAAGTGAGTACCATCCAAATATGTTAATATGATTTAAGAGCTCACCATACAACATGTCATTCCCTCAAATACTAAGAATTTGCAGTCATTTGTATACGAGTTCACATCCCTCGTATTTTAATAAATGTGTTGCTTTGAGGATGATAAACTTACGACCATTTAGGCGTAAGATGTTGAAGAAAGTAACGGTAACGTTAACTATTAATAATAATAATCTGAGGTCGATGCCAATAATACATGTAAAAATCGGCATATTGATGCCTATAGAACGTGCGAATTGTGTTATATCCACTGAAAGAATACAGTTTTATTATGAAAAGTGAGAAAGAGAGATATAATAGCGAGATAAAGAGAGTTTTTCAGTGTCATTGAAATATTAAATTATGTTAAATGCTACATGGTTGTGTTTGAGAGCCATTAAGGTAGATAATGTAAGTGGCAGTAAATTGATACATGTTTTAGAGCTACGTAAAACCTTGGTTTATAATTAAACGAAAGGAGGACATGAGTGTATTATGAATTGAGTCATCTAAAAGAAATATTGTTTTAGCCGCTACCAGCGAGCATGTATAACGTAGAATCAAGAGATTTGCGTCGATAATTGCAGGGACCATCCAAAATAGTTCGCGCGTTGATGAATCTAGTAGGCCAATCTTCGAATCAACGATGTGGTATCGCCCCAGAGCATACATGTATATTCGCAACAGAGTTGGGGCAGAAGCTATTTGTAACCCACTGTTAGCAGAGTCTTCGCTGCCAGGGAAAACAATGAGACACCCTAGATAAGCCAGTGTAATAATTGATCTACCCATGGAGGTAAGACAATTTCTTCGAATAGGAAACAGGTTGATTTCCTTAAAATATATTCGTATCCGTACAGCGCGAGATAACAGTTTGAAACTCGGCTGGTACGCGTCCAAGAGCTGCTGATTACATCCATAAAACGGTGAAACTATTGGAGATCCATCCCTAGCTAAGAATACTAATTAGGAACCGAATTGAGTCCATTAAATACCCTAAGTGTAGGTGTTAAATACTTGGATAGACTCCCTTCATAATGTCATGACCCAATCATGTACCTCTGAGAGAGCTGCACCAAGGGTGAGCACATGGCCAGTTTGTTTACTAGTTGAATGTCGGTCAGGAAGGCAGATGAAGGCCGCCGACCGGGTAGCCATCTTGAAGAGGGCGGACCTTGACGACTCTTATGTGTTCACACCGAGGGGAGTCAATTGACCGCCACCCTTTTACTTTTTCTTTTAAGGTTGTACTGGTACACTGAAGAATCTCGTTATCTCTGAAAGTAATTGAAATATGCTTGATATTATTGTATCAAATGAATTATATGCATTATATCCATTGGAATGGAATGTTGGATCAAAGTAATCGGATAAGATTTGGCCAAGTTATTGTCTGAGGACATCTTAACGGCACCAAATAAATAAATGCATTTTGTAAAGAGTAATTACCTAGTTTATGTTAATTTACTCAGATGGATAGCATAATTTAACGATATGGCACGTTTGTAATGATAGTAATGACATGACCAGACCCAGAAGATTGTTGTGTGGTGAAGCTAAATCAATAACTATGTGTATTTTGGAGGGGAAGGTAATTCACTTCAGCGTTTGAAATCTATGGGAAAGGAAAACGATGTGCGCAGAAAAGCAACGCATGTTAAGCAAGGAATAAGATAATGAAATCAATGTTGTTCAAGGTAAATGTTCCGTTTCAAAACGGACAAGTATTTTAATAATTGCACATAATGATTATTCAATTGTAATTTGTGTTTGATTGTTGTGTTGTGATATGCAAATTTATGTTAAATTGTGCCATGTGAAAGACACAATGAACGCTCGTCCATGTCGAAGAGTAACAGTGTTAGGATATCTAGGATAGATATGGGTGCGTTGGAGCGCCAACTTTATGAGAAGAGACTCACATATGATTTTGATTTTGTGTTGTGGGAAAGTAATTATGATATTGTTGTGTTTTGTAGTGTTTTGCCATGAATTAATACCATTAAATGATATATTTAGGAGCTTGATGTTTCTTTCAAGTAGAGTAGTTACCTGACAGACTCAAATCCTGAACATGTGGTCGTATAGTGGGATGAACGCCCCATACCTCGAAAGACCGTGAACTAGCTGGGATACGAACACATGTTCCATATGATGACGAAAGGGTACAGTACCTTGGGCATATCGTCTCCGAGGAAGGGGTGCGCACCGACCCAGAGAAGACCGCAGCTGTGAGGGAGTGGCCGGTTCTGAAGGACAAGTCCCAACTACGAAGCTTTCTGGGACTCTGCACATATTACCGTCGCTTCGTGAGAGGATTCGCCGACATCGCCAAACCACTGCATCGGCTGACCGAGAAGGAGCAACTCTTCACGTGGACAGCAGAATGCCACAATGCCTTCGAACGACTCAAGCAGGCTCTGTGCACCGCGCCTATTCTGGCCTACCCCAGACCTGGATCAAGGTTCATCGTCGATACCGATGCCAGCGACTTTGGTATAGGGGGAGTCCTGTCGCAAGTAGTGGACTTGTCAAAGCCAGAGAGGAACTACTGCGTCACCAGGAAGGAACTGCTCGCCATCGTGAATACCATTGAACACTTCCAAAAGTACCTGTACGGGCAATAATTTCTCATAAGGACCGACAATGCATCCCTGCGGTGGCTCCTGAGTAGGGGGGCAGTACGGTTTCTAGCCCATAGCCTACTTTCCTGGTGACGTCATCCAAGATGGCGGCCATGACGTCACCGTGACGTAATCCAAGATGGCGACCATGATGTCATCATGACGTTACATGGTCATGACGTTGTCATGACGTCGCTCAAGATGGCGGCCATGACATCACCATGACGTCACACAAGATGGCGACCATGATGTCACCATGACGTTCCATGGTCATGACGTTGTCATGACGTCGCTCAAGATGGCGACCATGACGTCACAACTATAGCTTAACTAACCTAGCCTAACCTAACCTCACTTACGAGGGGTGATCAAAAATGTTCCAAAATGTTAATCCATAGCCTACTTTCCTGGTGACGTCTCCTACGAGGTGTAATCAAAAAGTTAATTTATAGCCTACTTTTCGGGTGACGTCACATCGAGGGGTGATCTAAAATGTTGACCCATAGCCTACTTTCCACTAACCAAAATGGCGACTAACCAAAATGGCGGCTAACCAAATGGCGGCCATGGCTTAACTAAACTAGCCTAACCTAACCTCACCTACGAGGTGTGTTCGAAAAGTTCCAAAAATGTTAATCCATAGCCTACTTTCCTGGTAACGTCACAACGAGGGGTGATCGAAAAGTTCCAAAATGTTAATCCATAGCCTACTTTCCTGGTAACTTCGCAACGAGGTGTAATCAAAAATTCTAAAATGTTGAAGCATAGCCTACTTTCCTGGTGACGTTACATACTGACCCGCTGTACATTCAGGGGCAAAGTCGATATCTCCCGAACGCATGATCGGATTTTGACAAATGAGGTGTCATTGAACTCGGGCTGACATCCCCTTTCCAAATTCTCAAAATGTTGACCCATAGCCTACTTTCCTAGTGACGTCACATACTGACCTGGCAAAGCCGATATCTCCCGAATGCATGATCGGATTTTGACGAATGAGGTGTCGTTGAAATCGGGTTGACACCTCCTTTCCAAAATTCCAAAATGTTGACCCATAGCCTATTTTCCTGGTGAGGCCACATACTGACCTGGCAAAGCCGATATCTCCCGAATGCATGATCGGATTTTGACGAACGAGGTGTCGTTGAATTCGGGTTGACTCCTCCTTTCCAAAATTCCAAAATGTTGACCCATAGCCTACTTTTGGTGACGTCACATATTGACCTGGCAAAGCCAATATCTCCCGAATGCATGATCGGATTTTGACGAATGAGGTGTCGTTGAACTCGAGCTGACGCCCCCTTTCCAAGCTAACAAGTTAGATCCTGTTTGATTCGTACGTGACAAAATGCAAGTAGATGTGTCACATGACCTCGCGCAGGTGTTGGCCTTGAACGGTAGGTGGCTTATTGTGATGGCTTATGGTGGTGGCTTATGTTGATGGTTTATGTTGGTGGCATATGCTGATGGCTTATGTTAATGACATAGGATAATGTCTTAGGTGGGTGGCTTAGATTGATGGCTTATGTTGGTTGCTTATGGTGGTGGTTTATGTAAGTGGCTTATGTTTGTGGCTTATGTAGGTGGCTTATATGAGTGGCTTATGCAGGCGGCTTATGTGAGTGGCTTATGTGTGTGGTTTATGTTGGTTGCTTATGTAAGTGGCTTATGTTTGTGGCTTATGTAGGTGGCTTATGTGAGTGGCTTACGCAGGCGGCTTATGTGGGTGGCTTATGTGAGTGACTTTTGTTGATGCCTTATGTGGGTGGCTTATGTGGGTGGCTTATGTTGGTGGTTTATGGTGGTGGCTTATGTTTCTGGTATATGTTGATGGTCTAGGTTGGTGACTTATTTTTTTAGTGGTTTATGAAAATGTAAAGTGGAAATTGACAAATGTGTTAACAACGAAATAGAAAATCCATGTTTCCATATCATGAAATTGAAAAACTTTAAACTAACATTTTATAAAAGTGAAAATTGGAAAATGACAATTAACAAATGTGTGTAGAATGTGAAAATTGAAATATCAACAAATACCTATCACCATTTCTTTATGAAAAAAAATCATCATGCTCTGGGAAACCTTGTTTTTATTTTATAGCAAATAGCTCTTTACAAAAATAGAATACAAAGAAATACCAATTCCTCATTCCTTATTCAATGTTTATGTCCACACATCATTAACTTTCCTTTCATAACACACATCACAATCAAGGCTGCCAACCTCTCTCCCATTGAGGCATCACAGGATGCCAAACGTTGTTTAGCTTTTTTCAACAACACTTTATCCGCCACATGTCTTAAACCAGGTCATGTTCTTTGAATGCTTGATCCAAAAGATTAATGGATACATCACCACGCTGCAAACATTCTTCAAGGCGAGTTCCAGGTCCACAAAAACGATAACCAGGAAGATGAATTTTGAAAGGCAAGTATTGAATGACTTTGTTAATGAGTCCATGGCCAGTACAAGCTTGATATATCCTTTTCCAATGATGGTGAAAAGCTTTGATCTTCCTCCTCCTCTGTGGACGATGTTTGTTTGTTTGTTTGTTTGTTTGTTTGTTTGTTTGTTGTTGTTGTTGCTGCTTTTTCTCGCCATCACACCTGGGGATGAGGAGACAAAGTCTTTACACAGACTTTTATGACCGTGATACAGTTTCACCAGCTAGCAAGTAGCACACTGTCGCATAGAGGGTATTCTTTGCCATGGCGACTTGCTCATGATGATCGTAATCCGTACAAGGTTGCAATTCACTCAACACAGGGTCTTGAGTCCATGATTTTGGTACATGTTGCCAGATTTCTTTCACAGCATTGGCTGCCACATAATAAATGAATGACTTGGGGAGCGCCAATAATTCCTCTTTGGTAAAACTGTCTCGTTTCTTTTGCACACAAAGAATTTCCCAATCACTTTACCAGTGGCATCTCCTCTCTCCATGGTATTACGTTGATGGTTACACGTTGCTTGTAGAAATCTCACTAATGTCATCCACGGGTGAACCTTGAGTTTTAATTTTATTCAACAACTCCCAGCAGGCATTGGTGGTTAACCAATGAAAGAGATGCCATACCCGTGGAATGAGGAAACAAAGTCTTTACACTGACTTTTATGACCGTGATACAGTTTCATCAGCTAGCAAGTAGCACACTGTCGCATAGAGGGTATTTTTTGGCATGGCCACTTGCTTATGATGATCGTAATCCGTACATGGTTGCAATTCACTCAACACAGGGTCTTGAGTCCATGATATTTGTACATGTTGCCAGATTTCTTTCACAGCATTGGCTGCCACATAATAAATGAATGACTTGGGGAGCGCACAGGTTCAACAAACGACATTTTGAAATAAACATCAATGTCCGTCAATATATAGCGTACACCATCGTTAACGCTAGCATAGGGAATCATTTCAACCAAGTCTGCTTGCCAAAGTTCATTCACACCCTGTGAAATCACCTTGAGTCGCTGATAGTTACGTCTAGCTGGACGATGCAACTCGTGAGCAATACCCATTTTAATGGGTGAGGGCTTAAACAATAATTTTGGCATTTCGAAGTTCTTCCTCAATTTCTTGAATTTCCCAATCGTCACCGGTATGGCCGGCTTGACGTGAAGCATGCAACAGCTGTAGTCGCTGGACGAGTTTATTGGGATTGTGCCAGTAGGTAACATCCACAAGGGGTTTTAATGACTTAAATTTCACCCCTGAAGCGGACACTTTACAACGACCACTTTGACTAGTGGGGAACATTTTTGCAATGATGGTTTTATATTTTTGATATATATTGGCATTCACTTGTTGAGTGGGATCATACTGTCTTTTGTGGGCATGGGTGTCCAATAAAATGGATTTATATTTATCAAGGTCCTCTATCGTATAATCTTGGGATGAGGGAGTCCGAGAGAATAGTAGCTTTAACAGTCCTGGTGTTAATTTATAGTTGATCTTTTTAATGACAGCTTTAGTACGACTAAATTTAATCGATGAATCACCAATTTTAAAACTATCATCCTCATAGCGAACACCATACGTGGTATCTGTGTTTTCAATAAATAGATTGGTGAAATAGGGTTCCAGTGTTGATCCATAATATTTTATTAAAATGTTTTTCAGTTTCTTCATTACTTAGAGGTATTATTGAGGTGAGCATGAATGATAGGGTATATTACCCACCTCTATTCCACACAGGTAAGGACAGGTTGGTGACCAGCGCTGATGTTCATGCATAGGTTCATCACCTTCTTCCCATTGATCTATGATGATGGGGCAAAAGACACATTTCACTTCATCTCTTGTTTTTAAATAATAGAAACCAGCGGCTGCCAAAGCTTGAGGGTTTATGAAAGGCACAGGCCACGTCGCAAAGGTCTAGAAACGTTGTTCCTCAGATTTTAAAGACATGGGTGTAACATTTGTTGAGGATTTAAAGCAAGACATGACTGAGTGGCTTGACATGGGTTGGCCTGTTATTTATATACTCGTCACCTGGTTGGACAGTGGATAGTAGTTGACTTGTTTGTTGATGAATAATCAAACAGTAGGCAGTGGTATTGGCTGGAACATTGTCATGCGTTTCAAAATAATGTCGATACTGGATTGCTTGACAGACTCTTCGAAGTAGGAACAGTCAAAGACTGTCAGTGGTGCCCTTGTCTTAAAGGCTTGGGGTGACAACATGGGAGAGTTTTCTTTTTGATAATATGACCATCTAAATTTAAAAAAACAAGTAGTACAGGGGGCCAAACATATTTTTTGAAAAATCCAAATCTAGTCCTTCTAAGGGAAAAACCAGCTCCGTTGAGGAAAAGACGTGCATTTCTCAATTGCAGATGATCAAATTTTGTAGCATCTTTGGTTTGTTGATACTTGTGATTGGTTTGAAAACCCATGATAATGTAGAGAGGTCTTTCTGTATAGCGTGCTGTTTTTACAGACCCACTATGTGTGTTTGTGGTGGGTAATAGGGGATACTCTTGGAGCACCCTGCTCCTAAATTCCATGGGTAACGGCACATCTCTTTCCACAATCTTGAGCATGTCCAGTTTTTTGCTATCGGCAAGGGTCACGTGGGGGTACTTTCCATAGCATTCGTTGTAGTTGAATTTTTGAATCTATGGGGGCATTGTCTGCTCCCTTGAGTGCATTATTATCACTCCTGTCTCTAACCAGATAAAGCACTTGCCTCGCGTTAACCACAATACGCTGGTGATCTTCGGCAAAGCCTAAAATGTGTTTAAGAGGTAAGAATCCAGTAAAGATGCCATCGGTGTGTACCATCCAGTCATTGGTCGAGTCAGGTGACCAACCTGCCATGCAAAGTGTTTTACCTTCTTCCTCACTATAAGAGGGGTATAGTTTCATGACACTTGAAATACCCACATTTCTAGTGCTATCCAACACAATATCGTTAATCACACAGCGCACCTCCGAAAACAGAAAGGCAATAGCATGGTTGGCTAACTTGGATGTTGTTGGTGTAGAGCCATCGGCTTTAGTGAGTCGACCTTCAATTTGAAGAACACATTCATGCGGTAGGGTGTAAATATCTTGGTTGTTGATTACAAATTGAATTTCATCATTGTTATTGAGTCCAGGTGTTTGCGCTTGATATGAATGAAGGTCAATTCTTACCACCCTGGATGCTCCTCGATGTTGTTCACCACTTCTAAAATTGAATTCATCATGGGGGTATATGTGGTAACCTAGATGTTGTAAAATCTTCTTGTCCTTAGGTGTGAACATGTATTCACCTGGCAAACAACTAACACCATTCCGAGACGGTGTTGATACTTTATACACCAGCTTCATAGCGGCTTTAGCACCAACTTGTAAGTCACTGGTGTGGTAGAATCTAGTTAAATGAATTGTTGATCTCTATTGACCAGTCTTAATGTTATATTACTAATAGGATTAACAGCCACAGAATGAAAGAGCACTACTGGAGGGTTTTCACGAATAATATAGCCATTGGGTGATGTTACAATGAAGTCATAAAACGAATGCGATGGTTCTTGATTGGTATACACTTATCTAATAATATTACACGTCACGGACACATGATGATCCTCGATCAATTTCACTTCATAGTCTGAATCATGTTTTTTGTTGGGCTCCAACACTCGTGGTTTATATCCTAGTAATGGGCCAATGGAATCGGGTTGTGATTCAAAGTTGATCTTAAACGTAGAGAAAATACTACAGCGATGAGTGTTGGTATTTCCAGTAAGTTCAAACTTGTGTGTCCCATTAAGAAATGACTTTAAACCATATTCGTTGATTAACATCACATAAATGTTCTCATAAATATCATCTATCGTATATCCACCAGGGTTCAGGATGAGCAGAGATTCATTATAGTAAAACTTGTTGTTTACATCTTTACATATTGCGTCCTTATCCTACGGTCATAGGCTAAGTTCGCATGGTTTTCTGTCATGCTAAAAAAACAGCGTTTAAATGAGCCTCGATTTGCAGGGAAAAGGAAATCTGATTTTGCGTCATTTTAATCATATTAAGCTCCTGCCGCAGTGCTATTAGGGCAAGTCATGCAACTGGAGTAGTGGTTTTTGGGGGGGTTCAGATGCCTCCACCTCCACATTCCTCCACACAAGATGGCGGCGGCGCGATATCTCTCGAACGCATGGTCGGATTTTGACGAATGAGGTGTCATTGAACTCAGGCTGACACCCTCTTTCCAATGAATAACATATTTCAACCCCAAAATTAAACCTACTCCTACTAGGGGGTGAAATTGTAATTTCTTTTTGAAAATCTCACTTTTCAAGTGCAACATGTGAGAGTTTGAATGCCAATATGGAATTTAACGTTGTTCTACATAAGGTGCATGTGTACGGTGGATAGCCACTATGAATTAACAACCTTGTTTTTTACGCTTGCCCACTCATGGCTTTTGTAAGAGGGTGGGGGAGCGGATCCCTGTGGACGGGTCATTGTTGACAGGTCATTGTTGGCGGGTCATTGTTGGCGGGTCATTGTTGACAGTCATTGTTGACAGGTCCTTGTGGACAAGTCCTTGTGGACAAGTCCTTGTTGACAGGTCCTTGTGGACGGGTCCTTGTTGACGGGTCCCTTTGGCCTGATCGCTACGGACTAGCCCATGAATTTATTTAAATTATGTCAAAGGGCCTAACTACATTTTGCGTGTAAAGCAGTGTGTTGAACTGACGTTGTTCACTAATCCCCCACTACTCTAATGTGATAACGATATGAAAGGAAAGTGACGAAATACATGTGAACACGTGTGAGATGTCATTATTACCGTCCTCCTTGTGAAACAAGTCACATCCTGTTTTGGTTCATACGTGAGAAAATGCGAGTTCATGTGTAATATGACCTAACACACAGGTGTTCACCTGTGCACGTGCACGATAAGAGCTAAAAAGTCACAACCTGTTTTGACAGTGGTGGGAGGTGAAGGGGAGGAGAGGGGGAGAGTTGGTGTAAGAGAGAACACAGGTGAAGAGAGAAAGAAATATGTATTGCTCATAATACATGTGGAGCTGAGGACTGTACATAGGACTGTAGATTAAGTACAACATGAGTGAATAAATAAATACAAGGCACACAGGTTCACACAACATGTAATTTATTAATCCAAGAATTAAAGGCTGAGCTAAATCCCAACCATTATACATATAGTTTAATTCCTTTTTGTTTCAACACTTTTTCCACAAGGTAATGTTGAGGAAACGCTGTCTTTTGGAGTTCTTGAAGATAAAACCTGCCTTTTATGGGTTGATGGTTGAGGTCCTCGAGTAAATAGGTGACTGGACTGTTCAGGTTGACTTGACGAATTCGAAATAGTTCAGTCCCCCTATTTGGTGTGTAGCCCTTGTCGAAGACGGACTTGAATTTGCTCACACGAACATGGTCCCCGATGTTAAGGCGATGATGTTTAGGGTCTGCTGTTTTTATGGGGTTAAACAGTTTATCCAGTTGTGGAATATTTTTGGTCACAAGTCGTGGCTTGATCTCAATGGTTCTGTGTTTGGTGTCATTGTAACGTGATACTAGCTCAGGTAACAAGTCCAACCAGCGATAAGTGCCCTGAGCGGTAATCGCTTTCCACATATGGGTTTTCAATGTTCGGTTGAACCGCTCGACCACGCTGTCTTCGAGATTGCTGTACGTGGTGTAATGGTGAATATCCTTATATTTGAGAAAACTGGAGAAATCCTTGTTGAAAAATTCTTTTACCTGATCGGTTTGTAGCAGCTGAGGTTGACGTTTGGATTGTTGAATAATATGTTGAAAGGCCTTGGTGACTAGTGGACCAGACTTGCGACGCACAGGTTCAACAAACGACATTTTGAAATAAACATCAATGTCCGTCAATATATAGCGTACACCATCGTTAACGCTAGCATAGGGAATCATTTCAACCAAGTCTGCTTGCCAAAGTTCATTCACACCCTGTGAAATCACCTTGAGTCGCTGATAGTTACGTCTAGCTGGACGATGCAACTCGTGAGCAATACCCATTTTAATGGGTGAGGGCTTAAACAATAATTTTGGCATTTCGAAGTTCTTCCTCAATTTCTTGAATTTCCCAATCGTCACCGGTATGGCCGGCTTGACGTGAAGCATGCAACAGCTGTAGTCGCTGGACGAGTTTATTGGGATTGTGCCAGTAGGTAACATCCACAAGGGGTTTTAATGACTTAAATTTCACCCCTGAAGCGGACACTTTACAACGACCACTTTGACTAGTGGGGAACATTTTTGCAATGATGGTTTTATATTTTTGATATATATTGGCATTCACTTGTTGAGTGGGATCATACTGTCTTTTGTGGGCATGGGTGTCCAATAAAATGGATTTATATTTATCAAGGTCCTCTATCGTATAATCTTGGGATGAGGGAGTCCGAGAGAATAGTAGCTTTAACAGTCCTGGTGTTAATTTATAGTTGATCTTTTTAATGACAGCTTTAGTACGACTAAATTTAATCGATGAATCACCAATTTTAAAACTATCATCCTCATAGCGAACACCATACGTGGTATCTGTGTTTTCAATAAATAGATTGGTGAAATAGGGTTCCAGTGTTGATCCATAATATTTTATTAAAATGTTTTTCAGTTGAGCTTTATGTTGAGGGGTGGCCAAGAGTTGTGAAAATGGAGACGATCTGGAAGGGCAAGGTGTTTCGTCCATGTCCAAGGATTTCTTTTTTCTTAAAAACTCTGTAAGGGGTGATGCCTTTTTTGAGGCGTAAACACTTGTTCCTCATTATCCTCAACTTCGCTAACACTAGTTAAATCTTGCTGTTCCTCTTCCTCTCCCTCTTCCCCAGGGTCCTCGTGGTGCGTCTTAGTGGCTTGTGAAACGGTGGGTAGCGTTTCAGATGGCTTGAAAGAGGGTTTCAACATAGCTTTTAGCGGAGGGGCTAAATGTTGTTGAATAAACAAAGCATGATCCGCACGTGATCGTTTCAATTGACTGAACTTTCGGCGAATAGTATTTTTTGCTCTAATAATATGCTTTTTCAATTGACTCTCTGCTAACGCCATGGTGTCGTGACAAATGACTTGAGAGGGAATGATACAGTGCCTTAAATAGCAAAAAAATGATCAAACCCTAAGCGATACCGCCCTTGGTTGAGTTCACTTTGTTTGTCAATCACTAAACAGGCATGACGTTGTGTGTTCCAGCACTTGCCACACAATTCTGTAAACATTTGAAAGGTCACATCCGGATTCACATGTTCATTATAAATGTGACGACTGTTCCTCTCGTCCTGGCGAAATAAAACAATGACATTGGCCTTGTCACGATTCAACTGTTTGGACATTTTAGAATACGTTTGTCCAAGATAGAAGCAATCGATATGTTTATGTCGACCCATGCTGAAATAGCTTTGAATGATACCTTGTCGTTCAGTGGATACATCATCGAAAATCATGAGTGAATCAGGCTTTACCTCATCCGGTGAAATAACATTTTCTTGCGTAGAAAATGTAAAATACCCCATATTCTCATTTTTTAATCCAGACATGACTTGATCCAGAAACACGTAGAGGGGTAGGTAGAGAGATTTTGCGAAAATATAAATATTTTGAAAAAACAGACCATTGGGCGCTGTAATAAGTGTCAGCAAAAGATTGGTCTTTCCACAGCCGGAAGGTCCCACAATGATGCAGCGAATGGAAGATGGAAACAGTGAACCATGGCGTTGTTCACGTGATGTGGGGCAGAGATGGGAAACCATGTCCCTCACAGGGAATGACTCTTGCTGCTTAATTAGCTTCATTTCAACTAAGGCTTAGAGAGGCTAGCAGGCTGTCTATATACATCGCACCGAGCCTCGTCATAGAAACAGTAGACTCGTATTACAGGTTGACGATGGATGTCTTTGGACGTGCGTTGATGGTCAAAGCTAGGTCTGTTCCCATACATGATCCTAAACAAGAAACAGATCCTGCTAATAAACACTATGTGGATAGGTCAGTAGTGCCACGCACAAAACAAGGAGATTATGACTTTAAAGGAGAGCGGTTAACTCATGTAAAACATCCTCAAGTGTCTACAGACGTTACTACAAAAAAGTATGTGGATAACAAGGTGTATGAGTTTTATGATAAAGTGACTCAGCTTACGGTGGATGGCTATAGCGCAAATCATCACCGCATTATTCACGTGGAAGACCCACAAGAAGATGATGATGTCTGTAGCAAGCGATACGTGACCTATGAAATGAAAAGGCTTTATAAATTTATCCCATCTGTATTTTTAGTGTATCTGACAAATGTAAAACCTGTGAATGTGAGAAAACATATACCGCTAGTTCATGACCAACACTTGACCTATGTGCTTGCTTCGGGTTTAAGCCACTATCGACTACACTATGATGGAACCATTCACATCAAATATGCCATACCTGATGGGAACCATTTACAAATAGAGATAAATGGTCATAGGATGTTGGTCCATAACCATGAAATGGTCAATGCAGGAGACGATTTATCCTTTCATCTCCTGTTGACATTGGATGAAAAGCAAGCTGGAAAAACCATAAAAGATTTCCCACTTTATGTAGAATTGGAATATACAGCCATGAAATAACAATCTGACGCTAGTTGTGACTTAAACTTCCTCGTGAAAGGTTGTTCGTCATCATCATCATGGTGAAACAAAGATATGTGGTGAGAAAGACTAAAAATATGACCCTGTCCTTGGCAAAGCCTGGGCTTAAGACATTCATGGACAAGCCCTTGCGAAATAAAAAAATAAAAAATAATGTGTTGACCATAAGGAAAGCTCTTCGAGCAGCACAGAGACATGTTATTCCAAAACGTCAGCGACAGGGTTCAAAACAAGGGCGAGTGATTCCCGTCCCCAAACGAGCGGGATTTTTACCTGCATTATTCGCTGGTCTGGCTGCTCTAGGTTCACTTTTAGGCGGCGCCAGTGCAGTGGCAAAAACTATTAAAGCCGTGCAACAGGGCAAGCAACAACTCAAAGAAAGTCAGCGACACAATGAAACGATGGAAGCCATTGCTATGGGGGCTAGAAATGCCAATTTGAAGCCGGCCTTTTATCAACAAGGATTTGGAATTTCACCTTTTCGAAATAAAATAAAACATCTTTAACCTCAGCCATAACAAGACATGCCCTGCCGCATCAACAAGTGGAAAGCTATGCCAAACAACTGAAGATTTCTCATTTTCGAGGTGTGTTTATGCGAAACCAATTACCCTCACGACCCTGGAAACATGAATGTGCTGTTGTCAATTTGGATGATCACCGAGGACCTGTAACACATTATGTAGCTTATGTCAAAGAGGGATCCACTGTATGGTACTTTGACAGTTTTGGGAATTTGCCCCCGCCCATGGAACTAGTGGCCTATTTTGGAAACAGGATCAGGATATATTATAATGTGAAACGTGAGCAAACGTTTAACAGCCAACAGTGTGGACGTTTGTGATTTTTTTATATAAGACGCAGCATAAGCAAAAACGTCAACAGTATGTCGGTGGAAAGTAAGACGTTTACACTGCATGGACGTGGACCTGAAGTGAGCCTAGACTTTTACCCACCTATCTAATTGAGTGAAAGACCTTATGGTTTAGGACTTGTTTCACTTGAAACGTACAATAGAATATACAACATACGTGAAAATGTGAACATCAAGTTTTACTATGATGATTCTGTGCTCACCCTGAACTCTGGTGGATACACGAGAGATGCCATTTATGAACACATTTATGTGGTGTTGATCAATGAATATGGTTTAAAGTCATTTCTCGATGGAACGCGCAAGTTTGAACTTGTAGGAAATACCAACACTCATCGCTGCAGTATCTTTTCTACATTCAAAATTGACTTTAAAACACACCCCGATTCCATTGGTCCATTACTAGGATTCAAACCACGCGTGTTGTAGCCCAACAAAAAACATGAATCAGACCATGAAGTGAAATTCATTAAGGGCCATCATGTGTCGGTGACGTGTAATATTATTAGCCAAGTGTACACCAATCAAGAACCGTCCCATTCGCTTTGTGACTTTATTGTAACATCGCCCAATGGCTATATTATTCGTGAAAACCCTCCAGTGGTGCTTTTTCATTCTGTGGCTGTCGATGGTATTAGTAATATAACTTTAAGACTGATCAATAGAGATCAACAACTCATTGATCTAGATTCTACCACACCAGTGACTTACAAGTTGGTGCTAAAGCCACTATGAAGTTTGTATATAAAGCAACAGCACCGTCTAGGAATGGTGTTAGTTGTTACCACGTGAATACACGTTAACATCTCAGAACAAGCAGATTTTACAGCATTTGGGTTACCACGTCAACCCCCGCGATGAATTCTATCCTAGAGGTAGCGAACCACATCGAGGAGCAACCAGGAGTGGTAAGAATTGATCTCCATTCTTATCAAGCTCAAACACCTGGACTCAAATACAATGATGAAATTCAATTTGTTATCAACAACCAAGATATTTACACTCTACCGCATGAAAGTGTTATTCAGATTGAAGGTCGGCTCGCCAAAGCCGATCGCTCTACACCCACCAAATCCAAGTTAGCCAACCATGGTTTGGCCTTTCTGTTTTCTGAAGTGCATTACGGGATTAACGATATCGTGGTGGATAGCACTCGAAATGTGGGTATTTCCAGTGTCATGAAACTATATCCCTCTTATAGTGAGGAAGAAGCTAAAACGCTTTGCATGGCGGGTTGGTGCCCTGACTCGATCAATGACTGGATGGTACACACCGATGGCACCTTTACTGGATATTTACCTCTTAAACTGATTTTAGGCTTTGCTGAAGATCACTAGCGCATTGTGGTCAACGCAAGGCAAGTGCTTTATCTGGTGAGAGACAGGAGTGATAATAATGCACTCAAGGGAGCCGACAATGCCCCCATTGATTCAAAAATTCAACTACAACGCTTGCTATGGAAAGTGCCTCATGTGACCCTTAACGATAGCAAAAAACTGTACATACTCAAAATGGTAAAGAGAGATATACCTCTACCCATGGAATTTAGAAGTTGGGCACTCCATGAGTACCCGCTATTGCCCACCACCAACACACACAGTTGGTCTATAAAAACAGCCCGCTATACAGAGAGACCTCTCTACATGATCGTGGGTTTTCAAACGAATCGCAAGTATCAACAAACCAAAGATGCCACACAATGTGATCACCTGCAATTGAGAAATGCACGTCTTTTCCTCAACGGTGCTGTGTTTCCCTTTGAAGGGCTGGATTTAGATTTTTCAAAAAATAAGTTTGGACCCCTGTAGAACTTGTTTTCTAAATTTAGATGGTCGTATTATCAAACAGAGAATTGTCCTATGTTGTCACCCCAAGCTTTTAAGACAAGGGTGCCACTGATTGTCTTTGACTGTTCCTACTAGGAAGAGTCTGTTAAACCATCCAATATTGACATTCGACTAGATTTAGAAACGCATGACAATGTTCCAGCCAATACCACGGCCTACTGTTTGGTTATTCATCACAAACAAGTCAACTATTATCCACTGTCCAACCAAGTGACAAGTGCATAAATAGCAGGTCAAACCACATCAAACCTCTCAGTCATGTCTTGCTTTCAAGCCTCAAGAGAAGTTACATCCATGAATTTAAAATCTGAGGAACAACGTTTCAAGACCTTTGCGACGTGGCCGGTGCCTTTTATAAACCCTCAAGCCTTAGTGGCCGCTGGATTCTACTATTTAAAAACAAGAGATGAAGTGAAATGTGTGTTTTGTCCCATCATCTTAGACCAATGGCAAGAGAGCGATGAACCCATGCAGGAACATCAGCGCTGGTCACCTGCCTGCCCCTACCTATGCAGAATGGAGGTGGGTAATATACCCTGTCATTCAAGTTACCCCTCACTCGTGCCTCTGAGTGATGAAAAAAGTTATGATACGTGTGGACTTTATGGTGTCAACAGTGCTTCAGTGAGCAGCTCACAGTCAAAAACACCCAGTTTAGAGACATTGGAATATCGTCGGTGTTATGGACACTATAAGCATAAAATACTTTTTTGTTTTATGAGATGGTACCGCCTCTATCCTAGAATGAAAAAAGAATGTAAAACTTGTTATGCTAATAAAATAATGTAATAAAAAATTGGTTGTTGTTGTTGTTATATTATTATTTCTTATGCCCCCGGTCATATCCTAACCTCCATAGTGACTACTCAATGTTTTTATTTTCTTTTATTAGAATGGAATGTAAGTAAATGACATGGGTACACCTTACTGAACAATTGTCAGTCTGTGGTCAGTTGGACTTGATCCAGACAAGAGTGAACATGTTGCGTACACTAATCGTCGACTGTCAAGGGTTTAAAATTGGAGATAACAAATTTATATTTAAAGAAGTGGCCATTATCGATTGTTTCACTTTTTGGGTATCGCAAGCTACCCATTTGGTGTTTAAACCACCTGATGCGTTTGATTTGTTGTGTGATAAAGACCGTAAACAAACCCAGTGGATTGAAACTCATATGCAACTAGACTGGAAGCAAGGAACCATTTCATATAAGCACCTGGACATGGTCATGAAAGCCCACTTGTCTTCTGCCCATGTAGTATTTGTGAAAGGTAGTGAAAAACGTCAATGGCTACAACCATTTTTGGCGTCTTACTGTCAATGTATCGATTTAATGGACATGGGCTGTCCCTCGCTGCAAACACTCATGGACCGCTACCCCTGTGACAACATTACCTATAAATCTCTGGCACAGGTGTGGCAATTGTTTCATTGGCTAACCACCAATGCCTGCTGGGAGTTGTTAAATAAAATTAAAACTGAAGGTTTACCTGTGGATGCCACCAGTGAGATTTCTACAAGCGATGTGTAAACATCAACGTGATACCATGGAGAAAGGGGATGCTACCGATAAAGCGATTGGAAAGTTCTTTGTGTGCAAAAAGAAACTAGACAGTTTTACCAAAGAAGAATTATTGGCTCTTCCAAAATCATTCATTTATTACGTCGCAGCAAATGCCGTGAAAGAAATCTGGCAACATGTACCAAAATCATGGACTCAAGACCCTGTTTTAAGTGAATTGCAACCTTGTACGGATTATGATCACCATAAGCAAGTGGCTATGGCAAAAATACCATCTATGCGACAGTGCGCCAGTTGTCAGCTGGTCAAACTGTATCACGGTCATAAAAGTCCATGTAAAGACTTTGTTTCTTCATTCCACGGGTGTGATGGAGAAAAAAAAGCAGCGACAACAAACATCATCCACAGAGGAGGAGGAAGATAAACCTTTTCTCCACCTATGGAAAAGGATATGCCAGACCTGTACTGGCAATGGCGTCATTGACAAAGTAATTCAATACTTGACTTTCGAAATCTACCTACCTGGTTATTATTTGTGTGGTCCTGGAACTTGTCTTGATGAACCTTTGCAGCGTGGTGATATACCTATTAATCCTTTGGATCGAGCATGCACCTTTCTTATCGCCATAGGCATCCTGCATTAAAACGAGTGGCGGATAAAGTATCGTTGAAAAGCTAAACAACGTTTGACATCCTGAGATGTCTCAGTGGGAGAAATGTCAGCAGCCCTCATTGTGATTAGTGCTATAAAAGGAAAGTTAATGATGAATGGACATGAACATTGAAAAGGATTGAGGAATTGGTATTTCATTGTATTCTATTTATGTAAAGCCATATTTGTTGTGAAATAAAAACAAGGTTTACAAGATCACAATGTCTTTTAATTTTAAAAATGGTGATAGCCATTTCTTCATTTTCATTTTTTTCACACATGAATATTTACAATTTCCACTTTTCATTTTTTACATTCTCCTTGTTGAGTTTACACATTCTGTACATTTTTGTTGTTGTGAAATAAAAACAAGGTTTACCAGATCACAATGTCTTTTAATTTTAAAATGCTGATAGCCATTTTCTTCATTTTCTGTTTTTCACACACGAATATTTACAATTTCCACTTTTCATTCTTTTTACATTCTCCTTGTTTAGTTTACACATTCTGTACATTTTTGTTGTTGTGAAATAAAAACAAGGTTTACCAGATCACAATGTCTTTTAATTTTAAAATGGTGATAGCCATTTCACTTTTTCACACATGGATATTTACAATTTCCACTTTACATTTTTACATTTCCCTTTTTTAGTTCACACATTCTGTACATTTTTTAAAAATCTTTTTCGTAATATACAAAAGCAAACATTTTACACTAAAATGTATTACTTATCTTATTTTTACTAAACTACAGTAGCCTAACATTATACATTCTACTTACAGTTTTTACAAAAAATATTACAATATAAAACACACTACAAATATTACGATATAGTGATCTTTAGACTTAAGTAAAGTAATAGTCGTCAATGCGACTGTTTCTCCAAGCAAAAGTATCAGATGTGTTGGGTATAATGAATAGGTTGTTGTCTTCATTACTTAAAGCAACTTTGTTCAGCAAATTGGTATGTAGCTGATGATTTTTACTTCTAAACACACACATTTTCTTATATAATACAGGTGGGTTACTAACTATACAGTTTTTATAATCACTTATATCTAACTCTTTACTAACAACATTCTTTTTCACTCCTTTTAATTTTTTTACTACTACATCATCAATTGTCATATAGCTGTATGATTTAGATTTTGTGCCTACAAAGGTGTCTATAATAACACCAGCACATTCATCCTTAAATTTCCTAAGAACCTTTTTGTTTACTAGAGGTAAATGGTAAATATTATCCTCGGGATAGTCACTTGTATCAAACCTATTTAGCTCAGTTTTGATGTCCTCATAAAAATCATCAGTTTTAAACTCATAAATAAAAGAATTTGTGTCGGTGTAGAGTAATTTAGCATTATCAAGATAGTTTTTCTTTACATAATCATAGTGAAATCCATAATAAGTGTTTTTGACAATTCCAGAATGGTGTATCCCACATATATGGGTTTGTTGTAAGTTACTTTAAGACGATTCATTTGTATTACAACTAAATCCTCATGAATAATTGAACAGCTATGAAAGTTAGGCTTGCTTATTAAGTTGCTCGCACCATACCTTTTACCATCATTCTCCCACTTTGTTATCAGCTTTGCATCAACTCGTTTATCAACATTCTCCATAGTCTTTCCAAAAACGCTATTATTCATGAGTTTATAAAAATCTTTTTCAAACGCGTTTGTTGACTGTGTTCTTAAATTATTGTTTAGATCAATATACGGTTTGAGCCATGCTGACTGATGAAATTGTAATACGCGATGAATTTTAGTTAATTTCAATCCATGCTGTAGACACTGTTTCAAGTTTTGATAATGTATTACATATTTACATTTATCATTTACATTAGCAATTAACATTTTTGTTCGTGATGTGATGTATGGAGATTTCATATTCTCAGGACAAAATGGTAAATCATTATGATCATCATGTAACTCTTTAGGGTACTCAAGATTTACCTCTAAAATATATCCTTTATCATCATTAAGAGTGTTAACATGTAAGACATCAATTTCAGGTTGTGTCAGCCAGCGAAAATCTTTCAGTGGTAGATATTGGCTCATAGCCCAACCATATTGGTTATTTGCATCGAGGTAGACAATATACTTTGACTCTTTACAAGGGTTGTAGCTAGGCATGTATTTATTATTCGCTTTAGAATATCGCCCACTACATTGGCTTAATCCACCTCGAATTGATGATTTTATAAAAATGATCATGTCTATATCAGTCATTAATTCTAAATTTACTTTCGCTTTTTTTCAACATTGAACTGAAACTTAACCCAGGAGCAGTGAAATACTGACAAGGATCAGGGTCATAAGTTTTCATACAAACATTCCGAAAATTTTCAAAAACATCTGCTAATAATAACACATCTGTCTTCAAATATATGTCTGAAAATTCACCTAATGTTTGAATGTCAAACTGTGTCCATACACGTTGTGCATGTAAATATTCCTGATCACTAATATGACTTGTGTTTAAGGAACTGTAAAATGCATCTTTCGGTGGTAAAGAACAGTCCTCAAGACGTTCCACACAGTTAATATATTCATAAAGGAATATACCCTTTTGACGAATCAAATTAAAATCATCTTCTTTAGGAAAGACACGTTGAATTTCATGAAACTGATCTGATTTTAAATTACTAGCCAGCTTATCAAGACTACTTGGCATAAAGCGGAATGAATCTAAAAATTGCAGTTTTATAGTTTTTTATTGTCAGTTTTGATGTATTTTGTGAACGATATGTATTGTTCCTTATTATTTGCAATCACATCTATTTTCACTTCTGAAGCTCCAAATTTCCTAACGATAAAGTGGTTATCGTATTTGCTACCGTTATGTAGAATGACTGGAATGAATTTACTTACTCTATAATTTAAATTACATTCTTGGTGAGCAGCACCACGATATTTTCCTGTTAAATGGTCATGATCGCGAACCCTGTCCGTATATAAACATTCACCACATATAAAACAATTAGTTTCAGTTTCAAAACCCATGATGTGATGATGTTAGTGACTCCATTGGAATGAATTTATTTAAAATAGAGGATATACGGATGGCATCTTTTTCAAGTCTTTCCATAAAAACTTTAGGTGCATCAGGTCCTCTATAGAGCTCAAACTTATTTAACGAGTCATCGTAACTACATTTAATATAATATGCAAAGCTAAAAGGTTCATGAATGTGAGTAGTGTTGGTGAAAGGTTGGGCTGGAATCGATGAACATGTATTAAATGGTTTTAGCAAAGTCTCGAAGTCAGCATATGTAACAAATGGTACTCGAAGCTGTTTCTCATAATCCTTAAATTATAGAATGTTATTTTTAGGAGTCGGTAATACCGTACACACATGATTACATCCCCATTTTTGATGTTGAATTAGTTGGTCCTCTTTTCTGAAATATAGCAAACAACCATCACACAACCACTTCCTAGATTTATGTTTTGACACTTGACTACCAACAAGTATACTTAAATGTTTTATCCAACCATAGTGGGCATTTTCACCTTCAGTTATGTACAGTAAATTTACATGAGCATCCTTTTTTTTCCTGAGTATAATATAGAGGACCTACTATTCTCTTATTTTCAATTTCATAAACATTAATACTTACATCGTTCAGCTTTTCAAAACGTTGAATGTCTTTTATCGCCAGGGCCGATAACCTAGATGTTAGGCCCCTTTAAACAACAATTATCATCATCTTTTATCGCCATAGGAAATTCCATTTCTTTTAAATCTAACACTGAAGAATAGTGAGGATATGATGATGTTCTCATCGTGTCCCTCACTAATGGATGGAGAGCTGAGGTTACAGCCCATGCAAAGCATGCGTCATCATTATTCATAACGTTTACACAAGCATGCTTACGTTTGATCCATCCTGGCAAATCTATGTATGATGATGCTCGAAGGGGGTTGTATTTATTCATGTTGGTTTCTAAATAAAGTACTTCAACCAACGCCCAGCCTGACTCCCTTTCCTGGAACTTTTCACTCTTCACAATGATAGCACTTGAAATATTTTGGTATATATCACTAATATTAGTTGATTCGCTAATAATTATGTATTTTTGTATTAAAAGATTTGATATCTGTAATTTCACCTTCACTCCAATTTTTTACATAGAGTCCAAAAAGTTCGAAATTCATTTTAATTGTTTTATGCTCTACTAAAACATTTTCTACCAAGCCAAACACAGTAGGTTGAACATTTTTAAAAAAGGATTCAATACTTTGAGTTTTTCTTTACTATAAAGTCTATAACTAGAAATTCGGCTTTTAAATGCACTGCCAATTTTCTGAATATTTCCAGAATTTCTTTCATGGCAAGCGTTATTATTATGATGAATACTGCGTAAATGTCCATGAATGATTGAAGAAGGTATATCAATATTACATACATCACAATATGTTATCGAAGGTTCACCATTCTTCTTCCTTTTTGTTGCACAACTATTTTCACAATCTTGAGAACGTTTACGCTTTTGAGCATCACATTCGTTTAAAGGTTCCGTGCTAGTTGATGGTTTTACAGTTTTTAATTCCTGTTGTTCCCCATGCACTTCAACCATGTGTGATTGATATCGCTTTACAGCAGAAAAACCAAGATCACAAACTGAACATGAAAAAAGTGCTGAACTGACATGCTTTAAATTTACATGCCGTCCAAGACTATCCTGTCTGTTAAATGTCATAGCACAATGACTGCACACAAACATTTTAATGTCATGTTTAGCATTTGCGTGTCGTTGAAGGTTGTCAGGTCTTGATAACTGTTTCTTACAGTCACCACACTTGAACATTATGATCACTTTCGAAATTACCTATAAAAGAAAGAAATCATAAATGTTAATAAATGATAAAACAAAGTACAATATACATAGTTTAATTATATTCCATTCAATGGTTATAGCAGGGTATTTAAATCGATCATCTGTGAACTCCTAGCAAGTCTAACTTCATGTAGTTCTAACTGGGGGTTACTATAAACCACTGTCACTGACACCTAGCGGTGAACATTGGAACTTGATAGAGTGGTAGAAACCAGCGGTCGCCAGTTAAGTGAGCTAGGTGTGACGTCATAGCCAGTCTTAAAGCAAGTCTAAACTTGTAGAAGATGTCACGTGATAGAAACCAGCGATCGCCAGTTAAGTGAGCTAAGTGTGACGTCATAGCCAGTCTTAAAACAAGTTTAAACTTGTAGAACATGTCACGAGATAGAAACCAGCGATCGCCAGTTAAGTGAGTTAAGTGTGACGTCTTACCAGTCTTAAAACAAGTCTAAACTTGTAGAACATGTCACGTGATAGAAACCAGCAGCCACCAGTTGAGTGAGCTAAGTGTGACGTCATAGTCAGTCATAAAGCAAGTCTAAACTTGTAAAACATGTCACGTGACAAGGTTAAGTTAGGTAAAGTTAGGTTATGCTAGGTGAACCGAGGTTAAGTCTTTAAATATTCCCTCTGTCACTGATACCTAGCAATGATCATTCAGACTTAATAGAGCGGTAATCAAAATCTAACCTACAAAATTAGCTTTACACACCATGGTCAAGTAGTTCCAACTTTTGACTGCCAAATATACCATTTTCACTGACATGCAGTGGTGAACATTGGAAAATATCACTCTAACTGTTTAAAAGTTATTAGAGGGGCACTTACCTTTTTATAATTTATCAACTGCTGTCACTGAATGAACAGATTGTAGGAATCTGGCAATCTACAGGTACCCAATTATCTGTAAACAAATCAATCAATCAATCAATCAATCAATCAATCAATCAATCAATCAATCAATCAATAAATACATTCCAATCAATAACTTCAACATCAATTAGTAATAAAAGACTACAATCCATTAATAATAAGTACTTACCTTGCAAAATAATTTAATGATTTTCAACCAAAAAGGCTTTTTTTACAACTCTTGAGCAGTAATAGAGCACTGTTCACTCAAAGCGAGTAATAAAGACTGACAGTAGGGAAATATATGACACCTCTCTTATATAAACTCTCATCGCTCGTGTCAGCAGTTTTTTGCAGATCATTGCAATTCCTTTCCCAATACAGCTGAGAGTCTAAAGTACACTAGCAACACCTGTGTGGTATCCAATTACTGCTGACTTTGCATGATCATCACCCATTGTCTTGATCAACACCTGGGGTTTCAAATTACTGCAGCGTCAGTCATAGCAACAGCAGTGTGCGCTCTCTGCCATGTTAGCAACATGACACCGGAAGGAACACCTGTGTAATATCCAATAACTGCTAACTTTGCATGATCATCACCCATTGTCTTCATGAACACTTGCGGTTTCAAATTACTGCAGCGTTAGTCATAGCAACAGGTCTGCGCGCTCTCTGCCATGTCTGTAATATGACACAGGAAATAACAAGACGTCTTACTGCACGTACCATCTCCACAGTTTTAACATATTATGAACATGTATTATTCTCTTTCAACTACAAATGACTCGTTAGAACACATCCATCCACCAAGTTAGATCCCTTGTATGTTCACATGTATTTCTTCACTTTCCTTTCTTATCGTTATCACATTATAGTAGTGGGGGATTAGTGAACAACGTCAGTTCAACACACTGCTTTACACGCAAAATGTAGTTAGGCCCTTTGACATAATTTAAATACATGCATGGGCTCGTCCGTAGCGATCAGGCCAAAGGGACCCGTCAACAAGGACCTGTCAACAAGGACCCGTCAACAAGGACCCGTCAACAATGACCCGTCAACAAGGACCCGTCCACAAGGACCTGTCAACAAGGACTTGTCCACAAGGACTTGTCCACAAGGACCTGTCAACAATGACCTGTCAACAATGACCCGCCAACAATGACCCGTCCACAGGGATCCGATCCCCCACTCTCCTCCAAAAGCCATGAGTGGGCATGCGTAAAAACAAAAAACAAGCATGTTAATTCATAGTGGCTATCCACCGTATACATGTCTCTTGTGTAGAACAACGTTTCATTCCATATTAGCATTCAAACTCTCACATGTTGCAATTGGAAAGAGAGATTCTCTAAAAAATTAAAATGTCACCCCCTAGTAGGGGTAGGTTCTATTTTGGGGTAGAGATATGTTGTGCAATGGAAAGGGAGTGTCAGCCCGAGTTCAATGACACCTCATTCGTCAAATTCCGACCATGCGTTAGAGATATATCGCGCCGCCGCCATCTTGTGTCGAGGAATGTGGAGGTGGAGGCATCTGAACCCCCAAAAAACACGACTAACTAGCCACATGACGAAACAATGATACGTCTTACGGAACTCGCATACAAAGGCTAGTCGAGAACATACTTCTCTAACGCGCATTTACGACGCAGGTGTACGCTCAAGGACTTTCGGTGGGCTTGCATCAGATTGCGTTCTGGAAAGTTCTGTTGTACGTCGTATTCTGGTTACACCACGCCTTATCCTGTATCATGGCCCTCACTTCGTTCTTGGCTTGCTTGCTTTCCTGTTTTTCTAGCCGTGCTAACAATTCCATTTCCACCTTGTGACGTCTTCTCTTATCTTCACCTAGTTCTCGCAATAGTTTTTTGTTTTCTTCTTTAATCTCTTTGCGAATATCTTCATAAGCCAATTCCCTGTCTCTTTTGAGATCCTCTCTGTCTTGAATCCATGCCTCACCTTTTCCTTCCTGGGATTCTTTTATTTCTTCTCTTATCGCCTGCCATGTTTCCTTGACTTCTTCCTTAAATCTGGAGACATCGGTCTCAACTGCCTCGAGTCTGGCTGATATTTCCGTATGGTCTTCTTGTAGTTCGATAACATCCGCTTGTGCCGTAATGAGCTCCTTCTTAAAGGTAGACATCTGCGTCTGAGTACCCATTTCTAAAACTGACATCCTCTGGGCGATACTGTCAACTTGGCATTCAATAGCAACCCTGTGTCTTTGCATTTCCTTGTTATTTTGTTCGCAGGCTTGACTTATCTGCTTCATTTCATACCTGATCTGATCGAGTTGGACCTCACTACGACCTTGAACTGTGTTAATTGTCGTGTCAAGTGTTCCACACTTTCGGTTTTCAACTGTGTTAATTGTTGTGTCAAGTGTTCCTCACCCTCGACTTTCAACTGTGCTAATTGTTGCGTTAACTGTTGTGTCAGATGTTCCTCACTCTCGAATTTCAACTGTACTAATTGTTTTGTTAGATGTTCCTCACTCTCGATCTTCAGTTGAGCTAACTGTCCTGTGAGCTGCGCTACTTGTTCCTTACCCATTTGCTCCATCAGAGCCTTCATGTCCTCAAACGATACCATAACAATCAATTCGAACAACGGGGTTGCACTCATCCATGCTGGGACAACAACTACACCTACAACAACGTGCAACACATCTCAAATCTCCATGTGGATATTCCAGTGAATATTTTGTTTTAAGTAAAACCCCATCTTCTTCACCAAAATTGAGGTAATTAACCGGGCAGTGTCAAATACCTTAGAAACATAATCATCCAAGGATTGAACTCAGGACTCGTAACAAAATGATCCGGGTCTCGGATTCAATACCGTCTGTCAAAGTCTTATGGGCCTGTGCTTAACTATACCACATAAATACAACTCGAGATGCTTGCGAGTATCATGGCAAAACACAAAGCTTACCGTAAGGTAAGAAAATAAGGAAACCAAAATGAATACCAACTGTATGCAGAAAATTTGCATATTCCAGATACATAGAAAAACGTCCTTTGTTCACATACCGCACCGAGCGACTAAAATTAAACAACGGTGTGTGTATGTTGTCAACGATGCCTGCGACCCTGCAATAAACAGCATGACACAAATATGTATTTACAGGAGAAAACGCTAACAGGAAAAATATATACACTCGTAGGCTTCGAAGCAAGGACTCTCACCTACCTTTTTCAGAGCATTGCACGTTCACAGACGCTTGCTACTATCTGAGAGAGCAATTAATTTCACGAAAAGGGAAATCAATTACCAAACGAATTCCGCTATAATAAAAGTCACCATTATTATTATTATTATTATTATTATTATTATTATTATAATTATTATTATTATCAATGCTATTAATGCTATCAATATGATTATCACCTTTAATTATTACCGCCGTAATGGAATCAACTATCCAAAGGTTACTGGGTACCTGTACCCTAAAATAAATACCGTCTTGAAATCCATGAATTATTATTATTATTATTATTATTATTATTATTATTATTAAGATCGATCTGGTTATTAATCTATTTGAATAAAATCTTCGCGGCAATGCCAGGACACAAAAGGTTTTTGGATTAAACTACCCTTTACATAAGTCTATCCTCAACTCGATAACAGATTATTATTATTATTATTAGTAGTAGTAACATAATTATTATTATAATTAATACCTTCATAATAGACTTGGATCGCAAGGTTAGTGTATTACAGTACCTTATGTAAATCTCATCATGAATTAATCTTGGAAATGAATCTGAGTATTATACATGTTTTCCTCTGACTGGGAAGTCAGCTGTCTACATGGCTGTCAAACTTAGCTTCATTAGAACACAAAGGGTCCCGTTATGGAGAGGGGTGGGGAGTGTACGACCTTGGCGAGTGCCACCGTAGCTCAGACACTAAATGCTGTGGCCTCTCAAACTGCACTCTTAGTAAAATACACAGGCACAATGAAACACAAGGAGAAATGATCTCACCATCTAGATAGTCTTTGGTTCGACCCGAGTGGAACCTGGTCTTGGAGCAATATCATTATCGTGGTCCTATTTATCACACAAAACACCTGTAAGCAAAGTTTAGTCTTACCTGTTCCATTGGGTATGCCAAATACACCTCACTTATCTTTCTTTTTCTTTTCAGTTGGCAGTCGAGTGACATATGGCTGTGTCACCTGCAACTTCTTATACCTTTCAATACCATTATACCATTTTGTTTATTCATCGTTGAACCGCCGGGGCCTCACGGAACCTCCCGGTATCACATTGGCATACTTTTCAACTATTTTCTCATTAACACACCATGATTACGCCGATGTTCAACTTGCTCCCCAATACATTCAAATAGATACTTTAATAACTTCTCCCACTCAATACCACACTTACCTGCGTTAATCTCAGAAAAAGGACGCGTCAAATCATGCCTGACACAGTTCAGAGTGCATCCGTATGAATAATTATCACCACATGTGTCGTAATAATGGCATTAACATTAAACTTCCTCCCCTTTTATCCATACTTGATTTTATTATTACTCTCGATATTGTTATTATTATCCCTTCTTGACGTCATGTTTATTATTATTATTATTATTATTATGATTATCAATAACCTGCGTCATTAGTGCGTCTATAAGTTTTACATTCTTTAAATCTCTCTCCCTTTCCAAATCTACGTGCTTTTTCTCTTTCCGGCAACTTCATCCTGGAGCTGAAATACATACAACATAATGGCGTAAACACGTGCATAACTATCAATATGTACAATTTGGCGCGGTTTGCGAACAAATATCATCGCTAAGCATCTCCTGAACTAAACAAATAGCGTTCCGTCGTCACGGATACACTTAGCCTACCACAAATAAGACTTAAACTTAAAAATCTAATATTACACTAAGACGAATATCTATTCCTGTATCAAACTATAATAAACACGACCCATAAAACTATGACTTGTATTCAATTAATGGAAATTAATACTAATCATATTTCCAACGTTGACCGTCATCCTCTCCAGCAATAGATGTCAGCAACCCCTAGCCATGTGCCTTTCACACCATACAGGACTCATAGAGCCTTATTATGGTGAGGCCTAAGGAAGGCATTAATTTCTTATTAAATTAACGTTGTCCATGAGTCCATGAAATTTTAGGCCAGAGATAAAGGTCATTAAAGAATTACCGGTCATACATGCCCGAGTAGGTGGTTTAATGATTAGGTGCATGGTGGACACAGGGGCCAGTGGTAGCCTAGTCTCACAGGCATTGGTGAATGAATTAGGAAGGCATCTCAAACTTCCAATCTTGCCCCTTTCCAATGTCAAAATTAAGGGAATCATTCCGGACCTATCCACCACATGCAAGAGTCAACTCTTCTCGAGATTGTTGTGCAAGGATACAGTATGCCACACCCATTCATTGTAATGAGTAGAATAAATTATAATATCATTCTGGGTGCAGATTTTATAAGGGAATATGGAGCTGTTATTGATTTGGCAAATAAGCTTGTCCAATTCAAAATTGCAAATGGAAATCATCCAATTAAAATTCCGCTGAATCCAGACATTCCAAGAGATTCCGCGGACGTGTGGATGGTACAGAGTTGTTGTCAGTTAAATCAGAGACTCAATGATATCGACGACGATCTAATAAAGCCGGAGGTATGGACCACGACTCAGGAAGATGAGGTCGGAGATTCTGAGGCAGAATTTGCAAGGAAGATGCATGAGGCCAAAGTTAACGATGATGATCGGATAAAGTTAGGGGAAATACTAAGAAAACATCAACAAGTTTTTGACTCCAAGCCAGGAAATATTAAGGGATTTAAGTATGCGAAGCAGATCAATGACTGGTCACCTTTCAAGAAGAAGGCATATCCTGTTGCCGAAAAATACATCAGTGAAGTTGCCACGACTTTAAAGAAAATGGAAGAAGGAGCCATAATAGCTAAAATGGCCACTCCTTTCGTGAACCCATTGGTAGTAGTCTTGAAACCCAACGGGACAGTGCGAGTCTGTTTAGACGCACGTGAAATAAATGAGAGACTGATCCCGAAGTATGACCTGGCTCCACCAATTACGGAGATCATCCGAAGGTTCAGAAACATGGTTTATTTTAGTTCAATCGATTTGACGAGCAGTTATCACCACGTGGAGCTGGATGAGAAATCGCAGCTGCTCACGGGATTCTTCTTTGACCAGCAAACATACGTGTTCCAGAGGTTACCTTTTGGCATCAAGACAGCTGGATCCACGTTGATTAGAGCACTTGATCGCAACCTGACGCCGGAAGTCAAGAGTATAACTACCCGGTACGTGGATGATATCTTGCTAGCTTCCGACGATGTGGATGAACACCTGGCGAACTTGGAAAAAACTACTGGCGAATCTCGAACAGGCCAACTTCAAAATTAACATCGAAAAGTCTCACTGTTGCCAGAGGGAAGTGTTGTATTTAGGTCATATCATTGATGGTGAGGGGATCAGACCAAACCCAGCGAAGTTGGAAGCGATTCGGAACTTCCCGAAACCAACTAGAGTAAAACACGTTCGTCAATAATTGGGCATATGTAATTTCTTTGCTGATCATTGTCCAGGATACACAGAAACTATGGCTCCACTCCAGGACATGCTACGGAAGATTAATCGATGGACATGGAGTGATGAATGTGATCGTGCTTTTATGAAGGCCAAGGAACTATTAGCGGGAAGCATCAAATTGAGTTACCCTGATTTTTCGCGCCAGTTTATTATACAAACTGACACATCCCAAATTGGAGTCGGTGCCATGCTATACCAGGAAGAGCCAGAGAATCCACAGAATAAATCCTACTTAGCCTTTGCAAGTCGCAAACTGAGGAAGCATGAGCTGAACTATACCATCACGGAGCGAGAGCTATTATCCATTATATTCGCTCTAAAGCAGTGGAGGAAAATTGTGTACGGTTTCAAAATTCTCATTAGGACCGACCATAAAAGCCTTGTGTTTCTCTTCAAGACGCCGATGGCAGGAGAAAGAGTCAATAGATGGTCGCTTTATGTTCAACAATTCGACATCACGATTGAACATCATCCAGATCAGGAGGATCAGGTTGAATCAGTAAATCAGATTGAACTCACCAGGCAGGATCGAGACTTTTTCGAAAGACTGAAAGGAATCAAAATTGAGCAAGAAAAGGACCCTTGGATGAACATGATCATAAATTACTTCAAAAGAAAGTTACAAGCTGGGACTCCCGCATTCATCGAAGCAGAGAAAATTTCTGTCAGTTATATCTGGTATAACGAATTATTACATAAGTTCGTGGACGCAGATCACACCAAATCAAGGATTGTGGTGCCACCATCGCTACAGAAGGGATTAGTCTGGCACGCGCATCGTATTTCTGGTCACGGTGGAATTGATAAGACGAGCGCGTTGATCCAAGAGACTTTTGTGTGGCCGAAGCTACGAGAAACCATTCAAAGAACTTTAAGGACGTGTGATCAATGTCAAAGGGTAAAACCAAATTCATTCTTAATGAAGCAGTATCCAAAGCCCCTATTGCCGCAAAAGCCTTGTGAGCTAATTGCCATGGATGGATACGGTCCTTTGCCTAAAGGCACAAGAGGATGCAAATACATTTTGATCAGTGTAGACGTATTTTCCAAATACGTGGTTTTATGCCCAGTTCAAAACATGAATACTCGTCAAGTTTTAAATCGAATCAAGGCAAGGGTAATTCCCACATTTGGGAAAATAGAGTTTTGCCTTAAGGAAGATGAAAGCTATTTCACCAGCGCAGAGTTTAGGCGGGAAATGGCGAGGCTGGATATTCGACATGTCCTGAGCTCAGTACGGCATCCAGAAGGGAATCCTTCGGAGAGGATTATGAGAGAAATTGCAGAGTTCTGCCGACTATACTGCCCACGGCAACATTGGAAATGGGCGGACGTCTTACCGATAATTGAATCATGCATTAATAACACCGTACACGAGATTACTGGTCGTATTCCTTCGGTTTTGCATTTCAACCAACTTCCTGATCGACCATGGACTAATGTTATACCAAGTCCAGTAGATGCTCGACTGAGTCACGAGTCAACGATCAGAGATATGGCGCTTTATTTGAAGAAGCAGTCCGAGCGTCGCTTAAGAAGGATAAAGAATAAGAGGTTCCACCGACCACTTGAGTTAGGAGAACTGGAACTGGTGAGGAAACCAGCAATATCCGAACCTCAGGCACGAATTCACGCAAAAGTTTTGTGAATTATTCCATGGACCTCACCAAATCACCAACGTGATCGGGAATAATGCGTATCGTGTTTAACACTTGGAAACAGGAATAGAAGCCATCTATAACGCCCAAAATCTAAAGGTTTACCATCCGCCGGAAGAAGATGACGCCGATCAACGATTCAACGTCGTCGAGGGAGAACAGGAGGAATCCGAAGATGAAGAACGTCCTTAGGAAACGACAAGCTGAAAGGAAGTATGATGGAAGTATGGGTTCAAACGCAGACGACAGATCATCATTGCGAAAAACAGTGGCATGTTCTCAGACAGGGCAACCCAAATAGTTGCATGGGCAGGCACGCTCACGTGACATTTAAACGCTGTAATATGGAACGGATGTCAAAATAGAGGTGAAGTTGTGAGTGTTGGGAAAACCATCACATCCTGTAGATAGCTTTTCAAAGACCAAGAGGGGGGAGGGGGCGGAGATGCGCCCTTATCCTACGGTCATAGGCTAAGTTCGCATGGTTTTCTGTCATGCTAAAAAACAGCGTTTAAATGAGCCTCGATTTGCAGGGAAAAGGAAGTCCGATTTTGCGTCATTTTAATCATATTAATCTCCTGCCGCAGTGTCATTAGGGCAAGTCTTGCAACTGGCCACTTGTCGAACCAAAGATACGTCGCACGGAACACGCAGACAAAGGCTAGTCGAGAACATACTTCTATAACACGCATTTACGACGTAGGTGTACGCTCAAGATTGCGTTCAGGAAAGTTTTTTGTACGTCGTATTCTGGTTACACCACGCCCCTAAGTTACTAAATTAATTTATTTCTGCGATGCGGCAGCACCCAGGATCGAACCATTGACTACAATAAGCCGGAAGTAATCCTGAGATTTTTTGCAGAAGAATAGATTAGTTAAGTCATCAAGAAATTAATAAATCAGTGGTCCAGAACTGGGATCCTTCCGCGGATCCGTCTGGGTTGAAGAATTTTGGTGTGAGAGTGGGGATGGCGTATATTTCGCCATAAGTAGTCCGGAGGACGCAGTATTGATATCCCCTAAAATTACGATCGATTATCGATGATAACCCTATGATTCGACGGACCTTACTATCGCGAATAATGTGTACACAGTCTATTGAAATAGATGTGTTGGAGTACGGAGCTCTTGCTTTTGGAACAATCTTCAGGTGCTCAGTCGCCATGTTTTAGATTTATTGCACCCCTGCGCAGTCCATGGGGTTAGTCTCCCGCAGTCCACACGGAGAGGAGTTAGTCTTCCGCAGTTTGGTTGTCACGCAGTTAGTGCGCGTGTTGTGAGTCTTCAGTCATCACTCGTGAGTGTTAATTGATGCATAGTTTCGCGAGCCTGCTCGAGACTGTTAGAGTGTTCGCAGTGTGCTACTGTGCAGTTCGACACATTTTCGATAAACAGTTACACGCACTCACGATAAGTCAGTTTACAGTCAGTCGTCATGCAGTTTTCACGCTACAAACAATGACACTCAGTTGTATGTAAATGGTCAGTACGACTCAAGGCTGCAGGTTGAACATTTCAGAGAAGCAGTAGTAACTTTAGTAAGCAGCATATGTGTGCAGGGAGAGCCTGCAGTGTTACAAGTTAACACAAGTTGTATAGCTGTAGAAACAGTACTGTCAGTCGCAGAAGTTGGGAGGTGCACAGTTGATCGCTCGAGACTCGAACCCTCGCCACTGGAACAAGGACAGTTCTGTGAATGAACAGTGAGAAGAAAGAACGCATCGAGATTACCAGTCTGGCGCGTGTGAAGAGTGAAATAACAGAAGAATTGGCGCATGGTCTAACGAGTGTTGCGTAACCCTAGCCCCATTTTATGTGAAAAGTGTATTGTGATGTAACGTACGCGTGTTGGATAAGGTACTAGAGTACATCAACCGTACCAATGGTGTTATTTTTTGTGTAAGAATATGGTGAAATTTAGTGGTAACCATGATTATCAATCACTCAGTGGAATAGTGCATTGAATGTGAATATGTGTAGTGCCTGTATGGTGTGAAAGGCACATGGCTAGGGGTTGCTGACATCTATTGCTGGAGAGGATGACGGTCAACGTTGGAAATATGATTAGTATTAATTTCCATTAATTGAATACAAGTCATAGTTTTATGGGTCGTGTTTATTATAGTTTGATACAGGAATAGATATTCGTCTTAGTGTAATATTAGATTTTTAAGTTTAAGTCTTATTTGTGGTAGGTTAAGTGTATCCGTGACGACGGAACGTTATTTGTTTAGTTCAGGGGATGCTTAGCGATGATATTTGTTCTCAAACCGCACCAAATTGTACATATTGATAGTTATGCATGTGTTTACGCCATTATGTTGTATGTATTTCAGCCCCAGGATGAAGTTGCCGGAAAGAGCAAAAGCACGTAGATTTGGAAAGAGAGAGAGAGAGAGATTTAAAGAATGTAAAACTTATAGACGCACTAATGACGTAGGTTATTGATAGTAATAATAATAATAATAATAATAATAATAATAAACATGACGTAAAGTAGGGATAATAATAACAATATCGAGAGTAATAATAATATCAAGTATGGATAGAAGGGGAGGAAGTTTAATGTTAATGCCGTTATTACGACACATGTGGTGATAATTATTCATACGGATGCACTCTGATGGATTTCAAGACTGAATTTATTTTAGGGGAACAGGTACCCAGTAACCTTTGGATAGTTGATTCCATTACGGTGGTAATAATTAAAGGTGATAATCATATTGATAACATTAATTGCATTGATAATAATAATAATAATAATAATAATAATAATAATAATAATAATAATAATGGTGACTTTTATTATAGTGGAATTCGTTTGGTGATTGATTTCTGTGACGATTCTATCGTCACACATAATGATAAGTTCACGATTTGTATGGTCATAAATCCTCTAGGCTCGCGTCGGCTCAGTTAGTTCTCGGCTTTGATGTCGGCATCTTCCGCTCCATCATCTCCATGCCGTCAAAGCCGTCGTGATAGCAGAACCGTGAGCTGTTACCATCTAGTGGCGACTTCGAGAACTAACTGAGCCGACGCGAGCCTAGAGGAGTTATGACCATACAAATCGTGAACTTATCATTATGTGTGACGATAGAATCGTCACAGACTTTTTTTACCTTTTTAAATATCCAACGTCTATTAACAATAAAATATTAATACAATTCAATATACCAACAGTATAACATGTATGCACTTACAGATGTGGCTTCCAAAATATCATAGCATGAGGGTTAGATAAAATCTCTACAGTCGTGGCATCGTCATTATGCTCGGTTAGGTAAATAGAGTTGGTAATATAGTTTTCATTAAAGGAAATCATTCGACGTACTCAAAAGACTGTAATAGGATCCTTATTATTGTCATGAAGGTTCAATATGCTTAAAACATAAACATAATGTCTAAAAGACAAATAGCCCATTTAAATAATATTAAAACCCAAATATCAGCCCACAGGTACGACGTAACTTCAAATCTCTGCCCAAAAACTCATATGGCTACACCCCTCTTCTTTTTTTTCTTTCAGCTGATTGTCAAAGTCCATTACAATGAAACAAAACATGAGCGAACATCCGAAACTAAGATCAGGTAACAAGCAAAGCCACGATTAGGAAAATAAATAAATAAATGACTTAAAACAGAAACTGCCGAATGGCCTACCGTGAATAAAAGAAAATAAACTAATCGACCGAAACATCAAATATTTATCCACACCCAAAAACTTGAAGGTCTCCAGAATACGAAGTCAACTGAACAACAAGGTTAAGGCCATTACCAAAACATACCATGCAAACATATAAAGATTACTTACTTATTTTTAGGAAAATCGCACCTTATTCCTCCAAGAATACTTACAATACCTCTTCCTCAATAATACCTGACCTCTAAATAAAATCACGATCAAAAATCTAGTAGGTCATACAACGTCAACAAGGGACGTTTTAAATATTAATACACGTCACACTTCAAGAAAGTATTTTCCGCAGGAGGTGTCCATTCCAAAGCATAGTTTAAATCTTCATATCCTCATATGATCACGGCCCAGGCAAATGTCACATATCACACACTAGCTTCAAGTTGATATAACTCAAAAAAAATCTACCCAAAAGCCAACCAACCCAAAACAAAACGAGAACTCCAGGCAAAACCAAAAATGAAAAACCAACAGACTCTAACGAGAAGCAAATGACCACACAAGCATACCAACACAGACACATTCACAACTTTCGTATCAAAGCACATAACCTCAAATCCCCAAATTACCAAAACTACAAGTTACTACCCACTAACATTTTCCCAAAATCAACCAGAATATACATAGATGTCCATTAAAACGCCTACACAAAACACCAACACACTTACCAATATGTAATGTCGGATGAGAATCTCAATATTCACCACAACGACACAACACCACCACACCAATGTGTAGTACCGGATGAGAATCTCGATATTCACTTCAACGATACCACAACACAACACAAATTATATCATAAGTCCTTACCTTCAGTATCACAAGTAATATCAAATGACCAAAGTCATCTACTCGGAGTACCTAAGAAGTGGTTTGTAAGAACTTACCTTTCCCACATCAAATTACCTTATGTCACCTTCCTCTAAAGGATCGTAAAGCGATAAGATTTTTACTTTATGTCACCTTCCTCTAAAGGATCGTAAAGCAAAAGAAAACTTTTCAACGCAACATCCATGTATATACTCGGTATTATCTTAACAAGAAACAAGTTAACATTTAAAGAAAACAACGTAACCTTATTTATCAACAAACAACAAAAAACAACCCACCCTTTAATCAGCAAAGCTAAACAACACAATTATACAAGATACACTCCCATCCACTCACCTTAATATGGTCAAAGATACTGCACAACTAGGAAGATAGTGCATCACACGTGCAGGCAAACACACACACTAATGTAGACAAAAGTAAGGCGTTCACACAACACAATTTAGAAGATAGTATGCACCTCTCGACAGAAGGTACATCACCCGTGTAGGCAAACACACACACTAATGAAGGCAAAGCAAGGTGTTCACACAACACAATTTTGAAGAGAGTATGCACCTCTCACCAGAAGGTACATCACAAGTGTAGGCAAACACACACACTAATGAAGGCAAAAGCAAGGTGTTCACACAACACAATTTTGAAGAGAGTATGCACCTCTCGACAGAAGGTACATCACACGTGCAGGCAAACACACACTCAAGTAGACAAAAGCAATGTATTCACACAATCTGTGACGATTCTATCGTCACACATAATGATAAGTTCACGATTTGTATGGTCATAACTCCTCTAGGCTCGCGTCGGCTCAGTTAGTTCTCGAAGTCGCCACTAGATGGTAACAGCTCACGGTTCTGCTATCACGACGGCTTTGACGGCATGGAGATGATGGAGCGGAAGATGCCGACATCAAAAGAATGTCTTTTGTCTTAACTTGTAAAATTGTGACTGTTGTTGCAAGAAATAATAATTAGCAAGATGGTCGGAAAATAAGTCGGACGTGTTTTCTTATAGTAATCGATGCTGGATTACTACGTGGAAATGATATTTATTCTTCACCAGATGCTGTTGTAACTGAAGTGTTATCAAGATGGCATACGCAGAAACTGATTTCTAAAGAGCTTATGGAATTGTCAAATTTAATTTTATTAATCTCAGAATATGTCAACTGTTAGACTGGGCCGTGATCATATGAGGATATGAAGATTTAAACTATGCTTTGGAATGGATACCTCCTGCGGAAAATACTTTCTTGAAGTGTGACGTGTATTAATATTTAAAACGTCCCTTGTTGACGTTGTATGACCTACTAGATTTTTGATCGTGATTTTATTTAGTGGTCAGGTATTATTGAGGAAGAGGTATTGTAAGTATTCTTGAAGGAATAAGGTGCGATTTTCCTAAAAATAAGTAAGTAATCTTTATATGTTTGCATGGTATGTTTTGGTAATGGCTTTAACCTTGTTGTTCAGTTGACTTCGTATTCTGGAGACCTTCAAGTTTTTGGGTGTGGATAAATATTTGATGTTTCGGTCGATTAGTTTATTTTCTTTTATTCACGGTAGGCCATTCGGCAGTTTCTGTTTTAAGTCATTTATTTATTTATTTATTTTCCTAATCGTGGGTTTGCTTGTTACCTGATCTTAGTTTCGGATGTTCGCTCATGTTTTGTTTCATTGTAATGGACTTTGACAATCAGCTGAAAGAAAAAAAAAGAAGAGGGGTGTAGCCATATGAGTTTTTGGGCAGAGATTTGAAGTTACGTCGTACCTGTGGGCTGATATTTGGGTTTTAATATTATTTAAATGGGTTATTTGTCTTTTAGACATTATGTTTATGTTTTAAGCATATTGAACCTTCATGACAATAATAAGGATCCTATTACAGTCTTTTGAGTACGTCGAATGATTTCCTTTAATGAAAACTATATTACCAACTCTATTTACCTAACCGAGCATAATGACGATGCCACGACTGTAGAGATTTTATCTAACCCTCATGCTATGATATTTTGGAAGCCACATCTGTAAGTGCATACATGTTATACTGTTGGTATATTGAATTGAATTTATATTCTATTGTTAATAGACGTTGAATGTTTCAAAAGGTAAATTGTGTTTCATTCCCTAGTCGTAGATGTAGTTATCGGCTCCACTTAGACAGTCTTTGGGTACTTAATCATGGGTCTAGCCACTGCGCCACAAGGGGTTAATGGTACTGCTACTGTTGTCGCCAAAAGGGGGTTGCAATTTCCCTTTTCGTGAAATTAATTGCTCTCTCAGATAGTAGCAAGCGTCTGTGAACGTGCAATGCTCTGAAAAAGGTAGGTGAGAGTCCTTGCTTCGAAGCCTACGAGTGTATATATTTTTCCTGTTAGCGTTTTCTGCTGTAAATACATATTTGTGTCATGTTGTTTATTGCAGGGTCGCAGGCATCGTTGACAACATACACACACCGTTGTTTAATTTTAGTCGCTCGGTGCGGTATGTGAACATAGGATGTTTTTTTTAATGTATCTGGAATATGCAAATTTTCTGCATACAGTTGGTATTCATTTTGGTTTCCTTATTTTCTTACCTTACGGTAAGCTTTGTGTTTTGTCATGATACTTGCAAGCATCTCGAGTTGTATTTATGTGGTATAGTTAAGCACAGGCCCATAAGACTTTGACAGACGGTATTGAATCTGGGACCCGGATCATTTTGTTACGAGTCCTGAGTTCAATCCTTGGATGATTATGTTTCTAAGGTGGCACATCTCTAACTCAAATCCCTTTGAGGTCGTATGAGTGTAAATTTGCCAGTTGATATTAATAAGTACGCATTGATGTATGCTTAAAAGCTCAAAGGTATAAGTGTGCCAAATTTCATATTCATTTGAAAGGCGAAGTTTGTAATTGTCGATAATGGATACATGAGTATTGTGATTTGGTGAAAGTGTCTTTATCCACCAAAGGGGATCACATGGGCAATGTTGCCAGATCATGTTATAAAATGATTACCTCATGAATATTGACCCGTTAATAAATATTAACGTGCATTCCAGTCGTATCCGCGGGCGGCTGCTGTTGCAAACTTGATCTTCACGGTATCTATTGGTGACTGTCCGAACTAGTGAGCCGGCAACCTTCAGCGTGTCTGTCTTGTCGATGGCTCGCTCGTGTGGCTAATGTTGGCACTTAAGTTTTGAGAACTCGAGGTCTCACGATCGGCTCCGTTCGAGCCCGAACGGCGGCCATTTTGTTCTGGTTGTTGAGATAAACAAATGAAGTTGAAGGAATTCTTGCAAGAAGGAAAGATGTGAGAACTAAATCTCTGGTGTAAAACGGGGATTATCTGGCCTTAGGCCAGGTAAACTTCCTTTCCCCGATATAATTTCGTCTCTACGTGATTTACATTTACCGCCCACCGTTGAGAAATCTCTGTCATCGGATTAAATATGTAGACATGAAGAAAACGCAATGTATGAAGTTTGGCTACAGGAATACATCTCTTTATTAAGGTTTGTTTGTGTTAAAAGTTATTGGAACTATTTGTGACCTGAAAATGTGAATTGGTCGTCGATACGAGTATTTGTGTTGGTGTTATTCTACATATTTTATATGTTGCAGTCTTGAGCTGTTGAATAATTATCTTAGCGCAGTTGGCATTTATTTTGCCGTTAGTAAGTCACTTGGTTTGTAGAACCGAGTAGGCCTAAGCATGAAGAGAAAGTTCCAATACCTTATTTTTAACTTGATGTAATACACTTATTTATATGTATTTTGGGAGGGTTGTGTTTTATCTTTTTTCTGACGTGCCGTGCTGTGTAATGTTCAGATCTCATTTTGTTTTGAGCGAGGAATTTTCCTAACCTTAATTTTTTTTTTCGTAACAGTTAATTTTCCTTTTCCTCGTCTCGTTAGCGTGGTCTCTTAAAGACTCTGTTTAAAATATCACCACTTATGATATGTATTTTTATTTTTTCCATGGTCCGTTGCCTGGATACTCTCCGGGATTGTTATCCGATCTCGTTTTTCTCGGAAACAATGTAATTAATTTTTCATGTCGACTTGAGGTCATTCATATTGAATTTTCATGCCGTACGCACGTACCTTGCCTTTGCTCCTGAGTAACTAAAAGATTTCAAGTATTATCTTATTAATTTCCAAGAGATATCTTCTTGGTGGTTTGAACTTGTCTTTCTTCGAACCTATACGATGATAATGTATATTTTTTCTTCGGAATCTAATTCTACTGATGTAGGGTATAATTGGTTCTCGCATAATTGATCTTCTTCATTGAAATTGGGTAATTAAATTCCATCTCCTTAATTTTATTGGTTCCTTGCTTCTTGATTATTATTTTGTTCGTTCTATTTTTTTACCTTTTATGTTACATCTTTTTCTTTAACATGCATGTAAAGATGTTCTTTCCTTCAATTATATTTAATGTTATGAAATGTGATTCGTGTTTTCTTCAAGTTTAGTTTTAGTGCTCTTCTCTCAATTTAAATGCAACCTGGGTATGGTAATTTGTCCAGCCGTTCCACACACATACCCTAGTTGCTCTCTGTTATTATTTATCGTTTTCTCTCTTAGTGTTTCTGAAGGTAACTTGTGGGTACATTTTTTGGTACCTAGTCGCGTGGTTTTGTTTCCACCTTGTATTTTTTTGAGAGAATGTGTACTGGGTTTGACTTGGAGAAAGCATAGGCATAAAAGGGTTACTTATTCTGAAAAAATCTTGTATTAATCCTATGTGATTTTATGTTTCATGTCGACTATAAATGGAGCAACGGAATCTTAGGGCAGCTTACAGTTTGACCAAAGAAGAAATTATCTATGAACTCCTGATTAGAGGTTCTACTTCCTCTGGAAATAGGGAAAGGGATCTGATATTACTGAATGCAGTTTCGGATAATCCTGTACGTGTACCAAACTGGAGGAAATTTGACTGGACGTTAGGTAAGTCCCTTATTGTACCATCTGTTGAAAGTTTAATTGTGGTTTTTCATTCGTTAAACTCTGACTGTGCTCCGTCTAGTTCTCAACTTATCAGATTTAAGGTCCGCTGTTTACATTGGTACCATCGCCTTCGTGATTTAATAGAAGTTTGGCAGGATAGAGATCCTGAATTCCATTTAAAATTAATTTCTCTGCGTGCTAAACTTGTTGATTGCTTTTTTGCGTTATTCCCAAATAATAGTGAGAGTGCGAGTGTTAACCCTGGTGTGTGTGCAAATGAAGGGGTTCCTTCTATTAGTGGATTGAACGAATTGGTGCATAATATCAGTGTTGAAAGCAATTTAGGAAGTTTTGGTGGATCTTTGTCGAATCATAGTGAACCTGCAACTATGTATAATCAGGAAAACTATCCAAGTGCGTGCAGAATATCTGAGGTTAGGTCTGAGGGTAGCAATGTCAGAACAGGGTCGACCTCATCACGTCATAACCTTGAAAATCTTGATGATATAAATGCTTCCTTTGCTAATGTGTCCATTTCTGGTGCTGCGAGCAACCAGGTTAGGGGTAATTTATCAAATGCTAGGTCGAATGATGAAAGATTATCGCCCCTATGTTCTGAAAATCCTATTAATTTAGAACATGTGTCATCTAATGTAAATAATAATACTCGTGGGGAGTTTAAAATGGGAATTAAGTTTGGTAGTGTACCTCATCCTTTAAATGCTTGCATCCAAAATCTAGAGATGTGCAACGGTAACGATGCTAACCTGTTAATAAAATTTTTAAAGCAATTTATTGACCTTGCTGACAATGCTGTAAGATTTGGGTGTCCTGATGGTCAAATTTTCAACCTGATCTTTCCTTATACCTCTGGTTTATTGAGAGAAAAGTTAATTGTAGCCATGGAAGGTTGTTATTCCATTGATCGATTTCATCGTGAAATATTAAGTTCATTTATTCCTAGTCGTGCTTTGAGTATGCTGATGCATAATTTTTTCTATAGAGTTCAGAGATTCGAAGAGTCTTTAAATGATTATGTAACTGATATCAAGTCTTATGCTAGAGTTTTTTCTGTACAATTAAGTGAACAACAAATTGTGGCTTCTATATTGGAAGGGATTAATCCAGAAAGCAGGTCATACTTGACAACATGCAGTATTCCCGTAAATTTCTCTGATTTAAACAGATTTGTGTTGAATTCGGGTATTATCAAACATTCCGATTCCTTGAGAGTTGCCAATGTTCCTCCACCTAATTTTAATTCTAATCTATCTCAGGATTCTGGAAATCCTATCTGTTATGATAGCTCGCAAGGCCCTCGTTTCCAAAATAGAAATTCCTTCGATTCGGGTAATCGCACGTCGAATAACAGGAGAAGATGTGATACTTGTGGATCATTTCAACATATTGCTAAATGGTGTACGAGGAGACCTAAACATAACCCATGACTAAATCGTAAGGAGACTTCTTCGGATTGCCATGCGTCAAATAGTTCTAAAATAAACTCTATGGAGGTAAATAATTATTTTGATGATGTCAGAAGTCTTAAACCTAAAGTGAGGTTATGTAGTCGCATTTCTGAAGTTTCTAAACATTGTTCCCCATTTATTGATATTTGGGTAAATAACGAACCTGTTACTGCTCTGATCGATTCGGGTAGTGTGAAATCATTTTTAAGTAAAAACTGGTTTGAAAATATGAGGTCAGTATGCAAATTTGGAAAACTTATTAAAGAACCGAACAATTTTGTGTCAGCGAACTGTTCTAGTCTTGAAGTTTTAGGATTGGTAAACTTAAAGATCCGCATTTTAAATTTCACTTGGAGATATGATTTTTGGGTTGCAAATAATTTATCTTGCGACGCCATTATGGGTGCTGATTTTTTGTCTCATGTTGGGTTGTTACTAGACCTTAGAAACAGGTCATGTTGGTTTCGTTTTAAGCCTAATTTAAAATTAAACTTCAAGCCTTGTCTTAGTTTTTCCGGAGTGAATTCCTCCAAAGTTATATCTGGTTCTGACACCATTGAGGAGTTTAATTTTGAAAATCTTAAACCTGACCAAGCTGATAAACTTCGTGAACTGTGTTCATCCTTCCCTGAGGTTTTGACGAATAAGTTAGGGGTGACCAATCTATTGGAATACAAGATTGTCGTTTCTGATAATATTCCAGTCAGTTCGCCACCGTATAGACTAGCCCCTCCCAAGTTGAAAATCTTGAAAGAGATAATCGACGAGATGTTAGATGAAGGGATCATTAGTAAGTCTACTTCCTCGTATTCGTCACCTATTTTCTTGGTGCCTAAATCTGACGGTAAATTTCGCCCAGTTGTTGATTATCGAGCTCTTAATAAAAAGGTTATTCAGCAGTCCATCCCGCTTCCTGATCTGAGATCTTGCTTTGCATGGTTTAGGGGTGCTAACTGGTATACGATTTTAGATCTGAATCGCGCGTACTTTCAGATTCCATTAACTGAAGATTCTAAACATCTAACAGCCTTCTCCACTGACTGGAATCTCTTTCATTTTAACCGTTTACCATTTGGGATCTCCACGGGTGCGGCCATCCTAAGCCGATTGCTAGATATGGTATTTGATGGAATCAAGTTCAAGTTTGTGTATCATTATTTAGACGACGTAGTCATATTCAGTGAGAACTTTGATGATCATCTGGAACATATTGGTGAGGTTATGTCTCGTCTAAAGAAAGCTGGTCTTACCGTAAAACCATCTAAAGTTTCCTTTGCTAAACCCAAGATTTCATTTTTGGGACATATCGTAACATCGTCTGGAATTTCTGTGGATCATTCGAGAACCCAAGCGATTCGTGACTTTAAGCCCCCTAAGAATGTTAAAGGTGTATCAAGGTTCATCGGTATGATGAACTATTTCCGTAAGTTCATTAACAATTTCGCTCAGCGTGCTGCTCCTATAAATATGTTGAGGAAGAAGGGAGTTAATTTTGTTTGGGGTCCTTCGCAAGAAGCAGCATTTGAAGATTTGAGATTAGCTTTGATAAATGCGCCTATTTTGTCCATCCCTGATTTCTCCAAAACCTTTATTGTGCAAACTGATGCCTCCAATAGTGCTGTTGGTGCAGTGTTACTACAAGACCATGGAAAAGGTAGATTACCTATTGCATACACTTCCCGCACTCTGAATGATGCAGAAAGAAATTACTCTGTTTATGAACTCGAAGGTTTGGCCGTCATGGATGCTCTTGAAAAGTTCAAGTTGTATATCGAACATGTACCCTTCGAGTTAGAAACAGATAACCAAGCCTTGAGTTGGGTTCTTGGCAGACCTAGGAAAACTGGTCGAATAGCTCGTTGGGCCACTCGAATTTCTTCCTTTAAGTTCTCTGTACGTCACATCCGAGGGAGTGAAAATGTCATCGCTGATTGTTTAAGTCGGATGTATGGTGACACTAATGTTGAGGTTGAGGAAAATGTGAAGTGTAACGCAATTTTGGAACATAACATGTCAAACGTAATTCTGTCTAACTGTCCCATGTTGTTTCGGGATGTATCTGAATATCAAAAGGAAGATCCAGTTCTAAGTGAGATTATAAGAAAATTAGAGGTTGGTGAAGTTGTAAAACCATATTCATTAAGGAATGGTAGGCGAGATCTTTAAATACTTTCATGAGTCTCCTATCGGTGGACATTTAGGAGTATATAAGACCAGATTAAAGGTGAGGCAAAATTTTATCTGGAAGGGTATGGATGGTGACATCAGAAGACTGGTAAATAATTGTACAACATGTAAATTGGCAAAACCATCTCCTAACACTAAGGTTGGAATGTTATCGTCTCAACTTTACGATAAACCTATGGAAAGATTGTTCGTAGATTTTGTCGGCCCGATGCCGCTGTCGAAGCTGGGTAACCGTTTTGTACTGGTTTGTACGGATGGCTTCAGTCGTTTTAACTGGTTGTTCCCAACTCGTTCAGCTACCACTGAAACGGTAATTAAATGTCTTAACCATATTTTTGCTGTTTTCGGCCCCTGCCAATTTCTGGTATCAGATAACGCGAAATGCTTTACATCACATGTTTTCCGCAATTTTTGTTTCGAGTTATCCATTTCCCATGTGACATCTTCTATCTATTATCCTAAAGGATCGTATGCTGAGAGGGTGAACAGGAATCTTCGAGCTGCGTTAATTGCTTACCATCATAAGGACCATAGACTATGGGACAGTTGTATTCCTTGGTTGACTTATTCGTTCAACACTGCGGTGCATGAATCTCATCGTACCACCCCTTTCAATTTAATGTTCTCCTTCGTCCCAAATTCCCCTATATCTAATTTGTGGACTATTAATCAATTGTTGCCTGATAAAGTCATGAATGAGAACGTACGTTCTATTTGGAAAAAGGCCAAAACATATATGAAGGTGGCACACGAGAAACTTCAACAGAGGTATAATAAAGGACGTAAACCTACGTCACTTCAGATTGGGGACATGGTTTTTGTCAAGTATTTTTCTGTTAAGGAAGTTGGTTCTAGAGAATCTGGCAAGCTAGTCACAAGATTCCGTGGCCCTTGTGAAATTATAAGTTTTATCACTCCGGTGACATTACTTGTAAAGGACCCTCAGAAAAAGAAAATATTTAGGGTGCATATGTCTCATGTTAAGAGAGGTTGTGATGTTTCAAATTAATGATCATAAAGTTGTATTTTAAATTTGTAAAAGCAAGGAATCTCAAAAATTTGATGGGGAAACCTTAGTTAAAACTTAGTTATGTATATTCTGTAGCCAAAATTTTTCCTAAATCATGTTTAAACTATGGACTTGTCGTAACTGATGTTAATCAAAAAGTGTGATGAAGAAAGAAATGGACCATTGCTGTCGGAGTACGATTTGATTTCAGATCAAATGTTGGTGATATCGTCATCCTGTTTGAAGAGCGTTGTGACTGTCGCGAATGTCCAGGGCCCGGACGTCGTGATGCTAAGCCGTGACCTCAGCACTGAGAATGACCGAGTCTCCTCCATCCTATGAAGACTTATTTCTGTATTTTATTGTATCCAAAAAAAGATTGTACTACTGCCAAGTAAGAGTTGGAATTTTACGCATGTTGGTGATTTTCAGATGCATGAAAAAACTTGGGTGTATCTAATCATGGAACGATCAGTTTGGTGTACTAGGTGTTGTGAGAACTGATGTATGTTTTCAGGTCATATTTTCTCGGTGTATCTTTTACCCCCAACCATAAACTTGTGAACAATTGTTGCCTATTGTCCAGCATTGTGTGGGGGAGAGATGACCCGTTAATAAATATTAACGTGCATTCCAGTCGTATCCGCGGGCGGCTGCTGTTGCAAACTTGATCTTCACGGTATCTATTGGTGACTGTCCGAACTAGTGAGCCGGCAACCTTCAGCGTGTCTGTCTTGTCGATGGCTCGCTCGTGTGGCTAATGTTGGCACTTAAGTTTTGAGAACTCGAGGTCTCACGATCGGCTCCGTTCGAGCCCGAACGGCGGCCATTTTGTTCTGGTTGTTGAGATAAACAAATGAAGTTGAAGGAATTCTTGCAAGAAGGAAAGATGTGAGAACTAAATCTCTGGTGAAAAACGGGGATTATCTGGCCTTAGGCCAGGTAAACTTCCTTTCCCCGATATAATTTCGTCTCTACGTGATTTACATTTACCGCCCACCGTTGAGAAATCTCTGTCATCGGATTAAATATGTAGACATGAAGAAAACGCAATGTATGAAGTTTGGCTACAGGAATACATCTCTTTATTAAGGTTTGTTTGTGTTAAAAGTTATTGGAACTATTTGTGACCTGAAAATGTGAATTGGTCGTCGATACGAGTATTTGTGTTGGTGTTATTCTACATATTTTATATGTTGCAGTCTTGAGCTGTTGAATAATTATCTTAGCGCAGTTGGCATTTATTTTGCCGTTAGTAAGTCACTTGGTTTGTAGAACCGAGTAGGCCTAAGCATGAAGAGAAAGTTCCAATACCTTATTTTTAACTTGATGTAATACACTTATTTATATGTATTTTGGGAGGGTTGTGTTTTATCTTTTTTCTGACGTGCCGTGCTGTGTAATGTTCAGATCTCATTTTGTTTTGAGCGAGGAATTTTCCTAACCTTAATTTTTTTTTTCGTAACAGTTAATTTTCCTTTTCCTCGTCTCGTTAGCGTGGTCTCTTAAAGACTCTGTTTAAAATATCACCACTTATGATATGTATTTTTTATTTTTTCCATGGTCCGTTGCCTGGATACTCTCCGGGATTGTTATCCGATCTCGTTTTTCTCGGAAACAATGTAATTAATTTTTCATGTCGACTTGAGGTCATTCATATTGAATTTTCATGCCGTACGCACGTACCTTGCCTTTGCTCCTGAGTAACTAAAAGATTTCAAGTATTATCTTATTAATTTCCAAGAGATATCTTCTTGGTGGTTTGAACTTGTCTTTCTTCGAACCTATACGATGATAATGTATATTTTTTCTTCGGAATCTAATTCTACTGATGTAGGGTATAATTGGTTCTCGCATAATTGATCTTCTTCATTGAAATTGGGTAATTAAATTCCATCTCCTTAATTTTATTGGTTCCTTGCTTCTTGATTATTATTTTGTTCGTTCTATTTTTTTACCTTTTATGTTACATCTTTTTCTTTAACATGCATGTAAAGATGTTCTTTCCTTCAATTATATTTAATGTTATGAAATGTGATTCGTGTTTTCTTCAAGTTTAGTTTTAGTGCTCTTCTCTCAATTTAAATGCAACCTGGGTATGGTAATTTGTCCAGCCGTTCCACACACATACCCTAGTTGCTCTCTGTTATTATTTATCGTTTTCTCTCTTAGTGTTTCTGAAGGTAACTTGTGGGTACAAATATTATTATTATGGAAGCCCTAAATTAATGGTGGATACGCAAATGGCTTAATGTTTGTTGTATTAATTAATTGGCACACAACGACAAGTTGCCATGGTATTTTGAATGTTGAATTCAGAGATGTGGAATGTATTACAGTGAATATTAATTATGATCAGATCAGATTGATTGTCGCCTTGGCATATGATCAATGATTGGTTGTTTGTTTAATTAAAAGATTGAATTAATTGATTGATAATCGATTATTGATAAATGATGGGATTCACATTTCAATCAAAGTTTAATTGATTTAATTTGAATATTATTTGATTCACTGAGAGATTTGAATTGATAATTAATTTAATTGAAGTTAATTGATTTGAATTGATAATTAATTTAATTGAGGTTAATTTATTTGAATTGATAATTAATTTAATTGAAGTTAATTGATTTGAATTGACAATTAATTTAATTGAGGTAATTTATTTGAATTGATAATTAATTTAATTGAGGTTAATTTATTAGAATTGATGATTAATTTAATTGAGGTTAATTTAATTGAAATGTAATTAATTTAATTGAGGTTGATTAATTTAATTGGAATTTAATTATTCATTTTTTGAGTTGTTGACAATATTTAATTTTTTAATTTATTTTTAAATCTTTTGGATTGATTTTAAAATTTTTTCGTCATTTTTGATTTCTTTTGGATTTATTTCAAAATTTTGTAATTCGTTAAGTTTTTTTGAGATTGGTTCAATTTTGAATAGTTTCTTATTCTAATTTTTGATTTTCCTGAGTTAATATTTTTGTTTACGCTTTCCTTTCGATCATTTTTGTATTTTTTTACCAGTGTTAATAAAGTTGTTTTTCCTTTGGTTTTGAATCATGTGTGTTATGATTTATTAATCAGCACTATTGATCTTCCAAATGATGCATCCCAGGACAGTTGTTAGCTTTAAGTAGGAACGCACCACCCCCGAGAGTAGAATCCAGTCCTGAAGGTCCTATGATCAAATGGGTACAATATGTTGTATATCCTATTGTACGTTTCAAGAGGAACAAGTCCCAAACCATAAGGTATTTCACTCAATTCAACAGACTGGTAAAAGTCTAGGCTGACTTCAGGTCCACGTCTATGCGGTGTAAACGTCTTACTTTATGTCGACATACTGTTGACGTTTTTGCTTATGCCTTATATGTCTTATATAAAAACATTAAACACAAACGCCCACAATCTTGGCTGTTAAACGTTTGCTCACGTTTCACATTATAATATAACTTAGTCCTGTTCCCGAAATAGGTGACTAGTTCCATGGGCGAGGGTAGATTTCCAAATTTGTCAAAGTACCATACCATGGATCCCTCTTTTACATAGGCTAAATAATGCGTTCCTGGTCCTGTACTCTCATCTAGATTTAAAACTGCACATTCCTGTTTTCCATGATCGTCGTGGTAATTGATTCCGTATAAACACACCTCGAAAATGAGTAAGCTTTAGTTGATTTGCATTCCTTCATCTTCATGGGTTAGGGCATGTCTTGCTGAGGTTGAGGTTATACTTTTTTTTATTTGGAGTTGGAAAAATCCCAAATCCTTGTTGATAAAAGGCTGGCTTTTAATTGGTGTTTCTAGCACCCATAGCAATGACTTCCATCGTTTCATGATGTCGCTGACTTTCTTTCAATTCTTGCTTACCCTGCTGTGCTGCTTTAATGGTTTTAGCCACCGCACTGGCACCACCTAAAAGTGAACCCAGAGCAGCCAGACCTGCAAATAAAGCTGGTAAAAATCCTGCTCGTTTGGGACAGGGATCACTCGACCTTGTTTTGAACCCTGTCGCTAACGTTTTGGAATAACATGTCTCTGTGCTGCTGGAAGGGCTTTCCTTATGGTCAACACATTATGTTTAATTTTCTTTATTCGCAAGGGCTTGTCCACTAATGCCTTAACCTCATGCTTAGGCAAGGACAAGGTATTTTTTTAGTCTTTTTCACTACGTATCTTTGTTTCACCATGATGATGATCAACAACCTTTCACAAGAAAGATTAAGTCACAACTAACGTGTTACCTTTATTTCATGGCTGTATATTCTAATTAACATAAAGTGGGAAATCGTTTATGCTTTTTCCAGATTGCTTTTCATTCCTTGTGAGCATGAGATGAAAGGATAATTCATCACCTACTTTGACTGTTTGATGGTTATGGACTAACATCCTATAACCGTTTATCTCTACATGTAAATGATTCTCATCAGGCATGGATTGTTTGATGTGAATGTTTCCATCATAGTGTAATCGATAGTTTCTTAAACCCGATGAAAGCACATACGTTAAGTAGTTATTGACTAATGGTAAATGGTTTATGTCATTGACATGTTTTTCATTTGTTAGATATACTAAAAATATGGATGGGATAAATTTATAAAGCCTTTTCATTTCATAGGTCACGTAACGTTTTGTGCAGACATCATCCTCTTCTTGCGGATCTTCCACGTGAATAATGCGGTGATGATTAGCCGTATAGCCATTCACTGTAAGCAGAGGTACTTTGTCATATAACTCGTGCACCTTGTTATCCACATACTTTTTTGTTGTGACATCCGTAGACACTTGAGGATGTTTCACATGAGTCAATCGCTTTCCTGTAAAGTCATAATCTCCCTGTTTAGTGCGTGGCACCACAGACCTATCCCCATAGTTTTTATTAGCAGGATCGGTTTCTTGTTTAGGATCATGTATGAGCACAGACCTAGCTTTAGCCGTTAACACACGTCCAAAGACATCCATCGTTGACCTGTAGTAGAGGTCTACTGTTTCTATGACAAGACATGGTTCCATGTATATAGACAGCCCGCTCACCTCTCTAAGCCCTAGTTGATATGAAGATTATTAAGCAGAAAGAGTCTTTCTCCGTGGGGGACATGGTTTCCCATCTGTATCCAACATCACATGAACAACGTCACAGTTCACTGTTTCCGTCTTCCATTCGCTGCATTATTGTAGGACCTTCAGGATGTGGAAAGACCAATCTTTTCCTCACTCTCATCACAGCGCCCAATGGTCTGCAATTTCAAAATATTTATATTTTTTGCAAAACCTCTCTACCAACCCCTCTATGTATACCTGGATCAAGTCATGTCTGAATTACAAAAAGAGAATATGGGTTATTTTACATTTTCTATGCAAGAAAATGTTATTGCCCCGGATGAGGTAAAGCCTGATTCACTCATGATTTTCGATGATGTATCCACTGAACGACAAGCCATCATTCAAAGCTACTTCAGCATGGGTCGTCACAAACATATCGATTGCTTCTATATTGGACAAACATATTCTAAAATGTGTAAACAACTTATTCGTGACAATGCCAATGTCATTGTTTTATTTCGGCAGGATGAGCGGAATAGTCGTCACATTTATAATGAACATGTGAATCCTGATGACCTTTCAAATGTTTACCGAATTGTGTGCCAAGTGCTGGAACACTCAACGCCATGTCTGTTTGGTGATTGATAAACAAAATGAACTCAACCAAGGACGTTATCGCTTAGGGTTTGATCATTTTATTACTTTTTAAAAGACAGTCTCATTCGCTCTCAAGTCATTTGACAAGACACCATGGCGTTAGCAGAGAGTCAATTAAAAAGCATATTATTAGAGCAAAAAAAAACTATTCGCCAAAAGTTTCGTCAATTGAAACGATGACGTGCGGATCATGCTTTGTTTATTCAACAACATTTAGCACCTCCGCTAAAAGCCATGTTGAAACCCTCTTTCAAGCCATCTGAATTGCTACCCACTGTTTCACAAGCCACGCAGACACTACACGAGGAGCCTGTGAAAGAAGAAGAGGAACAGGTACATTTAAGTAGTGTCAGCGAGGTTGAGGATGAGGATGATAATAATCAAATGTTTACGCCTCAAAACAAATCCTCCCCACTTGCAGAGTTTTAAAGAAAAAAGAAATCATTGGTCATGGTTGAAACACCGTGCCCATCCAGAGCGTCTCCATTTTCACAACTCTTGGCCACGCCTAAACATAAATCTCAACTCAAAAACATTTTAATAAAATATTATGGATCAACACTGGAACCCTATCTTACAGATCTATTTATTGGACATACAGATACCACATATGGTGTTCGCTATGTGAATGATGGTTTTAAAATTGGTGATCCATCGATTAAATTCGCTCGTACTGGTGTCATCATTAAAAAGATCAACTATAAATTAACTCCAGGACTGTTAAAGTTGCTATTCTCTCGTACCCCCACTTCGCATTATTATACGCTACAAGACCTTGCTAAATATAAATCCATTTTATTGGATACTCATGCCCACAAAAGACAGTATGATCCAACTCAACATGTGAATGCTAATATGTCTCAAAAATATAAAACCATCATTGCAAAAATGTTTCCAACCAGTCAAAGTGTTCAACGTAAAGTGTCCGCTTCTGGAGTAACATTTAAACCATTAAAAACCCTTGTGGATGATACCTACTGGTATTATCCCAGTAAGCTCATCCAACGACTACAGCTGTTGCATGCTTCACGTTAAACTGGTCATACCGGTCACGATTGGGAAATTCAAGAAATTGAAGAAGAACCTCGAAATGCCAAAATTATTGTTTAAGCCCTCGCCTATCAAAGTGGGCATTGCTCACGAGTTGCATCGCCCAGCTAGGCGTCACTATCAGCGACTCAAAGTGATTTCACGGGTTGTGGATGAACTTTGGCAGGCTGACTTGGTGGAAATGATTCCTTATGCTAGCGTTAACGATGGTGTACGATACATGTTGTCGGTCATTGATGTGTATTCCAAAATGGCCTTTGTTCAACCTGTTAGTCGCAAGTATGGCCCGCTAGCCATCAAAGCTTTTAAACATATTATTCAACAATCCAAACGTCAACCACAGTTGTTGCAAGCCGATCAGGGAAAAGAAATTTTCAACAAGGATTTCTCTTGTTTTCTCAAATCTTTCAATATTCAGCATTACACCACGTACAGAAATCTCAAAGCCAGTGTGGTCGAGCGGTTTAACCGAACATTGAAAACTCATATGTGGAAAGCGTTTACCGCTCAAGGCTCTTATCGCTGGTTGGACTTGTTACCTGAGCTAGTGTCACGTTACAATGACACCAAACACAGAACCATTGGGACCAAGCCACGACTTGTGACCAAAAATATTCTGCGACTGGATAAACTGTTTAACCCCATAAAAACAGCAGACCCTAAACCTCACCTCCTCAACATCGGAGACCATGTTCGTGTGAGCAAGTTTAAGTCTGTTTTTGATAAGGGCTACACACCAAATTGGGGAACTGAACTATTTCGAATTTGTCGAGTCAACCTGGACAGCCCAATCACATATTTACTCGAGGATCTCAATCATCAACCTATAAAAGGCAGGTTTTATCTTCATGAACTTTGCATGACAGCGTTTCCAAAACATTACCTTGTGGAAAAAGTGTTGAAACAAAAAGGAAATAAGCTCTATGTAAAATGGCTAGGATTTATCTCAGCCTTTAATTATTGGATTAATAAATTACATGTTGTGTAAACTCATGTGCCTTTAATTTATTTATTCATTCATGTTGTGCTTAACCTATACCCCTGTGTGTATACTGTCCTCAGCTCCACATACAAGTTCCAAATGATTAGAGACTTGAAACTAAGAATAAAGTGTTAGGAGCAACACATCTCTTTTTTCATTCTCTTGCTTGCCTGCTCTCTCTCTTTCTCTCTTTCCTCTCAACCCCTCCACCCAACCCCTCTTACCCAGCCTCTACTAGAGTTTACAACATTCCTACACGTGCATGTTACTTTTACTGACTCAGCGATTTACACTCTTGATCATTCAATAATCGTGCATGTGTATAGGTACCGTTCAAGGCCAACACCTGCGCGAGGTTATGTGACACATCTACTTGCATTTTGTCACGTACGAATCAAACAGGATCTAAATTGTTAGCTTGGAAAGGGGGCGTCAGTTCGAGTTCAACGACACCTCATTCGTCAAAATCCGATCATGCATTCGGGAGATATTGGCTTTGCCAAGTCAGTATGTGACGTCACCAGGAAAGTAGGTTATGGGTCAACATTTTGGAATTTTGGAAAGGAGGAGTCAACCCGATTTCAACGACACCTCGTTCGTCAAAATCCGATCATGCATTCGGGAGATATCGGCTTTGCGAGGTCAGTGTGTGACGTCACCAAGAAAGTAGGCTATGGGTCAACAATTTGGAATTTTGGGAAAGGAGGTGTCAACCCGATTTCAACGACACCTCATTCATCAAAATCCGATCATGCATTCGGGAGATATCGGCTTTACCAGGTCAGTATGTGACGTCACCAGGAAAGTAGGCTATGGGTCAACATTTTGAGAATTTGGAAAGGGTATGTCAGCCCGAGTTCAACGACACCTCATTTGTCAAAATCCGATCATGCGTTCGGGAGATATCGGCTTTGCCCCTGAATGTATAGCGGGTCAGTATGTAACGTCACCAGGAAAGTAGGCTATGCGTCAACATTTTAGAATTTTTGATTTCACCTCGTTGGGAAGTCACCAGGAAAGTAGGCTATGGATTAACAATTTGGAACTTTTTGATCACCCCTCGTTGTGACGTTACCAGGAAAGTAGGCTATGGATTAACATTTTTGGAACTTTTCGAACACACCTCGTATGTGAGGTAAGGTTAGGCTAGGATAGTTAAGCCATGGCCGCCATTTTGGTTAGTCGCCATTTTGTTTAGTGGAAAGTAGGCTATGGGTCAACATTTTTGATCACCCCTCGTTGTGACGTCACCCGAATAGTAGGCTATGGATTAACTTTTTGATTACACCTGTAGGTGACGTCACCAGGAAAGTAGGCTATGGATTAACATTTTGGAACATTTTTGATCACCCGTCATAAGTGAGGTTAGGTTAGGCTAGGTTAGTTAAGCTATAGTTGTGACGTCATGGTCGCCATCTTGTGCGACGTCATAACATCATGACCATGTAACATCATGGCAACGTCATGACCGTGTGACGTCAAGATGACATCATGGTCGCCATCTTGTGTGACGTCATGGTAACGTCATGGCCGCCATCTTGGATGACGTAAAGGCCGCCATCTTGGATGACGTCACCAGGAAAGTAGGCTATGGGCTAGCACCCGTACTGCCCCCCTACTCTCCAGAACTTCAAGCAGTCCGAGGGTCAACTCGCGCTGTGGTTAGAGAGGCTTCAACAGTACAACTTTGAGATCCAGCACAGGAAAGGCCTACTGCATTCTAACGCCGACGCCCTGTCACGAAGACCGTGCCCCGAAGACTGCATCTTCTGTGCCAGAAGGGAAGAGAACACCGGGATACAGTGCTGAAGGACTACCGTGGAACTTCAAGGGAGCTGGAGCCGCGAATCTTTCACGCGGGCACAAGCAGAAGATGATGACCTGGGACTGATAGCCGAATGGAAGAGGGCCTGTGTTCCCAGACCCGGGTGGAACATTGTGAGCGACTGCAGTCCAAAGTTCAAGTCCTACTGGGCACAGTGGGACTCGCTGATTGCAACGGATGGCCTCATTTGCCGTACCTGGGAGAGCACCGACGGGAAGACATCTCGGGAACAAGTCGTCGTTCCAAAGGCTATGACGGAGGAAGTCCTGAAAGAAGTCCATCGAGGATCGTCTGGTGGACATCTATGGATAAAGAAGACCCTGGGGAAACTGAGAGAGCGTTTCTTCTGGATCGGATGCCGAGCAGACGTGGAGAACCACTGAGTGAGGTGCCACGATTGCGCAGCCAGCAAGGGTCCAGGACGAAGACGACGGGGCCCACTGAAGACCTACAACGTGGGTGACCCCATGGAGAGAGTGGCCATCGATGTTGCTGGGCCATTCCCGTTGAGCGAGGCAGGGAACCGTTACATATTGGTCGTCAGCGACTACTTCACCAAATGTCCAGAGGCGTATGCACTCCCTAACCAAGAAGCCGCGACGATCGCAGAGACCGTGGTGAAGGAATTCGTCAGCCGGTACGGAGTACCCTTGGAGCTGCACACCGACCAAGGGAGGAACTTCGAGTCGCAGGTGTTCCAGAACCTATCCCAGCTGTTGGGAATCCGGAAGACGAGGACGACGCCGCTACACCCCCAGTCTGACGGAATGGAAGAGCGATTCAATCGCATCATCGAGAGCCATCTCCGGATAGTCGTCAGCGAACATCAGAGGGATTGGGATAGACACCTTCCACTATTTCTCCTGGCCTACCGCGCCACCGTGCATGAAGCCACCGGGTGCACACCAGCCCGGGCCATGTTTGGAAGGGAACTCCATCTATCTGTCGACCTTGCATTCGGCCGACATGGGGACGATCCGGTCCCGGTAAGCCAGTATTGTCAAGAACTGGTCGACCAACTGGAGGACGTGCACGTGTTCGCAAGGAGGAGACTGCGGATCGAGACCAACCGAATGAAGACCGGATACGACCAGCAGACGGATGCCGGCGGATTCCGCGAGGGCGACCTGGTCTGGCTCTCCAACCCATTACGGAAGAAAGGCTTGTCACCGAAACTGCAGAAGTCCTGGGAGGGCCCGTACCGAGTCGTGAAACGGATCAACGATGTCGTCTACAGGATCCAGCGGAGCCCGAGGGCGAAGATGAAGATCGTGCATCGAGATCGCTTGGCAGCCTACGGAGGGACACAGACGCACCAATGGCTGATCGGAACGATCATCCTTTTTTAGGAAGGGGGTAGTGTTACGAATGCTAGACAGCTTCGTCACCCCGCGCGTGACTCAGACCGCCCTAGGCTATCCTGACTTTGTGTTACCAGCGATTTGCGCAACATTGAAGTCAGGCAGTACAAAAGAGACCGTCTCGAATATTCGTGGCCCTACTGGTGTTGGAATTCTCAAGAAGGTGTGAACCCTGGTCAATTCTGGAAACATTCATCGAGACACCAGCCTCGCTATATAAAGCGGCCTCACCAGCGAGGGACGGACATTGTTTTTGAGCGAGTGCGACAATAGTTGGTGACGTGACGTGCGAAACCCAAGTGAGGCTATTGCATGCGGTGAAGTGCTGTGTGGATTGCGAAACGCAGTGGACTGTTTTCCTAGCCTGCAGACGGCGAGACAGTGTACATTCATAACACGTGAGTGTGGCTTGTTTACTTGAGGGAGAGTGCCGTTACTTCTAGCCGAGTACACGGACCTCATTACGGTAGGCTTAACTGCATAACTGAGTGAAAGGGTGAGTCGAGCTCCGTAGAGGCAGGTTTTGTAAGACAGCTAATTGCTTGTATCTGTTTATTGTGTGGTGAACTGTAACTTGCTAAGACCGGCAATAAAACTACTATTTCTTTAGAAGGACCATTGTGTTGTGCTGCTACCCACCGTAATCCAGTTAGCGAACTTGCCACTAGGGGCAACACGTATCAATACAGACGAAGCGCCTATGGGGCCATTCGGATACGGAACAAGAAATGAGAGGAGATAGATTGATTCAGTTTGCTCAAGGACACAACATGAAAATTGTGAACACTTTCTTCAAGAAAATGCCAGAGAGTAGATGAACATGGAGAGGCCCAAACGGCAGGACATAAAAACGAAATTGACTTGATATTTACCGACAACTTAAAGGAAGTAACGGATATTCAAGTGATCAACGGGCTAAACTTCGACATCAACCATAGAATGGTGCGCTTAAAGCTGACAATAAAGAAGAATAGACGGCCGTACTTCAAGACCAGGAAAACTAGCCCTGGACAGATCAACCAAACCGAATACGCCAAAGAAATCCAGCAAAATCTAAATCACCTGAAACACAAAACCACCTAAGCACACAGCACCTCTACACAGAACTCATAAAATGTATAACATCAGCATCTAACAACTCATGAATACCAAGAAGTAAGAAGGGACGACGCGATAAGCTAAAAGACAGTACCAAACGCCTAATCGAGGAAAGGGAAATATTGAAAGCACAAGCTGTAGATAACAACCAGAGAAAGTTAGAATACGGGCAGCTTAATAAGCGCAGAAAAAGGGAAATTAGAAAGAACATTAGAGACCACAACACAGAAATCATCAGAAAGTACGCAGAAGAATCAAAATCGAGAAGAAAGATGAGAAAAGAACTAGCACCAGACAAACAGTAGATGCTTGGAATGAAAGACAAAGGAGGTAAAAGACAAGCAACATGAGAGGAAATAACGAAAGAGGCCACGGACTTCTACAGAGAGCTGTAATCCAGTACACACCAAAGAAGAGACCGAGACCAAAGCGATAAGGGTCTGGAGGCACTACACGACGAAGAAATTCCTCCCATTATGACCAGTGAAGTCAGAGCAGCAATAAAAGAGGCGAAAAACGAGAAATGCCCCGGAGAGGATGCCATCTACAACGAATATCTGAAAATGGGTGTCGAGGGTTTCATAGAAGTGATAACAAGGCTATTCAACGTGATACTTGAAACAGAAGAAATTCCAACAGAATGGAAACAGAGCGTTATTGTTCTGCTTCACAAGAAAGACGCTAAAGATGGCATTAATAATTACAGACCAATCAGTTTAATGGCCAGTCTCTACAAACTTTTCATGGAAATCATGACTAGAAGGATGTCTAAACTACTGGATGAAAACCAGGCAGTGGAACAAGCCGGTTTTAGGACAGGCTTTAGCACAATTGACCACCTTCAAGCAATGAACCAGCTCTTGAAAAAAATAAAAAAAATAAAAAAAAATAATAATAATTAAAAAAAAAAAAACCGCAGGAATTTAATCTCGAACTATACATTGCATTCGTAGGCTATTACAGAGCCTTCGATTCTGTGGAGCATAGCTGTGTGCTAGAGGCATTGAGAAGCCAAGGCATACAAAAGCGATATGTCAGACTACTGGAAAAGCTCTACGAAGGCTGACAAGCGAGGGTAAGAACGGAGAGGGAGGGTGCGAACATCAACTTAGAGAGAGGCGTGAAACAAGGCAACTCCCTCTCACCAAAGTAGTTCACATGCCTACTGGAGAACCAATTTAGGAAGTTGGAATGGGACAACAAATACGGCATCAAAATAAACGGGGAAGCTGACACACTTACGGTTCGCAGACGATATTGCACTGCTAGCAAAATCGGCAACAGACTTGGAACAAATGCTAGCGGACCTGGACACTGTCAGTAAAGAAGTAGGTCTATATATGAACCCCCTAAAAACAAGACTTATGACCAACTCACTGGATGTACAAATCCTCATCAATGGCAAACCACTAGCGTACACACAGGAATACGTCTATCTTGGACTAAACCTGTCATTTGACTGCTCCCAGGAGAAGAAAATCAAGAGACGAGTTGGACAAGCATGGAAGAAGTTCTGGTCCTTAAAATTTATATTGATTGGACAAATCCCAGAAGATAAGTCTAAAGTCAGAAGTGCTAGAAAAGTGTGTAATGACGGTACTGCTATACGGCTGTCAAAGCTGAGCTTTAACAGAGAAGCAAAGGCAAACAATCCGCAAAATGGAACGGAAGATCCTTCAAGTTTCCTTGAGGGAAAGATTACGAAACGAGGAGGTAAGAAGAAGAACTGCCATGAAAGATGCCGTGACAACAGCTGACAGGATAACATGGAAGTGGGGAGGCCACGTGGCTAGAGTGAAAGACGATCGATGGGCGCACAAGCTAACGGTATGGGACCCCAGGACAGGAAGAAGGAACGTGGGTAGACAGAGGACCCACTGGAAAGACTCAATCGTAAGGAAGACAGGCAAACACTGGACGAGGATAGCAAGGGAGACTAGAATGGAGACATATGGAATTATAAGAAGGGAAGAGAAGGAGAGCTTCAACAATGAAAAATACTGGTAGACAGCACACCTATGACATGAAAGATACACTTCTGCAACCTGTAACAAGCCAAACAACGCACAAGGTAAACGACAACAAATAGGCACATACAAAGACACGCCAACTACAGTGAAGTGTAGCAAGTGGAGTAAAAACTTGTTGGAGAGTTGGTTCCTTAGTTTAGGGGCTGCGACAACGCGGTCATGTAGCCCCGTGTACTTTGGGTGTGTGTAGAATCTATCTGATAACCGGTGTTAATTCTGATGTCTGTATTAATGTGTGTTATCTGTTTTTAATTCAATAAGGACTGCAGACATTGAATTTCAAGTAGTTCCTACTTTTGCCGCCAAATGCCATCGTCAACAACTACTAGTTCAGGACTTAGCTACTAGACGCCACCGCAGTCAGCTCCTGGCGACGAACGTAGGAACTTTAAGAGCGTTGTTTGACCTATAAGTTAATTTAGCTTCACACAGGTGTATTTAGTGGAAGGTTCTTTAACATGCCATAAATCTATGACATGGGACCGCCGACTTTACTCCCCCCCCCCGAAGGAAGGCATACTGAGAGATTTTTAACGCTCTTAAAAAATCCGACGACTTCGGCCGGTATTGAATCCGCGATCTTGGGCATAGAAGCTCAGCATGCTACCAACTACGCCACCGATGCCGCTTAAAAGCTTGTACACAACTCCTTAGGACTTGCTCGCCTAACGAGTTTAAACAAGAACACGTCCCTGCTCGCAGGAGGCCTTTGCCCTTATGGGATTATCTAGACTATATTTATTAATTTTATTTATTATATTTTATGGTTAGTATAACTTAAGCTTAGGTATTTTATATACATCTTAATGATCAATATTTTAATATTAGTTAATAATATTAGTCATTTAGAACAGCTTATCCAAACCTTAGTTGCTGTAGGCTACTCATTTCTACGCACAGTTCCTTAATAACTGTAAGTTGTACAGAGCTAGCAGGAGGCCCCTTTAAGGGATTTATCAACAACTAATAATAAATTGTGTATCTGGTTAAATGTATAGTGGCAATGCACATTTTGGAACAACGAACATTATTTGAACTTGGCTTCAACTACGAACACATGTCATATTACAAGTCAGATTCATCGAGTCAGATTGTCGACAAGATGGCTGCGGATAAAACGTGTATTGGTTGATGTGTGCTGGTCTTTTTTCAAATTAGTCCCTCTTCAAGACGTTTTTGAACCAAAATACTAAACTGGATGTGAGTATTGTGACTCAATGTAAACTTTGAGCTCTGGTCTCTGTATAGTGTCATTTATTGGAGTGAAATTCATTATTTTCTGTTTTGCGTGTGGCGTGTGGTAAACAAACAACAAACGGTTGAACATCGTAATTCAGCGAGGCTCCAAAGCCTTTCACACTCAAAGCAATGGCTTCTCACCAAGGAAGTCAGATCGTACCTAACCTTACCGATAGTTCTACCCTCAATGTGCCCAAGATATCCCAGAAAAGTTATGCTTCTGCAATACAGTTAACACCGAATAAAGAACAGGCCATTATTATTGATGCACACGACGGAATTCCAATAAAAGATTACGTCTTTGCTGTGGGAAAATTAAACAATCCAGCTAACATACGTTATATATCCCGCATTTCGAACTTAGGAATATGCATATTCCTATCAAACAAAAACACTGTTCAGGAATTGTCACTTAATCACCCTGTAATCCGAATCAATAATATTGATCTCACCCTCAGACCGTTAATCGTTGCTAATAAGAGAGTGATATTATCCAACGTATGTCCTATTTTACCCAACATAGTTATTAAGAACACTTACAGCAACTGGGCCTTAAACCAATGTCATCTATATCCAGCCTAAAGGCAGGAATTACTATTCCGGGATTCACACACATTCTCAGCTTCCGCCGACAACTATATATTAAACCTGATGATTTCAATAAGCTGCCAAATGCATTACAGATATGCTATGAAGGTACTAATTATTGGATCTACACTTCATCAGATGTTCCCACCTGTTTTACTTGAAAGCGGAAGTTCAAAAATAAACATTGATTCAGGAAATATGGAATCAATTTATTGTTCAGGAGCTTTGTACACCTGTAATAAATATTATGCAGTTTCTTCAACAGACCTTACGGTTGATATCGCAATGGATCCTTAATAACTTAAACCTTGAGTATAGTGGCTCCCTTGGTGGGTGAAAGTGGAAGTCCGGAAACTTATTTTATTGAAGTCGGTTTTATTATTAACAGGAATAATGAAATTTTGAATTAATATATTTCTACACACCACGTGTTCTGAATCTTCTAATGAATACAGTACCGTAGTTAGTTATTGCTGCTTTAAGGGGCGGAACAGCGAGGTCATCTGCTCCTCTCTTCTAATGAATGCTCATATCTTCCATTCCGTCACGTAATATTTATTCCCAACTGTTTGCAATCCTTTGTGAATACAGTCCTCAAAGGCGGCTTCGTTGGCGTAGTTAGTAGCATGCTGAGCTTCTAGGCCCAAGGTCGCGGGTTCAAACCCGGACGAAGTTGTCGGATTTTTTAAGAGCGTTAAAAATCCCTTAGTATGCCTTCCTTCGGAGGGGAAGCAAAGTCGGCGGTCCCATGTCATAGATTTATGGCGTATAAAAGACCCTTCCACTACTGTAACTGAACTTGTGTGAAGCAAAATTTGTAGAGTATGGTTTGATTAATGCTCTTAAGTTCCAACGTTCGTCAACAGGCGCTGGTTGCGATGGCATCTAGTAGTAGCCAAGTTCACAGGTAGGTGTCGTGGACGGTAGCATTTGGTAGCGAAAGTAGGAACTACTTGAAATTATTGTCCTCAGTCCTTAATGAATAATAATATTAATAATAAAAAAGATAACACACACTAATACAGTCATCACAATTAACATCGGTTATCAGACAGATTCTACACACACCCAAAGTACACGGGGAACCAACCAACCATCAGTCCTCAAATGTAATACAGTTAATTCGCCTCGTGGTACAGTGGCTATTATTCTTGACTGTCACCCCTGACGTCTGGGTTCGATTCCCGGCTCTGCCAAGGATTTTAATTGAGGGTTGAGGCAAAACTGGAAGTGGTTTTCCATAGTTTACCCCTTCTACTCCAGGAAAATGTCATGATGGTTCCTAACTTAAAGCAACGGTAGACCCGAAGGTCCAGGTTCGATTACCGGTTCTGCCAATAAATTTAATTCTGGTGTGAGAGCTAAAATGGGATACACTTAGCCTCGTGAAGCAAAACTGAAAAGAGGAGGGTTCGATTCCCACCTCAGCCACCCTGGAAGTGGTTTTCCCAATTCTATTCCAGACAAATACTGGGAGGGTTCCTAACTTAAGGCCACGGCCGCCTCCTTCCCAATCCTATCCCCAATTTACAAATACACACACTAGTACAGCCATCACAATAATACAGATTATCATACAAATTCCACACACACAGCTGAAGGACATGAGAGAGAAGCTGCTATTCAGAATTGTGTAAGGCAAGCTGCAACTTATCACTCATACATTTCAATCTTTACATTGAACAAGCAATGAAAGGAATTGGAGAAAAAATTCAAGTGGGAGTGAAGATTCAAGGAGAAATAATTTCAACTCTGAGATTTGCCGATGACATCGTCATCTTGGCCGACACGCCAAGGGATTTGAAAGCGTTTTTGAATGGTATGGACTCCGTCTTGAGGAAAGAATTCATGATGAAAATTAATAAATGTAAAACAAAAATATTGGAATGCAGCCGAAATATATCAGAAACCTCTATGGACATCAAATTGGCAGTTTTTGTTGTTGTTGTTGTTGTTGTTGTGTGGCCTCCTGAGAGGCCAAGTGCAGGTCTTTCTAGTCGACGCCCATGGGCGACCTGCTCGTCGGGATGAGAGATGGAATGGATGAAGATGAATGAAACTGGTCAAGGATGTGGAAGGAAGCGGCCGTGGCCTGCCAGAAGGTACAGTCCCAGTATTTGTCTAGTGCTGAAAATGGGGAGCCACGGAAAACCATTTCAAGGACGGCTGACGGTGGAGCTCGAACCCACGCGTCTACCGAGTCCGCAGAGAGCTTAGCCCCATGACCTAACGCTGCGCTTTAGCCAGCGTAGCCACTGCTGTCGGTAATTGGCAGGTGAAAAACTAAAGGAAGTAGGAGACTTCTGTTACTTAGGAAGCAAAATAACCAGTGTTGGACGAAGCAAAGAAGATATAAAAAGTAGGTTAGCTCAGGCAAGGAAGGCATTTCTACAGAAAAGGAATCTGTTGACATCGAATATAGATTTAGGTATTAGGAAGTAATTTTTGGAGGCCTTTGTCTGGAGCGTAGCACTATATGGAAGTGAAACTTGGACTATTGGTGCAGCAGAAAAGAGGAGAATTGAAGCGGTATAATAATATCATATGGCCTCGGGTGCCTGGTGCAAGCTTTAACATGCCAACAACGTATGACATGAGTATCGTGATTTTGTCGCCTTCAAAAATCACTTACCATGGTCAGGGGTGAACCTGGAATTTTCGGGTCTGTAGTTCGGCACTATAATTACTCACCCACCGTGGCAAGCGTTTGAAGCGTTTGAAATGGGGTGTTACAGGAGAATGATGATCATATGGGTAGATAGGGTTACGAATGAGGAGGTATTAAGACAAGTGGGAGAGGAGAGATGTTTCTGACAACTGCTAATGAAGAGAAGAGATAGGTTGGTAGGACACTTACTAAGACACCCAGGAATAGCAAGCTTAGTCATAGAAGGAAGGGTCGAGGACAAGAACTGTAGGGGTAGACGAAGGTTAGAATATGTTAAACAGATTGCCTCGGATGTAGGGTGTGGTAGCTATGTAGAGATGAAACGATTAGCTCAGGACAGGGAGGCATTGAGAGCTGCATTAAACCAGTCAAAGGACTGTAGACTCGAACAACAACAACAACAACAATAATAATAATAATAATAATAATTATTATTATTATTGTTAATATTATTACTATTGCGGTATATATGTGAGAGTCAAATGAAAATCGTCGAATATTGTCCATCTCAAAAGTAATTTCCTTAATTGTAAATACATTATTGAGGCAGTGTTGCTAATCTTTGCAATAAGTCACTATACAGGGTGTTTCAAAACTCGACGGCAACATTTCGGGAATGGGTTCCTCACAGTAAGATAAGAAACAAATGTTATGACAACATGGGTCTGGAAACGGATACTTTGAGATTTATTCACACGTTTGTACATTTTCACCGTATCAGCAGGTATCACAGGAAATGTTCAAAGTGACGGCCTTCCGCTCGAATACAAGCCTCCGCTCGTCGTCGCATGGAATTACGCACGCGATCAAAAATTCCTGGTGTAGTGCGTACTGCCTGACAGGTGGCCACTATCATGGCCGGCTCTACGGAAGGCCGCGGCGAGCGAAAATTGGCAACCTCGCCGTGAATGGCCAGTCTGCTCTACCTAGCCCACTGAGTTACATGGAAAATGTGTCACGCGCTCGTGTTTTCTTCAAAATACTCTATGTAAATGAAATTATACCATTGATTATTACTGTATAGTGGCTAGCAACAATGCCAAAGACTTGTGTTGTGCCGAATTGCAAGTCTAATTATCGTTCATCGATAAAAACTGAAGGATTTGTGACAGTGTTTGGGTTTCCTAAAAATCTACAATTGAAAGCCATATGGGAACGTGCTATTCCTCGAGCCAATTGGGTACCTACGAAATATTCCTTCGTATGTATTAAACACTTTCTTCCTGAAGACGTAAGTATGTTGAAAAATACAAGGATGGTGATGGGAATAATAAGGAATTTACACGGAAGAAGCCTGTATTGTTACCTCGTGCGGTTCCAAAGGTATTCCCAAACTTACCATCGTATTTGAGTAAGTGCTCCTCCAAGAAAAGGAAATCTCCAGAAGAAAGAAGAGAAGAAGAAATAGAACGGAAAAGGTCTGCAGAGGAATGTGAGAAGACCCTTGCTGAGGAAGCCAACAAAATTACGACTTTCGAGTCCTTTGTTTGTGATATACAAAATAAATTGGTGGAGCATAAAACAGACTGGTCTGTAAGTAATAGTGAAAATTATTGTATTTTGTATAAATTAGATGTGTCAAATATACCTAAAATAAGGTCAAGTATAAGGATAAACAATGATTTTACGGTCGAAATTCATATCAATGGAAGCGTAATTCCTAACACTGTTGTTCTTCATTCTGGCTCTGTAATATTTCGAAATTCATTATTAAGTAAGTGGAGTCAGTTGTTCCAAGCAATAGAATTTTGCCACGACTTTTTCTTACCTGGAAGTTCTGTAAGTTCACTAGTCGTCCAGATTAATAGTTTAATAGATAACCTAAAAACTGACCTTGAAAACCAGGGAGACGAAACTTCAGAGATTCTGTTAAAAAAGTTAATGTTTCTGCAAGATCAGTTTACACTTACTTTTTTAAAGAAACCTAGATATAACGTCACTACAACTCTAAATGCATTCCTCATTTATATGCAGTCTACAAAGTGTTATAACGCAATTAGATTTAACCATATTTTATCCCTACCTCATCCCCGAGTTTTACAAAAATTAACAACTTCCTTCGCCATATCCCCGAAAGCTGATGAAGAGAACAGTAACTTTCTGAGTCACATTGTGAAAGATTTATCAAATTTAGAAAGGGTCGTGAATTTACAGATTGATGAAATACATGTCAAACAAACTTTAGATTTTAAAAATGGGCAATTATTTGGTGTTGCTACAAATGAATCTGTCGATTTAGCTAAGACAGTTCTGGCCTTTCTCGTTAGTTCTGCTTTTGGAAATTTGAAAGAGGTTGTTAAATTAGTTCCAGTGAAACAATTAACGGGTTTGCAACTAGCTGTTATTGCAAAAGGTGTTATCAGGCAAATACAGGATTGTGGCCTAAATATTCTGTCTATCATAGCTGATAATAATGGTGTGAATCGTGCTATGTTCAAAGAACTAACCAAACATTCTGATAGTAATTACTGGTTCCATATTGATGGAAACCCCCTAAAAACCTTTGTTTTATATGACAGTGTCCATGTATTAAAAAATATACGAAATAATTGGCTGAATTTAAGTGGCATTGATAAGTCATTTATTATTCCTCTATGGGAAGATTTAGACTCATTTTCAAATGTTTTAAGTTCAGATGACTGTAACCCTGATTTTAAAGAGGTAACTCAAGCATCATTTAGTGACATAAGAGCAATCTACAAAAAGGAATCCGATTTACTGATTAAGTCTGCACCAAAGTTAACATTTAAAAGTGTTTATCCAAATTCACTTGAACGCCAAAGAGTTTCTTTGGTTACAAACGTGTTTCACGAATCTACAGTTTCTGCTCTAAACAAGTATTGTTATAAAGGTACTGCTTTTTTTGTCAGAGTAATCCTAATGTGGTGGTCCATTGTTAATATTAAGCGGTCTCTCACCCATGTTGTTAAGCGTAATAGTCTTCAAATGCCTTTCAAAAATCCCGAAGACAAAAGGTTGGCTTTCCTAAAGGCATTCCTCCAATGGTTGTCCACGTGGAAAAAGAACGATGAAAATGATTCCTCAAAAAAGGGTTGTTTAACCAATGAAACTTACAACGCTTTGTATGTAACAACCTATGTATTACGTGAGATTATTATTTATGCTCTACAGAATGTGAACCTCTCTTATGTGTTAACTGGCAAATTTCAGAGTGACCAATTAGAATCCAGGTTTGGGCAGTACCGCCAACTAACAGGCGGCAACTATAATATAACAGTTACTCAGGTAATGGAGGCCGAATTGAAAATAAGGTTGAAAAGCGTACTTGGCCTTCATTCAGCCAGGTATGGAGCAGTTACTTTTTCGAAAGAAATGATAATGTCCTCTTCCGATACAAATTCAGGAGAAAGTACAACAAGCAGCCTTTCGTCAGCTATTGTTGACGATACCTTTTACAGTATTTTAGAAGACAAGTACACTGAAAACATACAATTCGATGAGTCGGGTTTTATATATGCCTGTGGTTACATATCGTTCAAGCAATGTTCAAGAATAAAATGTGAAGAATGTTTGGCTTTGCTTAGAAATAAAGAAAAGATAAATGACAGCTACTTCAATGAAATAAATAGGGGCGGACTTTCAGTTCCTGCAGATTTTATTTTATCAGTGTGTAAACATGTTGTTGGAATTACACAGGTACTAATTTCTGATAAGTTTGAGGAACAATTTTTAAAATTTAAATGTAACAATCAACGCCAAGTAATTCAAAATCTTAGTCTACTCGGTATTTTATCAGATATTGAATTGTCAGAAACTGCCGAGAAAACTTGTACCTGTGGATGTAATGTTATGACAATAGTCACAAGTATTGTCTTAACAATGAGTAACATTTTGTTAAATAATTACAGGAAGTTGAGGAATGAACGGGTAACTTGCCATAGTAATCACAGAAAACTTGCTATTCTTTGTTAGAGGCCAACCTGTTGTATATTTTGTAAATGCCAAATAAATATTGAAAGCAAACAGAAAACTTGCTATTCTTTGTTAGAGGCCAACCTGTTGTATATTATGTAATGCGCCCTTATCCTATAGGCCCCAGGCTAAGTTCGCATGGTTCTTCGTCATGCAGAGTATATATCGTTTAAATGAGCTTCAAATTACAGAGGAGATGGAAACCGGATTGCATATTATTTAATCATGGCAAGCGCCCGATCTGGGTTGGAAGTCGAGCTCATGTACGTCGCAGACAGTACCAGCGACGTATTGCCTAAAGTTTGCCAATACAGCGAAGTCTAGAACATATTTCTATGCTACGCATTGGCCAGAGCAGGTGCAACATTCCAAGGACTTCTTGGGGAGCTGACCTCAATAATTTGTTCTCGTATGTTCTACGCTACGCCGCATGTTAGCAAAGCCCCGCCCCTAAATCACTAAATAAATAAATTGTGACAATACGATAACACCCAGGATCGAACCCTTAACGTCATTAAACCTGGAATATTCCTAAGATTTTTCGCCAGTCATCAAACTGAATAGATCATCATGATATCATTAAATCGATGATCAAGGAAATTAGTTTCTTACGCCAATAGTCTGGGGTGGAGAGTTTGGTTGCGCTGGTAGGGATAGCGTCCATGTCGTCAGAAATAGTGCCAGGGGACGCAAGATGGATTTTTGTGGAAGCCACGATCGAATGTCAGTGACAATATGATAATAATACGACCTTATTATCAATATTAATTTGCATATATTGTGAAGATGGTGTGCGGTCTGAAAGAAGAGCTCCCGACAGCGTATGAAGATTAGTGTTGACCGCCGCCATGTGAAAGATATACCCCCGCACTCTCGTGGTCGCAGGAGTTAGTTGGCAGTAGTCTGGAGTAGTTTCGCGTGAGCAGTGCTGCGTGGTGAGTCAGAGTCCGGTTCGCTAGTTGGTTGGTGACAAACGGCGGGCGAGGAAGATCGTCGCATAACTACGGGCAGTTAGCAGTGGGAGCACGCCGAGCTAAAATAATATTGCACCACAATTTGTAAAGTACAAAGGGGACGATATTTAAAGAGACATAAATTATGTAAAATAAAGTATTCATATGCGGGAAAGCAATATATTCGCTCAAATTTGTATAGTAGACTTTCCACGCCAAGGGCAGAGACGGTGTTAGCAGACGCAGGAGTGAGGAAGACGTAGAAGGGCAATCGAGGTCCGAACCGGAGTCCAGTTGAACCGGCACGTCATCTGCGAGCTCACCATTCGAAGGGAAATACGCGTAGAATCGGTCAACCCACGGCATCGTGAAGAAAGAACTAGTGAGATAGAAATACGTGTGGTTATATTGCGCAATCCCTGCAAAGTGTATAAAGTGTCTAGAATAATGAATTACGTGTTTATTAGGGTACTAGTATGTGATACCTTATGAAAGTGTCGATAATAGTTTGTGAAGAGAGTCAAGTGAGACGCAGCGAAATTATGGTGAAGAATTAATCAGTGTAATAATGTATTCAATGATGATGTGTAATTGTGATATCATGTAGAGCCCTGGAGAGGAGCTGTGAAGGATCCCTGCTGAAAGGAATGACGGCAGCTGACAGGAGATCACGATGAGTACTAATCTTTGATTATATTAAGTCATTGTTTATGGGTGTATTCTTAGGATTATCATAGTTGTGTAAATAATATGTTAGTGATTAATTTTTGAAGTTAGATTTATTTTGCTTAGATATGTGCGCACGTGATGACGCGACGCTGTTGATTTATTTTGAGATGCTTGGCAGAAATAACGCTCACATGTCGTACATGTTGGATACACTGGTAGGAATGTATGTTTATTTATTTGCTAAAGTATGTGTATTTCAGCCCAGGAAAAGACGGAAGAAGCCCAGAGTGAGGCATGTGGTTTTGGGTAAGAAAGAGAGAGAGAGAGATTCTAACATTCATTTTTTTTACGGACACAATACTAACACAAGTTATTAATAATAATAATAATATTAATAATAATAATAATAGCACGAATAATGGAGGGGAATTTTTAATTCCGTAATGCTGGTATTTTGAATTCACACCTGGTGAGATATTTATTTAGCTAAGTTACGCCCTGGGAGTAAGCTAGGAATGTTACCTTTGCGTCTCCAATATATTTGCTCTAATCAGGTAAGATACGATTTGTGAGAGAGTGCACTGAACAACTGTCTGAGTGTTTTGGAACATGTATGAGCATTGGGCCGTGGTGATATGTAGAAATGTTATGATAAAGGCATGCAAAATATGGTATTGGGATGGTCCCATGTCATTTCAGGTAAGCTACGACGAATGAAAGAAAAAGAAAATGGTAAGGATTATGAAATATGTGCAGTTAGGCTGTAGCGGACATCGCCATGTGTCCCATGATGTCGCCAACTGAAAATAAAAAGGTAAGAAGTGTGTATTGAGGCATGCCATAAGATAAGAGGTAAAGCCGATCGGCGCTTGTAATTATTTGAGTGAAATGATGAACCACGATTGGGTATGTTCCAAAGTTTATACTACGCTCAGCTTCGAACAGGAGACCACTAGGCTTACGAGACTAGCTGCTCGTATTTTTTTTCATTTCGCTTAGTTGGTGCGAGATTAATAGGATGCTGTTGGTTACCACTGGGTGTGTTGGCTCAACACATGTTTGTCCGAGGCCAAGGTCATTTGACGTTTCCCCTTTCATTTTGGATAACGGTATTTCCGTCACTCCGCTCTTGGCCGTGTAGAGAGCCGAGCTTTTAATAAATCATAGGTTTCCTGTACTGAGTTTAAGTCTGTGTTTGTTGAGCACATTTTTGAACTGATAATAATAATAATAATAATAATAATTATATAATCAATGGATTCTGTAAAAGGGTACGAATATCCATTGACCTTTCGCGTCCTAGCGTCATTGCAAACTAACATCACTGTGGGAATAATATTGGATAATACTAATAATAATAATAATAATAATAATAATTATTATATAATCAATGGATTCTGTAAAAGGGTGCGAATATCCATTGACCTTTCGCGTCCTAGCGTCATTGCAAACTAACATCACTGTGGGAATAATATTGGATAATAATAATAATAATAATAATGATAATAATAATAATAATAATTATATAATCAATGGATTCTGTAAAAGGGTACGAATATCCATTGACCTTTCGCGTCCTAGCGTCATTGCAAACTAACATCATTGTGGGAATAATATTGGATAATACTAATAATAATAATAATAATAATAATAATAATTATATAATCAATGGATTCTGTAAAAGGGTACGAATATCCATTGACCTTTCGCGTCCTAGCGTCATTGCAAACTAACATCACTGTGGGAATAATATTGGATAATACTAATAATAATAATAATGATAATAATAATAATAATGATAGTTATGTGATTAATTTGATAATGGTGTTCTACGGAAGGGTGCAGGTATTCATTAACCATTTGAGGTAGAAGTGTATTCTCTCTCTGATACTGGCGACGGTTGCAGATATGCCATGCCCGAAACAGGTAAGTCGAGGTCCCTACTTCGAGACCTATTTGTGTATATATTTTGTGAATATGTTTTGTAGATACAGTTGTGCCATGCCTTTATTTACAGTGTCGGGGAAACATCGTTGTTGCTTACACTCATCGTTGTTTTCAAATGTTATTTGTCACCGTACGAAGTGTGAGCATAGAATATTCTTATTATTGCATTGATGCCAATTTGCATATAGTCCAGCGTTCATTTTTAGCCTTTGGTTTTTGTCTTATATAAGAGGATATTTGAGGGGATATTGCAAGCGTCTCGGTTATTGTATATTAGTATAGTTAACATACACCCATAAACTCTGACAGACAGTATCGAATTCGAGACCCGAAATGAGGTATCGAATCTTGAGTTCGATTCTTGGATAATCGTGTTCTCATGCATTGGTGTTTATTATAATGTGCCAGTATAGCATATCTCAAGTCCTATTGTGGTGTACATCTGTTGCATACACGAGAGCTCATAAATAAATGTACCAATTTTATATCCATAGAATAAAAAAGGGGGCAAGGCTTGTGTTAAGAGTTTGGATGCATAAGAAGTGTATCTTTATGAGAGTACTTTTAATCCATACAAGGGATCATACAGGCGATATTGCCAGATTATATTAAGATGTTGGATCATGTTTGGAAAGCCCTTGCTTAATAGTGTGATGCACGAATGATTTAATTAAAGTAATGTTAATTTACATGGTACATTACGTTATGGTGAGATGACGTGATACTTGATGTAATGAGCTCACAGTGTGGAATTTTCAATGAGTACAATACTGATTGTAGTGAGATCAGATCATAATTTTGCTTACGTGTTTGATCAAAGATGGATTAATTAATTTATGTAATTATTAATTTGAATAAGTTGTTAATGGTCTTTAATTGGATTGATATTTCCCAATCGGGATTCAATGATTTGATTGATCGCTTTGATCCACTTAATTAATCAAATTGATTATGTAATTAATTTAATTGATATCCAATTAATTTAAATTTTGATTTTGATCATTTTTTTTATTCAATTTTGTTATTTTTGGAATCCGTTCGGATTGATTTTGATAATTTGTGATTTTGAGTAGGTTATTTTGGAGTTTTAAACTTATTTTGGATTTGCTTCAGAATTTCATGATTTATTAGTTTACTTTCGCCTTAATTCATTTCTCGTTAAGATTTTGATTTTCTTATTTGGATATTTTGTTTTACTCTTTCTTTTTTTGGTTTGTATTTGTTTATTTAGTGTTAATAAAGTTTGCTTTCCTTTTATTTGAATTCTGTGTGTGATGATTCATTGATCAGCCCTATCGATCTTCCAAATGGTGTATGCCAGGACAGTTGTTAGCTTCAAGTAGGAACGCTCCGCCCCCGAGGAATGAATCCTGTCCTGAAGGTCCTATGTTCAAAAGGGTACATAGGGCATGGGTAGATTGTTATCTATCCTTTCGCCGAATTTCTTTTATTTATGGAAGATCATAGTGGTTAACACACACAGACGCATTCGGGTGACCTGCATACTATGATTTATTGTGTGATGCCTATTCGTACGGCATGGTAGATGCGTTTGAGCTTCATGCATCCGTATGGGGTTGATATCCCGAAGTATCCCCGACGGCATTAGCTGCCCCGGCGGGAATCCCAATCTAGGGATAATCCCGCGAAACCCGGCCATCCCTGGTGGAGCGGCCGAACCGTGGCGCCCAACGTGATAGGGGCAGATGCTTGAAGCATTCGTGGAACTCAATCAATTAACAGTTACTGTGTTTCAGAATTATTGCTATTTTAACATTTTAATTACACAGTAAGCTGAATAAAACCCTTTAAAGTTTCGATATTGAGTTTCCATGAGGGACTCATAGAGCCTTATTTGGTGAGGTTTACGGAAGGCATTAATTTCTTTGTAAAATTGATGTTTTTCAAGAGTCCACGAAATTTTGTTGTTGTATACGGGGATTAGATTTTTTTTACTTTATTAACACTGCGCGATTAATTACTTAAATTCAAGAGAGGAGGATATTGTTTGGTTGAAACAGATACTCATTGAAGGATTCACATGAAGGATTGAGATGTGCTATGCATTTGTGTAGTTGTAGTCGTTGTTCGGCATGGGTCGGTGCAGCTCCGTTTATTTACATTGATTGTAATGGCGTCTTTAGAAGACATTAAGGCTCTGATGGAGCAGATGAGTGGAGAACAATTAGCACAGTTAGCACAACAGGGAGCGCAATTAACAGAACAGATAGCGCAGTTGAAGGTTGACATCCAAGAACAGTTAGCACAACAGGGAGCGCAATTAACAGAACAGATAGCGCAGTTGAAGGTTGAAAATCAAGAACAGTTAACACAACAGGGAGCGCAATTAAGAAACGACATTCAAGAACAGATAACACAACAGGGGGCTTACTTGACACAACAATTAGGTCAGTTGAGGGTTGACAATGAGACACAATTCGATGACATTAGGTCGGAAATGAGTCGAATAAGTCGCACCTGCGAACAAAACAATGTGCAAATGCGAGAACACAGGGCTGCAATTGAGAGTCAGGTCGATAGTCTTACCCAGAGAATAACAGCTTTGGAAATCGGTACACAGGCACAGATATCCACAGTTGAGAAGGGATTCGTTGCTGCACGAGCAGACATTGATGAGTTACAAGACGGCCATATGGAAACATCAACTAGAATCGAATCAGTTGAGATTGACGTTTCCAAGCTCAAAGAAGAAGTCAAAGAAACCTGGCGAGTGATAAGAGAGGAATTAAAGGAATGTCAGGAAGGAAAGGGTGAGGCATGGATTCAGGATAGAGAAGATCTCAGGAGAGACAGGGAGATGGCATACGAGGACCTTCGTAAGGAAATTAAGGAAGAAAATAAGAACATGTTGCGAGAATTTGGGGAAGATAAAAAGAGACGTCACAGAGTGGAAATGGATCTGTTATCTCGACTCGAGAAACAGGAGAATAAGCAGGCCAAAAATGAAGTAAAGATTTCGATACAAGATAGAGCCATAACTGACCTACAGATGGGGACGGTCAGACCAGCAACAGAGACCCATAGAGCGGATAAAATAGGATTCCAGGAACAGCTCAACCTCGGAGATGATGGGAGGCCCTATAGTCCTGAATTTCGAGACATAAGAGGACAGACGTCAACGCCAGTGGAGCAAAACGTGACTACTCAAGTGGTGCAAGTCATCCGGATGAATGACGATCGGCCAAATAAATTTTCTGGCACAACAAACGTCACGCCAAAAGGTTTTCTCCGGGAGGTAATGGAGTATATAAAGGAGACCAAGGTTCCTGAAGACCGTCAGCTAAGAACAGTGGAAAAGCTTCTGACTGGTAACGCTCTACAGTGGTTCAGGAGTTTCCGTTACACATTCAACACCATGGAAGAATTCCGGGAAGTATTTTTAAAGAAGTACTGGAGCTTATCAGCTCAACAGAATTTGCGGGCTGAGTTGTACGCTCGTCGATACAGTACGACATCCCCAACGAAATACTCTGAGTATTTCATAACCCAATTGCACAGGATGAAGGAACTTGACATGCCACCGTCGGAGGAGGAAATGGTAACAGCAATTGAAAAACAGCTACCACTTGCGGTACAACAGATCATGGCGACGGCAGATGTAAAAACCGCGGTGCGTGCAGAGGAAATACTTCGCCATTTGGATGAAACCACGGTGCACAGTCCGCAACGCACACATCGGACAGTAGAAAACGTCAATTCGGCTGAAATCTCGGAGCCACTTTGTAAACGACGAAAAGGAATGAATGCTGACGCCATGGAAAAACAAACGAGATGGGAACAACAAGGACGCCAGAATCCTGGATATGGAACCCAACAGCCTGAGATGCCTCAGAATGCTGGATGGAGACGCGAATGGAGATACAGCGGAACATGGAGAGCGGATAGAGGAACATCTAGGCCCAACCCTTGGAGAGGAAGAGGTTTCTGGAGAGGCAGATCCTCATGGAATCGAGGAGGAAGACCATGGCAAAATCGGAGGCCGCATCCATCGCATCAAGAAGAGATGGAACGATGGCATCGAGGAACACAAAGATACCTGGATGAGCTCCAAGCCCAAGATTTACGGAAGGAAGAAGAAGAGGATAAGTGGACGAGAGGTATGGAAGCGAGGCAGAATCCGGACGTAGTGGAAACTGGGGCCGAAAGTCTAGAATTTCAGGCTAGCCAGAGGTCTAGAGGACAAAACACTAGGGAAGCGTCCCAAGATAAAAAAAAACGTCAATTTTAGGCCATCAGGACGATGCAGACAATCTAAATGGGTCGTATAGATACATGGTTGTCGCTCAGATAAGTGACTGGGTGGTGAAAGAAGAGGAATTGACCGAGGATCTAAAGGGGCCAGAAATCAAAGTTATTAGAGAATTACCGGTCATACATGCCCGAGTAGGAGGCTTAACTGTCAAATGCATGGTGGATACAGGAGCTAGCATTAGCATAGTCTCACAAGCATTGGTGAATGAGTTGGGAAAGCATTTTAAGATCCCAATCTTGCCCCTGTCCAATGTCAAAATTAAAGGTATCATTCCAGACAAATCCACCACATGCAAATTTCAAACTTTTCTAGATATTGACGTGCAAGGGTACAGCATGCCACACCCATTCCTCATAATGAGCAAAGTAAGTTATAATGTCAACTTAGGGGCAGACTTTATTCGGGAATATGGTGCCGTCATTGATTTGGCCAATAGAATCATCCAATTTAAAATTGTGGACGAGGACCGTGCCATGAAGATCCCGTTGAATCCGGACGTTCCCAGAAATTCGGAAGAGATATGGATGGTGCAGAGTTGCAGCAGGTTGAATCAACGGCTCAATGACATTGACGACGAATTAATAAGACCCGAGATATGGACCACGACCACGGAGGATGAGGTCGAAGAACCTGAGGCGAAATTTGCAGAGAAAATGCAAGAGGCAAAAATTAGTGATGACGATCGGATGAAGCTGGGGGAGATATTGAAACGGCATCGACAAGTTTTTGATTCTAAGCCCGGGAGGATCAAAGGGTTTAAATATGCGATGCAAATTAATGACTGGTCACCTTTCAAGAAAAAGGCATACCCTGTTGCTGAAAAATACGTCAAAGAAGTTGCCGCGACTCTGAAGAAGATGGAAGAAGGAGGTGTGATCGCCAAGATGGCTACTCCTTTTGTGAACCCCTTGGTGGTAGTTTTGAAACCCAACGGGACAGTGCGAGTCTGTTTGGACGCACGAGAAATAAACGAGAGATTGATCCCAGAATATGATCAGGCTCCACCAATCAAGGAGATAATCCGAAAGTTCAGGAACAAGGTCTATTTCAGTTCAATTGACTTAACGAGTAGTTACCATCACCTGGAGTTGGATGAAAGATCACAATTGCTCACAGGGTTTCTGTTCGATCAGCAGACCTATGTATTTCAGAGGTTACCATTTGGCATTAAGACGGCCGGGTCGGCGTTAATCAGGGCTCTCGAGCGTAATCTGACGCCAGAAGTCAAGAGCATAACCACCCGATACGTGGACGACATCTTACTGGCTTCTGAAGATTTGGATGAACACTTATCAAACTTGGAGAAGTTATTAGCTAACCTCGAACAGGCAAATTTCAAAATCAACATTGAGAAGTCTCATTTTTGCCAAAGAGAAGTCTTATATTTGGGTCATGTTATTGATGGTGAAGGTATCAGCCCGAATCCAGCTAAATTGGAAGCAATTCGGAACTTCCCGAAGCCTACGAGAGTGAAGCATGTTCGCCAATTTTTGGGCATATGTAACTTCTTCGCTGATCATTGTCCGGGGTATACAGAGATAATGGCTCCACTCCAAAATATGCTGCACAAGAACAACCGATGGGCATGGAATGATGAATGCGATAGCGCTTTTAGGAAGGCCAAGGAATTATTAACCGGAAGCATTAAGTTGGGTTACCCTGATTTTACACGTCAGTTCATCATACAAACTGACGCATCACAAATTGGAGTCGGTGCGATGTTATACCAGGAAGACCCGGAAAATCCTCAGACTAAAACTTACCTAGCTTTCGCAAGTCGCAAATTGAGGACACATGAGATGAATTATACTATCACAGAGCGAAAGTTGTTGTCTATAATATTCGCTCTACAACAGTGGAGAAAAATTGTGTATGGATTCAAAATTCTCATCAGAACAGACCATAGAAGCCTGGTTTTTCTATTGAAAACGCCGATGGCAGGAGAAAGGGTCAACAGGTGGTCGCTGTACGTCCAGCAGTTTGACATCACCATTGAGCACTATCCGGGAAGACTCAACCTAATACCGGATATTCTAAGCCGAAATCCAGATCAAGAGGATCAGATTGAGTCTTTGAACCAAATTGAACTCACCCGGTCAGATCAAGAATTTTTGGAAAAATTAGGGGGTATCAAAATTGAACAAGAGAAGGATCCTTGGATGAACATGATCATAAATTACTTCAAGAAAAAGTTACAACATGGAACTCCCGCATTCATCGAGGCAGAGAAAATTTCTGATAATTATATGTGGTATAACGAATTGTTACACAAGTTCGTAGACGCAGATCGTACCAAATTGAGGATTATGGTGCCGCCCTCATTGCAAAAAGGGTTGGTGTGGCACGCACATCGTATTTCAGGTCATGGTGGAATTGACAAAACTAGCGCTTTAATCCAGGAGACATTTGTGTGGCCGAAGTTACGTGACACCACCCAAAGAACACTAAAGACGTGTGACCAATGTCAAAGAGTGAAGCCCAACTCGTTTTTGATGAAACAGTATCCGAAACCATTATTGCCTCAAAAGCCGTGTGAGCTCGTCGCCATGGATGGATACGGTCCATTGCCCAAAGGCAGAAGGGGATGTAAATACATCTTGGTCAGCATAGACGTATTTTCGAAATACGTGGTCTTATGCCCTCTTCAGAAGATGAATACCCGTCAGGTTTTGAACCGAATCAAAGCTAAAGTAATTCCCACGTTTGGAGAGATAGAATTTTGCCTCACGGACCACGGAAGTTATTTCACCAGCGCCGAATTTAGACGGGAAATGGCAAGGTTGAATATTCGACACGTCCTAAGCTCTGTTCGTCACCCGGAGGGAAATCCGTCGGAACGAATTATGAGAGAAATTGCCAAGTTCTGTCGAATATACTGTCCACAACAACACTGGAAATGGGTGGATGTATTGCCGATAATCGAGTCGTGTATCAATAATACCATACACGAAAGCACGGGTCGGATTCCCGCGGTTGTGCATTTCAACCGACACCCTGATCGACCATGGAATAATGTTGTACCGTGTCCGGTAGACGCCAGACTGAGCCATGAGTTAGTGATCAGAGACACAGCGTCATATTTGAAGAAACAGGCTGAGCGCCGTTTAAGAAGGGTGAGGAATAGGAGGTTTCATCGACCACTTGAATTGGAAGAACTGGTGCTCGGGAAGAAGCCGGCAACATCTGATCCTCAGGCACGAGTATATGCTAAATTTTGTGAGTTGTTCCATGGACCGTACAAGATTACCAAGGTGATTGGGAACAATGCGTACAAGGTCAAACATCTGGAAACAGGAGTGGAAGCAATCTACAACGCTCAGAATCTGAAGGTTTATTACCCAATGGAAGAAGAAAATACGGGCCAACAAGTCAATGTTATTGAGGAAGAGAAGGAATGATCGGAAGGTCAGCGTACTCAACATTTAAACGATGCATGACAGAGTAACTATTAAGAAGGGAGATGAAGTTAATAAATCTCGAAAAACCATCACATCCTGTAGATAGTTTTTCGAAACCCAAGGAGGGGGAAGATGCGCCCTTATCCTATAGGCCCCAGGCTAAGTTCGCATGGTTCTTCGTCATGCAGAGTATATATCGTTTAAATGAGCTTCAAATTACAGAGGAGATGGAAACCGGATTGCATATTATTTAATCATGGCAAGCGCCCGATCTGGGTTGGAAGTCGAGCTCATGTACGTCGCAGACAGTACCAGCGACGTATTGCCTAAAGTTTGCCAATACAGCGAAGTCTAGAACATATTTCTATGCTACGCATTGGCCAGAGCAGGTGCAACATTCCAAGGACTTCTTGGGGAGCTGACCTCAATAATTTGTTCTCGTATGTTCTACGCTACGCCGCATGTTAGCAAAGCCCCGCCCCTAAATCACTAAATAAATAAATTGTGACAATACGATAACACCCAGGATCGAACCCTTAACGTCATTAAACCTGGAATATTCCTAAGATTTTTCGCCAGTCATCAAACTGAATAGATCATCATGATATCATTAAATCGATGATCAAGGAAATTAGTTTCTTACGCCAATAGTCTGGGGTGGAGAGTTTGGTTGCGCTGGTAGGGATAGCGTCCATGTCGTCAGAAATAGTGCCAGGGGACGCAAGATGGATTTTTGTGGAAGCCACGATCGAATGTCAGTGACAATATGATAATAATACGACCTTATTATCAATATTAATTTGCATATATTGTGAAGATGGTGTGCGGTCTGAAAGAAGAGCTCCCGACAGCGTATGAAGATTAGTGTTGACCGCCGCCATGTGAAAGATATACCCCCGCACTCTCGTGGTCGCAGGAGTTAGTTGGCAGTAGTCTGGAGTAGTTTCGCGTGAGCAGTGCTGCGTGGTGAGTCAGAGTCCGGTTCGCTAGTTGGTTGGTGACAAACGGCGGGCGAGGAAGATCGTCGCATAACTACGGGCAGTTAGCAGTGGGAGCACGCCGAGCTAAAATAATATTGCACCACAATTTGTAAAGTACAAAGGGGACGATATTTAAAGAGACATAAATTATGTAAAATAAAGTATTCATATGCGGGAAAGCAATATATTCGCTCAAATTTGTATAGTAGACTTTCCACGCCAAGGGCAGAGACGGTGTTAGCAGACGCAGGAGTGAGGAAGACGTAGAAGGGCAATCGAGGTCCGAACCGGAGTCCAGTTGAACCGGCACGTCATCTGCGAGCTCACCATTCGAAGGGAAATACGCGTAGAATCGGTCAACCCACGGCATCGTGAAGAAAGAACTAGTGAGATAGAAATACGTGTGGTTATATTGCGCAATCCCTGCAAAGTGTATAAAGTGTCTAGAATAATGAATTACGTGTTTATTAGGGTACTAGTATGTGATACCTTATGAAAGTGTCGATAATAGTTTGTGAAGAGAGTCAAGTGAGACGCAGCGAAATTATGGTGAAGAATTAATCAGTGTAATAATGTATTCAATGATGATGTGTAATTGTGATATCATGTAGAGCCCTGGAGAGGAGCTGTGAAGGATCCCTGCTGAAAGGAATGACGGCAGCTGACAGGAGATCACGATGAGTACTAATCTTTGATTATATTAAGTCATTGTTTATGGGTGTATTCTTAGGATTATCATAGTTGTGTAAATAATATGTTAGTGATTAATTTTTGAAGTTAGATTTATTTTGCTTAGATATGTGCGCACGTGATGACGCGACGCTGTTGATTTATTTTGAGATGCTTGGCAGAAATAACGCTCACATGTCGTACATGTTGGATACACTGGTAGGAATGTATGTTTATTTATTTGCTAAAGTATGTGTATTTCAGCCCAGGAAAAGACGGAAGAAGCCCAGAGTGAGGCATGTGGTTTTGGGTAAGAAAGAGAGAGAGAGATTCTAACATTCATTTTTTTACGGACACAATAATAACACAAGTTATTAATAATAATAATAATATTAATAATAATAATAATAGCACGAATAATGGAGGGGAATTTTTAATTCCGTAATGCTGGTATTTTGAATTCACACCTGGTGAGATATTTATTTAGCTAAGTTACGCCCTGGGAGTAAGCTAGGAATGTTACCTTTGCGTCTCCAATATATTTGCTCTAATCAGGTAAGATACGATTTGTGAGAGAGTGCACTGAACAACTGTCTGAGTGTTTTGGAACATGTATGAGCATTGGGCCGTGGTGATATGTAGAAATGTTATGATAAAGGCATGCAAAATATGGTATTGGGATGGTCCCATGTCATTTCAGGTAAGCTACGACGAATGAAAGAAAAAGAAAATGGTAAGGATTATGGAATATGTGCAGTTAGGCTGTAGCGGACATCGCCATGTGTCCCATGATGTCGCCAACTGAAAATAAAAAGGTAAGAAGTGTGTATTGAGGCATGCCATAAGATAAGAGGTAAAGCCGATCGGCGCTTGTAATTATTTGAGTGAAATGATGAACCACGATTGGGTATGTTCCAAAGTTTATACTACGCTCAGCTTCGAACAGGAGACCACTAGGCTTACGAGACTAGCTGCTCGTATTTTTTTTCATTTCGCTTAGTTGGTGCGAGATTAATAGGATGCTGTTGGTTACCACTGGGTGTGTTGGCTCAACACATGTTTGTCCGAGGCCAAGGTCATTTGACGTTTCCCCTTTCATTTTGGATAACGGTATTTCCGTCACTCCGCTCTTGGCCGTGTAGAGAGCCGAGCTTTTAATAAATCATAGGTTTCCTGTACTGAGTTTAAGTCTGTGTTTGTTGAGCACATTTTTGAACTGATAATAATAATAATAATAATAATAATTATATAATCAATGGATTCTGTAAAAGGGTACGAATATCCATTGACCTTTCGCGTCCTAGCGTCATTGCAAACTAACATCACTGTGGGAATAATATTGGATAATACTAATAATAATAATAATAATAATAATAATAATAATAATTATTATATAATCAATGGATTCTGTAAAAGGGTGCGAATATCCATTGACCTTTCGCGTCCTAGCGTCATTGCAAACTAACATCACTGTGGGAATAATATTGGATAATAATAATAATAATAATAATGATAATAATAATAATAATAATTATATAATCAATGGATTCTGTAAAAGGGTACGAATATCCATTGACCTTTCGCGTCCTAGCGTCATTGCAAACTAACATCATTGTGGGAATAATATTGGATAATACTAATAATAATAATAATAATAATAATAATTATATAATCAATGGATTCTGTAAAAGGGTACGAATATCCATTGACCTTTCGCGTCCTAGCGTCATTGCAAACTAACATCACTGTGGGAATAATATTGGATAATACTAATAATAATAATAATGATAATAATAATAATAATGATAGTTATGTGATTAATTTGATAATGGTGTTCTACGGAAGGGTGCAGGTATTCATTAACCATTTGAGGTAGAAGTGTATTCTCTCTCTGATACTGGCGACGGTTGCAGATATGCCATGCCCGAAACAGGTAAGTCGAGGTCCTTACTTCGAGACCTATTTGTGTATATATTTTGTGAATATGTTTTGTAGATACAGTTGTGCCATGCCTTTATTTACAGTGTCGGGGAAACATCGTTGTTGCTTACACTCATCGTTGTTTTCAAATGTTATTTGTCACCGTACGAAGTGTGAGCATAGAATATTCTTATTATTGCATTGATGCCAATTTGCATATAGTCCAGCGTTCATTTTTAGCCTTTGGTTTTTGTCTTATATAAGAGGATATTTGAGGGGATATTGCAAGCGTCTCGGTTATTGTATATTAGTATAGTTAACATACACCCATAAACTCTGACAGACAGTATCGAATTCGAGACCCGAAATGAGGTATCGAATCTTGAGTTCGATTCTTGGATAATCGTGTTCTCATGCATTGGTGTTTATTATAATGTGCCAGTATAGCATATCTCAAGTCCTATTGTGGTGTACATCTGTTGCATACACGAGAGCTCATAAATAAATGTACCAATTTTATATCCATAGAATAAAAAAGGGGGCAAGGCTTGTGTTAAGAGTTTGGATGCATAAGAAGTGTATCTTTATGAGAGTACTTTTAATCCATACAAGGGATCATACAGGCGATATTGCCAGATTATATTAAGATGTTGGATCATGTTTGGAAAGCCCTTGCTTAATAGTGTGATGCACGAATGATTTAATTAAAGTAATGTTAATTTACATGGTACATTACGTTATGGTGAGATGACGTGATACTTGATGAAATGAGCTCACAGTGTGGAATTTTCAATGAGTACAATACTGATTGTAGTGAGATCAGATCATAATTTTGCTTACGTGTTTGATCAGAGATGGATTAATTAATTTATGTAATTATTAATTTGAATAAGTTGTTAATGGTCTTTAATTGGATTGATATTTCCCAATCGGGATTCAATGATTTGATTGATCGCTTTGATCCACTTAATTAATCAAATTGATTATGTAATTAATTTAATTGATATCCAATTAATTTAAATTTTGATTTTGATCATTTTTTTAATTCAATTTTGTTATTTTTGGAATCCGTTCGGATTGATTTTGATAATTTGTGATTTTGAGTAGGTTATTTTGGAGTTTTAAACTTATTTTGGATTTGCTTCAGAATTTCATGATTTATTAGTTTACTTTCGCCTTAATTCATTTCTCGTTAAGATTTTGATTTTCTTATTTGGATATTTTGTTTTACTCTTTCTTTTTTTGGTTTGTATTTGTTTATTTAGTGTTAATAAAGTTTGCTTTCCTTTTATTTGAATTCTGTGTGTGATTGATCAGCCCTATCGATCTTCCAAATGGTGTATGCCAGGACAGTTGTTAGCTTCAAGTAGGAACGCTCCGCCCCCGAGGAATGAATCCTGTCCTGAAGGTCCTATGTTCAAAAGGGTACAGTAAATGTCAAATAAATATTGAAAGCAAACAGAAAACTTGCTATTCTTTGTTAGAGGCCAACCTGTTGTATATTTTGTAAATGTCAAATAAATATTGAAAACAAATTGGTTTTGTTACTCCAAGTAAGCCCTACTCACTCTTGACAATCCTTTTACTTTAATGTTGAAAAGGACAAATATTATTTCGTTATTTCAATTTGTTTTCGTGGCGAAGCAAACGCATCAACAGCTGACCGGCTGCTATGGCCATCCCAGTTCACAGAAGTGCAGCGTTGCAAGGTCGAACGCCGCGGCTTTCCGTAGAGCCGGCCATGCCACTATGCGCTCACGTAACGTAGCTTCATCAGGAACAGGATTCGCATACACGAGCGACTTAAGGTGTCCCCACAGGTAGAAGTCCAGGGGTTTCAAGTCCGGAGAGAGTGGTGGCCACGCAATCGGTCCTCCTCGACCTATCCAGCGCCCAGGGAAATGGGTATTCAGGTACCTACGGGCCAACAAACTGAAATGTGCGGGAGCACCATCATGCATGAGAAACATTGCTTGACGGAGAGCAAGTGGCAGGTCGTCCAAGTACTCAGGCAATTGTGTCCGCAAGAAATCCGTGTAGTTATGTCCAATAAGCCTACGCGGAAGAACGTACGGTCCAAACAAGGAATCACCAACAATGCCTGCCCAGATGTTAATGCCGAACCTCTGTTGATGAGAAGATGGGATGATCGCATGCGGATTTGCATCACCCCACCTGTGCTGATTATGGAAATTCTGTATTCCGTCTCTTGCGCAGGTCGCTTCATCAGTGAACAACACATACGCATCGAAGTTCGGCGTCACGCCGCACTGTTGTAGGTACCACCGGCAGAACGTTGCTCTTGCCGGAAAATCCGCAGGCGACAAGGCTTGTACACGCTGCAGATGATACGGATACAACAGGTTTCCTCGTAGCAGTCTCCAGATAGTCGTGTGTGACCTATTCCGCTGCAAGCCCAACCGCCGAGTGCTGACGTGAGGACGTTCAAACACAGCGTTGAGGACGGCTTCCTCCTCCACTGTTGTACTGCTTGACCGTCCCCCGGTTCCTGGTGGACGTGCGAAACTCCCGTGTTCACAGAGGCGGCGATGGATGGATTCAGATGTCTTTCGGTCCGGCAGTCTGCGCCTGGGGTATCGTTCCCGATACAAGCGACGTGCCTTCGAAGCATTCCCATCCGCCAAACCATACATGTAATGCATTCTCGCAAGCTCTGTGTTCGTGTACATGCGCACGTCAGAGCGTCCTGCAAACCACAAATAACAGTACAGTACTGTACAATGACTGATAACCACGGACAACTTACATACAGCTACTTCAATGACCTTCACGTACTTACCTCCGTTACGTACGAACGCAGACGGAAAACCACAATCCAAATCACAGATGCCAGACGTGTTAAACAGACCGAAACTCACACTTCACTTCACTACATTAATCACTAATCACAGATAACAGACGTGTTCTCGGCAACGGCTAAACCGTAAGACGATCCCATATCATGTATGAGTGCTAAGGTCTTTAATACGACGCACATCACTTCCATTCACAACATGCCTACATGTACCATTTGTAACCGGTTTCGCGATTTCTTTTACACCAAACAGGACATGTAATGTACATTTATGTACTAACATTCATTCATTCCTGCCAAGGGGAATAACTCCGGAAGTATCCGTTTCCAGACCCATGTTGTCATAACATTTGTTTCTTATCATACTGTGAGGAACCCATTCCCGAAATTTACCGTCGAGATTTGAAACACCCTGTATATAGATTTGTACATAATATGTTGTAGGCAAAATACTATATATTGAATTTAGATTTGTTTGAAAAGGGATTAATAAGAACCTAGCTGTTCCGCCCCTTAAAACTCCAATAACTAACTAAAGGGATTAATAGACTTTAAAATTCCCTCAAATTATTTGTCTTTATTAACCACATCAACGATTCAGTGCAACCTAGCTATTTTCTGCAATTAACAACACGTACTGATAGATAAGACGGTCAATCGCCTTACTGTAGACCTTTTAGGCTACTGACGGAACCTCAACTGTACTCATTCGTTGCAAAATTACGCCCGCAAGTGTACAGTACTTAAGTTGGTATGTAGCTTTATTTTGTTAATCTGTTCCAGTTCATGCACATCAGTCATTTACGTTTTACTTTGCCATTGCCAGTGAGCGCATCAAAGTGGGAGTGTCGTGATGCAAGGAGTGAGTAAGTTAGATGTCGCCGTGCAATCATGTGCCTGGGCTGCGACTCCATAAAAGAGAACTAGTGAAGATGCTCTTCGGGATAGAACGAGATAAGCCTGCCTAATAATACGGTCGAGGCTACCAGCCAGAAAACGAGACGACAGGGAAACCTCGCTACCTCGTCCTTCCCAATCACATTCCTTCTTGCAATAAGTTAGTGCACAATAGTAGGCAATTCTATTTCCTTCTGTATTCCCATTTATAACGAGGCTTGTTCCAAGTTTTTTAAGCACTTATTAATAAAGCCTAGCCAATGTAAGAAGTTCTCGGTCACGACCTCCTGTATTCTGCTTGGTTAGAGCCCTGCGTGGATAAACAAAACGATATTCGTATCCGCCCCGCATCCGCATGTTTATTATCCGAATCTACTGGCACTACAATACTATTTTTAATTAGATAAAGCATAAAGTATTAAAGCAATACATTTAGACATTTGAGGAGAAAGTTGTTCTCCTAGGCCAGGCCTGTCCAGCCATGCCACTGGTGGCTGTGGCGCCGCGGCTTGCCACGAGACTCGCTCCGTGGCAGACTAAGCTCCGCTCTTCCTCGCTCCACTGCCACTCCCTACAGCTTCTCCTCTCACTACCTTCTCTTGCTAGAGAGGAGAAGACGGACGTTCAACATCAGAAGTGGGTGGTGGAAGCAACCCTTCCTGAGAATTTAATTATTTAGTAGTACCCGCCCCAGCGCCAGCGAACGGCAAGTGGATGTGTTTGATATATCACCCGTTCTAAAGAATAAAAAAATAAAATGCAGGCAGTATGAATCAAAGGATTTGTTATAGCTAGTGATTATTGGTTACTATTGTCCCATTCAACGCCACGCACAACGTTGCCCGTCCTTCCGCCAGCTCACTACATCCGCTACCGCAACTTCTTCCACGCTTGCAGCCATGGCTCGACCCCCACCTTTCCCACACAATCCCCGATCCACTAAGAAAAGGCTGTGGCACTAGCGAGGCAGACGATTGCCACCGTGGTATTTTCCCTGGACAGGCCTGCCCTAGGCTATGTATGGCATGCGCTATGTTTAAAATGAATGTTATACAGCCAGAATTGCAACCCTTGTCAGTTCAGAGTGTTAACTATACTTAGGGCTGGTTCTACCACATCCGGGCAAAGGGGCGGATAACTTGCCCGTCGGAATAAGTGAGAATTTCCGTTCGACCATCAACGGGTAGCGCTATCGGCGGTATAAACTTCGTCTACCCAGAGTGTAAATTTTCGGGAGCTTCGAGAGGCCGATTTGAGCCGTGCGTAAGGGTTTCTTTGCATCATCTATGTTGTACATAACCTCTTCATAATTACTAATAATACAATTAGAATCATTTGGTAATTTTGTTGTCACATAATGATATAATTACAATTAATAATTAATTATAAGGGATGTAACAGTTACTGAGCATATTTTATTTTAAGGCTATGGAAGGGCTAATTGACGTCCTGGAAATGTATAACTTTTTTGTCGACGTAGAAGAAGACGCAGTCACACGTTCAAGACGGAACAGAGATCGGCTGGAGCATAATGAAATTTGGTCGAATGAGGCATTCTTTGTCCGGTTCAGGCTGCAACAGCCAACAGTTTTATATTTGATGCGGTTGATTGGACATGAAATACGACCGCCTAGTGATTACCGTACGGAACCATCGTAGATTTCAAAATATTATCTCAATTACATGTTTAGGAATACTGTATGAAGCGCTCATATAATTTAATAAATTCGCACAAGTGTGCATGAGAAATACAGAGTGTACAGGACATTATTCAGGTTCTGTACCGTACTATACATTGTCATTGACTTGGTGTTTTGCTTATGCAGCATAAGACCTGATATTTGGGGCATTGCATTTTGTAGCTTTCTGCGTCACTAAAGCCTTGACAAACAGAACTACGATCTTAGGCTTGTGGCGACGCGTTATACGGTCAATGGCTTTCATCCTAAAATATGTGTGACAAAATAATTCCATCCGCCAAACGAAAAGTGTAAATGTGAACTTTGCATCATGACCTATCCAAGATACCTTCTATAGCTGTGCATGAAGAGTGAAATCTCTCGTAGAATACAGCAAAGAGAACTATCTAATTATGCACAAATGTGCGCATTCCGTTCCATTCATTTTACAGAGTTTACAAACAAACTTGTCGCCTGGAGTGTGATAATTTGATTTGACATACATTTTATGATTGAACCTATGCACTGCAAGCGACTGCAAGCCTTGTCACAACATGTCTGTAGCCTATATAGGCCTAAGCCTGTTTTCAGACTGCAAAGTAGCCTATTGCTAGAAACATATTTCACAGGCTATTCCTCCTTGAAAAGCACTGCATTCTTGTCTAGTTTTCGATTATTGAGTTTAGGTATGGTTATGCAGTTGCATTCCTCCGAGAACTGAATCTAATGCTAGGTTTATACTGCCCAGAAGTGTCGCGAGAGGTTTTGCTACTAGGCCTATATCTTGTTGAAACCAAAGAACACGTGATATCAACAAACAACGGACAAAAGCGAAACGAAAAGAAACTTAACGCATCTCACGATAGGTGGCTCACTCGTCGATTACTCAAATTTAACAAAAATCAGGCTAGCCACCATCTGTATTTTGCTATTAGGTTCCTGGCAGCTGCCCGGAACTTGCACGGAAGTGGTAGAACGCTGCCCAAGATGCACAGAGGTTTACACCGGCAGATAGTTTATCACCCGGGTTGCTGCCCGCAACTTTTACCCGGATGTGGTAGAACCGACCCTTAATGACATTGAATGAGATTAGCTTAAATCATCTTGCATTTATCCTAAAAAAAAAAACATAACGCAAAATATGTGACATAAAAATCCGAGTTCTAGCAGTGATATTAAACACATTCGGATTGTAACTTATTCTCCGCAAATTTACTCCAAACATTATCCGCAGCTTATCCGCTATCCGCACAACAATGCAAACTATATCCGCTTCCGCCCAGGGCTTTAGCTAAAGTGCTATTGCATGCAGTGTTTGCTTCACACGCGCACTTGCATCGCAAAATTCTATGAAATTAATACAGTGAATCCTTTCCTAAAGCACCTCAATTAGCGACCAAGTTTCCAAGAACTGATAAAAAAAACCATGTTGTTGTTGTTGTTGTTGTTGTTGTTGTTTCATTTGAGAGACTTAGAAATCATGATCATTTAGCCATGTGAACTTGGGTGTGTGTGTAGAATTTGTCTGTTAACCTGTGGTAATGTGGTGTCTATAGTAGCGTGTGTATTTGTAATTCAGATGAGGATTGATAAGGAGGCGACCGTGGCTTTAAGTTAGGAACCATCATGACATTTTCCTGTAGTAGAAGTGGTAAACTATGGAAAACCACTTCCAGTTTTACCTCAAACCAGAATTAAAATCCTTGACAGAGCAGGGAATCAAACCCGGACCTCAGGGGTGACAGTCAAGAATAATAGCCACTGGGCCACGAGGCGGATTAACTATATTGCATTTGAGGACTATTGGTTGGTTGGTTGGTTCCTTAGTTTAGAGGAAAGAGAAGCACGAAGCAGGAAGGGAGGGCGAAGAAGATAAAGTAGGGAAAGAAGAAGAAGGAGAAACAGAAGAAAAGGAAGAGCAAGGAGGAAGGTGTAGAAGGCGTGGAAGTAGAAGAAGGTGAAGAAGGAAAGGAAGCAGATGAAGGAAGGAAAGAGGTAGAAGAGAAAGGAGAAACGAAGGAGGAAGAAGGTGAAGCGGGAGAAGGAAAGAAAGCAGATGAAATGCAAGAAAGTGAAGAAGTAAAGAAAGCAGATGAAGGGAGGGGAATGGTAGAAGAAAAAGGAGAAAGGAAGGAGGGAGAAGGAGTAAGCAGAAGAAGGTGAGAGATACTCTTCGATGAGGAGGAGAACTTATAGAAAAGTGTGTAAAGTTGATTTATTATAAGACTCACTACGATTTCGGAACATTTAAAGCTATGAGGTGTCTCGGAAGAACAGGTTTTAGTCTATAGTTTATTTTACTTTGTGTGTGCTAATGTAAACATGGTGATTACTGATAGTTTAAGTTAGTGTATGTTTCAATTTGTATATGTATTTAAAAAAAATGTGATCCTCACATGTTTCACTCGTAGGAATCACATGGGGGAGATTGTTACTGTTTAGTTGGGTCGAAAATGGCCGCCTATTGCTGGGGCACTACATGGAGTCTAGTGCATTGTACTTTCCTTGTGTGTTCCACACTCCACCACCCCTCATAAGAATAGTTACAGTTCCGCCCCGTTAGGCAACAATAACTAACTACCGTACTGTATTCATTAGAAGATACAGAACACGTGGCGTGTGAAAATCTATTAATTCAAAATTTCATTATTCCTGATAATAATAAAACCGACTTCAATAAAATAAGTTTCCAAACTTCCACTTTCACCCACCATGAGGGCCACTATACTCAAGGTTGATTAAGGATCCACTGTGATATCAAGCGTAAGGTCTATTGAAGAAACTGCATAATATGTATTACAGTCGTACAAATCTCCTAAACAATAAATTGTTTCCATATTTCCTGAATCAATGTTTATTTTTGAACTTCTGCTTTCATCCAATTGTTTGTTTGATGGTTGAAGCATGAATAATATTGACAGTGTGTTAGTTCCCATGTAGACATATATTTAGGCTTCAATAAGATAAAATAGGCTACGAGATGAAATGAAATACAGTGGAACGTGGCTAATTCGAACTTCTATAATTCGAAATCTCTTTTAATTCGAATTTTTCCCTCGGTCCCTAGCATTTTATATTCAATCAATGCTAAAAAATCGTGGTTAATTCGAATTATACTTTGGATAATTCGAAGTTATTAGTGTAAAAAGCCGATCGGAAGCCAAACAGTTGGGTCAGTTACCGAAAAAACTGTTCCGAGTGCAGCCCAAGCAACAAACCACATCACAGATCTTAGGCAGTTTTTTTGAAAGTAGAAATGACGTAACTGATTCTGTTTTCCGTTCCTTAAATTTGTTAGATACTTTTGTGATGGCTTAGAGACTTCATTGTAGAAAATAGGTAAAAATCTCAAACATTTTTGAAAAACAGTAGATTTCTCTAAGACTGAACTAGATTTCTGGATTACTACTGACGTTAAATAGCTGAATAGTACATTTTGGTTTTATTTTTCATTTGAAACTTTTGAGATTATTCACGATACAGTCATTATACAGTACCGTTGTCTGTTAATCTGCTTTGTTGAACGTCAATCATAATGTAAACGTAATACAATATATTTTCTCCATCCTTTTCAAAGAACTTTCTTAATTCGAATTTTTGAATAATTCGAATACTTTTACTGGTCCCTTGAGGTTCGAATTATCCAAGGTCCACTACGAAAAGCGAAAGCATTATTATCCGTTACATTATTTTGAGGGGAACATACAGCTTAAGGAATCAAAACAAAATCGATTTTAATATTATAACTGTGTCTGTGCCTATTAGAGAAATCTACTGCCTGTGTGAGTCTCCCATAAGTCCAACCCCTCGTCCACGTCGTGGGAGACGGGCAACGGCACAAAGTAGGGGATTGCCTATAGGGGCGAAGTACAGTGGGGACTTCGTGTGCCCCGGGACCGTTACGGTAGCTGTGAAGGTCCTACAGGAACCCTGAAAAGTGACGGCTAACGGGGCTCTGGTGAAGCTACGATGGACCCAGCAAGCCAGTAGTGGATGAAACCAAATGCTTTCAAAAATGGAACGAGCCTCGGACAGGATGTATTTAATAGACGACGACACGGCTGTACACACGGACTAAGATTTTGAACTTTAAACCTAAGAACGCTGACGGGGAAGGTGGAGGAGATAGTTGATATGATGGAAAGAAGGAAGTTGGATTTATTGGGATTGGCAGAAACAAGGTGGAAAGGGGAAGGAAGGAGAGTACTGAGAAAAGGCTATAGACTGTACTGGAATGGGAACGAATAGGGAAAGAGGAATGGAGTGGGAGTAGTAGTAGTACGAGATGGTTTAAAGGAAGAAGTGAGGAGAATAAGTGATAGGATGATGAAAGTGAAAGTAGCACTGAGGGGAGAGACCGTAGAAATAGTGCAAGTGTATGCTCCACAAGTAGGCTGCGCCTCTGAATTTAAGGAGGAGTTTGAAGAGGAATTGCAGAAGCAGCTGGTAGGAAGAAATATGATTGTTATGGGGGACCTCAATGCCCATGTAGGAAGAGAAAGACAAGGTTATGAGAGTGTTCTAGGACCAGAGGGTTGGGGCGGAAGAAATGAGGAAGGAAAGAGACTGTTAGACTTCTGCCAGAGGAACAGCCTGCTAGTTGGGAACTCCTGGTTTAAGAAAATCACATGGTACAGTGATGACTTGACCAGGAAGTCGGTGGTCGACTATATACTGTATGAGAAAGAACTAAATAAGAACATCACGGGCATCAAGGTTATACCATCGGAGAACCTGGATAGCGACCATCGATTGCTGGTAATGAACCTGAGAGGGAGTAAGGAGGAGAAAGGGACTGAGAACCAGGAAAGACGTATAAGGATATGGAAACAGAAAGAAGGGGATAGAAGGGTCGAGTACCTCAAAATGGTAAAGGAAGGAATTCCAACAGATGAAGAAAGAGGGGTGGAAGAGGAATGGGCTAGATTTAAGAAGACACTAGTAGGTGCAGCAGAAGCAGTATGTGGGAGGACAAGTAGTAAGAAGAGGTGGAAGGAAACACCATGGTGGAATGAGAAGACAAAAGATATAGTAAGGGAAAAGAATAGAGCCTTTAGGAGGAGGTATCAAAATAGGACGGTAGAGACAAGGGAAGAGTACCAGGAAAGAAAGAAGGAGGCGAAGAGAGTGGTGGCTGAGGAGAGAAGGAAGTGGATGGAAGAGTGGACAAAGGTGATGGAGGAGGATAGTGAAGGTACAAAAAAGGTCCTGTATGGGATGGTAAAAAATAAGAGGCGGAAGGATCCTACGGATTATGTTAGAATGGTGAACAAAAGGGGACAAGAGATAGAAAATAGGGAAGAACTGAAGAAAATGTGGAAAGAATATTTTGAAGAACTTCTGAACCCAAATGGAAAAGATGTTGAGGAGGAAGAAATCGGGGAAGAGGAAGATGAACTGCAAACAGAAAAGGACTTAACATGGAAAGAAGTGGAAGATGCAGTGAACAAGATGAAAGGAGGGAAGGCACCGGGTGTGGATGAGTTGAGTGTGGAGATGGTGAGAGCAGCAGGAGAGGTGGGGATACAGTGGCTGTACCGAGTGATGAGGACAGCATGGAAGGAAAGGCAGACCCCAGAGGACTGAAAAAAAGGAATCATTGTCCCGATCTTCAAGAAAGGTAGTAGAACAGATTGCAGAAACTATCGGGGGAATAACACTGATGAGTCATTGTGCAAAGATCTTCGAGAAAGTTTTGGAAAAGAGAATTAGGACAAGGATAGAAGGAGGGATGAGGGAAGAACAACATGGCTTCAGAGCAGGAAGGTCCACAGTGGATTTGATTTTTGCTGTAAGGCAGTTACAAGAACAGCACTATGAGTATGGAACAGATCTACTGACGGCCTTCCTGGACATTGAGAAAGCATATGACAGTGTATGCAGAAACAAAGTATGGAAGTCCCTGGAGGATAGAGGAATAGAGAAATGGACTATAAAGAGGATAAAGGAGATGTACAAGGGAAGCGTGAGCTGTGTGAAAGTGGGATTAGAGAGATCAGACTGGTTGGAACAGAGAAACGGCCTGAAACAAGGAAGTGCACTGTCACCGTTACTTTTCATTGTGGTGATGGATGACGTAATGACCCGAGTGGCACAAGTAATTGGGGACAGAAAGATGAAAGCAATGGTGTTTGCAGATGATTTGATGATTTGGGAAAACAAGGAGGGGGAGGTACAGGAACAGTTGGACGTGTGGGAAGAAATAATACAAGGATATGGGATGAAATTTAGCATAAATAAGAGTGAGATGGTGATCACAACAAGGAAGAAGGAAAGAACCACAACGGGAATAACAATTGGTGGGGAACAGCTGAAGAAAGTGGAGAGTTTCAAGTATCTGGGAAGCCTGATACAAGATAATGGAAGAAACGATAGAGAAATAAATGAGCGGGGGAGGCAAGCAGAAGCATTTCGGAGGAGTGTGAGAAGCATGTTATGGAGCAAGGATGTCCCTCAGAACAGCAAAAAGATCATATATCGGACGTACTATGTCCCTATCCTGACGTATGCCTCGGAGACCTGGGTTATGAAAGGAAGGGAGAAGAGCAAAATACAGGCCAGTGAGATGAGGTTCTTGAGAAGCAGTATTGGAGCTACAAAGATGGACAGAATAAGAAATGAGAGGACCAGAGAATTAATGAAAGAGGAACCATTACAGGATGGTATAGATAAATCTAAACTTAGATGGTATGGACATGTAAAACGAATGGAGGAGAAGAGGATACCCAGGAGAGTACATGAGACGAAGTGGGAAGGAAAGAGACCGAGGGGAAGACCGAGAGACAGGTGGCTGAAGGGCGTGGAAGAAAGCGTGAAGAAGAGAGGAGAAGACTGGACAAGGGTGGAGGCTGAGAGATGGTGGGAAGACAGAAGACGTTGGAGAGGCTTGTGTTCCAAACAGACCCGGCCAGTGGCTGGAAACTGTGCAAGATGAAGATGATGATGAACTGTGTCTGTCATAAATCTTGTACAGCAATTATATACTGTTCTGCCTCCCCTCGCGAGGTCCCCCAAGTGCGATACTGGCTTGGCGAGTGAGGGGGTGTTCGCGAGGAACTTTTTAAGTAGAGGGGTAAGGCCGATTCTAACCCACCCATTTTATTTGTACCCGACTGTACATGTTAAAATAATGAATATCTCTCGAACCCATGGTCGGATTTTGACAAATGAGGTGTCGTTGGACTCGGGTTGACGTCCTCTATCCAATGGACCACTCATTTCAACCCCTAAGTAAAACCTACCCCTACTAGGGGGTGAAATTGTAATTTTTTAGTGAAAGTCTAATTTCAAATGCGACATGTATAAGGTGCGCTGCTAAAATGAACTTAAATGTTGTTGCTCATATCGCGCATGCATTTTGTTGGATGCCGCTATGGATTAACATTTTTGTTTTTGTTTTTTACGCCTGTGCACTTGGGATTTTTGTAAGAGGGCGAGCTCTTTGAAAAAAAAAAAGATTGATAAGAAGGGGTTTTGGTGGTGAGGAGAGAACCAGATAGTCGCCTACTTTCCTATGAAGTTTGCCGATATCTCTCGAACGCAAGGTCGGATTTGGACGTGTGACGTGTCAAATCGCTTGTCTCAAAGCCCTATATATGTTATTAATAGGTTAAAGTTTTGAGAATGAGGGAAACAGGCTTTTTGGGGGTAAAACCATGATTTTAGACTTTTTCCGATATCCCACGAATGCATGGTCGGATTTGGTCCTATGACGTGTCAAATGGCTTGTCTCGAAACCCTCTTTATTTTGGTAATAGGTTAAAGTTTTTAAGAATGAGGGAAACAGATTTTTTTGGTGTAAAACTGTGATTTTAGACTTTTTGCTATATTTCGCGAACCAATGATGCCAGAGGCGTGTACGACGGGTCCAAGGACTCGGAGTGACGTCCTCTTTGCTATGGACCACTCGTTATATTAAAAAAAATTGGAAACTCGATTTTGGGGTAAACACGTGTTTTTTGTGATTTTTGCTGATAACTCACGAACCAATAAGCCTAGAGACGAGTGCGAGGTGTCATTTGTTTTCATTGCGTTGCCCTCTTGCCGAGGATGTTCATGTTGAGCTGGAATGACAAACCATGTTGAGGTAAAACCATGATTTTAGACATTTTGCTTTATCTCGCAAACCAATAACGCTAGAGACGTGTACGAGGTGTCCTAGGACTCGGGCTAACGCCCCCTTTCGAGGGTGGTAGATATTTTTTCCAAAAAATAATTCACAAAGGGCCTAACGCCATACATGTTGAAAACATATTTTTTTCTTTACCTGTTTATAATGTTCATGAAGCGTGGTGGTTGAGAGAGACGATACTGCTGGGTGTGTGTGTGTTTCAACGAACCTGTCGCTAACCACAAGGACCATGCTTAATAGAACAATCGCTATTTCGGCGGGTCGGTGAATGACAGAGCGAGGGTTCGTTTTCTGATATTTTACCTTTAACGTGTAAACGGTGATGAGAACTTGGTTCTATGTTGGTCGAAGCGAGTACAGAAAACAAACTTGCAGACGAGCAGGAGGTGAATGTCATTTGAGCTTATTGGAAGGCGCTGATCTGACTTGACAACCAGTGCAATGGAAAATTGACAATGACGCTTGAAGGTGAAATAATCTGACCATCGTGGTGGCAGGGAAGAGCGAAAGGCATGTGCACACATGTGAAACCACATGAGGGCTAAACCAGTGACATCCTGTTTTGCTTCGTACGTGACAAAATGCAAGTTCATGTGAAATTTGACCTGGAACAGGTGTTCGCCTGGGACGTTAGCTGTCCACGTGCGCGATAACTGTTAACAAGTTACATACTGGTTGCTTCGTACGTGACAAAATGCAAGTTGACGTGAAATTTGTTCTGCCACAGGTGTTCACCTTGGACGTTAGCTGTCCACGTGCCAGATAACAGAATGTTCAAAGAGTGGGAATCGCTGAATCAGTAAAAAGTATGATGCAACTTGTGGGAATGATGTGACAAGCAATAGATAGGCAAGAGCTGCGAACAGCAGTGGTGGGAGGTGACGGGAGGGAGAGGGGGAGGGGTAATCTATGAGAGAACACAGGTGGAAAGAGAAAGAAATATGTGGAGCTGAGGACTGTACGCATAGAGCTATAGGTGGTGTACAAAATGTGTGAATAAATAAACTAAAAATTGCACAGGTTCACACAACATGAAATTTATTGATCCAAGAATTAAACGTAGAGTTAAACCCTAACCATTTGACATATAGTTTATTTCCTTTTTGTTTCGCGTACGAACATGTGTGATGTTTACCATGTGCGATGAAACATAGCTAGGTAGAGAAAGAATTAGTGTAGGCTACATGTATGGTGACTGACAAGTCTTTTACCATTGAAACTTTTTTTTCAGATCAAACTGCTGTATAGAGAGAGTATAGGTTGCAGGTATGGGTTAATAAATGACGAACGGTGTACACAAACTCTGATTTATCGATTCATGAATTAAGAGTAGACTATCTTTAATTGATTGGTTAAAGAGGATACCTAAAACACAAAAAAAATGCTCAGTGGTTACCGGGACAAGATGGTCGCTACACACAACAAGCTTTAAATACTTGAGGCTAATAATCTATACACACACACTCGCTTGTTCTAAACTAAACTGTGTTGCTGTCAGTGCTCAGACAGTAGGCTGATGACAAAATACATTGCTAACGGAAATATAATCATTTCCGGTTGTATAATGTTACCAGCTATCCATTTTGTTTTGTAGTGTTAAGCACTTTTAGCTCTTGTACTGGTGGTCTTAACTCGATTTCCAAGTCTGAGGCCTAGAACGAGTCAAACTAAGAAACAAGGGCATGGTGGTGTAGTGGTTAAGCTGTTAGCCTTTTCACCAGGGTTCGATTTCAGGTTAATATGCATGTCATAAACATATTAAACAAAACAAAACAGAGATAACGTTTAAAACTGATTACATTTGTTTCTTTTCAAATTATTACTTGGATTACAAATACAAAGGTGAACTGGGTTGATATACAGTTAATGCTGTCTATCACACACTGGATTGTAAGAAAGCCAAAAGAGCAAAAGGCGTAGGTAGAGCCGTGGTAAAATTGTTATATGTAGAGAACTACCTAGCGGTTTTATGAACTGGCAAAGCTATATCGCATAAACAGTGCAGGATACAATCCAGCAATCAAATTTGTATCTTGTGGAACAGAGAAAATGCACTTTTACCTTGATGGATAGCAAATGAATGCAGATGAATGACCTATGCATTAGCCTACCATAGGGTTATAACCACGAGGTGGAGGTGTGACTTCTATATTTTATTGTTTAGAGACATGGCTTTTTGTATCCAGTAGATTTAGTATTTTGTAAATATTCATTTTTGTAATTGTAAATAGTGGAAACATTTTTTTGTAATCGTAAATGTTAAATGTATAACTAAACGTTATTTGGGATAAGTGTGCATGTCAAGGATAAATAGCGTGGTTGTATTTGTTTTTCAAAGACAGGTATGGTTGTGTGAATGTATGACTAGTGTGTGTGTGTGTGTGGGTAGCATTGATTTTTCAACCAAAGCAAACACGGCAAGGTAGGATGGTGGGGTAATTAATGTATATAGCAAATGGTAAATAGTATACTGTATTTTTTAACACTTGTGTTTTTTAAAATGCAGCAGTAGATAGGTGTTACTTTGTAAAACAGTCTTACCTACAGTAGTAGTAGTAGTAGTTGTAGTAGTAGTAGGCCTATATGTTTTTGGAAACAAACAGAAAGAGAATGCACTATTGCCTTGGCCAAGCACTTCCATTAAGGTGATTTCAAGAAAATTTAAATCAGCAAATGTGTGTTTTACAAAACTAAACTTTCAGCATGGACTAAATCATAAACGCGTCGTCTGTGATATGGGAAAAAATAGGAAATCCATGTTTCCATATCAACACAATTTAAAAACTTAAAACTGACATTTAAACAATGTAAATGGGAAATTGACAAATGTGTAAACAACAAAATGGAAAATTCTTGTTTCCATATCATGAAATCCAAAAACTTTAAACTGACATTTTCAAATCGTGTACATGGAAAATTGACAAATGGCCATGGGTAAAATGTGAAAATGAAAAAAAATGAACAAAGGCTATCATTATTTAAAAAAATAAAAAACCGTCGTGTTCTATCGTTAAAGTGTGAATCAAACCACATCTACTTATTTGGATCTCCCGAGACTGAGTAGACCTGTTTTAGTCCTAATATACTTTTAAAATTTTATGTTAAAGCTCAAATTGAACTCAAGAGCTTTAGAGTGCCAGCTAACTATTATAACCGTTACGTCACAAAGACAACTTTACACTACTCTTAATGAGCAATAATAAGAAAAAGGAATAATAAATGTTGAATTTTTTTAAAGGATGAACATGGTGACACTGTTTCTGTTGCACAGTCTGCTAGCTACTAGCCAGCAGCTGGGGTCTTAGAAAACGATACAGTTGACATTTTGTAATGAGATGTGACTTGTTTCAAAGTACAGTATTATGGGTTGCTGTTGAGTAAAAACTAATCCTGTACAAGGAAGCAAGGGTTCGAACCCCTTACCTAACATTACTATTGCCTGAACATGGCTTGATGACACTGTATTATTATGATACTCGGTACACAAACCATAGATAGAGTGTATTGTTTAAGATCACTTTCTTTCTGAACATAGGTGGAGACTGTTGATGGTTAACAATGGCATTAATATAGTAGGACGTGGGTATAGCAACTAAGAAAAAACAGACAATCCCCATACAATATTTTTATTTATTTAATATAAATACTTGTACAATAGTTACATTCCAAATACATTTCTTTTTTCTCTATTACTATTTAGTCCTTTTTGATTCTCTTGCATATGAAGGATAGATAACCTTGTAGTTCAGCCCCTTAAAACAACAACAACACAACCTTTTGCATAGTCTGTGATGTTGACGACTCTTGAGATGTGGAAGATGGATTAAACATAACTTTTACAGCAGGGTTTAAATGTTGCTCAATAAACACTGCACTATTTTGAGTAGCAACATTTTTTTCTTGTACTAGCTTTTTAGCATTGTCATGATTATTTGTTGACACCAACAGTGTTTCATTTGGTACACCACATTGATGATCACTCACACTAAAAACCTTACCATTTCTACTTTTTAGATTGCCTCGACATTTTTAGCCTACTTTCGATTTTTGCAAAAAATGAAAGTAGACTTATGAGATCAACACAGGGTGAAAAAAGTGTGTCTGTCTGTGTGTGTGTATGTGTGTGTGTGAGTCTGTGTGTGTGTGTATGTGTGTGTGTGAGTCTGTGTGTGTGTGTCTGTGTGTGTGTGAGTGTGTGTACTCTGAATGTCTGTCCCCCCCTATCAATTCGAACACGGTGAATGCGAATTGAACGAAATTTGGTACAAAGGTAGCACTAGCAAAGGACACCTCAATGTCATGTTTTATATCGCCGCCATCTTTACTAAAACTGAATGGCGGCCACTCAAACGTTCAAAACGTAAAATCAAATAACGACTAACCAAATCATCCGATCTCTACCAAATTTGGTAAGAACATACCTTCGTATAGGATGCGTCTTGTGACCAAACTACAAGGTCGTCCGCCATACCATTTCAGGATGGCGGCCGTGCGAATTATGCAAACTTTATAATCCATATCATGGGACCCACCAGTTCCGATTATCGAGCCGAGAATCGTTTTAACTGTTCTAAAGGAAGAGGCACGTTCGAAATTAATAGTTTATTTTGTAATACTATAGTGCAGACGTGATTTTAAAAAGCTGAGCTGATTCAGTAATAAGACAAGATGGCAGCGGATATCTTGTGCCTGACTTATATTTCACTAATTTGAGTATTGCATTCAATATAGCGTACTGATACAAAATAAATAAACTTTGTATGAAATGCTTTATATATAAATAATATACTCCAGTGATGAAATCGTTTAGTATAAATCATTATTTGCTAACAAGTTCTATGTAAGTCATTTTATAAAGAACGATATTCGTTGACACAATTAGCTCAGTGGTAGAGCGTTAGCCTATCGCTCTAATGCCTATGGCTCAAACCCGATCGGGGCTAGGTTTTTTGCTTGAAATGTTATATGTGTATTGTTTTGTAATGACTCAGATGTTTTAAAATTAAGCGTTATATTGTGCATATTATGGTGTAAAATATATATTTAATTAAAACATAATTCGCCAGCAGATTTACTCGAGACATCTAGCTGCCAAAAAGGTACTTATTAACTTCCAGATTTTATTGAAAAGTTTCTTCTTCTGGCCGCTAGAATGCACTCGATCTGTTAGGATTATATTGTTCGATATTTCAGCACTAGATGTCACAACTAGTCTACGTGGGGCTCCATTGATTAATATACCATTGGCATTCTATGCGCATCGAATTTGAAGAATGACAAGATGATACTACGATACATTTTTACTTTTTATTTTAAAGGCTTTGTAACAGTCTATTTTGCGTTACTTGAAAATGTTATTTGAAGTAGAGAACAAAACGATTTCGCATAGTAACTGAATTGAAGCCGTTGATGTTAGTTCAGGTTATTAATTACTACTTTTATTTCTGGCAAATAGCAATCGAAAATATCCACATAGTTTGTATACACACGTCTCTGTAGGGTCATGGAAAGATTTGTTAATTCAATTAGGGTTGTGAAAGCCATGCACAACCAGACGTGTAAAGACATGCCTCAACTCAAAGTTGGATGTTGCCCACGGCAGGTCATATATGTAATCATAATAATAATAATAATAATAATAATAATAATAATAATAATAATAATAATAATAATGTTATTGGTTTTACATCCCTTTTAACTACTGCTGCTTTTAGAGACACCGGGGTGCCGGAATTTTGGCCCGAAGGGGATCTTTAACGTGCCAGTAAATGTACTGACACGGCTCCCTCGCATTTGTGCACCCTCAAATGCCAGCTGACTGCGCCGGAATTTTGGCCCGAAGGGGATCTTTAACGTGCCAGTAAATGTACTGACACGGATCTCTCGCATTTGTGCACCCTCAAATGCCAGCTGACTGCGCCAGGATACGAACCTGCAACCTAGGGCCCAGCAAGCGAGAACGTTACCGCTGAGCCACGCAGCCAGTCCGGTCGATTATGTCTCCAGATCCATAACATTCTTGATATACTTCTTATCTTTCTTTCTTCAATGATGGTAGCAGTTTTTATCTAGGTTGTGGCGTTTGGTAGAGGTAAATCGTTTCTAAGGTCTTCAACAAAGAATAGTTCTATTATACTCTTTGATAATAACAACGAGTTATAACTATACTCAAACATTTAGGAGAAAGTAGGCTATATGTTCTTTACTGAACATCTTGTTTGACCTCTCTTTTGAGCATGGCCAAAATATTATTCCTTTTATATTTTGACGATTATAGTTATAAGAGTAGCCATTATAGAGTACACGTTGTTTAGCTTTGTTAGTTGTAGTAAGTTCCATAGTAGCAACTAACCTGTTAGTGTGATTTGCTCACTACAAAGGTTATAAATGTTCTGATAATAAAATCATTTAGCGTTGGCTTTTATATTTAATATGTACAGTTGGAAATGATAGCAAAAGTGAGAGCAAAATGGTAGCAAAGTGGTAGAAAAAATAACATGTATTGTTAAGAAATAGTTTAAGCGGTTATGTGGATCCATTACATAATAATTTTAGCACGACGTAGCTCGTTTTTTTCTATATCCAATAGTTCTTCCTCATATTCAGTATAACCAGCCTGTTTATAGACATGCAGTTGCTGAAGCCGCCGGATTAGCTTACTTGGATTGTTCCAGTAGACAAATTTAACAAATGATTTTTAGGTGTAAACAAAGCATTACCATTATCATTATGATCTTCATCATCAACATCGTCATCATCATCATGACCATTATCATTAACATCATCATCATTATCATCATCATCATGATCATTATAATCCTCATCAGTATTACTATACAGTCCTTTTTGATCCTTTTGCAATACCACATTTTGCACAGTCTGTGTTGCCTTTGATAATGTTGGGAGTTTTTCAGACATTGACAACTGTTCTAACACGACTTTCTGAGGAGATGATACATGCTTCTTAACAAACAATGCACTATCTTGAGCTGCAATATCTTTTTCTGGGACAAGTGTTTTAGCATTCTGAAGAGATTTTTTAAACAGCAATGATGTTTTATCTGGTACACTACATTGATGATCACTCACACTTAAGACATTACAATTTTTACTTTTCAGCTCACATCGACACTGTTTTGAACGATGTTTTGAATAACGCCAAATAACAGTTCCTATTTTATTGGTTCGTTTTACAATATATGTATATCCTTTATAGAATGCGTATGGCATACCATTGCTATTTGTTGATACTTCCATGTCAATTGTCAAGCATGAACTAATCTCTAGCAAAGTTCACTCGATAATATAAATAATAGTTTAAAGTGAGAGTAAAAGTGGGTGCAAGAGTGGGTGCAAAAGTGGGTGCAAAAGTGGGTGCAAAAGTGGGTGCAAAAGTGGGTGCAAAAGTGGTTGCAAAAGGGAGTGCAAAAGTGGGTGCAAAAGTGAATGCAAAAGTGGGTGCAAAAGTGGGTGCAAAAGTGAGTGTATAAGTGAGTGCAAAAGTGGGTTCAAAAGTGAGTGCAAAAGTGAATGTAAAAGTGAGTGCAAAAGTGGGTGCAGTTTATAGTGGGCACTATTTTGACTAGAATGTGATTTGAGTAAATGTAATTTCTAAACCCAAGTAGTGAGTAGTCAGTTGGTTTTGATTTATGCAAGCGTAAACATGTCTCATACACTGATGATGGATACTCAAGGCTTCTTGGTCAACAAAAACAAGTATATAGTTAAAGAGGTAGCTATTATTGATTGCACAACACTGAATCTATTTTTGAAATTTTGACAAAGGGTCTAAGTGCACTTTTGTTAATATCTCGCGTACCAATAAGACTAGGACATTGCATGAGGTATTGTTGGACTTTTTGCCGAAGACTGCTGGTAAACACCTAAGTTCCCACGACCTTTTTAAAGATGGCGGCTGACCCACGAGGGGTGATTAAAAAGTATTCCAAACGGCGCTTGTCGATAAGCAAACCAATAATCAAAGGGGGGTATGACAGAGCTTGAGGCGATAACCCCTTTTGATTGATACCTGTTGATTTGCCCCTTTAGACTGTCCCCGTTGACTAGTCCCTCTGGACGAGTCCTTTTTGAAGGGAGTCATTTATGACGGGCCGCTGTTGACGGGTCACTGTGGACGGATCCCTGTGGACGGGTCCCTGTTGACAGGTCCTTTTGACTTTTGAAACACACACACACCCAGCAGTATCCTCTCTCTCAACCACCACGCTTCATGAACATTATAAACAGGTAAAGAAAAAAAAATCAACATGTATGGCGTTAGGCCCTTTGTGAATTATTTTTTGGAAAATAATATCTACCACACTCGAAAGGGGGCGTTAGCCCGAGTCCCAGGACACCTCGTACACGCCTCTAGCGTTATTGGTTCGTGAGATATCGACAAAAATCACAAAAAACACGTGTTTACCCCAAAATCGAGTTTCCAATATTTTTAAAAAATATAACGCATGGTCCATAGCAAAGAGGACGTCACCCCGAGTCCTTGGACCCGTCGTACAGGTCTCTGGCATCATTGGTTCGCGAAATATAGCAAAAAGTCTAAAATCACGGTTTTACACCAAACATTCTGTTTTTCTCATTCTCAAAAACTTTAACCTATTACCAAAATAAAGAGGGTTTCGAGGCAAGCCATTTGACACGTCATAGGACCAAATCTGACCATGCATTCGTGAGATATCGGTTAAGTCTAAAATCATGGTTTTATCCCCAAAAACCCTTTTTCCCTCATTCTCAAAACTTTAACCTATTAATAACATATATAGGGCTTTGAGACAAGTGATTTGACACGTCACACGTCCAAATCCGACCTTGCGTTCGAGAGATATCGGCAAACTTCGTAGGAATGTAGGCGACTATCTGGCTCTCTCCTCACCACCAAAACCCCTTCTTTTCAATCATTTTTTTCAAAGAGCTCGCTCTCTTACAAAAATCCCAAGTGCGCATGCGTACAAAACAAAAACAAAAATGTTAATCCATATCGGCATCCAGCCAAACGCATGCGCGATATGAGCAACAACGTTTAAGTTCATTTTAGCAGCGCACCTTATACATGTCGCATTTGAAATGAGGCTTTCACTAAAAAATTACAATTTCTCCCCTAGTAGGGGTAGGTTTTATTTACGGGTTGAAATGAGTAGACCATTGGAAAGAGGGCATCAACCCGAGTCCAACGACACCTCATTTGTAAAAATCGGACCATGGGTTGGCGAGATATTAATTCTTTTAACATGCACAGTCGGGTATAAATAAAATGGGTGGGTTAGAAACGGCCTTACCCCCCCCCCCCCCCCTCCCCTACTTTTTTATTTTTTTTTATTTTTTTAATCGTATGGCCTCAGGTGCCGGATGCAAGCTTTGTTATTTGACACCCAGAGGGTAGCCTGTATGTCGATTTTTTGTTCCTTGAAGCACTATGAAATGCAAGGAGGTTAGATATCTAAGCTCCTTGAAAACTATAGCGCTTTCTAGTAGAGAAATGAGGAACTTTGTGTTGGCGGAAACTCCCGAGATTAATTTTGCCATTATGAACACGGCCTACTGAATTCAAATGGGTTCTTTGACATACCAACATCGTATGACATGCGTGTCGTAATTTTTCCGCCTTTCAAAAATCACTTATCACGGCCAGGAGCAAACCTGCAAGCTTGGGGTTAGTAGACCGAATTGATAACCACTCACCCACCGTGGCAAGCTGTGAGGAACTGAGAGGGCAGTACGAGATGTATGGGTAGGTTTGGAAGAGGCATGTCGGTGAACGCACCGCAGGCAGGAAGCGGCCTTGGCGCGTGCCAACAATGTGCTGAGTGAGCAGTAATGTGTTTTGGAGTAGGGTAAAGTTAAGTAACTCCGTGATATCAAGTAACGCCGTGATATAGCGTATTTCCTCTATCACGATGTAGGTTCAATTCCGAAAGTTCTAATTTTTTACGAACAGATGGCAGTAGAAACCAGGAATCCAGGAAGACCTTGCGCTCTATCTTAGGCCAAATCAAAGAAGTTAAAAAAAAAGATACGAGCCTTACAGTAGTCGCATATGATGTGTAACATCTGACATGTTATCCTACTCGTATACTACACAGCTTGGACATTCTTAAAATGTTAATTTACACTCCATTTTCATACTGGTACTATGATGAATGTACAGATTGAATTGGAGATATGCTACTGTCACATTTGTGGCGCAGCGGTCAAGCTGTTAGTCTCTCACCAAGGTAGACCGGGTTTGATTCCCGGTCAATACATGTGAGATTTTCGAATTGAAATGCCATGTCACGTGGTTCGCATTCCACGTAAAAGGGAGGTACCGTGGATCATGATCGTGAGATTAACGGACACGAAAAACTACAAGCTTCCTTCCTTTTACATTAATAATTCATAATAACAAAGTGACATACAACGTCGAGAGGACTCTCAAATACTGTAACTATATCATACATTATTCTCAAGGCTCTCATACAGTTCGTCGTAAACAATCAAAACATGGCTTCCTACAATCATGAAATGACCTACTCTCACATATGATGAAAATACAGCTTTTATTCCACTCATATAACAACATTCTGTTATGCATTTAATATTTGACTACTCACCCACAGCTTGACAATAATGCCGCTTACTTAAATGTCATTTGTCGTCCTTGTCCTACCCCATGTGATATTCAACCTTGAACGCGAAGCTTCATAAACTGCTCAATGACAAATGAAAGTCGGTGAAACATTTGCCACTGTGCTCGTCAAACCAGTGCCTGCTAAATGCACTGCCTACTGTATTGCCATAACATTCTCGCGCTACAGAGCACACACTGCCTTGTTTCCAATACACACATTTTCAATTGTACATCCAGCTGGCAGTGCGTCTTCACTTCCGTCCGATCCACTTCCGCCCGATTCACTTCCGTCCCCAATTTTCAAAATCACTCCCACAAAACTATCCAGCAACCGAGCGGAAAGATTTTACACATCATAAAATATTAACAGAGAGTTGACATTTGAACAAGTGATGCGCATCCAGTGAAATCTGTGGTGAAGATTTTAATTTCTTATTAACTGCTGTTTCATTTCAAAACCAGTCAGAGGTAAGAAACAGACCATTCGCATACGAAACTTACATGCATGTAATGTTACACATGCTAGGTGTGTGAGCTTAGCAATGGGTTCGTTTTTCTTAGGTTGGACGCTGAAATGGCGCCAAAACAAAATAAAGAGACTCGCTCCTACACAGCTGAAACACTTAAAGAAGTATTGCGGATGGTGAAGGAAGAAGGATGGACTTTATACAAGGCCAGTAGACATTTTAGCAACCCTTGAAGTACCGTACACTAAAGGATTATTGCACAACATATTTAGCCAATCCAAGAAGTGCAATCCTTGCAAAAATTGGAAAGCCATTCGTTATGCCACCTGAACTTGAAGTGGAGATAGTGTGTCAAGATAGATACAATAGATCGGTCTAGGCCTAATTCCAGACCCCAGGACAATGACGATGATGGTTGTGGTAAATGCGGTGGCTCCCCTTGCGGATGACGCCAAGAAGAAGAATTGAGCCGAATGGATTGCGTGCCAGTTTTGTGATGTGTGGAACCTACAATGTCTGTCTTATGCGTGATAGGTGCGAGGAATCAGATAGTGACTAAGAAGAACCAAGTAGACTTAAACTATTGTTAATGGAATATGTTTGACGTGTAACATCTTTCCACTCGGTATCTGGATATTTTTGTGGCACTCGGTAGCTGGACATTTCTGTGGGAGTGATTTTGGAAAAGAGATGGAAGTGTATGGGACGGAAGTGGATGGGACGGAAGTGCATGGGACGGAAACAAAGTGCGCGCGTGGTGGCGGAGATCGGTACAACGACCTGTTGGCAATTTGGGCCGAAAAAAATGAACTCGATATAAACTTAAACAAAACCGTATCCATGATCTTTCGCAAAGGAGGTAGAATAGCAGCAGAAGACTCCCTATATCTAGAGCACAAGGCTTTACGTATTGTAAATCAATTTAAGTACTTGGGACTAATTTTTCAGACACATGGGGATACTTTCACCGAACATATAAAAGACAGAACAATACATGCCATAAAAGCAATGCATGAAATAGAACATCTTAATAAACTATCATTAGAGACAGCTATGATATTATTCAGAGTAAAAATCAGCCCAATAATAAGCTACGGTCTGAACATTATATGGGGGAATCTCACGAAAAACAACGTGAAGTGCATAGAAAGAGTCAAGGCAACTTTCATGAAGAAAGTCCTGTGTATTTCAAAGTATACCCCATCGCGTCTGTGCTATGAAATGTCACGAGAGACCTTCTACATCGAAGATTTAAGGTGTCAACTATTGCTCCCATCTACGGCCCAGTACGTGGCCCTTCTAAAAGAGCTCAAAACGAAGAGGATGCAAATATGGAGTGAATTTTATTTAACAGCCGCAATGACGTCCGATGAGTGGAAAGGTCCATATTACGACCTGAGACATACAATCACTCTTTCGCAATGCATGGATTCCATTTCAAGTTATGCAAAATGGAAGGGTATCATTAGCCTAGTATGGAATGCATTTGCAAATTGTGTGGAAGTGTCTGTGAAAGGTATCATGCCATGACATGCGGACGGAGGGTTGAGTCACTTAATAGCTTTTGTCAATGAGAGTAGAATGTGATTTAGAATATTTTGGGTTTTTATCATTTTTATATTGCCTCATGGCAATTGGCTGCAATAAATACCTTATTAATATTAGCTTTGATTAGCTTCGTTTGATGAAGGTTGGGATAAACTATCGCTCATCTGTAATTTTTAGTGTCTTCAGTATGTCTGTAAAGTCCAGTCCGCGTTAATGTACCGCAATCGGGTGTAAATATGTGATAATACGCTTATTATGGACTAGTTCGTTTGTGTGATGATTGTTCAGTTGACCGATGGCATTGTGTCACTTACTGCAGATGTTGAAGTACCTAAGAGTAAAGCATTAATAGAAGTGTCCCAAGAATATACACCTCAATGATTTGGTAGTTAGTGACAATATAATAATAGCTTAGTACAGTTCCGAAGTGTCGAACTTGAGTACGTAAAGAGAAAACGCAATGAGCATCTACGGCTAAACCAAACCGTTGACATTGAACGTTGAACGCTTAGCAACATTTAATTAAATATTTAATGCAGCCAATTGCCATACAACATGTGTCTCCGTAAATCCTTACCAGTCGGGCAGATGATCTACACTGCCTTGTATACACGCCAAATAATACAGTGAACTTTTTTTTGTTGGTTAAGGAAGATTTCCCCTGTGCCAAACAGTGAACTCATTGTGTTCCGTCTTTATTCATACTTTTGTGATTCTTACAGCTTGCAAGTTATTTTTTATTATGATGTGTTTAATAAAGTGTTGTGAGTAACTTGCCAAATATGTACTTATATTGCGAGATGGTGTGTTGTGATAATTCCGTAGAGGGAGATGGTGCTTTCCTACCTACATTACTTTACTAAATCAACTATTTCCAACGTACAACTATTCCAAACGGTAACAACGAATGTTTAATAGGTTAGATGGTAACATATTATCGTGTCCTTTGTGTGTGGTAATCTTCATAATTATGTTCAGATATCCACACGACGACTTCTTTGCATATTTCAATCAACTGATTCGGTGTGATGTTTTACCCGAGATTTTAGACAATTCCACGAGAGGTCTTAATTGAATAGTATCTCTATAGCGTTGGTTCGATTATTTCAGGCAACTATTCTCATTCTGATAGTGTACACAAATACTCTGCATGTGCTGAGACAGCACTTCAGTAACCGGGTACTTTCTTCTCTCCTACTTCATAATCTGTTTGATTTTATGTTAATAATATTAATCTATAATTACTGAACTTAAATACAAATCGTGATAACTCGCCAAAAAGCTTCTTATTCAACCACAGAAACAGTGAGACTATTGTAGCTGCCCCATGGGTGAAGACGAAGAATCCAATAATTCGAGGCCAGCACTATATAGATAAATTAATTCAGGTAAGTCTAAATTATTGATGCATATTTCTTCGGAACCTAGTCTCGTCTTGTGATATCTTTCTTGCTCTTAGGTGAGTAAAATAATAATTTACACGAACTGTCACAAGCCCGATGACGTGATCTTAGCTATTGGTAGGGCAACCATCACCGCCATGTTTTTTCTACATTAAGGTCTGAGTATTGTAGTTGGTCTTGATTTAATATACCTACTGCACACCTAATTTTTAATCGCGCTTATGCTTGGCAGTGCGCTATATCGGCATTAAGAGGCCATTTTCAATAACACCGCTGGCATGGGTTCACTAACTGGCCGCATCAAGTAGGCAGTGGATTGCTCCTGCATACAGTTGCAGATATATGTCACTACCTGGTCACTACTGCAGATGCATTGGAGAATCATTTCATGTTTGCTGGCACAAGGTAGCACTATGAGTTCATTCTTAAAAAAAATGCGAGTAAGTAATATGGAATTATTCGAATAACATGTCAGATGTTACACATCATATGCGACTACTGTAAGGCTCGTAATTTTTTCTATTAAAAAATAATATATATTTTGTGTATGAAATGTTTCAATATGGGAAATATGGGATAACAGAAACTTATACATACGATTTGAACACTTTCATTACATTAAACATTAGATTACACGCATAAAATGTACACTGAATTGTGAGCACCATGCTATCACGGAGTTACTTGAACACTATCACGGTGTAACTTGAATATCACGGTGTTACCTACTTTTACTACCGAAATTTGTTAGTTATTAACTTGAAATAACTTATTGATATTTGTAAGATATATGCTAGAAATGATCCGTAGGGTATCCCTCTTAAACATGAAACCAATCGAAATGACTGAAATCTAAACTTTCTGTAATAGTAACAGGTAAAGCTTAGTATCACGGAGTTACTTAACTTTACTACGAGCCGCGAGCGAGGAGAGCGGGGAATGGATTGCTAGGTTATGAATAATAGCAACTGACGGAGTGTGTAAAAACTGAGAGCAGTGTATCAGGGGATTCATTTTGGAGTTCATCAATGCAACTCGAAATGATAAAGTAATGACAAGGTTATGAAGGGTTGACTGTGGGAAGGAATACGGAATAACTTAAGTGCACACTTACCCAGAGATTGGTGTTGAAGATAACGTTGTCGTGTAGAGTGTACAGTAGCGATGTCGGAGATGCGGGCGACAGCAAGATCGGTAGCAACTGATCCTGGTGTCTTTTCCCCGCCTCTATTTATTCATTTACCTGCCTGTCAGAGGTATTTTGTTTGTTATTTGGTGTTGAGTCGGATGTTTATCCTGTTACACATAGCGTGGAGTAATAGTTGCTTCATGTGTGCATGGGTTTAGCGAAGGAGTTCCTCTATGATTTTATGGCTGGATTTATTGTCTTTTTTTGTAGGGCGTTACAGCCTTTTAAGGGCTGAGGCTGTAACAATACATTTCCAAGGAAACACACACATTTTGTTACTAGAAGAAATGTTTACAATTTTCAAAATTGAAATCGTAACTATTCTTCAAAATTTGGTTGTTGCTTTGTACTGATCTTCCCCGTATCCCTCATATCTCCTATTCTTATAAGAGTGTTTGGTCTTTTCCTTTTTTTTTTTTAAAGTGCAGCTACAAAATGAATCTCAAACATTTCCACATTATTAATTCATTAAGTGTTATTATATCATTTTTATTCTGAGCAAACTCAAAAAATATTTTGAACGTTTCATAGAATGACTAATTAAAGTCACAAAGGTTTGAGTGAGTTTCATTATGTAGCTGTAGGTTTAACATCTACTGTAAAAAAATAAAAGTGCAAATGTTCCAATTAACATAGGAGATATGAGGGGATTGGTGAAGATCAGCACACATCAAGAACCAAACTTTGAAAAATAGATATACATAGTTATGAATTGAATTTTGAAAATATTTGGTTGGTTGGTTCCTTAGTTTAGGGGCTGCGACAACGTGGTCATGTAGCCCTGTGTACTTTGGGTGTGTGTAGAATCTGTCTGATAACCAGTGTTAATTGTGATGACTGTATTAGTATGTATTATCTGTTTTTAATTCAAGTAAGGACTGCAGACGATAATTTCTAGTACTGTAGTTCCTACTTTCACTGCCAAATGCTACCATCCACGACACCTAGCTGTGAACTTCGCTACTACTAGGAGCCATCACAACCAGCGCCCGGTGACGAAGTAGGAACTAAAGAGAATTAATCAAATCTAACCTACAAATTTTGGCTTCACACAAGTGTAGTTAGTGGAAGGTTCTTTAACATGCCATAAATCTATGAAAATTGAAGATTTTAAACTTTTTTCTAATAACAAAATGTGTGTGGTTCCTTGGAAATGTATATAATTCTTGTACAAGATCTATAACAGGCACAGTTATAATATTAATAATGTTTTTTTGCTTCTTAAGCTGTATGTTCCCCTTAAGCGAAATTAGAAGGTCTGAATATGTTAAACAGATTGACTCGGATGTAGGGTGTGGTAGCTATGTAGAGACGAAATGGTCAGCTCAGGGCAGGGAGGCCTGTATCGCTGCATCAAACCAGTCAAAAGACTCAAACAATAACAAGGGGATCAACCAATTTTATAAATCAAACTAGCAACCCACCTCGGCTACGCCCGAGAACAGTTATGAATGAATTACGTGATAAGCGCTTTTTTTTTCGATGTCAATGAACTACGACCTATATCCGTTTTACGTCTCGGTATGATGGGTTAAAAACACTGACTGGACTATTAATTACACCATTATCATAGAGATGTATGTGCAACGAATTCTTGTCAGACGTAATTTAAGAATGGCGAGGTGCATGAAACACAAATCACCTTCCGTCCAATTTTAACTTGACTGTGTATATTGCGGAACGAAAAGTTCACAGGCGAAATGAAAAAAAGCCGAGTGACACTTCCAGAGAAACGCCAACTACAACCAATCTTCTCTGAAGTCTTAAATCAACACGACTCGACAGTTTGCTGCTGGCTGTATCTGGGGTAATAGGCTCGCCCGCTAGCTAGGCTGTAACCGGGTTGATAGGCTCGCCCCTAGCTATCTCGTAAAACTGTCGCCTCAGTAATTGAATGGAGATTGTTGGAAGAAATGAAAACGTAAAACACTTATAGTGGGCGATGTATTGAAGATAGAGATATGCTCTCACAGACTTTATTGTAGAACCATTCATGCTGAACAATTCTTACACTCATTGTATATTGATATTTTTAACGGTTTACCCAGCGTATGCTTAAAAAGCGCACGGACGCCAGGGTTTTTTCGACTTTTTCACTGAAATCGTTACTGCTTGGCTTCTTTTGATCATGAATAAATAATTTTCTACAGAAACCTTCCTCGAGACATCCTCTACAGAATGGTGAAAACCGCATCACAATCCATCCAGTGGTTCTCGAGATTACCCGTGACATCCAAGAATCGGGAGTAGAGGAGCAGGGAGGGTTCTGCTTCAAATACCGTTATTTATGCAAATGAGGGGGGGGGGGGGTGTAAAGGTCAATGACCTTGAGGTTGGTCATGATCAATGACCTTGAGGTAGGTCATTGACCCCAAGGTCGCCGGGACCCCGGAAGGTAAACAAACCTTGGAGGGTCCAGGAACCGGTTTGAGGGGGTGTGGGTGGAGGGGAGGGGTGGGGGAGGGGGGTGGGGGAGGGGGAGGAGGTAAGGGTGGGGGAGGGGGGGAGGGATGGGTGGGGTGGGGGATGAGGGGAAGGATGGAAGAGGATCTGCACGAGACCCTCCTTGACCCAGTCTCTCTGTTGGACTGAGCGACTTCTCTGTTATTGTCTTGTGCTATATAGCTTTGTTTTGTACTTGATGAGATCCGAGTGTAGCCGAAGGTTTCCGAATCTTTGTCGGTGAATGAATCGTAAGATTTGAACGGTCAACTAGCGTGTGTGTGACGTCATAGCAGATTACGGGATGTGGGGTAGGTCATGGTTGGAAGTGTTCTTAAGGGGAAAACATGAATGGAGATGGATGGTGGTGGTTGTTGAAACCTGACGTGGTAGGTTGGTTAGGTGTGTATGGGCCTGAGAGACAAACAAAATGGGGTTGAAAGCGCTCAATGGTAAACAAACATCAATGGTATCTGGAGTAGTGAATGGGATTGAGAGAGAGGGGGAATGAACTGGTTGTTGAATGTGCTCAATGGTAAACAAACATCAATGAATCTGGAGTAGTATTTCCTGTAAATGGTAGGGTGGGTGAGGATACAAAACGCATGGCATATTGGGTCGGCCAGCTCGACATGAAATAAAAACAAGAAGGCGTACACCAGATCTGATTTATTAATCCATGTGGCATTAAAACTATTTTTTTTCGATAGCTTCTTCTTCCGCTTCCTCTTCATTTTCGCTGTCACTTTCATTTTCCTCCTCCATCATCACCATCATGCGGACGAAAAACTCCGCCATGACGTGGTCATTTGAAAAACTATAAAATAGAAAAAATGTCTATCAATGTCATTAGAATACCCAATCTAGCGGCGAGGATATAAACTGTCTTGATGTTTGTGTCAGGGAAAACCAAAGTACACAGAAGAAAACCTCCTAAGTTATGGAGGCATACTCCTTGCACTTCTCTGCATCAATGATTAAATGACAGGCAGAAGGTAGGAAATAATGGGAAAAGAAGACTGGCCTCTTGCAGAAGGAGGGAATCAGAAAAGATGTGGCAAGGGCCTTGGATACTCTAATACTGTTGGAGTTGGAAGAGAACTAGAGTTGGCCAAGCGAGGTTGACAGGAAAGAAGACAGAGAGGAGCTTGACACAAGTAAGTGGAAGCAATGCTGAACTCGGCTGTCACCTCTGTATTTGTAAAACCCACGTTCTGCTATATGTAAGCTTTTGGAAGCTGAGTTTAAAAAAATGTTTTGCAAGAAGAGAATAATACTGTTAATTTTGTTATCCTTAATTCAACCTTCTTGATTACTCATGCTTCAAAGATCCTGTCCAGAATGATTTACAAGAGGATTGAAAGCCAGATAGAAACGGAGTTGGGTGAAGACCAGTTTGGTTTCAGGAGAAATGTAGGAACAAGGGAAGCTGTACTAAGTCTTAGGCTGATTTTAGAAGGTAGAATAAGGAAAGATAAGAGAACGTTCATGGCTTTTTTAGACTTAGAAAAGGCTTTTGATAAAGTTGATTGGACTAAATTGTTTGACATTTTGAAATCAATTGGAATAAAGTACAGGGATAGGAGGGTGATATACAATCTGTACAGAAACCAGACAGCAGTCATTCGAGTTGAAGGAGATGAGAGAGAAGCTGGTATTCAGAACGGATTTAAGGCGAGGCTGCAACTTATCACCCATACTTTTCAATCTTTACATTGAACAAGCAATGAAGGGAATTAGAGAAAAATTTAAAGTGGGAGTGAAGATTCAAGGAGAAATAATTTCAACTCTGAGATTTGCTGATGACATTGTCATCTTGGCCGACAAGCCTGAGGATTTGAATGAGTTTTTGAATGGTATGGACTCCGTCTTACGGAAAGAATTCATGATGAAAATAAATAAATGTAAAACAAAAATACTGGAATGCAGCCGAAATAAATCAGAAACCTCTATGGAGATCAAATTGGCAGGTGAAAAGCTGAAGGAAGTAGGAGACTTCTGTTACTTTGGAAGCAGAATAACCAGTGATGGACGAAGCAAAGAGGATATTAAAAGTAGGTTGGCTCAGGCAAAGAAAGCATTTCTACAAAAAAGGAATCTGCTGACATCGAATATAGATTTAGGTATTAGGAAGTCATTTTTTGAAATCCTTTGTCTGGAGCGTGGCGCTCTATGGAAGTGAAACTTGGACTATTGGTGCAGCAGAAAAGAGGAGAATTGAAGCATTTGAAATGTGGTGTTACAGGAGAATGATGAAGATCAGATGGGTAGATAGGGTTACAAACAAAGAGGTATTAAGGCGAGTGGGAGAGGAGAGATGTTTCTGGCGACTGCTAATGAAGAGAAGAGATTGGTTGGTAGGACACATACTAAGACACCCAGGAATAGCAAGCTTAGTTATGGAAGGAAGGGTCGAGGACAAAAACTGTAGGGGTAGACCAAGGTTAGAGTATGTTAAACAGATTGCCTCCGATGTAGGGTGTGGTAGCGATGTAGAGAAGAAACGATTAGCTCAGGACAGGGAGACATGGAGAGCTGCATCAAACCAGTCGAGCCCCATCATCGGCCGTCCTTGAAATGGTTTTCCCTGGTTGCCCATTTTCAACACCAGGCAAATGCTGGGACGGTACCTTCTGATAGGCCACGGCCGATTCCTTCCACATCCTTGCCCAGTTTCATTCATCTTCATCCATTCCATCCCGACGCGCAGGTCGCCCACGGGCGTCGAATAGAAAGACCTGCACTCGGCCTCTGAGGAGGCCACACGACAAAAAAACTAGCTATGAAATTAAATTAAAAGTTTGGCAGGACGAGTTAATGAGTGATGAAACTAATGGTAGGCAATGAATAATGATTGTGCGACCTCTGGAGAGGCCAAGTGCATGTCTTTCTAGTTAACGCCCGTGGGCGACTTAAGCATTATTATGAGGATGAAGTGATGATAAAGACGGTACATACACCCAATCCCGGACCGCAGGAATTAACTCTAGTTGATTACAATCCCTGAATAATGATTGTGTGGTCTCTGGAGAGGTTGAGTGCAGGTCTTTCTAGTTGATGTCTGCGGGCGACCTGCGCATTATTATGAAGATGAAGTGATGATGAAGACAACACATACACCCAACCTCGGAGCCCCAGGAATTAACCTCAGGAGATTAAAATCCCTGACGGCTTGGTTGAGAATCGAACCCGGGGACATTTTGGGTCAATGCCTAGCACGCTAACCATTTAGCTACAGAGCTTGGCATGATGGGTAATCAACCTCATAAGAGATAAAACTAATGCTGAATGGAACTGGGTAAGAATGCAATTGCGGTTTGTTAGAAGTTATCATCACAGCATTTGCCTGGAGTTGAAAATGGGGAACCGCAGAAAGCCATTTCAAGGACAGTTGATGGTGGATACTCGAACCCAGACGTTTACCAAGTCGGCAGAGAGCATAGTCCCCATGACCTAACGCTGCGCTTTAGCGAGTGGAGCTGCTGTTATTATAGTTAATTAATATATATGAACAAGTGTTGAAGAAAGTACTACTTGCATACAATTTGCATTCTCGACTAGTACAAGTTATTACACAAAGGCTACACCCGGCTAAGTTTATAAAACCTTGGTTAGCGTTCTAGGCTTTGATTTAATTTTTTATCCTGGTATCAATTAAAAAAAATGAATATTACTTACATGAAAATGTCTAGAGACGAATCCCAATTGTTGCATTCTTCTTCATCAGCATCGATAAAACTCTCCTTATCAGACATAGCAGTGAATGACAATTCTTTGTAAAGTAGCAGGTTCATTTATACTAATTATGGAGGTCATCCAGTTACTGACAAAGCGGACAAACCGGGGCGTTGCCTCTGATTGTAAGGGTATATAAGCCGTAACATTATTGTTGTTTGCCAGAGAAGTCCACGAGTTTGTAGTATACACATCGATTTGTTGCAAAGATCTTCTATCAGGTAATATTGAACACAGTACTTTTAGTATCTCTAACTGTCGATGGTTACACAGTTGACCTCAAAAATGTATCAAGTGGATAATAATAATATCAAATGGGTATATAAAACTATTATTGCAACTAACAGTCATTACCAGGTTTGACGTCAGTTAAAAGAGGTACTTATCTCGCTCTATCCAACTGATTACTGGGAACTAAGCGCTTTTAGGAGACTGCTCGTCTTAGCAAATAAGTTTTGTCTACACATTTGATGGTTTAGTCTATAGATCAGGGTTTGAGTTCTCTCTCTGTGGTTAACAGCCGTGAGGCTGGTTGGCAGCAGCTCGCCATTCTTCCCGTCTCTCAGTCTTCCTCTTCAGTTCACAGTATGAGCCACAACCCATATCTTTCAGTATTTGACTCATGTACTCCAGTCTGGGTCTTCCTCTACAATTCTTGCCGTCTACTGTTCCCTCGATTATAAGCTTAATCAGTCCATTGTGTCGCAGTATGTGGCTCACGAGGTGATTCCTTCTTCTTTTTAAATATTTAAGGAAGCATCTTCTCTCTCCCACTCTTCTAAAGACTTCCTCATTTGTGATCATTTCTTTCCAACTGATTTTCATAATCCTTCTATAGCACCAGGTTTCAAATGCCAGTAGTCTTTTCCTCTCTCTCTCCTATTGTCCAAGATTCGCTGCCATATAGCGCGACGCTCCATACATAGGTCTTCAACATTAGTTTCCTCACATCAAGACTGATGTTCCTTGCAGTAAATAGGTTCTTCTTTTTATAGAAAGCGTTCTTGGCATGGGCAATCCTACTTAATATCTCTCTGCTGCTTCTTCCATCATTCGTTATTTTACATCCCAGATAATTAAACTCATTCACTTCTTGTATCTTTTCATTTCTTAACTCTATTGATGTCTGGTTTTCGTCATTTCTACTGCAGACCAATATTTTTGTTTTATTTGTATTTATTCTCATATTAAATTCTTCCTCCATTATTTTGTCCATCTTGCTCAGGATCTTTTGTAAGTTTGAGTTAATGTGCTAATAAATAAAGGTGGAGGGTACCTGAACCTTTTTAATAGTTTACCTAAACACTTTATAATTAACTTTCAGAACCAATATGTCTGCTATAAAAGTTGCAAATTCCATTGGAAGAGCAACTGGCCTGGAGACTAAACGATTACAGGACCTGCCAGTTAACGAGTCCTATTTGGTGACAGCAGTTCGCAGGGTAAAAACGAAATATGGGGGAAGAATAGTTTGTGAACTAGAAGATTTCGCTGTCTTCTTACCTGCGAGGTTCATGGAACTCAACGACGAAGCTGTAAATGACCTCAACAAAGGAACCATCTACCTAAAATATTTGGGACTGGAAAATAAAAGATGTTTGGTAGAATTTATTGAAGAATCAAATAAAATTTAAAATTTGTTAATGTTAAAACAGAATTTGCAGAGACAATAAACTTTGTTTGTTTTCATTCTCTGCAAACTGTTCAGTGATTTGCTGTTTTTGTAGTAAATGTAATTGCTATAAGTGTTATGTCAGCACCAGAACTTAGTTGGCAGGACGTGGATAGTTGTTTTAATAATAAGTTATGTAGCACTAAAATTAATAATGATGCTAAGTTTTTAGACCCAAATGAATTTTTAAACGCTAGCTACAACATTTTTCAAAATAAAATGCAAGACTGTTTAAGAGAACATGTAGCGTTAAAGATTAACGCTGAGTTATTATGTGATTTTGTTATTTTAAAACAAGGTGTTGAAATAACAAAACCGACTTATTTACATACGAAAATGTGTGAATTGTACCGCACTGATAATATACACAGTTGGTATAGTAAAAACATTGTTGATACGCTCATGACGCGCTTTGCCGAGTTTCAAGAATTGGAAAGTGGCAAATCGCTGGAAGCTATCAACCATTTTAAAATTAATGTATGCAACTTTGATCCCATGAACAGTGGTTTAGCTCATGTTAATTTACCTAAACAGTTGGAAAAACATCATGCAGTCATCAATGTGGATAATAATGACGTTTTTTGCTTTGTTTGGGTCCTTGGCTGCTGGGTTAAGTCCTGCAACTGAAAATGTTCACAGAATGGGACAATATCACCAGAAATTTATGGAATTAATTATCAGTCTAAATTTAGCAGACATAGAATTCCCAATGGACCTCAACGCCATTTGTCGTTTTGAATCTAAAAATCCGCTTTACTCCATTAATGTATACGGAGTTGAAGGGGACAAAGTTATTGGTCCAATGTATGTGACAAAGGGAAAAAAAGAAAAGCATTTTAATTTACTGTACATTGAAGGGGAATTGTGCAACCATTATTGTTATATCAAAGATCTTTCTAGACTAGTTCGTTCACAAGTTACAAAAAAAATAGGGTATACATATGTGATCGCTGTTTGCAATATTTTACTAGCAATCAAAAGTTGGCAGCACATACTATTGATTGCATCACACAACCAGCGGTAAAAATTACATTTCCAGAAAAGGATAAATCCAGTATGAAATTTCAAAATGTGTCTCGTCAAGAACCGCTTCCATTTACAGTATATGCAGATTTTGAATGTTTAACCACACCCATTGACACATGTAAACCAGATCCGACACGTCCGTACACTCAACAAGTACAGAAACATGTGCCATTCAGTTGTGCCCTAAACGTGATTTGTTCATACGACCCTTCACTTTCATACTTCAAATCTTATCGCAATGCAGATGCTGCTGCTTGGTTTTTAAATGAATTGGACGCCTTGGCAGATCGGGTGTACAATATCCTGCAAAATCCAATTCCGCTTCAAATGTCGGACGCAGACGAGGCGGTTTTTGCAACAGCAACCACATGTCACATTTGTCAAAAACCAATAGCACCTTGTGACACGCCAGTGAGAGACCATAATCGGTACACTGGAAAATTTAGAGGAGCGGCTCATAGTGTATGTAATTTGGCATATAAAAGAGCACGCTATATTTCTTGTTTCTTACACAACATGTCTCGGTATGACAGCCATTTAATTATTAAGGAATTTGCTAACCTTGAAAACCAAAAGTTTAATTTAATTCCACAAAATCATGAAAATTTTATTTCGTTTTCGAAATGGCGAAATGGAATCAGTATACGATTTTTAGATTCGTATAGATTCCTGGCATCATCATTGGATGCGCTTGTTCAAGGGCTTCACCCAAACAATTTGCATTTTGTACGTCAACACTTAACTGATGTCAAACAATTTGAATTATGCATTCGAAAAGGGGTGTTTCCCTATAATTATGTAAACAATTGGGCATGTTTACAGGAAACTGCACTCCCTTCAAAGGACAAATTTTACAATGACTTAACAAAAAGTCATATTTCTGAAGAAGACTATTTAAACGCCCAAAAAGTATGGAACGTGTTCAAGATATCAACTTTGGGCGAGTATGCTGATTTATACCTCAAAATTGATACACTACTTTTGACAGACGTGTTTGAACACTTTCGCAAACTGTGTCTTGACATCTACAATCTAGATCCAGCCCATTACTACACCCTTGCCGGATATAGTTGGGACTGTATGTTGAAGGTGACTGAAATAGAACTGGAACTATTAACAGACATCGACATGTTACTCTTTTTTGAACGTGGAATACGTGGTGGTCTTGTTTCGCTTGTGCAAAAGCACGCCAAAGCAAATAATCCATATATGGATACATACAAACCAAACCAACCTACAACATACCTCACCTACCTAGATTAGAACAATTTATACGGATATGCTATTGAAAAACCTCTTCCATATCAAAATTTTCGATGGCTGACTTCAGATGAAGTTTCAAATTTTAATTTAAAAGATGTGTTGAGCAATGACACGCGTGGCTACGTTCTAGGGGTCGACTTATTATATCCCTGTGAGATACACAATGATCATTCTGATCTACCATTTTGTGTTGAAAAATTACAACCTCCCAGTTCACGTTCCAACAATAAAAAGTTGCTGGCAACGTTAAATTAAAAAAAATCGGTACGTCATACACATTGAAAATTTAATGCAATGTTTGAAACATGGTTTGAAACTGCAATCCATTCACCGCATTATTTGCTTTGACCAAAAACCATGGTTACAACCGTACATGCAATTGAATACTCATCATCGGCAGCACGCCAAGACCACATTTGAATCAAATTTTTATAAATTAATGAACAATGCGTGCTACGGTAAATCAATGGAAAATATTCGAAAGCATAGAACTATTCATTTGGTAAACCACTGGGACGGTCGATATGGCGCACGAAAATATATAGCTATGCCTAATTTCCATTCTGTACGAGTTATTGAAACTGATTTAGTAACCATTGAATTGTCAAAGACAGAAATCATGTATAACAAACCAATTTACTTGGGAATGGTAATACTTGTTTTTTCAAAATTTGTAATGTATCAATTTCATTATGAGTTTGCCAAACAAAAGTTTGGAGATGTAAAATTACTGTATATGGATACAGACAGTCTTATTTATCAAACCAATAAGATAGATGTTTACTCAGTGATGAGAGAACATCCAAATTACTTTGATACCTCAAACTATGAGGTTAACAATATGTTTGGCATAATTCCCATGAATAAAAAAAATAGGTCTATTTAAGGATGAGTGCGCCGGTGATGTTATGACAGAATTTGTGGCTTTGGCGCCGAAAATGTACGCATTTTCAACACAAAAGAATAAAGGTCAATGCAAAGTGAAGGGTGTTCTTCGTAGCGTCACACAATTCCTCAATGTTGAGGAATATCGATGTGTACTCCACGCAAACACCTCTCGCTTATACCAGCAAACACGCATTCTTTCAAAGAACCATAATATATTTACAGTAAATCAAAATAAAACATCGCTGACAACATATGACAATAAACGTCTGTGGGATGGTGTAAATAGCTTGCCTTTTGGACATTTCCACACCTAGTAAAAAAGAACACACTTTCATTTTCAATTCTTTTTATTAAAATTGTATGTTTTTTACAAGAAGAAAACTAAACCATATTTTGTGTATACTATGCACTGGTGGACTGACTCTCAAATAAATACTTCACAATATTTGATTCATGTTTATTACTTTGTCCTTTTCCTCACTAATCCACCACCAATCATTAGCTTTGACTTCATCGCTCCTGCTACAATCAAGGCTGCAATCTTCTCACCAATAGAAGCAGTAGATGACATCACACGCTGCATGGCCTTTCTTAGAAGAATGCGGTCTGCAACTCGACGTACTTCTATATTCTTGTTGTTGTAAGCAATGTCATGATCTCTACATGCTGCATCCAATATGTTGATTCCAGAATTCCCTTGTGCTAGACGTTGGCTTAGTTTAGTTCCAGGTCCACAAAATTGATAGCCAGGAATATGCAGTTCAATGGCCTTGTTAACTAGACCATGACCAGCAAAGGTCTGGCATATCTTTTTCAAGCGTTGTCTTACTTTTTGGTGCTGGCGATACTGCCGCTGCTGTCTCTTCTTCCTCTTCTTCATCACACCCATGAAATGACGAAGCAAAGTCTTTACAGGACGGTATATTTGTATGCCCGTGGTACAATTTGATGAGCTGACACGTTCCACACTGTTTAATGGAGGGCATTTTAGTGATAGACACTTGCTGGTGATGATTAAAGTCAGTGCATGGTTGTAGTTCGCGCAGACCAGGATCTCTGGTCCACTCACTAGGTACAATGTGCCAAATATTTTTCACCGCGTTTGAAGCAACATAAAAAGGAACGCCTTGGGCAAAGCGTTCAATTCCTCATCTGTGAAACTGTCTAGCTTCTTTTTGCAGGCGAAAAACTTGACAATAGCTCGCTCTGTGGGGTTGGAGTCCAAACCTTCAATTGCAGCCATAATTCTACACATCCGCACTGATCGCTGGTATGTCTCACACTGTAGCCGACGTTACAGCGCTTTACACTCAACATGCAAGTTTTGACATGCTTTGCGAGCTAGCCAATCAAAAAGCTTCCAAACATTTTGAAGTGTTTTATTTTGTAGAGGTTCATCAGGCACGGACAGGTTGTACAGTGCAGGACATCCCAGATCATGAAGGTCAACAAGTTGACAAGTTGAATTAACATACTGACGCAACCATTCCTTTTTTTCGTTTCCCTTTACAAAGACAAGGTCAGCGCCAAACAAGTGAGCTTTCAGAACAAGTGATAGATGATGGTAAGGAATGTCACCTTCTTTCCAGACTAGTCCCAAATTGCGTTGCAACCACTCTGTTTGTCTTCTGTCCTCGTCTGACTGCAAATGCAATGGAAACGGTGGTTCAAAGATAAAACTGGTTACTCTTGGTGCCCACATGGTTGTGCAGTCAATAATTCCAACTTCTTTAAATACAAACTTGTTTCCGTTCACCTTGAAACCCTGCACGTCGACAATCAATGTTTTCGGCATGGCGACGGATATCAGACCTTCCACTACCGCTGCTTCTTAACAACTAACTGATTGGATAGGAGCGAGAAAATAATATACACACACAAATCAATTACACAATTTTATTCATAAAGTTATCAGTACATCGCTTACAATTTTTTATCATAGGATTTGGACCATCCCAATCACAATGAGAATCTTCTCGATGCATAAAGTGTCTACGACAGGGATGGCAGGCTGCAACATCCGCCGACATATGAAGGTGTAATGGTAGCTTATCACAATTAAGATCAATGTCGTGTGCACCGTACGCGGTCAGAAATCCAGCTGGTAAATAGGCAATCAGATGCTGCGGCATTTCACGAAGAAATTGCGCTTTATGGTAGGCGCGTATTGCTAAACTCACCAGGGTGCGATAAATCTCAAATGCTGCATCAGCGTCTCGACTTGTTGAGCAACGATCGCATTTGCAGTCCATGCAATCTACACGCTCTCCAACATGACAAGATGAAGCTTTGGCAACGCCATCGTCCACATTATTTGTTTGATTGGTGATGGGCTTGTTGTTGTACCCCCTGTCATGAATACCAAACGTAGACATGAATCCATCCGGTAAATAGTGAACCAGATGCGGCGGCATTCTAAGCACAGTATGATTCTTGTGATAGGCAGTTATAGCTTCACTCACTAGGGCGCGATAAATGGTAAACCTTGAATCTTCATCTGAACTTGGTGAATCACTTTCACATTTGCAGACCCGCCTCGCAGAGGGGGTTGTGACTTCATCGTAGCTTTCCGTGACTGTGAAGGGCAATGGAGGAAGACATGCTATTTATACTCTGGTCACCATGTTGGACAGCGGTTGATAAAACACTTGCGCCTCGTGAACAATAAGGCAATAGGCTGTTTTTTTTCAGGAATAACTGTAGATGTTTCAAATTCTAGTCTGATATCAATAGTTGTTTCCTTCATCGACTCCTCCAAATACGAACAGTCCATCACCACCAGAGGCGCCTTGGACTTGAAGTCTTGTGGTGATAATAGCGGACATGCCTCTTTCTGATAATAGGATGACTGAAAGTTTACAAACATGTCATAAAGCTTACCATATTTGTTCTTGTTAAGGTTTAAATCCATTCCCTCATAGGGAAAGGTAACACAAAAAGAGTCGTATATTTCGTAATTGGATGTGGTCAAATTTTGATGCATCTTTATTCTGTTGATATTTGCGATCTGTTTGAAATCCAACCAGGACATAGAGGGGACGCTCTGTATACCGTGAGGTTTTTATAGACCAAGTATGTGTATCGGAGAGTGGTAATACCGGGTATTCATGCAGCTCCCAGCTTCTAAATTGAATGGGTAAAGCTGTATCCTTCTCCACAATCTTGAGCAGACTCAATTTTTTCTGATCTGATAGAGTAACGTGCGGTACTTTCCATAGAATTCGTTGCAGTAGAATTTTTGTATCTATTGGCGCTGTATCAGCTCCCTTTAGCGCATTATAATCACTCCTGTCTCGTACAAGAATCAGATCCTGTCTTGCGTTCACAACAATGCCCTTATGATCCTCTGCAAAGCCTAGTATTAATTTTAGAGGTAAATGTCCAGTAAATGTACCATCATCGTTAATCATCCAGTCGTTGATTGAGTTGGGACACCAACCAGCCATACAAAAAGCTTTACTCTCTTCGCTTCCATACGAGGGATAAAGTTTCATGACACTTGTTATGCCAACATTTCGAGTAGTATCCACTTTAATACCGTTGATCACGTAGCGAACCTCAGAAAACAAAAAGGCCAAAGCATTGTTGGCCAACTTTGACGTTGTTGGAATGGTACCATCCAATTTGGTGAGTTGCCCTTCAATCTGGATGTAACTTTCATGTGGAAGCGTGTAGATATCTTGTTGGTTAATAGTAATGCGAATCTCATCATTATTATTTAGTCCCTGAGTATACGGTTGGTAGGAATGGTGTTCAATTCTTACAATACCCTCCTGTACTTCGACAGGGTTTGTCACGTCTAGAATCGAATTCATGACGTAAGGTGTAACCAAGTTGTTGTAGGATCTGCTTGTTGACACGTGTTAACCTGTACACGTGTTGAGCACAACTAACGCCTGTTCTTGACAGCGTTGCCGCTTTATAAACTTGTTTCATGCTGGCTTCAGATACAGTTTGTAGGTCACAGGTGTATGAGGGTCTAACCGAATGAGACGTTGGTTTCTATTCATCAGTCTTAAGGTAATATTCCTGATGTTGGTCACACTCACAGGATGATAGAGCACCACCGACGGGTTTTCGCGGATGATGTAACCACCAGGTGAAGTAACAATAAAATCATAAAGCGAATGCGAGGGATCTTGATTGGTGTAGTCGTCTGTAATAATATTACACGTGACAGATACGTGATGATCTTCAATTATTTTCACCGGTTGGTCAGACTTGTGTATCACGTTCGGTACTAACACTTGTGGTGAATAGCCTAACAATGGCCCAATCGAATCTGGTTGAGATTTAAAATCAATCCTAAAAGAAGAAAGAATACTGCAGCGATGTGTCACGTTGTTGACTATGAGTTCAAACTTGCGTGTCCCGTCAAGAAATGCTTTTAGACTAAATTCCTTGGTGAGAGTTGTGTGGATGTGATCGTGAATATCATCTACGGTGTAGCTGCCAGACGGTAGAGTTAACACATAGTCATCGTAGTAGAACTTATCATTGACGTCTTCAATTATGTTGCAGATTCTATTATAGCCTTCAAACGAAACAAGTCCCAGCACGTAGGGTCGTCGTCCCAATTCAATAGGAGGATAAAAGTCAACAGTTACTTCCGCACCTTGTCCGTGCACTGTAAACGTTCTACTTTCTGTTGTCATAATGACCACGTCACCCGCCATGCTCGGTCTTATATAGAAAAGTCAAACATAGACGACCGCACTGTTGCGTGTTAAAATTTTGCACTCGTTTCACATTATAGTGTATTGTTGCACTGCTTCCAAAATAGCGAACAAGCTCTGTCGGAGGAGGAAGGTTTCCAAAACTGTCAAAGTACCACACGGTTCGCCCATGCTTTATGTAGGCCACATGATGCGTTCCCGGTCCATGACTGTCATCCAAATTAACAACTGCACTTTCATGGCTCCGTGGTCGAGACGGTAGTTGGTTGCGCATAAACACACCTCGAAAGTGGGAGATCTTTAGCTGTTTTGCATATCTTATAACTTCCTCATGCGTCATGGCTCGTCGTGGCAGTGCATCGATTAACCGTTTTTTGGCGACATGTAAATGCCGAGTCCTTTCTTGTAGGGTGCTAGCTTCATGTTCACACCTTTACCGCGCAGTGCTATGGCCTCCATAGTTTTATTATGCCTTTCACTTTCCTTCAACTGTTGCTTCGCCTCCTCAACAGCTTTCACCGTTCGTGCTACCGCACTTGCTCCTCCAAGAAGTGAACCCAGGGCTGCTAGTCCAGCAAACAGTGCAGGTAAAAATCCACCACGTTTAGGCACAGGAATAACTCGGGCACGTTTTCTAAAACGTAGTTTACTTTTGGGATTCGCATGCAATCGTGCTGCTCGGAGTGCTTTCTTAATAGCCAACTCACTATTTGTTTCTCCGCGCGAAGCTTGACGTGCCGCATGAAGAATAGCTTTAAAGCCTCCCTTTCTTGACAACTTCTTCCTCTTCTTCACCACATATCTCTGTTTCACCATCGCGACCAAAGAACAAGACAACCTCACACCGCAAAGTATAGAACACAACTAACACTCCTCAGGAAGGGAACCTATAATTATTTATTCAATGGTGGCTGTATATTCAAGTTCTATATACAGAGGAAAATCGTTCATCGTTTTCCCCGCCTCTTTTTCTTCAGACGAGAGTTTCAAATGAAAGAATAATTTGTCTCCGGCTTTCACCGGTTGATCAATAAGTGGTTGAACACTACCGTTTAATCGTACCTCTAAATGTTTCAAATCTGGTGCATACTCAATTACACGAATGGCACCATCATACATTAAACGGTAATTGTCATACCCCGAACGTAGTATGTAGGTGAGGTTATTGGGATCTTTTACCGGTTGTTGGTTTACAATGTGAAGCAGAATATAGAGGGTATTGATTTAATAAAAAGCGATAACCGTTGTTCCAAAAATCGTTTGGTCGTCACGTCGTGAGGTTGCACAGGATCAGCAACTTCGGCTATTCGTCTTCGCTTCATCTGTAGAGCGTTATCCTTAATTTCCCACACCTTTTCCATTTCAGAGTTTAAAAACCGTTTTGTACAAACATCTTGATCATCTTCAGGATCGGCCACATGCACAAGGCGTGCATTATTTGCTGTATAGCCCTTTGCAGTTAGGGTGGGCACAATACTGAGCACCTGTTTCACCTTGTTATCTACATAGTCCTTTCTAGCAGCGTCCGTGTTGTTTGTTAGAAGAGCCAGCTGAGTGATTCGACGTTGGTGTACGTCATAGTCCTTTGCTTCTGTTAACACCACAGCATTGGTCAACACATAGGCTTTGGTGCACACATCTTGATCGTTCACAGGATCTGCAACGCCCGTAATACGTTTATTCTGAGCCTCATAATCTCCTTTGATACGTCGTAAGCGGAAATAATCTACATACTTTTTTGAACATGCGTCTGAGGGTAATACGGGTTCTGTTATGTTGGTCAATCGCTTTCCATTAAAGTTGTAATTGCCATCTGTTGTGCGTGGCAATACATTAGCATCAACATATCGTTTAGTTGCCGGATCTGTATCATGTTTTTGATCGTTTGTCAAAGCAAATCGTTCATTTGTTTTAAGAGTTCTTCCAAAGGCGTCCATGGTTACATTGGAACTGAAACACCCGCTTGCCTCATGTATATAGAGACCAGCTCTTCCCCTTTCACATTTAGTTGATATGCAGATTATTAAGCAACAACATTCACTTCCGGTGGGAGACTTGGTTTCACACCTCTTCTCAACATCGTCCGAACAACGTCATGGATCACTCTTCCCATCCTCCATTCGCTGTCTCATCGCCGGCCCGTCAGGATGTGGAAAAACCAATCTTCTGCTTACCCTCATCCCCTCCTTAAATGGAGTGCGCTTTCAAAATATCTATATCTTTGCCAAATCGCTGTATCAACCGCCGTATGTGTTCTTGGAACAGGTCATGTCAGGTCTGCGCAACATGGGCTACTTCACATTCGCAGCACACGAAGATGTCATTTCTCCAGAGAATGTTCGCCCCCATTCGCTTATGATTTTTGACGATGTGGCCACAGAACGACAGGGCATTATTCAGGCTTACTTTAGCATGGGACGTCATAAATATATTGATTGTTTTTATCTCGCTCAAACCTATTCGCGAATACCAAAACAGTTAATTCGTGACAATGCCAACGTGATTGTTCTCTTCCGACAGGATGAGCGCAACATGCATCACGTCTACGATGATCACGTGAACCCAGACATGACCTTTCAAGCCTTTACACAGTTGTGTGCCATGTGTTGGAACGCTCATCACCACAGTTGTCTTGTTATTGATAAGCAGAGCAACATCAACAATGGGCGCTACCGCATGGGATTTGATCATTTCATTCGTATTTAAGTAGCTGCATTGCTTTTCTGAACATCATTTGTTCAGGTGTCATGGCGACAACAGGGAGTCAATTAAAAAAGCACATAATCCGTGCACGAAATAGCATTCGACAAAAGTTTCGCTATCTAAAACGTGCACATGCCGACAGTGAACTGTTTGTCGAAAAACATTTAAAGTCACCTCTGGAAGCTGTGTTGAAAGGAACATCAAAGCCTAGTACACGCTCAAAAGAAACACAAACAATTGAAGAGGAGGAGGAAGAAAATGATGAAGAACCTGACGATGTTTTTTCTCCATTGCTTCCGTCTTCTAGCTCCAAAGGATCACCGCTGCCCCAGTTTTTGAAAACATCAATAATTGCTGAAACACCCACTAGACCCAAAGAAAAGCAGCCTACTCTTAAAGAAATATTAAATACGCCCGAACAATATGTGCGGTTAAAATCCATTTTACTACAAAATTATGGTGCGTTGGTTACCCCCTTCCTTGAAGATCTTTTTACTAAGAAAACTGATACTACCTATGGTGTTCGCTATGAAAACAATAGATTTCGAATTGGCGATTCACCAATCAAGATAAGTGACAATGTTTTGATTGTTAAAACAGTTCGTTACAAATTGACGCCAGGTCTTTTAGAACTTTTATTTTCACGTACACCTTCTACCGAGGACTATGATAAAGAAGACCTTGAAAAGTATAAAAACATCTTGATGGCTACAAATGGTTTTAGACGTAATTATAAATATTCTGAAGCAGTAAATGCTAATAAGAGCTTCAAATATAAAACCATCATATCAAAATTGTTTCCCACCTATGCAAGTGTTCGCCGTGCAAATTCAGCGTCCGGTATCACATTAAATACTTTGAAACCTTTCATCGATTTCGCCTATTGGAACAATCCAAATAAGTTGGTTAAACGTCTGCAACTGTTGCGTGCATCAGAACAGGCTGGTCATACCGGACACGAGGCGGAAGTTTTAGAAATAGAAGAGGAGCTTCGTCATGCTGGCATTATTGTCTAATGAGTCAATGTGTTCATACACCCTCGCCTGTTAAGGCTGCCATTGCTCGCGAGTTGCATAGACCAGCTCGTCGTCTCTACCATCGTCGTCATGTCATCACACGGGGCGTTGACGATCTTTGGCAAGCTGATCTGGTTGAAATGATTCCCTATGCCAAAGCTAACAATCGGGGTCAACTATCTGCTCACCGTCATCGACGTTTATTCCAAAATGGCCTTTGTTGAACCTGTTCGGAATAAATCTGCACAACTGGTCACCGCTGCATTCAAGACCATCATTCAGCGGTCAAGACGACAACCTCGTTTGCTTCAAACAGATCAAGGCAAAGAATTTTTCAACAAGACTTTTTCCGCTTATCTCAAATCACTTGACATCCATCACTATTCCACTTTTAGCAATCTAAAGGCAAGTGTTGTAGAACGTTTCAACCGCACACTCAAGACGCGCATGTGGGAACAATTTACAGCAAGAGGATCCTATCGCTGGCTTGAACTTGTACGCGACCTGGTGACACGTTACAACAACACTAAACATAGAACTATCAGAATGAAACCACGCCTTGTAACCAAGAACATTGCGCAATTGGATCGCATTCATCACAAAATCAAAACAGCAGATCCGCGACGTCATCGATTACGTATTGGTGATTATGTGCGCATCAGTAAACATAAAACAATCTTCGCCAAAGGATACACACCAAACTGGAGCACAGAAATATTTCGTATTCGCAAGGTAAAACTTTCTAATCCAGTTGTTTATTTACTTGATGACCTCAACAAGCAGCCAATCCAAGGAGGATTCTACATGGAGGAACTGCAAAGGACGCAATATCCCAAGCATTATCTTGTTGAAAAAATTGTACAAAAACGTGGCAATAAACTTTTTGTTAAGTGGCTAGGTTTTAATGCCACATATAATTCATGGATTAATAAATCAGATCTGGTGTACGCCTTCTTGTTTTTATTTCATGTCGAGCTGGCCGACCCAACATGCCATGCGTTTTGTATCCTCACCCACCCTACCATTTACAGGAAATACTACTCCAGATTCATTGATGTTTGTTTACCATTGAGCACATTCAACAACCAGTTCATTCCCCCTCTCTCTCAATCCCATTCACTACTCCAGATACCATTGATGTTTGTTTACAATTGAGCGCTTTCAACCCCATTTTGTTTGTCTCTCAGACCCATTCACACCTAACCAACCTACCACGTCAGGTTTCAACAACCACCACCATCCATCTCCATTCATGTTTTCCCCTTAAGAACACTTCCAACCATGACCTACCCCACATCCCGTAATCTGCTATGACGTCACACACACGCTAGTTGACCGTTCCAATCTGACGATTCATTCACCGACAAAGATTCGGAAACCTTCGGCTACACTCGGATCTCATCAAGTACAAAACAAAGCTATATAGCACAAGACAATAACAGAGAAGGCGCTCAGTCCAACAGAGAGACTGGGTCGAGGAGGGTCTCGTGCAGATCCTCTTCCATCCTTCCCCTCATCCCCTCGTCCCCCACCCCACCCTTCCCTCGCCCCCTCCCCCACTCTTACCTCCCCCTCCCCCACCCCACCCCTCCCCCACCCCTCCCCTCCACCCACACCCCCTCAAGCCGGTTCCTGGACCCTCCAAGGTTTGTTTACCTTCCGGGGTCCCGGCGACCTTGGGGTCAATGACCTACCTCAAGGTCATTGATCATGACCAACCTCAAGGTCATTGACCTTGACACGCCCCCCCTCATTTGCATAAATAACGGTATTTGAAGCAGAACCCTCCCTGCTCCTCTACTATCGGGGACTTTGTTTTATACTAAGTACTGTAGGGATAATCTAATCGTTCCTCACATCCATTACTGCCTCCGACATAAATAAGAGTTTACTAGGTATATTCTAAATTTAACTGGGAATTGTCGGGATGGGAATGTTGTAAGATATGAAAATAATGCTTTTTAGTTCTTTACACCGTGTCTCCTGATCAGAACCCCCGATGCATCAATGCTAGTGGCGCTTGGTTTGGCGACCAAGGGATTCCAGCTGAGTCCGGCATTACTTCTACTTACTTGAGCCGAGCTCCTCTCTGTCACCTTTTCGGTCGACCGAACTCTTGTTCTCCTCCGACCCCGACGGTGAACTGAGTGCAGGCAGTGATAGATAGATTTTTTAAATTCCATTTGATCAAATACATGCATACGATACATTTTTGATATAGGACACGTCAGAATTTACATCTATCAAATAAAAGTACTAATATATATATATTACTAATACAATGACTATTTATAACTTATTAGAATAACAGATCTTAAGAGATACAATCTTATTGGAAAACTATTTACACCATACTCTATTATCATAATATGAAAACTTAATTCTATAAATACAACAACTTACAGCTAGGTATTACAATTAAAATAGAAAAGTAAAATATAACTACTGTAGAAGACCCGTGCTGCTCCGCAGCATTCACTCCAATCCTACAGCACTTCTGTACATATGACATTTGCATGTGTTCATGCTAGTGACCTGAACAGACATTTAACGTACCGTCGCTTTTGGGTAAATGATGATGTAGACTTATGAGATCAAATGTCCTCTGTGTGTGTGGCACTATTTACCCAGCGTAAGCTTAAAAGGCGCACGGACGTCAGGTTCCGGACGCAATTCTGAAAAGCCGAGGTGAACAGCTAACTCCAAACACATAAGCTATACTCTTCTCTGAAGTACGTGGGTTGGCGACCACGGGACCCCAGCTGAGTCCGGCATTGCTTCCACTTACTTGTGCCAGGCTCCTCTCCGTCTTCTTTCCTGTCGACATCCCTTGGTCAACTCTTGTTCTTTACCGACCCCGACGGTATTAGGGTATCCGAGGCCTAGGGAGTCTTTCACTTTCCTGCCTTAATTGGCCCTTATCTCATCTTTCCTGATCCCTCCTTCTTCGAGGGGTCAGACCTCTTGTTTTCTTTTCATTATATTTCCTTTACTTTTTAAGATCCCGCACTGTTTTTTGTTAATTGGCTAAATTCCATTGAGCGATTTCTTTTGCATCCACACTCCATTTTGTAGGTATTTTCAGACTACGTTGCATTTTTTAAGTCTTTTCGATCTACAGTAAATTGCATTTTGCTAGTGTTTTCAACCTCGATTGCATTTTGTATGGATCGACAATCTAAATTGTCTTTTAGTTAATCTTTCAATATAGGGGATGGGACTTTTATGAGTATTTTGAATCTAAATTGCATTTTGTATGGTGGTCATTTTGCAGGTATTTTGATTCTCAATTGCATTTTGTGGGTATTTTGAATCTAAATTACATTTTGTAAGTATTTTAAATCTAAATTGCATTCTGTAAGTATTGTCCATCCAATTGAGTAGTTTGAATCTACCATGCATTTTGTAAGCATTTTCAATTTCAATTGCATTTTGTAAGTATTTTGAATTTCAATTGCTCTGCGTGTTTGATTTGGAATCTGAAATGCGCTTTTTTCAATCTAAATTGCATTGTGTATTTTCAATTTCAATTGCATTTCGTAAGTATTTTGAACCTCAATTGCATTTTTTACGTATTTTCAATCTCATTTGCATTTTGTATGTATTTTTCAATCTATTCCATTTGTGAGTATTTTCGTTCTAAATTCCCTTTTGTAAGTATTACCGCTCTCCATTTTGTGAGTAGTTTCAATCTGAGTTCCTTTTTGTAAGTATTTTCCTTCTCACTTAATTTTCGTTCTGGTTTCTACTTCATTGCCATTTTCGCTATCACCCAGACCATTAAGGGCCAATAACCTAAATGTTAGGCCCCTTAAATCAACAATTATCATCATCATCTCTGAAGTATTAACTCGACACGACGCGACAGTTTGATGCTGGCTGAAGGTAGGGTGATAGGTCGCTGGCAAGCTCGTAAACTCACTCTGAAGCTAGTAATTTAAATTTCCACTGAATGGAGATTGCTTGAAGAAATGAAAACGTAAAAACACTTACATTTGTCGATGTGGGAGCTGTCGCGATCTTTCCTGCAGAACTTTTTGTGCTGAACAGTTTTCAGAGTATATCTATATTTTTAACGGTTTACCCATAAAATGTCATAATTATTTTTTTTCTACCTAATCCTTCATCTTAATCGAGAAATCCTTCACAGAATGGTTAAAACCGCATCAAAATCCACCAAGTTGCTCTCGAGATTACCCGTTACATCCAAGAAATGGGAATTTTTGCTTTATACTAAGTAGATAGAGATATCCACACAATTTAATGCTACAGCAGTACAATTTGGTGATCTGTCTACTTATGATACCAATGGTATACATTTAAAATAAAAGATGGGTCCCTTATTTTTGAATTTAGAGATGCACCGTAACTTTTGGGTAACATAATTATAAAAGTGTGCAAATTAATAGAATTAAATAAAATAATTTTAATAAGTCATAATTTCTTTTATACAAAATCATTTTATTGACCAACTTCTTTTGTTATGCTACTTAGTAGTGTTTCCTCTCCCGTGGAATTACACCTTTTCCCATAAGGAATTGCGTCTGGAAACTTTCAGATTATTGGATTCCGTTGGATATGTGAGCTGGGTCCGCTTTCAATTTTTCATTGACTTTAAAATTTAAGTCAGGTGATTTCAATGAATAGTTCATGAATCTTTGAATAGTTCAAGAGCGTTCATCAGTTAAAAGACCCCAAATCCCTCTGCTCTAAATTCACACGTAAAGTAGAGTGAAGTAATAAAAACGAAACGTGGGGCATCTTGCATTTGGAAGGCTCCTCTGTTAGTGGAAATTCTAAAAAATCATTTTAATTTGAGTTTCTTAAATTAAAATATAATTAGGAGTCTTGGTTAAACATTTGAAGTAATTTCATCGCCTTGTAAACATAGGCCTACTTAGTGCATTAAACCGTGAAAAGTAAAAATGCAATTTTGGAAAACTGACATCGAATCTAATAATTTGCACACCTCTGTAAAGACAGCTATCGCATCCACCACTACGGATAGAATAGTGAGTCAAGGAGATTGATGAGAAATGAAAAGATAACTCACACAGAAGGAATTAATATTTATTAAGCTGTAAATTTGATTGAGTATATCTTAGTTATAGAACTGAGGGAATGAAAGAACAGGATGTAGGATAGTAATCACCGATGTAGGACAATAGCACTTTTTTACCATTACCACAGGACAGTTATCGTATTGGGGATTCGGACGTCCTTGTATAATTATTATTTAATCTGTGCCCGTTTGCTGAGGTCTGTGCTCCTCCGCAACATTCGTTTCAACATTCAATAGTACTTCCTTCTATACGACATTTGCTGTTCGCTTGCCGTTTGGTTTTATTTGAACATTGACGTCACGAAAGGATTTTGCTCGCGATAGTGCGACATACAGTTGTCCGTGGCTAAACACCGGTTGAGGTAGATAAATGCCTACATGATCTAGTGTTTGACCTTGAGCTTTATTGATAGCTATACAAAAAGCCAAACGTACTGGAAACTGCCTCCTTTTGAAGGAAAACGGCATAGAAGTATCTGATGGCGTAAGGTCAAGGCGAGGAAGTAGAACATTGTTTCCAACATTTACGCCACTAATAATTTCCAGGTGTAAGCAATTGTCATGCATCTTCCGAACCAACAGTCTAGTACCGTTTAACAGACCTTGGGTAACATTAATATTTCTCAACAAAATCACAATAGAGCCTTCTTTTAGTCGAAGGATATGAGGTGGCAATCCACTTATGACTAAGCTGTCTAAAAATTCTGTTGGGAATTGTAGAAGTTCACTCTCATCTTCAGTAATTAAATTATTCACACTGATGTAAGTTCTCGATGATCCTGGGATTAGCTCTAAAACTTTGTCATTGATTTCTTTACAGTGTTCATTTTAGGTGCTAAAATCGCAATTTTTGAAAAGCGTGAAATATCTTCCAGTGAGGAAACTTCGTTTCCATATATTTCAGTGATGATATCAGTTTTAGCAATGATGGAGGGTGGTAAGTCGACTAATTCTAAATTTTCTCCATCGACGTGAGGGTATTCACCGTTACCAATTTGTATCAAGAAGTTTGCAAAGTCACGTTGATCTATATCCGCTGGCATATTTTTGTTAAGTTTAAAAATTTTGAATAATGGCCACCTTACTGACATTTGGACTGAAGCTGCTCTAGATGCGTGAGGCACAACAGGCAATACCTGCCTGAAATCTCCACCTAAGATGATAATTTTTCCTCCGAAAGGCACGTCGTTATTCATGATGTTCTTGAGCAGCCGATTTACACACATCAATGCGTGCGTATTAGCCAAAGGGGCTTCATCCCAAATGATAAGTTTTGCTGAACGAATATAAAAAGCTTCCTTGCTGTTAACTTTCATTCCTGATACTGAACTTTCATGTAAATGTAGAGGTAACTTGAACTGGCTGTGTAGAGTGCGCCCCTGAGGTAGTAACATTGCTGCAATACCAGTCCATGCAACAGAAACTACATTTAACCCCAAATTTGTGCAACTGTGAATCAAGCATTGGTAAAGAAATGTTTTCCCGGTGCCCCCTGTACCGTCAATGAAATATGCATTACTCATCCTTTCATTGCCGTTTTGTACTAACCCCAAAATTTCTGTAATTATAGCCGTTTGGTTTTCATTTGCTTGGTTTATCATCCGACTTAATTGATCCTCATTAAGTTTTGGATAATTCATTGGTAAGTATGAATGGAAATAAGCAAAATAAGTATTTCTTAATGTGTGCATGCTAGTGTATGTTTAAAAAATACGTAACGCAAAGCACATCGAGTTCAATTTAGTATTCAGATGTTGTATATGTTTATTCCATTTCAAGTCATGTTGTATCCATAGTCCTAAAAACTTTGTTTCTGATTTATTTTCTATTTGATGACCATTTAATGTTATATTGAGCTTCGCAGGATTCATGTTTTGTATCGTGGGAAAATTTAGACATACTGTTTTTTTTATAGTTTATTATGAGGCGTTTATCTTGTGACCATTTGGTTAAATCTCCTGTAACGGAGTCAGCAGACTACTGTATGACCTGTTTAGTTTCACCTCTTATTACGAGTGTTGTATCGTCAGCAAACAAAATTTCTTTATGTGAATGAACGCTCTGTGTTTTATCATTGATATATAGAAGAAAGAGTAGCGGGCCCAAAACCGATCCCTGGGGTACTCCAAATTTAATAATTCCCTCATTGGACAATGTTTCATTAAGTAATTTGGATCCATCATCCTTGTGTCTCAAGCTTACTATTTGTTTACGCCTTGTTAAGAAAGACTCTATCCATTTATTTGCTAGACCTCTAATAACATATTGATTTAGTTTTGTAAGGAGGATTTTATGGTCATTAACATCAAATGCTTTCGATAAATCAAAGAATAGGCCAGTTACATGTTCCTTATTGTCAATTAATTTCAGTATGCTATTAATACATTCATAAATTGCTGTCTGTGTAGATTTTTCCGTTCTGAATCTATGTTGTGAGTTTGATAATATTTTAATTTTTTTCTATAGAACTTATCAGTCTCTTATACATGATTTTTTCCACAATGTTTGCAATACCAGTTGGTAAGGTAATTGGACGATAGTCATCTAATTCATCTTTTGAACCGTTTTTGTGCACTGGAATTACTTTTGATAACTTCAAAATATCCGGGTAAGTTCCTGAGAGAATTGAACTGTTTATTAAGTGTGTAAGTGGATTTATTATATTTTCTGCACATTTCTTTAAAATTGCATCAGGGATGCCATAAATGCCAGCACAGAATTTATTTTTAGCTCTTTTATAACTATTCTTACCTCTTCACTTGTGACATGATTTATAAATAAATAATCACTACATATATTTATTTTATTATTAGAATTTAGTGTATTTACCTGTGATTTATTTAATTATTTTTGTGGGATTTCCAGAAAATAGTCATTAAAAGTGTTTGCTATTTCCTCTGGATTATTAATCACTTTATTATTTCTGGTCAGTGTAATGTTCCTTTGTATTTTAGCAGATTTTCCAGTTTCTTTCTTTATCACGGACCACATAGCCCTGTTTTTATTAGATGATTGGGAAATAAAATTATCATTATGCATTTTCTTTACTAGTCTTATTACCTTATTTAATATGCTAGTGTATTTTTGTAGCATAAATTGAATTCAGGTGTTGTGTGGTATTGTTTATATAATTTGTGTAGAAATGCCTTTCTTTGACATGAATTTATAATCCCTTTTGTTATCCAATTGCTAGTTTTGTTTTTTTGAACAGTTCTTTGTCTAAAGGGGAATGCTGTTTCAAAATAGTGTTTTAGGAAAATTTTAAATGCATTATATTTATCATTTACATTTTCTAGTTTATACATTTCTGACCATGTTTCGTTATTTAATAAGTCATTGAAATATGTAACATTTTTTTCAGTGAATGACTTGCACTTTGATTTTAGTCCATTATCATTATTATTGATCGTTTCGGGTACTTCAAAACTCAGTATTTGTCCATGGTGGTCACTAAAACCCGGACAATAGACTTCCATTGACTGGTGATATTTATCTCTATTTAAAAAAATTGATCAGGAGTGGTTTTACTAAATTTTGTTATTCTTGTTGGGGTATTTACTGTAGGTTTCAGTCCATAGGAAATTAGTAACTGTTTTAATAATTCACAATTTCTATCACATTTTAAGAAATCCACATTTACATCCCCACAAATTAGTATATCGAAATTTACTTTGCTCTTGTTATTGAGTAACAATTCTAATTTATCTATAAATAAAGGAAACTTTCCTGACGGAGAACGGTATACGCATACACTTATTAACTTACACTGCTGTATTTTTACGGCAGAGAATTCAAAATCCTGTTCCATAATTAGATCATCATAAGCTGTTAACTGTTCATGATCTAAATTATTTCTTAAGAATATACAAGTACCACCCGGGCTAATATTAGATCTAGAGTATTTACTAGCTAGTATAAACCCTGGGAATTGAATTAATTCGAGTTGTTCCTCTTTCAGCCAATGTTCTGAAATACATAGTGCTGAGATGTCTTTAAGTTCATTTTTAAGCATTAGATTTATGTAATCAATTTTATTATAGAGAGACTGAACATTCTGGTGGTAAATTTTAAATTTGTTTCTTTTGTAAGCTTGTGTTGGTGATTCATTTACATCATTAATATCATAATTGTTATTATTATTGTTGCGAGACAAATCCAAAATATCATTGTTGGGCTCAGTTAAATTTGACATCAAAAGATCTGAATGCCAAACCTCACGTTTGGCTTCTTTTACCAGTTTCCCTGCTTCCACTCTAAAGATGTTACTGTTGAACTATTCTTACCATTTGAACTTACAATTTTGCAGATTTCATCACTAAGATACTCTTTTCCTAACCTATTTAAGTGTAGGCCATGCCGAGTGTGGAACTTCCTGTCTGGTGTAATTAGAACACCATTGGATCGACCAATTAAAAGTCTCCATTTTCAGAAAGAATTCTGATTGAGTTCAGAATCAGTAAAAGTTGAGCTTTAAAGTATGTGGGATGGAACATGATAAGAGCAAAGACAAAAACAAAGAAAGAGAGCAAGTAGCTTTAACATATATCTATATATTCAGTATAATATTCGAACAAGTTAACAATTTTCTTTACAAGATTCCGTCTAGCAATAAACAAGGTTAGTGCCTTAAACATAACTAAATTAAAGTTACAGATCTTAAGCATGGGTACATGCTGGAAAACAAGAATTAAGTTGCTTTTGCAAAAAAAAAAAAAAAAAAAAAAAAAGGCTGACAGAGAGCAAATCCTGTCATACCTGGAAAGAAAAAAAAGGGGAAACCAAAGATGTTATCCAAAAGACATGACCTATTAAGGGGGCCAGTAGCTGACAGGGCCCTAGTCCTGCAGTACCCTATAAAGATTGCAATATTTGAGTAGTTGCCAAGATGTAACAGAATAACTTTGCAAAATAAATGTGATGGCAGGAACAGAATGCGTGAACTGCATACACGATTTACTGAGAAGTTGAAATGGCAGAAACAGGTGGGCAAGTAGCCTATAACCTGAACGAGAACCATGAAAGAGAAGATGCACAGGCAAAGTGCAATGAAAAATGCAGATATCCATAAGCAATACTGAGATTATTCTCACAAAAAACATAAGAATGGCCAAAGTAAGCCGATATGTTATTCCGCCTAGAAGGGGAGGGAGAGGAGATCACAAGGATATCAAAATTGAGGAATCTTCTAAACCATGCTTGAATTAGGCTAACATGATAACAGAGAGAACACGAAATAACACTAAACATAATTTGGTTACAAAGTACTTAACTTGAAAGAGTGTGGGTAACATCCCACACGTGTGCGTAGAACACTTGAGAAATAGTTCATTTCCAGTTGTGGTTTCTTTCACAAAAGTACTTGACGGAGCTGTAGAACACTCGCAGATTAGTAAGGTTGACCTTAGCTATTAGAAAGATGAAGTGACAATATTCACTTAAGTCGGAATAGATTTCCTCAGTACACGAAGATGCATACTTGTGTTCGTGTTGCAGGAACACGTTGAAGTTCAATCCAAGTTGGATTATTTGAAAGATGTCTTTGACGACATGGCGAAGGTTAAGTTTAACACTTCTTGATGCAAAATTACGATGCGAAGTTTTTCCAATTATGAAGTTTATCGTCCGGTGCTCAAGACGGTTGGTTAGCGTAATGCTAACGCGGAAATCACATCGAAGATGGGTCGGCCAGCAGCTTAAATAGCAGACTGGACAAGAATCCAGAATGATCGATGTCCGGCCATTGGCGTGTCCCAAACACGTTTGCAGAAAGAAGCGTGCTGATTGGCGGTGAGAGGCCACGTCATGGAGACGGCCAGTGAGCGCGTAGCTTACTGAGGTCAGCTGGACAGGCCGTGATACCACGAGGTATAAGAAAGGTGACCTAATTAACACTTGGAAAAATGTCTTAAAGGCGAGATATATATTGTAACACAACAGGTGAGTATGAAAATATGTTTAAATATAATTGAATTAAACAAGAAAGTGAAATAAAGTATTATTTGCCATGAACACGTGGTGACGAAAAATGAGGTTATGAAATCAAATACTAGTCTGAATTTTGCCATAACAAAAACCTTCAAAAATTAACAAGTTAATCATTCGCAAATAATAACATACTGCCAGAGGGGCGACAAGAAAAAACAAGAAAGAATACACAAAAAATAGGACTAGAGTGGTAAAGGAGCAATAGAAGAAATTGGACGAACACACTGTCCAAAAGGAGTAATTAATTTCACCACCCTAACTCTGTTGTCACGACCGGCGTAGCACCTAACTACTCTTCCGGTGTGCCCAACAAGAGGAGGACTGGATTCTCTAAGGAGAATCAAATCTCCCTCCTTGAGGTTTGGTTGAGTGAGCTGCCACTTCCTTCTCCTTTGAAGTAAGTTCAAATACTCCAGCCTCCACCGTTTCCAAAATCTATCCCTAAGAGCTTCGACTCTTTTCCAGAGAATGGGCAAAGAAATATCGAGCTTGCGGTCGATGAGAGGTGGCGGAGCATTTAAGGAGCTACATGTTAAGAAATGACCAGGGGTTAAAGGAAGCAAATCGGAGGGGTCGTTAGACACAGGGGACGGGATTTGATAGTGCCTTCGACAAGAATAACAAAAGAATTGAATTCTTCAAACGATAAGATAGAGTTCCTTATAGTTCTTTTGAGATGGGTTTTAGTCAATTTGACACAGGCTTTCCATCTCCCTCCATGATGAGGAGCGTATGGGGGGATGAAATGCCATTTAAAGCCTTTTAATTGAGCGTAGTTAGAAAGTTGCTCGTTGGCAGAACGAGAGCAGAGTGCCTTTTGCCATTGTTGAGAAGCACCAAGAAAGTTTCTGGCGTTGTCAGAGAAAACCTCACAGGGAATTCCTCTTCTAGCAACAAAGCGAGAAAAAGCAGAAAGAAAGTATGAAGTGGATGCATTGGTGACCAATTCGAGATGAATAGCACCAGTAACCATGCTGACAAAAAGTGCGATGTAAAGCTTGGCAAGAATTTTGCGCTTAGCTTTTAGACTATTGGTTTGATATAGGAACGGGCCCGCGTAATCAATACCAGTTAGAAGAAATGGTCTGCTGGGAGTGGAATGGAAAAGGAAGGTCAGCCATAAGTTGCTGAGGAAACTTAAGTTTGAATTATGGGGTGTTTCTTATCTTCAGGATAATCAGAAAAAGATAACCTACCACCTACTCTTAACAATCCGTTATCATCAAGAAAGGGGCTTAAAGCGAAGAGTCTATTCCGATTTTTAAGGGGTAGACCCTTAGATAGAGAATTAATTTCATCAGAAAAAAAATCTTGCTGTGTGAGCAATAAGATTGTGGTAGTAGCAGACTGTAATTCAACAGCAGAAAGAAAGGATTGATGAAACAATGGTTTTTCTAACACAAAGAATTTCCAACGAAGCAAGTAGGCTACAACACGAACTAGCTTTTGAAAAGAAGAATATCTTTCAAGCAATGAAGGGGTAACCGTGGTTACAAGAGAAGAGGCGACTTTACGAGTTTCAGGAACATTCGTTAAAGCAGAAGAAAATAGGGCTGGCCAAAAGGGAGGTCCTTGCAACAACCAAGTCGGACCATGCCAGAAAAGACTAGATTTGACTAGCTGGTGTGGAAGGCATCCACGAGAAATTATGTCTTCTGGGTTCTCCTTACCCGAGACATGTTTCCATTGAGAAGATGAGGATAGGGTTTGGATATTTTCCACCCTATTGGCGACAAAAGATTGCCAATGCGTGGGGGGGCTTAGAGATCCAAGCTAAAGTGATGGCGGAGTCAGTCCAGTAGTAGGTATGACTGAAATGAAAGTTGAGATTGGAGACAAGCTTTTGAGATAATTCGGCTGCGAGCAGGGCAGCGCACAGCACAGCGAGGCAATGATACTGTTTTCAAAGGAGCTACCTTTGACTTGGTACAAATTAAATTAGAGAAAGAAGAAGGAGTGATACGACTGACCACATAAGCGCAACATCCGTAAGCTTTCACGGAGCTATCTGCAAACAGATGCAGCTCTAGATTAGCAGAAAATGAAGTAGGGATAAGAACCCTGGGGATGTCTATGACAGACAGATCAAGTAGATGAGTGCGGAAGGAAAGCCATCTTTCCAAGAGAGAAGGAGGGATAGGATCATCCCAATCCGTTTTGAAAGACCATAGTTCCTGCAAAATCATCTTAGCTTTGACTATGATCGGAGCTAGAAATTGAAGGGGGTCATAGATTTTGTAGATCTCTGAAAGAACTTGTCGCTTAGTTTGAGGAAGAATAGGAGACAAGCTGACTTGATAGAAAAAAGAATCTGATACGGGATACCAGTGAAGTCCTAAAACTTTAGTGAAATCAGCGGTATGTAAGAGCTCGACTGGTGTATCAGTGTTACCTTTGGATAAGAGCTTAGAGAGTACTTCTTGAGAATTAGAATTCCATTTGTGAAGTAAGAAACCTCCTCCGTGAAGCAACGCTTGGAGATCAAGTGAGTGTTCAAGTGCTTCAGAAGGGGAGCTAAAGGAATGAAGAAAATCATCCACATAGAAAGATTTTTTTGAGGAGATTTGAGGTATCAACGGAAAAGAGGTTAGAGTCTTGGTCGGCGAGATGCTTTAAAGAGCGGATGGCCAAGAAAGCAGATGGTTTTAGACCATATGTGACAGTTTTTAATTTGAAGATCTTAATGGGTGTGGCGGGGCTATCACGCCAAAGAATTTGTTGCAGATTTTGCTGTTCAGAGTTGTTCAAAATTTGCCTATAAATTTGTTAAATATCGGCGTTCACTCCAACAGGGAACAAGCGAAAGTTTAACAGAACGGAAGAAAGATCAGACTGAATGGCGGGACCGGTAAGTAAGGTATCGTTTAATGAAATACCATTAGAATCTGGAGCGGAACCATTGAAAACGACTCGAAGGTTTTCCCTTGTGGAAGGGTTCTTCCAAACAGGGTGGTGATTCAAATAAACACTGTCTTCAGAGATGTTTGGTTTATGAAGGACTTCCATGTGACCAGAGGCTTCGCAGTCTTCCATATAGTTAATGTATTGAGCTTTGGCTGAAGAATCTTGTTTCAACTGATTTTCCACAGCAAACAAAGCCTTAAGAGCGCGAGGATGTGAATCCTTTAAAACTGGGGGAGAAGAAATACGAGGCATAGTAACAACAAATCTACCATCTGGGTTGCGAGTGGTAGTGGAGAGATAAAGCTGTTCGCAAAAGTCATCTTCAGTGAAGAAGAAGGGGTGGAATCTATAGACTCAATTTTCCAAAACTTTTCCAAATTGTTGTCCAACTCAGCGTGAGTTAAATGACATAAAGATGAAGACTGCACAGTGGCAAGAGGGATATGACCCGTGACCAACCAACCGAACCTGGTATGGTGGGCGTAGATGCTAGATGTTATATTAATTCTAGAAGGAAGAAAATTTGGCCAAAAGACATTAGCACCTAGCAAAATGTCAACTGGAGCACTCTGATGAAAGTAGGGATTAGCTAATTTCAGATCAGAGGGGAATTGCCAAGTATCAATAGAAAATGAGTGACTAGGAATCGGGGCTCCAATAACAGGGATTGACAAACAATTTAAACTAAGGTTAGTGCCAGATTGCACCGAATCCTTAATATTGAGCTTTACGAACTGTAAGGAAGTAGACTTACTGTTATTGATACCAGATATTTCTATCGAAGTGGTATTAGGCTTTAAGTTTAATTACTTAACCAAAGAAGAGGTTTTGGAATCGTCTGTGGCAGCATTGTCGAGAAGAGCTCGGACAGAATGCCATTTGCCCTTAGAGCCTTGGACCTGAAGCCTCACCGTGGATTAAAAAAAACCTGAGTACTTCGCCAAGAATTAGCAGTCTGACTATACGACTGAGCGCTAGATTCAGCATGAGTGCCAGAAGTAAGGCGTGACTTACTACTGGATGCCACGTTGGATTGAGAAGTCGTAGAAACAACGCTTTCCAAAGGCTTATTTTGGGGATGCTTAAATTTGGGTTTTTCAAACCGGTGTAACGAAGAATGGTGGCGCAGTTTGCAATGTGTGCAGACACATTTAGACGAACAGTTTGAAACTGCATGTTTGGTAGACAAACAATTATAACAACATTTTGTGCTCGGCAACAGCTTTCCTACGTTCATCGACAGTCATGGCTTTGAACACAGAACCACAGAACAAGTGTATAGCGGATGCAAATTGTTGCAGAGAAAGCAGGCTTGTACAGTACTCTGAACTGTAAGTACCTGAGAGCGGACAGATTTCTTATTAGAAGAAGTTTTACTGATAGCACCTTTGCTTGAGCTAGGTAGCTCGAATTGTTGAGCAACGGCAGAAAGTATTTGACAACGGTTTTTGATAAACGTGACTAAAGTTTGAAATGTGGGATCAGGCTGATCTATTAACTCTGATTCCCATGCCTTTAAAGTTTGAGAATCGAACTTGGAAGTAGTGAGATATATCAGAAACAAGTCCCAATGCAGGACTGGTTGCTTTAAGTGCTCGAGAGCTCGAACATGAAGCTCGACAGTATCACCTAACTGACGTATAGAAGCAAGATTGTCGGGGCGACAGGAAGGGAGGTTAAATAGAGCAGTAATATGCATGCGGATGCGAAACTTGGGGTTACCAAAACGTTGTTGCAGCAAATTGAAAGCAACAGAATAATTGTCTGATGTGAGATGAAGTGCCTCAGCTTAAGAGGGGGGCCTTGCAATGTAGATTTCAAATAATGAAACTTCTGAATATCAGGTATTGCAGAATCATTATGCACTAAAGAAATGTACAGTTCCTCGAAGGAATCCCATTCCTTCTCGTTGCCAGAAAAGGTTGGCAAGGAAATCCTGGGTAAGATTGGTTTAGAGGGAGTGACAGGTTGGTCCCTATGATTTATAGTTAATGTTTTGATTAAATTCTCGGTTTCAGCAAAGCCTTCATAGTAGCTGTCCTCCACCTCAGCTCGATCCTGCTCACGAGTTGAGTCGAGGAGCTCAAGCTCTATTTGCAAAGTGTCATAAGACGTGAAGTTAGATTGGTAGGTTTTGAACCTTTCGTTAAGAATTCCTAAATTGTGATCATCTAAGCTTTTTTCGGTTAAGAAAGAACGAAACTTAGACAGTTTCTTTTCTAAGAGGGCACGAGTGCCTAATAACTTTTCAACCTTGGCCATGGTGGAGACCGAAGTGCTCACCCCAACCTCCAGAGAACTTGCTGGCGGCAAGGAGACGTCAGGCTTGACAAGAGAGGGCTGAGGCTTCTCATCAGGGATCTGCACCTTTTCCACTTTGATGGACTCCGTAATAGCTGCGAAAAGTCAGACACAGTATTAGACCAAGTATTACTATGAAGCAACGTGCTCTCCGAGATGATTTAAGTTTAAGTAAAGTGAAACTAGGTCCCGGGTTTCGGCACCAAAATATATGGTGTAATTAGAACACCATTGGATCGACCAATTAAAAGTCTCCATTTTCAGAAAGAATTCTGAGTGAGTTCAGAATCAGTAAAGGTTGAGCTTTAAAGTATGTGGGATGGAACATGATAAGAGCAAAGACAAAAACAAAGAAAGAGAGCAAGAAGCTTTAACATATATCTATATATTCAGTATAATATTCAAACAAGTTAACAATTTTCTTAACAAGATTGAGTCTAGCAATAAACAAGGTTAGTGCCTTAAACATAACTAAATTAAAGTTACAGATCTTAAGCATGGGTACATGCTTGAAAACAAGAATTAAGTTGCTTTTGCAAAAAAAAAAAAGAAAAAAGAAAGGCTGACAGGGAGCAAATCCTGTCATACCTGGAAAGAAAAAAAGGGGAAACCAAAGAAGTTATCCAAAAGACATGACCTATTAAGGGGGCCAGTAGCTGACAGGGGCTAGTCCTGCAGTACCCTATAAAGATTGCAATATTTGAGTAGTTGCCAAGATGCAACAGAATAACTTTGCAAAATAAATGTGATGGCAGAAACAGAATGCGTGAACTGCATACACGATTTACTGAGAAGTTGGAATGGCAGAAACAGGTGGGCAAGTAGCCTATAACCTGAACGTGAACCATGAAAGAGAAGATGCACAGGCAAAGTGCAATGAAAAATGCAGATATGCATAAGCAATACTGAGATTATTCTCACAAAAAAAACAAAAGAATGGCCAAAGTAAGCCGATATGTTATTCCGCCTAGAAGGGAAGGGAGAGAAGATCACAAGGATATCAAAATTGAGGAATCTTCTAAACCATGCTTGAATTAGGCTAACATGATAACAGAGAGAACATGAAATAACACTAAACATAATTTGGTTACAAAGTACTTAACTTGAAAGAGTGTGGGTAACATCCCACACGTGTGCGTAGAAAACTTGAGAAATAGTTCATTTCCAGTTGTGGTTTCTTTCACAAAAGTACTTGACGGAGCTGTAGAACACTCGCAGATTAGTAAGGTTGACCTTAGCTATTAGAAAGATGAAGTGACAATATTCACTTAAGTCGGAATAGATTTCCTCAGTACACGAAGATGCATACTTGTGTTCGTGTTGCAGGAACACGTTGAAGTTCAATCCAAGTTGGATTATTTGAAAGATGTCTTTGACTACATGGCGAAGGTTAAGTTTAACACTTGTTGATGCATAGTCCTTTGAAGTAAGGGACGCACACTCTCCTACCATCCCGTTCGTGACCGCTGCAATTGAAGCTCCTGGTTTTACTGTCGAAGTGACCTCCATTTCTCCGCTTTCCTTTAATACGCTTGCTGCTACATCTCGCCCGTGACTATCCGCAAATATCCGCATCTTCCTGGATTTTCTCTTTATCACTTTCTTCTTTTCTTCTTGAAGAAAGTCATCATTTTCTTCGACGAGCGCTCCAAATGAATTTGAGACGGGAATTTCAGTTACATGTACCGGTACTCCATTTATAGGCCTAGGCATATTCAATCTTACCTTACCAGCAACCACTGTCGACCAAGTTTCCTTGCTTTCCTCCCTGTTTCCTTTGAATTTATTCAACTCTTCCATTAACTTAGTAATATCTTCCTTTAGCAGCTTTATAATTTCATCTTTTGAGGACAGTTCGTTTCTCAGGTTATGACATTCACATGACGGTACCGGTAGGCCTACATTACGACAATCGGTTTCACTTTTCTCCTCTCAATTTTACCTGAGATATTGTGATGATTTTATTTGCATTTTTTACTTTTATTTTGCACGACGAGCATAAATCTGTAACGGTTACACTACTTGACGGGATTCTAACACTGTTTACTATCGACATACTAGAGATCAAAGTTATCCTTGATGTTTACACCAAATTACACTAAATTTATTTTAATTATTACTACCTAAATGAATTAATCTAATTACCTACCAATAAAGAAGAATGCAAAATACGTATATCTTCCAATCGGGTGAAAACTCGTAAAAGCACCACTGCTCTACTTGGTTCAAACAGTGATTGAAGAAGTCACCGAATCTTTGGATACACGTTCCCACAACTTAGTTTAAGTTTATTAAATTATCAATAAGAATTTCTAAATACTATTAATATTCCGTATTTCACTCGACCTAAGGAAAGTAACTTTATAGATTTTAAACCTCTGTTATAATATGTTACCACTTTTATCAAATAGTTACACTAGCTGCTATTTCACTACACTTTCACTGTGACGCCATCTTGCCGCAGAAATGATGTGACAAGAATAACTGCTCACATTCGGACCGCATATCACTCAAGCAGCTAAGTATACAATCCACTCTAATCTGACCATTTAACAACAATCACATAATCACACGAAGCAGGCACATTTGAAGGTCAATCACCACTTTCAGTATCTTAACAAAAATCACATGATATGTTATTATAACAAAAAATATTGACCAGTTGTGTTAGTTTAGCTGCTACTGCAAGTAAATAAGTGTATATATTGTAAATACTATCACCCATACTTGTAGATATAGTATTAGCCTACAGTAAGTGTATGGATCTGATGATGATCGCTTTACGATCGAAACTGCTCATCCAGGTGTATTTATTAATCTCTTGCAAATTGTCTCCAGGATTAGGCAAATATCCATTACAATTGGGTACAATCGTGTTGACCGACAGAAAGACATTCAATTTTGATAAAAATAAAATTTGTTGCCAAGAATTTTGTACAGTTAAATCTACCGAATGGTTCCGATGCCTCCCGAAAGCGTCCGACTGTACTGCAAACCGTGCCAAGAGCTAAAACCCTCCAAAAACAGGAAAACAATCTACTCCTGATGCCGGATTATCACGGTCTTACTGTAGTTTCCATTTTATAATCATTTTCACTATCACCCAAACCATTAGGAGTCGGTAACCTCGATGTTAGGCCCTTAAAAACAATTACCATAATTATTAGAATGTGTGCAGCCTCCATGGCATAGGTGGCAGCACTCCGGCCTCTCACTGCTGGGTCCGTGGTTCAAATCCAGGTCACTCCATGTGAGATCTGTGCTGGACAAAACGGAGGCAGACAGGTTTTTCTCAGGGTACCCCGGTTTTCCTTGTCATCATTTCATTCCAGCTACACTCTCCACTATCATTTCATTTCCTCTGTCATTCAATTAATCATTGCCTCGGAGGAGTGTGACAGGCTTCGGCGGCCAGCACAGTTCATATCATCGCCGCTAGATGGTGGCTTCATTCATTCCATCCCTGACCCAGTCGGTCGACTGGAAGCAGGCTGTGGATTTTCATTTTCATTAGAATGTGTCCTTGCTTTTATGGTTATAGGCAACACTCGTTACATCACTGCACTGCAGAAAAGTCAACATGTATTATACGGCGCCCTCTGTTTGGTTAGTCCTCCAATACCGAAAATCAACGTAAGAAAGTTATTGTTGATTCATTTTCGGGTATTACGACATCATGCTCATGTAAGTCCATGCACTTGGATGTGTGCGGTATCCAACCTACTTGTTGTGTACGCCAGAAAAAGACTAATAACAATGTTATTGGTTTTACGTCCCTTTTAACTACTGCGGTTTTTAGAGACGCTGGGGTGCCAGAAGTTTGCCCCGAAGGAGATCTTTTACGTGCCAGTAAATCAAATGACACGACTCCTTCGTATTTGTGATTCCTTAAACTTTACCATGTCGTTTCCGGAATATTCCGCATCAATATCTCTGTCTTGCGTGTCGTTTACGATATATTCCGCAACGTATTTCCCGCTCTAGTGGGTCGCGTATGGAATATTATGCTATCATAATTACATATTTATTTACGGTAGGTGGCAGGAAGGTACTAGACAACCTTTACGAACGCAACTAGAACTGGAAATAAATACATGTATCATTTAATTTACATCTTTCAGGATTGGTGTGTTACATAATTGAATTTGACAGCATCAGCTCATGCACGATGTAAACAGTGAATTATCGGGCTCGTACTACAAAAATATGGCTACGATTTCAAGGTATTTGGAAAAATGGGACAGTGTTATTGAAAACAGTGTTGAAGAGACCGAGGGTTTATCATCAAGTGACAATGTGACAGTTGGGAATGGGAGCAGGATGCAGGTACAAGTGTAGTATTCAATGGTTTGCCTGCTTTTCACGTTCAAATTCAAAGGTTTCCCTGAACTGATTCATATTACGTATTGTTCTTCACCTTTTTAAGTGTATTTTTCTAAACAATATTAAAAGTAATAAAGATAAGCACGTCTTACAATTATCTAAAAAAAGATCACTCAAAGAATAGTTCTACATATTTCAGTGACATTTGAAGGGTTAAATGTCAACTGACTCTGCCAGGTTTCGATCCTGCAACCTTGGGAACAGCACTCCACGCAGCTGAGAGAGTCTCATGTAATATAAACCATGCATGTTTACTGTATTGCCGGAATCAGCTGGAGACCTGTGGTGTCCAACCACCAGTTGTAAACCCATGAAAAAACTCACCTGCACATAAACCACTGCATGTGATTGTAAAGCAGAACACGGGTGAGTTCCATTGTAGGATTGTTTTATTCAGGCGATTGGGGATAGCTGATTTGTTTTTCGTGCGAGTCACGTAGAACGAAGCTATTTTCTGTCCGACCGCGTCGATTAGGAGCGCCAAGTTTGTTTATCGCAGCTGAAAGCTTTTAGACTTTCAGCTGTGTGAGTTCCCGTAAACTCGCAGTCGTACTAGACCACGGACGTAAAGGTCAGTGAAAACAAATTCATTTCGTCAGTCAATTATAGTAAGCTGATTACTTCTCTTGCAAGGAAGCTAGCTCATCCTCACATACATGCTTTAGAGCGAGGCGCTCCAAAGTGTGGATATTACAGTTACTTTCCAACTTTATACCCTCCATTATCGTAACGTATGCAATGGTTATGAATGTTCTTTTACACCTCATTTGAAGATGCATATTTCAGCGCGCAGTAACTTGTTCTCCAGTTTATTTCCTGGCCATCGTGCCGAGAGTTTATGCTCGATAACTTCTTCCTACGAACTTCCCGTCTTTTTATTATATTGGAGTTGATATACCATTCTTATGCAGTGTTTCAAACACAGCACGAATCCCAGGCGTGTCATAAACTTCAAACGAACTAACATAATATTAATAATAATAATAATAATAATAATAATATCGTATGGCCCCGGGTGCCGGGTGCAAGCGTTGTTATTTGACTCCCAAAGGGCAGCTTGCATGTCGAATTTTGTGTTTCCTTGGAACGTTATGAAAGTCAAAGAGGTTAGGTATCTAAGCTCCTTGACTCTATAGCGCTTTCTAGCAGGGAAAGGAGGAACTTTCGTGTTGGCGGAAAATCCCAAGATTAATTTTGTCAATATGAACACGGCCTACTGAATTCAAATGGGTTCTTTAACATGCCAACATTGTATGACATGCAAGCCGTGTTTTTTGCCGCATTTCAAAAAACACGTACCACGGCCAGAAGCGAACCAGCAAGCTTGGGGTTGGTAGTCCGACACGATAACCACTCACCCACTGTGGCAAGCTACAATAATAATAAACCGCGTTATTGCAACAAAAAATGTAGAAAGCTCATCTAATGTAGCAGATGATCGATGTCGTAGATGCACCTCAGCGCTGGAAACCATCGATCACATCATTGGGGGCTGCACTACGCTGGCTGGTATAGAGTATACCAAGAGGCACAATGATCTGCTAAGATCTTTCATCAAGAGGTAGCTGTGAAATGTGGACTTCTGGATACGAGCATGGTGTACTACAATTATCAGCCTGCCAACGTGCTTGAAAATGAGCATATGTGCTGGTATAGACCTATTTTATCAGACCAGAAAATCTTGGCCAATCGACCTGATATTGTCTATCTCAATAAAAGAAACCAAAAGACCTACTTGATAGACATTGCTATCCTACTTAGCCAAAATCTGCTAACTACCTAGGCTAAAAATAAAAACTAAGTACGCACCGTTGGCTGAAGAAATGCGGTAACTATGGGGACTAAAATGCGAGAGAATTTTGCCAGTGGTGATCTCTTCCACGGGAGTTGTTCCAAAGTCGTTAGAAATGGCTTTGGAGGAACTGCACATGAAACAACTGATTGCCAGAATACAGAAGGCAGTGCTGCTGGATATGTGTCATAATGTTAGACTACTTGATACTTGATTGTGAAATCCATATCTTCATAGACCGAGTTGTACCATATTTATGAGAAATTAAAGATAATAATAATAATAACAATAACATCGGTGAATGTTCAGCATTGTTGTTGCCATTTTGCAGGGACAAAATATAGAAAGAGACTTGATTTTGTTGCCAATATAGTACATCGAGAACTGGCTATACACCTTTAACTGCTGAACCAAGATATAGTGACGTACTATAAATATACCCCTGAAAGTGTACTGGAAAATGACAACTTTACGTTGTACTGGGATCGTACTGTATTGACAGACCAGTCAGCCATGCGCAACCGACCTGATCTGGTTCTTGTTGACAAATGCATGAAGCACACCACCTTCATAGACGTTGCAATTCCAGACAAAAGCTGTCAAAATACACAGAGCTTTCTGAACTGATAAGGAAGCAATAGCACATGGCACAAGTCAGGACAGTTCCTATTATCATCTCCAGGACTGGCGTGATTCCCAAAAACTTAAAGGAATCTCTCACAGAGTTGAAATTAGACCCAGGCCTTTTCAAACTGATGCAGAAAACAGTCATACTTTCTACGTGTCGCGTAGTAAGGCTGTCCAGGCCAGAAGGAGTGGGGGGAAAGTGTAAAGCTACTACTGAATGCAGTCACCAAGAATTTGCTCCTTATGATATGTACTGTGCCCAAATCCACTTGTCCAGATTTGAGAGCACAGGCACATATCATAAGTCCCAAGCGGAAGATTTGAATAGCGCGCGCCGATTGTTCTAAGAAGGAAATCGAAGGAATTTGCAGCCTACAGAACGGCTAGTGACGTGGCAGTTTGTCACAAGCGAGGCTATATTATTGATAAAATATTTCCCGATTGATTGGAAACATGGGAATCATACCATATTACTGGCACGGATAAGGGAAGCAGAATGAGCTATATTAGAAGAAAATCGAACCAGCGGAAGCCGAGATATGAGAAGTTTAAGGATTGAGGACATATCTCGCTGCGACGTCAGGGGACTGCCTGGATTGTATAAAATGAGCGCCGACCGCGACTCATCAAGTCACATCTTCATAGCGCCCAGTCGCTAACATTTCGTGTCACATCTTCGTAGCGTCCAGCCACTAGTACTTCGTGAGACCTATCTACGCGCACATGGTTGCTATGTTCGTTGTTATACTTGTCAATAGCACATGGTTGCTAAGTCTTAGTGCGAATCGCCGAAACAGTACATGGTTACTGGTATTTTAAAAGTATTAGAAATTCTTTCAGTGAAACATAGGATATTTTTCGTCATTTATCACTCAGGTGATAGACATTTTGTGGCAGTCAATACTGGTAAATATCAAACTGCTAACGGACATATGATAGACTTAGTCTATAAACTTTCCTCAGTCCATAAATATTATTATTGGAATATTTTCATGTCCAATTACCAGAGGCAAGCTTTGTCTTGGTGACTGAATGACCAACCAAGATCACATGTCAGTACTTTTACAAATACCTTTCTTGCTCGGTAAAGATCACTTAGCCGACATAAGGGGCCAACTGTGCCTAGCGCTGTCTGGAGAGTGCATAACTCTACCCAGGGACAACTAGAGCATCAGATCTGTTACCGAAGCTGAATAAGATTGTTAGCGTATTAAACTGTACCGAATGCGTCACAGTTGGGTCTGTGTTATGTCTGGTATTTTTTTTTTTTACCATGGATCAAATAGATCTAATCCCTTTCAAGAAATTAACTACAGCTGTTTGAGCTGCCAACATGAACAGTTTACATCAAGATTATTACCAGGCAACGAATATAATCACCGCTATGTCTTGGTAGACAAATTGGAGGCCGATACCAGAATTTAGGTACGAGTCCAAATGGGGACTGAAGACTGGAATGGTCTGGTTTTAACCAGATAATCTTCTACATCAAGATATACAAGAATATAAGCTACAATTTGCATTATTCTTATGAGTAGTTAGCCGGAATTCTCATTTTTCTACAGTCTTATCAACACAATTTTTCTTTGGTAATTTGCTGTTGCAAATGATTCTGCGAGGCATGGGAAGCCTAGTTCTGAGTATTTTCTACATTCAGACATGTCAATTCAATGACTTGAATTGATGGACAAGCATCATGAGCATTTTATTTGATTTTGTGATTTTTCTAATCGCGGTCATCAGCCGTCGTATCTGTAAATATAAAAATAAATTTAAGTTGAAGAATGGCTATTTTCCATGTTTAAGAAGTCGAGTTTGATCTTTTCTCGAATAGTTTATTGAAGTTAAAACCAGTTGTGGAAATAATAATAATAATAATAATATATATATATATATATATATATATATATATTACGAGGGAAGTGGAAAAATCTTGCATAAGACCTTGAGAAGGGTCCGCACTCCTCAAGAGTGTGGGATTCTTACCCACTAAAAAACCACACCCTATCCTCTTGACAAAACCCATCCAGGGACCACTTTCGTATTACTTCAGGATGGAGCCGTTTTCTTTGCTTCACAAGCAGCATCTTACTTCTCCATTCATAGTCCGCGGATCGCAGACTTAATCAACTAAATCGAGCAAGTCCCCATCTGACTTCTTCTGACGAAGGACCACCTCAATAAAGAAAGCGACCGTATCCCAGCTGAGCTCGTTCATCAGCATAATTCCAACTATATTGTCCGGCGTTATTGGACCAACCTCAGCTTCAAGTTGTTGTTTTTCCGCTGCCCAACGATCGCAGACGAAGAACGTATGATATACGTCATCTCGTTCGTTCTCGCAGTAAATACAAACTGGACTCCTTACTTTGGCCATACGATGAAGGTAACACCGAAAGTAGCCATGACCTGTCAACATCTGAGTCAGAAAGTAATTAGTTTCTCCGTGTTTCCTACTCGTCCACTCGACCAGACTCGGTATCAGCCGAGCTGTCCATCTTCCTCTGAGATCGTCATTCCACCTCTGCTGCCAAAGCGCCATCTTGCGTGCTACGGCTTCCTTCCGGGCTTGTGCCTTGCCCAGTTCTACTCGTCGGAAGTATACGTCTTTACGTTCTTGCGCGAGTAAGTCTATTGGCGCAACACCAGAGACAACCAGAACTGCAGGTTCCGAAACTGTACGGTAAGCACACGCCACCCTCAGAGCTCCTCTCCTCTGAATCGCAGCTAGGCGTTTCCTATACTTCTCTATCCTCAGCGAATCAGACCAAATCTCAGCTCCATACAGGAGAATAGACTGCGCTGTGGACAACAGTAGTCGACGCTTGCTTTGTCTAGGATCATGCACATTAGCCATGAGTCTACTAATGGCAGCTGTCACTACTTCCGCCTTGTCTGCTGCCTTCCGTATATGATTCCAGTAGGTCAGTTTCGTGTCAAGAGTAAATCCTAAGTACTTCGCAGTGGCTCCAGTTCGAACGACCACCTCTCCAACTTTCATGGGAATTATAGTGTCCATTCTCCTCCTAGTGCCGGCCCCGTGGTGTTGGGGTAGCGCGCCTGCCTCTCACCCGGAGGCCCCGGGTTCGATCCCCGGCTCCGTCAGGGATTTTAAAACTGACGTGAGGGTTGGAACGGGGTGCTCTCAGCCTCGTGAGGACAATTGAGTAGCTGTCTGACAGTGAGACAGCGCCCTGATCACGAATACCAAGATTAATGGCCGAGGGGACCCGACGCGCTGATCACGCGTCACCCCAATATCTGCAGGCCAAATGGCTGGGCTGCGGTTGCTTGGTCGGCCTTAGCCCGTCATGGGCTGGATAGTGCCAGGGGTTGACTTTTTTTTTGACTATTCTCCTCATAGTTAACATTACTATTTCAGTTTTCGCCATAGCTAAATTCAGACCTTGAGCGTTCATCCAACCATTCACCCGTCGCATAACCTGATTGAGTTTCCACTGATCCAGAACCGCATCTCGGGCTACAATCACCGCTGCAATATAATAATAATAATAATAATAATAATAATAATAATAATAATAATAATAATAACAACAATAATAATTTTTTTTTTTTTTTTTTTTACGAGGGACTGTGGAAAATCTTCAAAAGACACATGTGAAGGGTCCGCACTCCACAGTAGTGTGGGATTCTTACCCACTAAAAACCACCTCCCTTTTCCCACGATGCGTTCATCATCCCGGAACCGCTCTCGCATTACTTCAGGGTGATGTCGTGCTTACTTAGTCATTCAGACTTCTTCTTTCTTCATTTTTCTTATGGATGTTCGAACGAAACCATTTCTCTCTTCTTCTGGCGCAGGACACATTCTATGTAAATAGCTATCTGATTCCATGTTTGATCATTTCGGAGCATCATCTGTAGGATGTTGTCCGGCGTGATTGCCCCTGTAGAAGCTTGCAGATCTCTTCTATATGTTGACCAGCGTTCACACACAAAGAATGTGTGGAGCGCATCATCCTCTTCATTACAATAATGACACAAAGGACTATTAGCCACGCCTATGTGATGCAGGAATCTCCGAAAATATCCATGGCCTGTTAGGAACTGTGTCAAATAATAATTGACCTCTCCGTGGTTTCGATCAACCCAGTCAGCCAGACGCGGAATAAGTTTCTTTGTCCATCGACCTCGTGTCTCATCATCCCACTTCTGTTGCCATCGTTCCATACAATGGTTGTGTGCAGACGTCTTTGCCTGGTGTATGTCCAGTTCTTCTTTGGTGCGCCACACTTCCTGACGCTCTAAGGCAAGTAAATCAATTGGTGCTACTCCCGCTACCACTAGAACAGCAGGCTCTGAAACAGTGCGATATGCACATGAGATCCTCAGTGCTCCTCTTCGTTGTACTGCTGCTATCCTTTTACGATATTTCTCGAACCGTAAGGACTCAGCCCAGATCTCAGCTCCATAGAGTAATATGGACTGGACTGTTGTCATCAGGAGACGTCGTTTGCTAGGCTTCGGACCTTTAATATTACCCATTAATCGGCTCAAAGCGGTCAAGATATTTGCTGCTTTATCCGTCACTCTTTGAATATGGGCCCAGAATGTGAGCTTCGTATCTAGCGTCACACCCAAGTACTTCGTACTCCTTGATGAATTAATCATCGTCTCTCCCACTTGCATTGGTACAAGAGTGTTGATTCTCCTTCTCGTCAGCACAACAATCTCCGTTTTATGGTCTGCTAATGACAGCTTATGTTCCGTCATCCAATCTGTGACACGTCGCATTACCTGATTGAGTTTCAGTTGCGCCAGCTCTATATCACGAGCCACAATCAGAGCAGCAACATCATCAGCATATCCTACCAATATTGCATCTTCGGGCATCTTCAGCCGAAGCAGGCCATCGTATGCAATATTCCAGAGATCTGGCCCAAGAATAGATCCTTGAGCTGCCCCAGCGGTTAATCTTTTAGTCCTATGTCCTTCCTCGGTATCGTACTGCAAAATACGGTCCTTTAGATAATCCCTCATTATCCGCATGAGGTATCTCGGTAGTCTAAATTTATCTTGAAGTGCCACCAAAATGTCACTCCACTGGGCAGAGTTAAAGGCATTCTTCACATCTAGAGTCACAAGTAGCGTAACTTTACGTGAGTAATGGTTACCCATCTGAGCTCTGTTTGCAGTCTCTACAACTACCCGCACAGCATCAATAGTCGAGTGCCCTTTCCGAAAGCCGTATTGTTGGGCAGATAGATCTCCAGCTGATTGAACTGCCATCAATATTCTAGGCTGTAATAGTTTTTCTAATCCTTTTCCAGCCGTATCAAGCATACATAATGGCCTGTATGATGAAGGCGAATTTCCTCCCAATTTTCCTTTACTAATAAGAACTAGTCTGGCCTTCTTCCAGCAGGCACTAAAAACGCCTGCCTTCAGACATGCGTTATACATGTTCAAAAGGAGTCGCGGGCAAGCTCTTGCTGCCTCCTTAAGTGCTTCTGCTGGGATCCCATCTGGTCCAGGAGCCATCTTGTTCCTGATAGAATTAATCGCTTTCAATAATTCTTCCTCGGTGAACAATGGTATTTCTTCAATATCAATGCAATCATCAGCTTCATCAATCCTCTCCGGATGTTCCGGAAACAGCGTACTGACTATTTCGTCCATAGTGTGTGCATCCATTATCGGATTAGAAAATGTTCCAAGTTTCTTCAATACAATCTTATATCCTAGTCCCCACGGATCGTTGTCAACTTCTTTGACCATTTCCCACCATTTTTCAGCTTTACTTCTTTTAATTGCATCCCGAAGCGCCTTTCTTGCTGATTTGTGGTCTTCGGAGAATAAGGCTGCCTCTTCTCTTCCTCTCGCTCTATGTGCCCTTCGTCTCATCCTCAGGCAGTGTCGCCTCATATCAGCAATTTCCTCCGTCCACCAGTATGCTGGCTGTTTGTGTTTTCGCGTGTTCTTCCTGCACATGGATTTATTGCAGGCTTGATGAATAAGCAACATAGTGTTCTCTACCCATTTATCCGCCGCCTCTCTCCCCTCAAATGAAAAGCAACTCGTTTCAACTTTCACCATTCCTCTCTGTATTACCTCACAGAACTTTTCTTTATCCATATTTGTGGGATTCCAGTATGATGGTTTGCGTATGACAGTGCTTTGTTGTCGATTTTGCTGAAGTACACAGAAAGTAACATACTGATGATCGCTTCCTGTGTAGTCCTCAATCACCCGCCATTCAGATATTCTTGACAAAAAATCGTCTGAAGCTAAAGTCACATCTGGTATGGTTCCATTGCAGCCAGGTCGTCGAAAGGTAGGCGTATTTCCAACATTTACGGTCGACAATCCCAGCCTTGCAGCCATTTCCAGTATACGACGTCCTCTGGAATCTACATCCGGCATACCCCATTCCAAGGCCTTGGCATTGAAATCTCCAGCTACAATAAGGTTATTTCCCATACCACACAATGTGTCCTCAAGGCTATCCAACTTGTTCTGGAAATCAGCAATGGGCTCGTTCGGAGTGAAGTAACAGCTCACGTACGTAAGCGTGCCATTCTTAACCCAGACGAAACCATCCTTAGAACCTTGATCTGTCACTGGATATTTTCCCAGATCCGGAATGAAAATTGCGGCTGTTCCAAGGTTGTCCGCAAACCACCCATGATGGTCCCTGTTCTGATATTGCTCACTCAGGAGAAAAATATCCACTTCCATTTCAAATGCCAATTGCGTCAAGAGATCATTGGCAGTCAAACTTCTGTGAACATTTCCTTGAAGAACTCTCACCATTTTTTGCCGATTTTAACCTTCTCGAGAGCATCCCTAAACACTATACAGGCGCCTGAACCAGGAACATGGTTCCGTTTGGTGTCATGAACCTTCTTCTCCGTGCATAGCACACATCGTGCTTCACCTTTACAGTCTGATGCTTTATGTCTGGCATCTCCACACTTGTAACAGAGTTTGCTCCTATCAGGGCCATTACAATTCCTTGCAAGATGTCCATATGACAAACGACGGAAACAGCGAGTTACCATTGCTCTCTCCCTTACCCTACCATATATCCATCCCACTTTCATTCTCCCCTCTTCCAGAAGTTTACCGGCATCTTGCTCTGCTAAATGTATAATAGCCATTTTCTGACTTCTGCTATTGGGTTCCGTGACAAAGATTTTGACTTCTCCGCTAAGTGTTTTAATGTCCCGTCTGACCGCCTCCTCCACATCTGCAATAGTCGTGATGCAGTCTAAGTCCCGCACCTCCAGAGTTATTCGGGGGGTCAAGGTTCTGACATCTTCATCCTGACCAAGAGCCTCTCTCAACGATTTGTTGAGGTTTTCTCGACCCTCACACGTCGTAGATTTGTTCAATTCAAGAAGAACATCTCCAGACCTGGTCTTCCTAATTGACTTAATGTCCACGCCACTGTCCCCTGGTTTGACCTTGCTACGGATATCTTTAAGTACATCCGCAAAGGATCTGTCTTTTGCTGGCTGAATAAGAACAGCTTCAAGGCGCCTTCTTGGTTTAGGCCTCTTCCCTTCTTCCTTTCTTGCAGGGTTCATGACCACAGTTTGAACCTCTTCTACTCGCTGCTGAGTATTTTCAATTTCATTACTCTGTTGTTTCCTCTTCTTCTTGGGTTGAACTCTTGTCCATTCCTCCTTTTCAGTGTTCTCTGGAATTGTTCCCGAAGATATCGGAGACAATTCCTCCGCTCTTGAAGAAAGGTCCTTTTTTTGAAGCAACAGCAACTCTCTGGCTTTCTTCCAGGATCTCCGACTAGTACTCCCTGCATCTAAAGCCTCCTGCAATTTTTTCAACCCAACTTGAATCTCCAGCTTCATATTCCTTTGGGGGATAGCCAAAATGCTCTCCAAAAGCGCCTTAGCAATGTCAAGATACTCCTGTTCTTTGTTTTCATTGTCCGATATCTGCTGTCTTAAGACGGCGAACTTATCGGCATCCAATGCTCCTTGACTCAGTATTTCCTCCATGGCAATGCTACGGGTTAAAAATGTCTGCCGAAACAGAGAGATCTAAACGCCCTTGCCGCCTCCTGGCGACAGAACCTTAACTACTACTAATACCAGACGGCTTTGGAAGTTACGGCAAGACCTTGTACTAACAATACTCTAACCTCTACTTGGACCAAAGATAATAATAATGATTTCATAATGATTTGTATTCTCTAATAATCATATCTTGTAGTGTGAATTTATAAATTGGATATTCAAAACAGTTCACTATATCGGATACTTGCTTTTACGAAGGTTAGTGGTTAAACGAACGCCCACATTCTACTAACAGAATAATATATTGGAGGCATTTTATAATTGCATTATGCAGTCAAATCATGTAGAAGACACGGAAAGTAATAATATGGGAAACAAATAGAATGTATTAATTAGGGTTTTACTAGAGTTTATATAAATATAAATTATTTGGGTAACGTCATTTGATAGAACGTTTGACCATGAATAGACACGATGTGAAATTATTAAGATTTAATATGATGGCAAAATTACAGTAAACTTATTGGAGGAGCTTACTAGCTTCTTAATATTCCAGTTTGGATAACAAGCAAGGGCTTGATTTTCATGATTATGTATAATTTGGGAAGAAATTGTGTGTGGAAATAGTTAAATGTTGTCATTCTGATTGTGCAATTAAGTCGCAGGAATGAAATCACCGTTACGTGAAGCATCAACCATTGTGAAGGTTAGATGACTTTTATAAATATGTTGGGAATTGAAAATATAATTACAAGCCACACTTTCGTCGAATTCGATTACCAAGGGTTATTTTATGAAACCATCACAGTTGATTCACAGGTGATTCTCTTGTTCTATAAATATTTTTCCAGTACTTGTCAACCCGAATTTGTTATTAATATTAACCTTTCATTATAATGAGACTTTACTGTTTGTCTAATGCTAAATATGATCATGTGATTTTTGACACATTTAAATAGAATGGGCCGATGCTATAAATAAATTAATACTGTTATTTCATGACCAGCCACTACCATTTAAAGGATATTTGTGATCCTATTAAAATATAAATGTTATAAAAATGTAATAATGTAAAGATTAACATTGTCATATTCTGTCAAAGAATTGCAACTTTTGATAATAGTATTTGTTACTATTTTGATAACAATTTTCTGAATAATATTTTCATATTTGAATGATTGGCTGGTTAAATTAACATTTTAAAGAATTGATGTTTTTGTTAATAATTTTTTGACCATGAATTGATGGTCGAGTCATGCACTCAGAATTATTATTTTGGATCGAGAACAGATGTTACAATAAATATTCTGCTCAACATCGAAGTTCTTCGAATCCATGCTCATATTGTTTAAACATTATTTTTCAAAGATGCTCAGATGTCCTATAAGTTGATGTTGTGTTAAACCCATTGTTATGACCTAAAAATGTACCAATTTTTGGAATAATGATTCCTGGAAAGTGATAGTTATTTTTGCAACAAAATGAAACCAGAAACAAAATGATTTTTTTAACATCAAGTGAAACAATTAATTTTTTTCTTTCAACAAGTGAATGCTAATATTTTAGGATTCAGGCTGGACAATTTAATTTGCCCTGAAGATCCTACTACTGTAAATAAATATAATTTGAGCAAAGTCAACAGGACTCACATTCTAGCGTTCGTTCAAATTCAAGTGTTCATGTGTTGGTAACCCTGTATTTTTTGTACATAAATGTGTGATTCTTCATGCATTCCTAATGCTATTCTGGCATTTCTTTCAAGTAAATTTTAAAATTTTAATAAAATGAGATTATTTTCGGAATTGTGCTATTTTCAAAGTCTCCTTCTATCCGTATTGTTGCTTCGAGCCGAAAGTCAGTAAAGCATATTTTTTTCTTGTTATCGTTGTCACTTTAACCCATATGGCGCCCTGAGATGTTTAGATTCTCGTGCTGACTGATTTTTGGTGAAGAGGTCGTTGGGCTTCGGTCTAAACGGGCACAGTGCGGTATCTGGGATTGTGAATGTTTTCTTTCCAGCAAATGCTGAGAATGTGTAAGCGCATGCGAAAAATAAATAATAATAATAATAATTATTATAATATTCATTTTTAATATTTAAATGGTCCCCTACTGATATGGAAGATAGGTTGGTTGGTTCCTCAGTTTAGGGGCTGCAACAACGCGGTCATGATATGGAAGATATATGTACGAAAACACGTACATTGTTGACCAAATGCCGAATACACCACTTCAAATACTAGCATAAGTGCTCTCATTCCTGAGCAAAATATTGATTAAAAATTGGAAGACGTATAATACTAATCTAGGCCATGAATTTCATGCACTATTAAATGAAAACGTATGCAAGCAAAAATGCACTAACTATTGGTCAAATATGCATCACGTTTCAAAAAATATCCACTCTGAAATAACTACGGCTATTACGATCACTCCGTATTATTTAGCGTTTCTATTTTGAATATAAAGAAACTATGAACAAACGGACATATAACTACACCTTGTTTAAAATATCTCAACTAAGAAACAGTTTTAAATACTAGGAAATCTTATTTTATGGATATTCAAGCTGTGTTGACCATCAATAATTATTTTTCTGTTAATTTTTAAGTATAACTGATATACAATTTGAATGGCCATTGAATTTTTAAAAAGATGACATTAATTTTACAATATTTACTTGCAAAAAGGACTGAAACGAACTAGGTATTAAAATAACTTCAGTATTGTTCTGTGATGGACTCTCGGAATCCGAATCGAAATATACGACTTAAAGAACATGAAGTAACAAAAACCGCTTCAAAACAATTGGAAATTAGAATAAACGCCCTTCTCAAGCAGAGATATGCACTTAAACAGGCAAGTAAACAAAAATAAAAGCATAAATATGCAAAAATATGATTTTGCATGAACTTCTGGGCCTTAATAATAATAATATTATTAATAATAGTCTATTATTATTATTATTATTATTATTATTATTTAATTCATGTTTTATGGCCAACATAGGAACACTAAAAACAATTATGCAAATACAATTTTGCTTTTCTATGCTTCCAATGTTTCTTCATCCACTCAGGAGTCAAGATCCTTTCTTCAGTAAAGAACACCCTTACTCCTTCCCTTTTATTTATTTATTTATTTATTTATTTATTTTGGTTTGGAGTCTGACAGTGAGTCGTGTAGAAAATTGATCTTTTCTGCTTTATTCTTAAGATCGTCTAATGTTATTTGGAGTTCCTTGATATCATCCATCATTTCGTAAAAAGCAATAACATTTACCAAGATTAGGTTATGTTGGATATTCTACGTATTGATTTATAGATAAATCTTATTAATAATACACCTATCAATTCTATTCATGAAACATAATATATTGTATTTAATTAAAGTACATGTTTCGCAGAGCCTCCGTGGCTTAGGCGGCAGCACGCCAGCCTCTCACCGCTGGGTCCGTGGTTCAAATCCCGGTCACTCCACGTGAGATCTGTGCTGGACAAAATAGAGGCAGACAGGTTTTTCTCCGGGTACTCCGGTTTTCCCTGTCAAAATTTCATTCCAGCAACACTCTCCACTATCATTTCATTTCAACTGTCATTTATTTAATCATTGCCTCAGAGGAGTGCGACAGGCTTCGGCAGCCAGCACAGTTCATATCCTCGCCGCTAGATGTGGGCTTCATTCATTCCTATCCCTGACCCGGTCGGAGACTGGAAGCAGGCTGTGGATTTTTATTTTCACATAAATAAATAAGTAAATAAACGCATAAATAAATATGTAAATAAAAATAAACAAGAAGTTCCGAGACGAACTAAAGAGTCTACTTTTCTTAAAATTTAAGATTCATGCCAATGATTTATCTATATGGATCCATCTAGAATAATGACGAAATTAAGTTGGTAATATCGAAATTTCTAATTAGTTCGAAATACTGTATACATGGCATAATGTAGCCTAATAGAGAACTAGAGTTGGCAGCCCTGGTGACTGAATATATTCTTAGTTCCATCTCTTAAGGTACAGAATACAAAATTTAGTTGAAATCCAACGGATAGCATGGACGTTACATGCAGTTAAACATTGGATCTAACAGCGCGCGTAAAACCATGTTGGCGACAATGACATACATGTATTGGTCAGAAATAATCTAAAATAATATGATCTATTGTTGTGTCAATTTTGAATGAAATCCATTAGTTAGTATGGAAGTTACATACATTTTAAAATTGGACCTATCAGCAGGCTTAGAATCATGTTGGCAGCACTGACGTATATTAGTTACTCCAAATTAATCTAGAATGCCAGGTACTATACGTGTGCAAAGTTTAGAGCTACTGGCTTGCATACTTTCTGATATATTGATATTAGGGTAACAAAGATAGAGACAGCATTTATTAACAGTTGGCAGCCCTGGTAACTCTTAAGAATCGGCATAGTCATATCTGTTATGGTACACATAGTACACACGAAATTTGGTTGAAATCCAAATGATAGTATAGAAGTTACATGTATTTAATGTTGGACCTCTCAGCAGGCTTAGAATCATGTTGGTAGCACTGACGTATATAAGTTACTCCAAATTAATATAGAATGTCAGGTACTATACGTGTGCATAGTTTAAAGCTGTCGGCTTGCATACTTTCTGATATATTGATATTAGGGTAACAAAAATAGAGACATCATTTATTAACAGTTGGCAGCCCTGGTTACTCTTAGAATCGGCATAGTCATATCTGTTATGGTACACATAGCACACACGAAATTTGGTTGAAATCCAAATGATAGTATAGAAGTTACATGTATTTAAAGTTGGACTTCTCAGCAGGCTTAGAATCATGTTGGTAGCATTGACGTAGATACGTTACTCCAAATTAATATAGAATGTACGGTACTATACGTGTGCATAGTTTAAAGCTGTCGGCTTGCTTACTTTCTGATATATGGGTATTTGGATAAAACAAATTGAGAGCGTTTATTAACATTTAGCAGCCCTGGAGGCTCTTAAGAATACGCTCAGTCATATCTGTTATGGTACACATAACACATACGAAATTTGGTTGAATTCCAATAGATAGTTAAGAAGTTATATGCATTTAAAAATTGGACCTATCAGCAGGCTTATTATCATTTTAGCAACACTGCCATGTATGACCTCCTGGAAATTAAACTGCAATATTATTATCTATACGTGTGCCAATTTTGAAATAGCTACCATACCTTCCAAGATATCCAACATGGAGCTCAAATTTCAATTGCGATTTTTCAGCATTTGGTAGCACTGACATCATTTTCAAATATGGCCGTGATATATTCAGGTATAGATCTTTACTCCTACCAAATTTTGTTTCGATTGCTCCAGCCGTTTAATAGTTGATGGGACACACACACACACACACACAGCCAGGCAGACAGCCAGACAGACAGAAGGACAGCCAGCCAGCCAGCCAGCCAGCCAGCCAGCCAGCCAGACAGACAGACAGAACTACAGACAGACACACATTTGCCCGATCTCATAAGTCTACTTTTTCCTCATTTTTGCAAAATGTGAAAAGTAGGCTAAAAACGACATAGGGGATAAAGAACCAAAGAAGGAAAGAGAGAAAGAAAGAGAGACAGAAGGAAAGAAGAATGAGAGGAAGGAAGAATGAATTCACAAATATAGAATACAGAAATATATTCGGTGAGCGAGTGCATGGACGATAATGAACAAGTAACGAGGTCACAGCTCGGCACGAAATAGAATATTGCGATTGATAATTCATGATAAAAAGTGTCACGTCGCGTCGCGCCTAATTGCAGTTGCTCGAACAAAGGTGATCAGTGGCATTCTATGTTCACACGACGCAATTAAGTCACACGCTGCCTGGACTTTGTGTTTGGCTCAGCGTCACGTTTTTATACATTCAACACAATATTCTTTCAGATGAATTTTTCACAACTAAAGCTTTACAGGAATGCTAACAATGGGCACTCTCATAAATGTGTGGAATTCTCCAATCGTCTGACAATATACAGTGGGGGGGGGGGGGGGGGGGGGGGTGTCCTTCCGTTTTAACATGGACATGTTTTTGGGTTGGAACTAGCCGGCCCCGTGGTGTCGGGTAGCGTGCCTGCCCGTCACCCGGAGGCCCCGGGTTCGATTCCCGGCTCCGTCAGGGATTTGAGAAACTGACGTGAGGGCTGAAACGGGGCGCACTCAGCCTCGTGAGGACAATTGAGTAGCTGTCTCGATCACGAAAACCAAGATTAATGACCGAGGGGACCCAATGCGCTGATCACACGTCACCCCAATATCTGCAGGCCAAATGCCTGGGCAGCGGTCGCTTGGTCGGCCTTGGCCTTTCAAGGACTGTAAGAACACAAGCTCTTAGCGTCATATATACATTGTTATAAGAACACAAGCTCTCAGTTACGTGTCTTAGTTACTGTTGTTTGTTCATCTATGCATACTAGATCAGTAGCGTCATCTCAACGTTATTTATTATAAGAACACAAGCTTTTAGCGTCATATACGTTGTTATAAGAACACACATGTCATATATACCGTACGTTGTTATAAGAGCATAAGCTCTTAGTTAGTGTCATATACATGTATAACTTACGTTGTTATAAGAACACAAGCTCTTAGTTACGTGTCTTAGTTACGTGTCTTAGTTACGGTTGTTTGTTCATCTAGCCTATGTATACTTGGTCGGTAGTGTCATCTGTACGTAGCTATAAGAACACAAGCTCTTAGTTACGTGCCTTAGTTTTGTAGTGTTGGTTTCATTTTGAATTTATTTGTTTCGTATAATGTTGAACGCTAAAAAGTGTAAAAGTTATAATGTATGGAATGTGCGGAGGAGGAAGAGAAAGATTTCCTAATATGTATTCTCCACTACAACTACCGATGAAGGAGAGCAGTGGCGTAACTAGTATTGCTTCTGGAGGTGGATGAGCTGAGTCAAAGTTTCATTTAAAGCTAATTTAAAGCTATTATACGGCTCCGAAGGTTTTAGCCTACTTTTCTCATTTTGCAAAAACGAGGAAAAAGTAGACCTAAAATGAGAAAAAATACACTTATGAGATCGATCCGGGAAAATGTGTGTCTGTCTGTGTGTGCCCCCCCCCCCCTATCAACTCCTAAACGGCTGCAGCTATCGAAACCAAATTTGGTCCGAGTAGAGATATATAGTTGAATATTTCACGGCCATATTTGAAATTGACGCCAGTGCTACCAACTGCTGAAATATCGCAATTGGAATTTGAGCTCTATCTTGGATATCTCAGAAGTTTGCATGAGAACTATTCCAAAATTAGCACACATATAGATAATAACATTCCAAATTAATTTCTAGAAGTCCATACATGCCAGTGTTGCCAACATGATTCTATGTTTGCCGATAGGTCCAATTTCAAAATGCACGGAACTTCAATATTATCTATTGGATTTCAACCACATTTCGTATGTACTATGTGTACTACAACAGATATGACTGTGCCTATTCTAAAGAGCCACCAAGGGCTGCCAACTGTTGATAAGTGATCTCACTATGTTTTAACCCTAATATCAATATATCAGAAAGTATGCAAGCCAACAGCTCTAAACTTTGCACACGTATTGTAGCCTACCTGACATGCTACCTTAGTTTGATGTAACTTATATACATATACACGATTATAAGCCTGCTGATAGGTCAAGTTTTTAAGTGAATGTAACTTCTATACTAACAATTGGATTACAACCAACGTTCGTATGTGATTTGTGTACCATAACAGTTGAGGTTGGATTTGGTAGGGATTATTGTAATGCGCTGGCAGGAAGAACAGGAATTTTGGTCAGGATACTATAGGGTCATTAGCACTAAATCAAACAATGGCCAAGCAGGGGTTGGTCTCATATTGAGTAGGAAACTTGGACAGCGGGTGGAATATTATGAGCAATATAGTGAACGGATTATTGTAGCAAAAATCAATACAAAACCTACGTGCACCACAGTGGTACAAGTCTATATGCCTTCCAGTCAAGCTGATGATGAAGATGTTGAAAAGGTCTACGAAGAAATAGATGAAATTCTGAGGTATATCGAGGGTGATGAAAATGTTATAGTAATAGGAGATTAGAATACTGTGGTAGGAAATAGGAAGAGAAGGGAATATAGTTGGGATTTCGGATTAGGCGAAAGGAATGATCGAGGAAGCAGACTGATGGAATTCTGCACCGAGCATGAGTTGGTCATAGCTAACACCTTATTCATTAACCACAATAGAAGAATTTACACATGGATGAGACCAGGAGGTACAGGGAGTTACCAAAACGACTTCATTATGGTCAAGCAGAGGTTTCGAAATCATATTTTGGATTGTAAAACATATCCCTGTGCTGACATAAACTCTGACCACAATCTGGTTGTTATGAAATGCAGATTAAAGTTGAAGAAACTGAGGAAAAGTCAAAAGCCAAAAAGGTGGGCAATAGACAGACTGAAAGAGAAGGATGTAAACGAAAGATTCAAGAAGAGTATAAAGGAAGGACTAATAAAAAACCCTAAACAAACTTCAATTGCAGACGAATGGGCACTTTTGAAGAATGAAATAACAAAATCCGCAGAAGAAAACATTGGTAGGAAAGAAAGAATATGTAGAAAATCGTGGATTACTCAGGATCTACTAGAACTGATGGATGAAAGATGGAACCACAAGAATGTAAGAGATTAAAAGGGGAAATAAGAATACAGACGTCTGAGAAATCAGGTTAACAAGAAGTGCAAGGAAGCAAAAGAAGAATAGTAGAAAGAGAAATGTGCAGGTATAGAAAATTGTCTGTAATTAGGAAAATCCTTATCGAAGGATTAAGAATACTTTTGAGGAAAGGGAGACAAAGTGCTGTAATATTAAGGACACTAATGGAAAGCCTCTAACAGATAGGAAAGAAAAGGTTGAGAGATGGAAATCTTACATAGAGTGTTTGTATAAGGAAAGGAGATTGAGAATCATGTCATGGAAAGGGAGGAGGAAATTGATGAGGATACAAAAGGTGATTTAATAATGAGAGCAGAATTTGACAGAGCATTGGACGACTTAAGCAAGAACAAAGCACCTGGCATAGATGAAATACCGATTGAGTTGCTAGGCTGCATAGGAGATGAAGGTCTGATCAGGTTATATCACTTGGTGTTTAGGATTTATGAGACAGGTGAGGTACCCTCTGATTTCAAGAAGAATGTTATCATCCCTATACCAAAGAAAGTGGGAGCTGACAGATGTGAAGATTACCGTACAATCAGCTTGATTACTCATGCTTCAAAGATCCTGTCTAGAATAATTTACAAGAGGATGGAAAGCCGGATAGAAACGGAGTTGGGTGAAGACCAGTTTGGTTTCAGGAGAAATGGAGGAACAAGGGAAGCTGTACTAAGCCTTAGACAGATTTGGAAGGTAGAATAAGCAAAGATAAGATAACGTTCATGGCATTTGTAGACATAGAAAAGGCGATTAATAACGTTGATTGGACTATTGTTTGACATTTTGAAAACGATTGGAATAAAGTGCAGGGATAGGAGGGTGATCTACAATCTATACAGGAACCAAAAAGCAGTCATTCGAGCTGAAGGACATGAGAGAGAAGCTGGTATTCAGAAAAGTGTAAGGCAAGGCTGCAACTTATCACCCATACTTTTCAATCTTTACATTGAACAAGCAATGAAGGAAATTGGAGAAAATTTAAAGTGGGAGTAGAGATTCAAGAAGAAATAATTTCAACTCTGAGATTTGCTGATGACATAGTCATCTTGGCCGACACGCCTGAGTATTTGAATGAGTTTTTTGAATGGTATGGACTCCGTCTTGACGAAAGAATTCATGATGAAAATTAATAAACGTAAAACAAAAATATTGGAATGTAGCCGAAATAAATCAGAAACCTCTATGGACATCAAATTGGCAGGTGAAAAACTAAAGGAAGTAGGAGTCTTCTGTTACTTAGGAAACAAAATAACCAGTGATGGACGAAGCAAAGAGGATATAAAATTAGGTTAGTTCAGGCAAGGAAAGCATTTCTACAGAAAAGGAATCTGCTGACATCGAATATAGATTTAGGTATTAAGAAGTCATTTTTGAAGGCCTTTGTCTGGAGCGTGGCACTCTATGGAAGTGAAACTTGGACTATTGATGCAGCAAAAAAGAGGAGAATTGAAGCGATTGAAATGTGGTGTTACAGGAGAATGATGAAGATCAGATAGGTAGATAGGGTTACAAACGAAGAGGTATTAAGACTAGTAGGAGAGGAGAGATGTTTCTGGCGACTGCTAATGAAGAGAAGAGATAGGTTGGTAGGACACATACTAAGACACCCAGGAATAGCAAGCTTAGTTATGAAAGGAATGTTCGAGGACAAGAACTGTTGGGGTAGACCAAGGTTAGAATATGTTAAACAGATTGCCTCGGATGTAGAGATGAAACGAATAGCTCAGGACAGGGAGGCATTGAGGGCTGCATCAAACCAGTCAAAAGACTGAAAACTCAAACAACATTTATGACTATACGTATTCGTTCGAACTGGCAGGGCTGCCAACTGTTACTAAATGCTCTCTCTATTTGTTTAATCCTAATATCAATATATCAGAAAGTTTGCTAGCCATCAGCTCTAAACTTTGCACACGTATAGTACCTGACATTCTAGATTACTTTGGAGTCAACATGCATATAAGCTTTCTGATAGTTTCAATTTTAATTACATTTAACTTCTACACTAACAAATGGATTTTATCCAAAATTGGTACTATAATAGATCGTAATATTTGAGATTAATTCTGAGCATTACATACATGGCATTGTTCCCAACATGATTTTACGCACACTGATAAATCTAATATCAAACAGCATGTAACGTCCATACTATCCGTTAGATTTTAACCAAATTTTGTATGTGCATTCTATACCTTAAGAGATGGAACTAAGAATATATTTAGAGTCACCAGGGCTGCCAACTGTAGTAAGTTACTCTATTAGGCTACATTATTTCAGGCGTATTTCATACTGCAGTATTTAGAAATGTTAGTATTATCAACTTGATTTCGTCAATATTCTATGTAGGTCTATATAGATTAGCATGGATATTACATTTTAAGAAAAGTCGGCTCTCCAGTTCATAATATCATTTCTTATTCATTGGTTAATTTTTAAAATTTTTAACTTTCGAGACTTGCCCACATTTTCCAAGTTGAAAATTCAAATTTGCCCTGCTCTTGTACTTGCCAATATCTAAATCAATAACAGTTCTTCTTAAATGCCCCAAATTGTACGCAAGTATTTCTCTCTACAATGACTCAAGAACCGCCATACATTATAAATATTATTTTAAAGTTTACTCACTTTTCCTCTTAAAGTTTTCCCTTGGTGAGAATTCAAACATATTGCTATTTTCAAAATTCAGTCGAATTCGTATTTCAATAATAATATGCAAAATATTTCTTTAGATTCATAAAGGAGACCGATATAGAAATTTTAAAAATTGTGATTGTCTCTTCCGGACTTTCCAGTTCACACAGGCCACAGGGCTGTAGCCCCGTTTTGCCCGGGCCTGTTCCTAACCATGTTTATGAGTCGTGATATAGAAATACAGTAAATACAAAAGTAAACTTGAATAGTCTATTGGCTTTCACGGCTAGTGAATTAAAACTCAGTAATTTTTCTAGGTTTGTGCCGTGTCTTGTGTCGGTTTCACCTAGGATACCAAGATGGCTCATCAACTGGCTCTTGGTGTCCTCGCCTGGACCCTCACAGGATTAGTGAACGGCACATTATCTCCCATTTTATGAAGCGCACCTGCGCCTTTTCACTGCGAGAACTAAAAGCTCAAGCAGCCATAACCTTCTAATGAAGGCATCCAAAAAGATGGTATATTGACTTTCACGGCCAGTGAATTAAAACTAGAAAAGTTGCTGAGTTTTTATTCACTGGCCATGAAGGTGGTATATTCTATGGAATATACGTTTCCTTAGAGTTAGCAGTCACTGCTCTTTGCTTTTTTTTTCATTTGTCCTGTATTTCCCTTCTCGCAGACACTAACAGTGACCCTTCATGTACTCCTGTTTCTTTGCACTCTTGCTTATTTTGTTTTAAAGTTTGTTTCAGATGTGTATTCTCCCTGTAACCTCTCAACAGCACTCCACGCAGTAACCTGTTGAAGTTTTGAACTCAGCAACTTCAAGAATGGATTCAATCCCTGCGAGCAGATGGCATCATTGTCGTCATCTACAATCTCCATGAAGACTTTTATTCGATGAATCAAAGTTTCATAGTGTCTATTTTCATTTTGTCATGTTTCCTACTGTATATATCATCTTTTGTTTCCCCCCTTCCTTACTCGCTTGCTTTGGCTCTCCGTGTGATCGAATCATTCGGCCACTTTCTATTTGGTGCCACGTTGAGATAGTTCAGTTCTCTTCCCAGGAGAAGCTACCGCTTTCAACCACGTGTTGAATTTTTAAAACAGACGCCATGTCTTAAAGTTTGGTGTAACGGCTGCAGGAAACATCATCTCTACAATGAAAGTTAAGTAACTACCTACAGATTTTAAACCATGTTTTAAAGGTTTTAAATAGGATGCAAAAGCTTTAATGAATTTTATAGGCAGTGTTTCAATTTCGCAATATTGTGCAACATAGTGCAATCTCCTAACTACCATTCGTGGGAATGTCTTTGTCTTGCTAAGCTAACTAAGCTCGCTATTGAAACATGGAATCGATTACTGTTTATACGTAATAAAGGGGATACCTTCCCTACATCGAGGGAATTCTGCTAAACCTTATAGCTAGCTTGTAAACATAGCATTGCTTCCTACGTGAGACTCCTACTTGCTCTATTCAACTGTAATTACATCTCTGGAAATTACTATTCGGAATTGGCTCCAAACTACAGAAGAACTATACTCAACAACGTCAACTTACTGATACTCCGATTCCAATTGAACTATATTAACTGCAACATTAAACTTCTATAACGTCAGAAACTTGTTAAAGTTCAGCTCAGTGCATCTGCATAAACTGCAATAGTGACAATTTATAAATATCCAACAAACTTAAGTGCTACAAAACAGTGTTCGTTTAACGATCTTCCGCGACGCGTATCACGATGAGAGCAATTTTTTGGCAACTCAAACTAACACTTGGGGCGCTGCGGTCGGTATGGTAAGTAGGGTAAAAATACTCAATAACACGCGTTTGATATGGAACACTTTTTATTTTTCGGTTATTATCAGTAAGTGTGGTCCCTAAAATAATGACTGTTATTTTTAGCCTACTTTTCACATTTTGCAAAAATGAGGAAAAAGTAGTCATGAGATCGGGCAAATGTGTGTCTGTCTGTCTGTCTGTCATTCTGTCTGTCTGTCTGTCTGGCTGTGTGTGTCCCCCCCCCTATCAACTCCTAAACGGCTGGAGCAAACGAAACAAAATTTGGTAGGAGTAAAGATCTATACCTGAATATCTCACGGCCATATTTGAAAATGATGTCAGTGCTACCAACTGCTAAAAAAATCACAATTGAAATTTGAGCTCCATGTTGGATATCTTGGAAGGTATGAATGGGAGCTATTTCAAAATTGTCACACTTTTAGATAATAATATTGTAGTTTAATTTCCAGGAGGCCATATATGGCAGTGTTGCCAAAATGATTATAAGCCTGCTGATAGGTCCAATTTTTAAATGCATATAACTTCTACACTATAGATTGTAATTCAACCAAATTTCGTATGCTGTATGTGTACATAACCAGATATGACTGAACGTATTATTAAGACCCACCAGGGCTGCCAACTGTTAATAAATGCTCTTAATTTATTTTATCCAAATACCAATATATCAGAAAGTATGCGAGCCGACAGCTTTAAACTATGCACACGTATAGTACCTGACATTCTATATTAATTTGGAGTAACTTATATACGTCAGTGCTACCAACATGATTCTAAGCCTGCTGAGAGGTCCAACTTTAAATACATGTAACTTCCATACTATCATTTGGATTTCAACCAAATTTCGTATGTGCTATGTGTACCAGAACAGATATGACTATGCGTATTCTTAAGAGCAACCAGGGCTGCCAATTGTTAATATGTGCAGTCTCTATTTTTATTACCCTAATATCAATATATCAGAAAGTATGCAAGCCAATAGCTCTAAACTTTGCACACGTATAGTACCTGGCATTCTAGATGAATTTGGAGTAACTAATATACGTCAGTGCTGCCAACATGATTCTAAGCCTGCTGATAATCCAATTTTAAAATGTATGTAACTTCTATACTAACTAATGGAATTCATTCAAAATTGACACAACAATAGATCATATTATTTTAGATTATTTCTGACCAATACATGTATGTCATTGTTGCCAACATGGTTTTACGTGCGCTGTTAGATCCAATGTTTAACTGCATGTAACGTCCATGCTATTGGCAACTCCAGCTATCTGATATGACATCTAGCGGTAAATATGAGAAACTTACCAAGTAGGGTACATTTGTCACGTGGTGACTGTTTGTATATGGTTTCTTGTATTGGTAAAGAGATCGTGGTAAATTGTTCGTGTCTTTATACATAAGTAATAAGTTTTACTCGTTGATAGAGTGAAAAATGAGTAAAAGCAAAGTGTATTGCTCAGTTTACGGCTGTAAGTCGATGTATAAGAGGGCTGCGGATATACGTTTTCATCACTTTCCAAAAGATGCAAATAGCAATAGCCGAAATGTGATGATACCTAATAATACCTTTCCACCCCGAGAAGGATCTAACACTTGTCGAGGTAGATAGAAAGAAGACCTGCGACGTAAAGCCAGCGAAGGTTATTCAGTTTAAAAACAGCTGTTACGATGGGCGCGCTGGTAAGATTGAAGTTACTTGAATAATTAATTAAATAATTAATTATTGGCTTTTTGGTAGGGAGAAGGGATGAGTTTAACTTGTATTAAAACTCGGGGGGCGACAGGAATTGCTTGATTTGGATGGTTAAAAGGTGGGTTTGGTGTTGAATATTTGAATGGTAGCGGAATCACAGTGCCCACGGTGAGGCAAATTAGGCCTATATGACTCGTAGTGGAATAGCTCGAATATCGAAGAACTTAGCGATTACGAGGTGTAGGCTTGGCGGATCATCAGTTTGACATCAATTCACGATATAAGTGTGAGCTTGGAACAGTGGCGTCTGGTTTGCGTGGATGCTAGTCTCGGAATGATAAAAGTAGCACAGCTTCGGTGTGTTATTTATTTGTTTATGTACCGTATTTCTCTATTTGAATGTCCTCGGCGATGACTCAGGATCGACATTTACATTATATTGCGCATAATAGTACCGAAATAATGTCCGAAGTGTAGCCCTGTGTAAATTTGAATCAGCTGATCTACATCACCCATAAAAACTGATGCTTGATAATATGCAAATGACACCAAAAAATCCAGTGGAACACACAAATTAGATCACGTGTATCGCACAGTTATACATATATACAATTAAAAATAACACTGTCATTACTTTAGGGACCATATTCACTGAATATAACCGAAAAATAAAAAGTGTTCCATATCAAACGCGTGTTATTGAGTATTTTAAACCCTACTTATCCAGACCGACCGCAGCGCCCCAAGTGTTAGTTTGAGTTGCCAATCCGTTGGACTTCAACTAAATTTTGTATTCTGTACCTTAAGAGATGGAACTAAGAAAATGTTCAGTCACCAGGGCTGCCAACTGTAGTGCTCTATTAGGCTACATTATGCCAGGTATACAGTATTTCGAACTAATTAGAAATTTCGATATTAGCAACTTAATTTCGTAATTATTCTAGATAGATTCATATAGATTAATCATTGGCATGAATCTTAAATTTTAAGAAAAGTAGGCTCTTTAGTTCGTCACGGAACTTCTTGTTAATTGTATATAACTGTGCGATACACGTGATCTAATTTGTGTGTTCCACTGGATTTTATGTGTCAATTGCATATTATCAAGCATCGGTTGTCTGCTGGTATTTGTTTTTGTGCAGTTCGAGTCAAGGCGCTGTTACGTTTAAAAGCTATATTTGAGTTTGCTCACTGTACCATAGACTTTATAAATCATTTGCTGCTTGGTAGGGAAAAGGGGTGAGTTTAACTTGTATTAAAACTCGGAGGAGACAGGAGTTGATTGATTTGGATGGTTAGCAGGTGGGTTTGGTGTAGATATCGGACTGGTAGCAGGTTCTCGCAGAGTAAATATTTACTATGCGAAGTCAAATTAGGCCTATATGAGTCGTAGTGGAATGGCTCGGATAACGCAGAGCGAGGTGATGGCGGTTGGTAGGGTTATTGGAAATGAACTAGGGAGCGGGGAAGGATACCTGACTGATTTGTCTGTCCTCGGCTGGTGTAGGCTTGGCTGTCTTGGTACGGCTTGGCTCGGCGAGACTGTGCTTGGCTGTCTAGGTGCGGCTTGGCTCGGCGTAACAGTGAACAACCCGTCCTGTCGTCAGTGAGTGTAGTCGGAATGTAGTGGTGAGTGGTCCAACCCGCTCCTGTTGTGCGTATTTATTTGGTATCGTCACCTTTCGGCTATTGCTCTTTGCATCTTTTGGAAAGTGATGAAAACTTATTTCCGCAGCCCTCTTATACATCGATTTACAGCAGTAAACTGAGCAATATACTTTGCTTTTACTCATTTTGAACTCTATCAACGAGTAAAACTTATTACTATGTATAAAACACGAAGAATTTACCACGACCTGCTTACAAATACAAGAAACCATATACAAACAGTCGCCATGTGACAAATGTACCCTAATTGGTAAGTTTCTCATTTTCACCGCTAGATGTCATATCAGATAGCTGGAGTTACCAATAAAATTGGCCAGACTTTAAAACCCATACTTCAAGCATCCCCATTTTCCATTACTAACAATTTGGGGTAATTTAAACAATTTTCTTGTTACTCAACGAAGCTTAGTCTAAATAGGCTCCCTCCCATTTTTTCAGGTATCACATTTCGTAATTACTGTATAAATACTCTATGTGGTTATAAACCCACATTTTGATACGCACTTTATTTTCCTGCTGCGTTCAGGAAGTTATAATCTCCCAATTGTTAAAACGCTTGTATCTTTTCTCAGTGGCGCCAATAGCATTTCTCTGAAGTCTAGCGAAACAATTTAGACACCCACCCACCCCTTCCAACCCCCCCCCCCCCCCCTCCCTCCCTCATACGAGTTATGCTCACATATTGTTTACCAGTGCCGACAACTATCCCGTTTCCAAAACCTAACCAGACTTCTCGAGATTCTTAGAAACTTTTAGCGATAAGTCGAGATTTAAAAATTTAAAAAACACACTTTCATCGAGTACCGGTAATCGTTTAATTCAATTAGTAGGAAGTACAGTATTTTTTACAGAATTATGATATTCTCAAAATTTGAATGGTAAAAAGTGTCCAACATTAAAATACTGCTCACTTAGTTTTAGATAAAAGATAAGTAAGGGAAGTCTCAAAACAAACATTACTCCTCGGCAGACAGTTTTCATTTCGCTTAATGCGTTGTCTTCAAGCGGCAATGCTTTGGGCTTAAGGTGGCTGGAGCGTGGCAGTCACGTCCAAAAGTATCGTTTTTTCCCTTCAAAATGCTCAAATAGGGCCAAAAAGAGTTTAGAAGTGTTGCGGAAGGCCCAAAGTATAATGCCAATACAAAATCCTGTGGAAAACTGCTAACTGAAAGTAGCTTTAGAGCTTTGAAAATGGCAGAAACATAGGTTTTAGTGTATTTTGGTGGAAAAACGACCATTTGACCTTCGTTTTCTCTGTTAGACGTCCTGTGACCCCGGTATTTCTTAACGTTTTCTTTTTTTATTGTGTTGAAATCGTTATTTTTTGAGCTTTTGGCCGGAATCTATTCACTAGAACACACTTAAAAAAGAACAAACTATTAAAATCTGCCCTAAAACGGTCATTTTAAGCTAATTTTAACGTTTTTGTTTAGTAACTGTATTCTAGTAGATTTCAGCCAAAAACTCCAGAAATAAAGATTTTAACATGATAAAAAAGAAAACGTTAAGAAATATTTGGGTCCCCGGACATCTAACAGAGAAAACTACGATAAAAAGGCCTTTTTTCCGCCAAAAAACCACTAAAACCTAATTTTTGTCATTTTCAAAGCCATATAGCTGCTTTCAGGTAGCAGTTTTCTATAGGATTGTGTATTGGCATTATACTTTTGACCTTCCACAACACTCTTAAACTCTTTTTGGCCCTATGTGAGCACTTTGAAAAATCGATACATTTGGACATGACTGTCACACTCCAACCACCTTAAGAATATCTTCGGCCAAACAAAAAACTACGTAAAAAGTTTCATTACATACCTTATTTCTTAGTACAGTAACTGTTTCGAAAGAATGCTACTATATGATGCGAACTCTAATATGACATTATCGTATTCAATATTTACGTCAATTTCACAAGAAATTATCATGAGGTCTTCCAATCGCTCACCACCCATAGTCGTACGTAGCCTGTTTTTGATTATGCGTAACTTGGAATAAGTTCTCTCGGGTGTGGCGCTTGCTACCGGGATTGTCACTGTAATCTTCAGTGCGGTGTACAAAGTGGGGAACACACTCTTCAAGCCTGCTGAGTGCATAATTTGGAATACAGCCATTAAGCTTCCAGTATTACCAGGATCCACTTGATCTAGGTTACCATCCCTGTCTTCAATCTCTTCTAGAGAGCTTCCTTCTTCAGTTTTTGATTCCTCCTCACCTTTGTCGGTCTTCGCGAAATCGTCGTCAGCAGAATCTTCATCGGCAAAAATGTCTTGTTTGTGCAGTTTCTCGGGCAATGATGCTGCCTTCTTGAATTGGGGGTAGACTTTCGAAAAAGCAGTGTACTCTTCTAGGAGTTGAATTTTGTCCGTAAATTTTCCATACAGTTGACAGAAGTGATCGAATGCATCATCAGGAAGAACGTTTCTACGACCGTTCACCCCAAGTAGATGACGATGCGAGAAGAGTGCCAAATCGCGGTATAACCCAACAGTTGTGTTGCCAAATCTATCTTCAAGGTGAGAAATTATTGCGTCCAGGCAAACGTTGTAGGTCTCGACTCGAAATTTCTTCATGGAGTCATCAATTGGCTCATCTGCAGCTTCCTCGCCATCCATCATCTTTTTGCGCCGCTTCAAGGGATCGGGCAGATTTTGGAATTCAAATTCGGGAACTCCTCTGAGAAAATCTTCTTTTTCTTCAAGAATACATTCATATGCTCTCTCGTTTCGAAGGTGCTCCATTTCTATGAGCGTATGCTGGATTTCACTTATAGCTGCCAATAAATCAATATCAACGCCTTGCAAAACTTTGCTCACAGGTCCCACCTTTTCGAAGACTTTCGAAAAGAGGAGCGCTGTGAGAACAAAGCGTTCTGATAGCAAATATCTTAACAGGCCTTGCGCTTCTGTGGCAGCTGATTTTTCGGCTGATGTAACTTTATCGGTTGGGTCTTCACGGTCATGGGTTCGCAGTGGTGTCTGAATTACATGAAGCAGTGTGTCGATTAGAGCAGCAAATCGTGACAGAGCTACAGTGAGTGAAGAAGCGTGAGACATCCAACGTGTCGTGCTGACTCGTTTTAGTCGACGAACTCGCTCTTTCGGATACCGTTTTGTTTGGTAATTTTTGAAAAGTTTGACTCGGCATTTTGACGAACAAATGAATGCAAAGGTTTTTTCTAAAATCGAAAAAAGATCTTTTTCGTTTAAACATGCCATTACCGTATCAACCACTACCAAATTCATTCTGTGCGCAAAACACCAAACGTAAACAGGCGCAGGGTTTTCGTTTTGAACTTGAGCCTTGAGACCATTAAAATCACCCGACATGTTCGCTGCACCGTCATAGGATTGTCCGACAAGCAAGTTTTTCCAGTCTAGATTAAGTTCTCTGCATATGTCCTCGAGCGTCTTGAATAGGTGCTTGCTCTTCGTCGTCGCACATTCCTTTAACGCAACAAGCCGCTCATGCACTTTCCCTGTCTTTTCATCGACGTACCGGATAACGAAAGACAGTTGTTCTTTTCTCGATAAATCAAAAGTAGTATCCATTGACAAGCTAAAGAACCTCCCTTCAAAGAGTTGTTTTTGAATCTCATTTTTAATAACTCGAGATATGGCATGAATCATTTGATTCTGTCTATTCGAGGTAAGAAAGCTTCGTTTCTTGCACTTTGGGTTAGCCTCCAAAGATGCTAAATACGCAGCCATTTGTGGAGAGTACTTTGCCAACAGCACAACTAGGTCTTTAAAATTCCCTTTTAGTTCTTCAGTAATTTTTTCTCGGTGTCCGCGCAGAGCTAGATTCCGCCTACCTAAATAAAGAATCACGTCTGTTAATTCTTTGACAATTTCCCCGTTTTCGGCTATCTTTAATTTTCTTCCTTCTTCCAAAGAAGGGACTAACGGCACAGATAAATCTTCTAGTTTAGCTTTCAGTGACGCCTCAACATGTTGTTCACTGGTCTCGTGTAGGAGAATAGAGCTTGTACCAGTTGACCAAGTACGGAATCCGTGGCGTGTCCACTCTTTCTTTACCTTCGACTGATTACCGAAGAGCATACAGTGAAGACAAAAAAGCCTATCTTTGGATACAGAGTACGACAACCACTCACGCTGGACCGCGCCACCATCCGGAAGCATTTTGCGGTACCAGGCTGCATGGCATGATCTTCCCTCTTTCTCCTTGGGGAAGCCCCCTACAAGCTCTCGGTTTGGTTGGGAAGGACCTTTTACTCGAATGTACTTAACCATTGCCGGAGTCAAATATTCCAGATTACAAAACGTTGCCGGATCGGAAGTTATCCCCAAATCGTCGCACCTTGTCGCTACTCGGATGCCAGTTCCATTCGCACTAGGACCTAAAGGGGGATGATTGGAAGGATAAGCGGGAAGCGAGTCCTGGTTATCAGTCAAGTGAGAGCTGGAAGAGCCGGGGGATAACGGTACCGCTACCACCGCACTTGAAGCAAAGTTAACGGAATCTCCGGGAGGAGGTAGACTATCACCACCGGAATGTTCCTCTTGGTCCTCTACTCCTTTAGGGTCCATGTCAGAGGGGGAGGTACCACCACCATTCGGCTCATTAGCCACGGCCGCAGGAGATACTACACGTTCACAAGGTAATCCTGTAGGTTCAAAACTGGAAGGGCCCGGGATCTTAGGGACAAAGATTTGGTTCTCTTCATGGATTGTTACCACCGGTTCAAGGATTTTGGTACCACCAGCACCACCACCATCATCAGGAACACGAAAACCGTCACTACCATGATCTGGATTAGGAGCATTGGGTCCTGTAATGAGAAATATAAACCACGGCTTAGATAAGGCAATTTCAGTAAAACAAATTACTACTAAAAGGAATAGGGAAATAGGACGCAAGATGCCGTGAAAAATAAAATACACGTTATGTCGCGGATATAAATTGTGCTACCAAGTTTAGGAACCGGAAATAAAATTTCGAGTATTTTTTTCTTAAATTGGTAACGGTAACTACAGTGCTTTTTATGAAGGAAACAAACCTGACCAGTTCACCTGAAAAGCCGAAAAGCGGTATTACCAAACCACTACAAATGTAACAAGTAGTTCCGAGAAGAACTAAATCCTATTTTCATTTATCCTACTTATGTTAATTGCCACTATCAACATACAAAATTTCAGTTTGATTGCTGTAATAGATTCGTAGATATTGAGAACTGACTAAATATTTCGGATGGTCGCCATGTTGGATTTTTATATATGTTGGTCTTTGAGTTATGTACTGTTACATGAAGATTATTGTGTACGTGTAGTATTCAAACTTCAATCGCATGATTAGGACACAAGAAATAAAACGAGATTTTAAAATTTCGCACAGCTGCCATCTTGTGGTTTTGGAAACAATTGAAATAAATTACATGCCAGTGGATTAAAATTTGTATAAGGATTTACTGTACCAAGTTTCACTGCACTCGGATGGTTAAATTGCGAGAAACGTCCATGTGAATATTTATACTTCAAGTCGCCGCCATGTTGGATTTGTGATCACCGGTTATTGAAAGTCCTATAGGTGAACTTATGTTCATAGCCCCTATGAACATAAAAATATTCAGTTTGATTGCTGTAATAGATTCGTAGATATTGAGAACCGTCTAAATATTTCGGATGGTCGTGCTGGATTGTTATATGTATAGGCCATAGAGTAATGTACCATTAAAGGAAAATTATTGCGTAGGTTCATTATTCAAACTTTCACTTTCGATCGCATGATTAAGACACAAGAAATAAAAACTTAATTTTAAAATTCGCACAGCCACCATCTTGAAGTTATGTAAACAATTGAACTACATTAAATACCAGTGCATTACAATGTGTATAAACATTTTCGGTACCAAGTTTCATTGCGTTTAGATCATTACGTCGCGAGAAAAGTCAATTTAAAACTTTCAAATTCGCTTGGCCGCCATGTTCGTTTTGTAGTTAACCGGTTTTTGAAAGTCTCATATATGAAATTCCAGTAGTGCCCTTTATCTCCGTACAAAATTTCAGGGTGATACAGGTAATGGTTTCAGAGATATAGAATCATCATCATCATCATCAAAGTCCCACTCCAGTCACCCGGGTGTGGTTTACAAGCCTCCTCCACGCCTTTCGGTCCTTCCATTTTTCCTGTTCCATCACTTCTGGCACTTCAAATCCAGCTTCTCCAATCCTTCAAAATTTGGTCCAACCACCTTCTTCTCGGTCTTCCAACTGGTCTCTTTCCCTTGACTTCTCTTTCTAATTCCCTTCTTGCTACTCTTTCTTTACCCATTATAGAATGCCGGTGAAATATTTCTCACAGCCGCTTGAGGTTATGAAAACAATTGAACGAAGTTAGATGTCGGTGCATTACAATGTGTATAAACATATACTGTACCAAGTTTTATTGCGTTTGGTTGGTTAAATCGCGAGAAACGTCTATTTAAAAGTCGCAACTTCGCTTGGCCGCCATGTTGGTTTTGTAGTTACCAGGTTTTCAAAAGTCACATAGATGAACTTCTAGTAGTTCCCTTTATAACCGTACAAAATTCCAGGGTGATATCGGTAATAGTTTCGGAGATATTGAATGCTGGTGAAATATTTCGCACAGCCACTATGTTGGATTGGTGAGACATAACAATATGTGAAGGGCACGATCGGGGTCGTCCGGAATAGTGCTATGAACTTACCGAGTTTCATTGAAATCGCTTCAGCCGTTTAGATTTTATTAGCGGGGAGACACACACACGAATCACACACATACGCACACTGACAGACACACGGACAAAAGGTGATCTCATAAGCCTATTTTTTCATAAATGAAAATAGGCTATAAAGAGAGCGCGGTTATTGACCCTCCAAATCCGCCCGTTGACAAGCACGCATTTATACGGTAGACATAAAACACCTGAAACAAGGCCAAAATTTAGGCCCTGGTTTCTTAAGTCAGTTTCTATCTCGGAGGCAACATTTGTATGTCCGCCATAGTTTGTATAAAGATTGTTTAACGAAAAATGGAGAGGTTGGGAGGGAGGATATATTAACCTCACCATACATTAGCACGAATCTCATTAGGAAACTTGAACACGAGGGAAAACGATGGCACTGTCTGCACGAATCGACAATGTACACGATTTGATGGAACGAGAACCCAAAAACAAAATAAATGACCGCATGCACGCACCGATGGGTTTCAGCGGGTCGAGGAGGGGGGTAGGACTGGGTGGTTTCTAGGTCTCTGTCTCACAATCAGCTGGTCGCCGCGCCACGCTACGCCGCAGCCGTAATACGCCGCACAGTGGCCCTTTTGCACTATCTGGGCGCTCAAAATGTAAAAAATAAGTGTTACTACTTGTGTAGTATCAGTAATGTCCGATGACCTCAGAACTGTGCCTATATGTCACATTTGTTCACTCCCTGGAGAGTGAGAGGCCGCTGAAATAGGATGTTTCTTAACGCATCCTGAGCTGGAAGCGGAGCTGATTATTTGTGTTTTAATCTTGTGCTTGTAAAGACGTGTTTGTTGAGCTATCTTCATCGTTTGCTACTGGATATGACAGACCAAGGTATACCCTTTCTTTATAAAATTTGCAAAATCGTATACAAATTGCTGTGTTTATGTGATAAACGTTTGAAAATAGTGACTTTTAAAATATATTTTATCCTTCTTCTATGGGTTTTTAGATCCGGAAATTCGCAATTGTCAACCATTGTTGACATTCCTTTCATTAGTCTATAGCCTATACCCTATTGTGTTGTCTGTATTAAAACTGCTTGCTACTTTTTGCAACTTTGGCTTTTTTTCTCCTTTTAGTGCTGTCGGAAGGAAGTCCGTGGAAGGATCTTTTCGATGTTTGGCTCCATGCAAGAGGGAATGTGAAAGAAAGTGATGTCTTACTAAACTATTTGATATAAAATACTAATCTGGAAACCCTTGGACAGTCTGTTAAAGATATTGTTAGAAAAAAACGTATTAATTTTTCCGTGCAATTATGAAAAAAGTGGGTTGCAAGCCACAGGACATTAAGCAAGTTTCAGTCGCAAAATAAAAATTGGCTGGAAGGGAACATTGCACTAAATGGAGAGGGCATACAGGATGAAGCTTCCACAAGTAATGTGGGTCGTCCTTCTAAATCCTTCGTAGATTGTAGTGAATCTTCGAAAAGAAGGAATACGAGAAAATGTTCAAGGAAGCAAACAATGGAAAATATGCTGAATATGCTCTTGGTGTCATTTGATCCGTGAGAAAAAAAAAGCCACAAAAGACAAACGACCCAATTCCTCCTGAGGTTCTAAGTGTACTACAAGATCCGGCATCAGAAATAGTATAGAGAAATGGACTAGTATGGCTTGAGAAATAATATAAAAATACTTTATTTATTACGTAGTGCAATATTTGTATACATTATTTTTTTGTCGTCCCTATTTTTTCTTTAATCGAATGGATGTGTGGTACTTCAATTTAATTCTGTACACCCCTGAAAGATCATATATTGTGTTAATTAATTCCTTCCCTTCTTAAGTGCTTCGTTGCACCACACGTTTAGCTGTGATAAGAACCAGATGGAATGAACGGCATGTGTTTCGCTTGACTCATGAAATCGCATTTCAGTGACAAGTTAATTTATTACTGTGTTGACCAGAGATATAGAGATTGTGAGGACAAGGGAGATATGTTTTGTGTATTCATGCACAGTATTTTATTATGGTTACTAAAAGAGTTCAATTGTTATTACTGTACCTACACATCATAAATATTTTGTAATGTAGTGCATTCTCAAATGAAAATTAGCCTATTGTGGCATAATATTTGTAATAGTTCCGTTAAAATATCTATGGTTTGTATGAAGCTAGGAGTCCAACATAGCATACAAATTGTGGCTGATTTCTTTTAATCTGGAGTATTTTTCAAAAACCTGTAGTCACAAAATCACCTACGGTCAGCAGCATTAAAGAAAGTCTTCATCCAGTTTAACATTATTAATATTATTATTAATATCATTGTTATTATTAAGACAAGATAACCTCAATTCTTATAAATAAGAATAAGGAAAATGTTTAACATACTTTTGAACAGTTATTTTAAGGTTTATAGACCTTTTCCTACGCAAAGGAATTTTGCGCGGCCAGATAGGCTAAAAGGACCACTGTGCGCTGTGCCGCGTTGCTCGTGGTTCGCAGGTGAACCCTCCCCCCTCCAACTCACGATCGCAGTTCGAACATTTTAGAGGACCCTAGACGCACAGTATTATTGTACAATATCGATGGTTGTACAATAATATTGACTGTCTGTAGGTAGTATTGAAAGGTAGTGCAATATATTGTGCGAATCAACGAAGGTTTAATATTCGTATTTATTGCACAATGCGGGAAAAATTGTGTCGTGTGTGGACAGTATTGTGCAATATCTGATCTGTTGCTCGTGAGTATTATAAGTGATTGTTTTTCCTTACCTGTATATACTCCTTCGGGCTGTATATCGAAGCTGTACAGGTCTCCATAAAAACTCACTTATTAGGCCTAACTGCGGTGATACAGCACTTGTAAATTTCAGGTCTTCAAAGGTACCAGTATTTATTTCATGTTGCAAGGTAACGTAAAGCTATTTATAAACGCTGGTTTGGAGGAATAGCTTCTCGCATTAAGGTATCATTTTTTTTTTTAAATTGAGGAATAACCATTGCAAGAAGTTCATCAAATGAATTACCATCCAAAAGCAAAAAGTTTCGAAAATCAGTTGTCTCACTCAGTCTCAGTTCGTTTAATAAGTTTTGATTAGTGTATTCATTTCGCTTCTGAAACCAATCTATCGCCCAATTGCGCTTCTTTGATTTTTTTCTTTTTCACAGCCTCAGCCAATGTAATATCAATAATACAAAGTTTCGTTTCCCACAACATGTTCACCTCACACGATGTAAACAGCAACTAAATTATTGGACAATTACATTGCACTGTCTAGGGACGTTCCATATATATATTGCACAAAACTTTGGACAATAATATAGAGCGTCTAGGGTCCGCGCGAGCATAAAATGCATCGTAGAAATTCAAACAAATGGGAAGTTGCAGTTCAAGGTTGGGGCGATTTCCCTATTGTTGGAACTTAGCTCGGCTGTGTGGTCCGTGCGAAGCCCACAGTAATCACCCCGCTGCGCAACACTGCCTCCGCGCAGCGCGGAGACGGTGTGTGTGGGGGGTCTACTATATTCCAAATAATAAGGCATCCTTATTTTTAATACTCTTTGTATTTCGCATGTCGCAGTGATCCTAATGTTGTGTTTAGGAATTTCAATGAGAACTTGAGGTATAACAAGCAAGCCATCGACAAACTACTGTAATTCTGATTGAGCTGAAATCATAACACAGGTGACTAACTTACACGATTTTTCGGAAACTACTCCACATAGCCCATCATAATAGCGTACGTACGTACATCGTAACTCCTACATCGTTTATTCACAAATACCACGTAAAAATAACTGTACCGTACCGTAGATTACTATTATGGTTGACGTAGAAATACAGAAGAAAGCTGCTACCTGAACCTCTCACCAACTTAACTTAAAAGTGAATACAACGCTTTCCCTGCTTATTTTTTCTATATATTGTTTCAATTCAGCAGATGACCCCTTAAGTACTATGGTTGTAAATAGACAATTTAACCGAGTCCCAGCAGCATAGCTTCAAATTTTATTCAAGTCGGGAGTCAAAGACAACAATAGGCGCTTGCGTCTAACCTCAGTATGCACAACTTGAGACCAGCGCCAGTTCTGCGTTGTTTTTTTTTCCTTTCTTCAAAAACTAATCTTTGCTCAGATGTAGGATGCACGGCAAGGTAGACTACATGTACATTTTCAGTTTGTGGAGAGATAGGTAATAGCCAAGGGTACGTCTACGCAAGTAAGCAAACAATAACACACCCACATTTCTACGTACTGAACCAACTCATGTCACTGGGGGTGAAGATTTTTACGAGTTTTTCTGCGAGAGGTTTTAGAGAGCCAAAAAACAAAGAAGCCCTTGGCAAAGCCTATCACTTTTTGTGATTGCAACTACAATGGTCGTGATCTATTCACACGTAACGCACACAGTATTGACACGCTCGGTTTCTACCGTGGTTTCTACTGTTGACTTACCGTTATTGCCACTCGCCCCAAGAGCCGGTGTAGGATTCCAAGAATTCAATTTTGAAAAATAGTTGGTGATAGTGCCGGGGGAGGAGGCACGCACTGGGCATGATTCACAGTGCCTTTTCAATTTTTAAAGTTCATCCCTTTTTGGGAGGCACTTTTGCCGCACGGGCACACTTTAGAACTTGGCCACATGGCAGACTAGACGGCAGACGTATAACTAGTTTGCCACACAACAACACTTACACGTAACAAACAACAAACAACAGTACACGACGAACGACACAGCGATAGCAACACAAACACAACTCACTCCTCTTCACCGCACAGCCCCCGCTTCACCCTTCGCCGATAGGCTATTGAGACTGGCTCGTGCAGCCTCGGGCGGGCTTGTGCGTTTCTCGCACCACTTCCAAAACCACGGCGTGCATTTCAAAGAGAGAAGTCCGGAGCTTTTACACATTCACAAAATGATAAACGATACTTTCGACGAGCTTGCCTGGAAAGACTCGGCAACGGCATTAATGTTACGTTCCTGTGAAACGCGAGGTTGGGTGGAGATATTCGATTCATACGTTAGGTTAGAAGGTTTGATGTCTCGCTCATTTGTTTCTATGTAAGTCCCAATTAACCATCATGAACATTCGGCTGACGCTGAATATTGATGAAACTTTTATTTTATGTTTAAACGAACAAACAATACAATAACTCAGTAACAATATGTTGTGGCCGGTACTGACGGTTCGTGCCAGGACATTACGATCTATTTAGTAATTTAGTCCTATTCTCCGTCTTTCTTTCTCTCTCTCTCTTTCTTTCTTTCTTTCTTTCTTTCTTTCTTTCTTCCTTCCTTCTTTCTTTCTTTCTTTCACTCTTTCTTCTTTCTTTCTTTCTTTCTTTCTTTCTTTCCCCCACCCACCCACCTACCAACCTTGATGTCTAGCGGCCGCTAGACATCAACAATACAGTTGGCGCCACTGTCTTTTCTTATGTAATCCAGGCTTCGCTAATGTCACCTGACCTATTTGAATTTAGCATCTCTTAATGTCTATATAAATAATCTAAGTGGTTATAAATCCACTTCTTAATCCCAATTTTCTTCTCCTGCTGTGCCCAGGAATTTAAAATTATTTGTTCATAGCCTTTTCTCTTACTACAAAAGCATTCTTATAAAGCATTTGTGTTCTACCTAGCCAATATATATATATTATATATTTCTAAGCAAACTATCGACCTAAATTGTAAAACATTTTATTGTTATTATTTTTGGTCCCAGACCTCGTAATTGTATGCATTTCTTGAAAATCCTGGTGAGGGTCTTTAGTGGGTTTGTCATAGGTCTAAGACCTTTAAATTGTTTAATTTTTTTCTTAATTGTAATACCGTTACAAACCTATTATTGTTAAAGCAATTAAAATTGCAATAATTTCTTAGAGTTCCATTATTTTGCTCTAAGAGCTCTTAGGCATGGCCTTTCTTTCCCTATCTTTTCTTTAGAAATACTATTACATTCAAAGATACAATCAAAAATACTGAATGATAAGTTCACTACAAACTCAATCACTTGTTGCGTTTAGAGCAAAACTTTTGCTAACATCGCTCAGAAAGCTTACTTTAGCTATTTCTAGTGAATCATTAAAGACAAATATAGCTTGCCCAGCCAGCTTCCTACTTGAAGCGATTTTTGCTTTGTCCTGTGATTTACTGCTTAAAATTTTGGTTTTGTTTAAGTTAGGTTTGGGCTTCCCACCCTTTCTAAACTTTTAGTCAGCACTCTGCCGGGTAAGAGTTTAGACTTCTATAAACACAACAATTGGTGCTTTCTAATAACATTTACAAATAATAATAATCTTACTAAAAACTCTGAAAGCGCTTCATCTCTGTCCACTCTAGGGGCATTTGGTCTCTCTCTCAGAGATCCGACCGTGGTGATGAATAAAATGATTCCTATCCATTTCAATATCGTCAGTGTGTTCGAATATTCCCTAAAACAATTCCTTTCAGAAAGGAAAATACATAATTCCAATTTCTCTTATTTGTATTTCCTCGCCAACGACCTACTATACCTACTGTACACAGTACCAAATTTCCTGTTCGGGAGGGACGGGGCACTCAGCGCTTGCCTGCCGGCAGCTTGCGTTGCTCGCACTTTACACCCGTTCATGGGAACTCGCTTTCTCGCATTGCATCAACAAGCCTTGATCAAAATACCACTATTTTTTTAGCCTGTTTTCAATTTTGAAAAAATAGACTTATGAGATCACCTTTTGTCCGTGTGTGTGTGCGTGTGTGTGTGAGGTGTGTGTGTGTTCCCCCGTAATAAAATCTAAACGGCTGGAGCGATTTCAATGAAACTCGGTAAATTCATAGCACTATTCCCGGCGACCTCGACAGTGCCCTTCAAATTTTTTTACGTCTCACCAATCCAACATGGCGGCTGTGCGAAATATTTCACTAGCATTCAATATCTCCGAAACTATTACCGATATCGCCCTGAAATTGTGTACGGTGATAAAGGACACTACTAGAAGTTCACCTATGAGACTTTCAAAAACCTGGTGACTACAAAACCAACATGGCGGTCCAGCGAATTTGAGACTTTTAAATAGACATTTTTCGCGATTTAACTATCCAAACGTAATGAAACTTGGTACAGCGAATGTTTGTACACATTGTAATGCACTGGAGTCTAATTTAGTTCAATTGTTTACATAACCTCAAAATGGCGGCTGTGCGAAATATTTCACTGACATTCTATATCTTCGAAACTATTACAGATATCATCATGCAATTTTGTACGGTGATAAAAGGTACTGATAGAAGTTTACCTATGTATATTTCATAAACCTGTAAAGTACAAAACGAACATGGCGACCAAGCGAATTTGAAACATTTTAATAGACTTTTCTCGTGATTTAACTCTCTGAGCGCAGTGAAATGTGGTACAGTAAATGATTTTGCAGATTGTAATGCACTGCCATCTAATTTAATTCAATTGTTTACATAACCTCAAGATGGCAGCTGTGCGAAATTTTAAAATTAGGTTTTTATTCTTGTGTCGTAATCATTCGATCGAAGTGAAAGTTTGAATAATGAAGCTAGGCAATAATTGTCCTTGAATGGTACATAACTCTATGGCCTATACATATAACAATCCTAAATGGCGTGCTTCCGAAATATTTAGACGGTTCTCAATATCTATGAATCTTTTACAGCAACCAAACTGATTTTTTTAAATGTTCACAGAGACTATGAACATATGTTCACCTATAGGACTTTAAGTAACCTGGTGAGCACAAATCCAACATGGCGGTGACGCGAAGTATAAATATTTAAATGGACGTTTCTCGCGAATTAACTATCCGAGTGCCGTGAAGCGTTGCACGTTAAATGCTTATACAAATGTTGATCCACTGGCAAGTAATTTATTTCAATTGTTTGCATAATCACAAGATGGCTGGTGTGCGTACTTTTAAAATCTCGTTTTTCCTTCTTGTGTTCTAATCATGCGATTGAAGTTTGAATACCACACGTACACAATAATCTTAATGTAATACTGTAGTACAAAAGTAAAAATCCATTCTGGCGACCATATGAAATATTTAGACGGTTCTCAATATCTACGAATCTGTTACAGCAATTAAACTGAAATTTTGTGTGTTGATAGAGACAATCAACATACGCAGGATATATGCAAATAGGCTGTATAGTTCTTCACGGAACTACTTGTTAATTATCTCAAAAAAGTCAAAAGACAAAGTGAACCCCTGGCACTATCCAGCCCATGACGGGCTAAGGCCGACCAAGCGACCGCTGCCCAGCCATTTGGCCTGCAGATATTGGGGTGACGCGTGATCAGCGAGTCGGGTCGGGCCGTTAATCTTGGTAGTCGTGATCGGGGCTCCGTCTCACTATCAGACAGCTACTCAATTGTCCTCACGAGGCTGAGTGCACCCCGTTCCAACCCCCACGTCAGTTTTAAAATCCCTGACGGAGCCGGGGATCGAACCAGGGGCCTCCGGGTGAGAGGCAGGCGTGCTACCCCAACACCACGGGGCCGGCATTTTTAATTATCTAGCTATATAATTTCCTTTGTCTTGGATTCTTTCCTTTCTGCCCAAAGATCGTTTCCTTTCCCAACCTTTTTCCTTTTTTTTTTTTCAAATCATCTTCCCTCCGGTAGTGTCTAAGCACAGGCTTAACCTACCGGAAGGCCAATGAACCATTCTTTTGGAAGCATTCATAGGGAGGTTATGGCTGCTTGAGCTTTTAGTTCTCCAGTAAAGTGGCCAGGTGCGCTTCATAAAGAGGGAGGTAGCACGCAGTTCGCTACTCCTGTGCATATGATGAGCCAGTTTGGTCTCCTAGGTGAATCCCCACACAAGACACGGCACAAAGCTAGAAACATTGCTGAGTTTTAAACTTTAATAACTTAAGCATATTGGATGCCGGATGACGGGTGGAGCATTCTCCCTGGAATGTTGCTGAACATGGGGACACTGCACGATCATCGCATGACGTGTTATAAATCTGGAGGTCAACATCAATGTTGTCAAATAGCAAACGCTCAGTAAGTGTTAGGAGCGTTATGTCCCAGCAGACAAGATGCTTACCTCTCGCGAAGTCTGTCTGGGCTCGATTCTTGATTAATGCATGTGAGACTTCTGAAGGTGAAATGTCACGTCTTGTGGTTCGGATTCTACGTAAAAGAACCAAAGCATACACAGTGTGTATCAGTGCCACAAGGAAGTGTTTTATTTTCCAAAAACCAGTAGGCCTAAGGGCTTTTAGATGTACAGGGTCTGTTTCCTTCAATATATCTGCATGATGGGTTAATCTTGTATTATTCGATATGTCCAATGAAGGGGTTCTGGCACCCGGAAAAATGTAACTCATGAGTAGGGCTAGGATGTTCAAGACCTGAATAGCCTGAATATGCAAGCAAATATGACCTTAAAATGACGAAATATGACTAAAAAATGACAAAATATGACTGATTTAAATTTGGCCGTTTAAAAAAAAATCAATCCAAGCGACAATCTCTTCGAGATTAAATTGTTAACAAAATATGACCTAATGGTAAGAAATGTTTGAAATATGTATTTATATGACAAATAAAAACCACTGTATTGTGACGATAATCACTTGATTTGCATCAGAAAGCAATCGGTCATGAAAATAGAGGAAAAGAGAAAAAGAAAAAGACCTTTCCTAAACATCCGAGCCCTACTCATAAGTATTAATAATTCCAAGATCAAATATTAACTTTTAACAACATCATTTTTAGATTAATTTTCACATTTTATACATATGAGGAAAATATAGACTTATGAGATCGATCCGGGCAAATGTGTGTCTGTCTGTGTGTGTGTGTGTGTCCGCCCTATCAACTCCTAAACGGCTGCAGCTATTGAAACCAAATATGGTATGAGCAAAGATCTATCGGGGCTACATGACCGCGTTGTCGCAGCCCCTAAACTTAAGAACCAACCAACCAAAGATCTATGCCTGAATATCTCCCGGCCATATTTGAAATTGACGTCAGTACTACCAACTGCTGAAAAATCACAATTGAAAATTGAGGTTTATGTTGGATTTATCGGAGGATATGCATGGTAATTGTTCCAAAATTGACACACATATGAAAATATAACATCAGACTAATTTACAGGAGCCCTTACATGAGAGTTTTGCCAATATGATTCAATGCCTGCTGATAGGTCAAATTTTTAAATGCATGTAACGTCCATACTATCTATTGGATTTCAACCAAATTTAATATTCGATTTGCGCACCGGAGCAGATATGAATATGCATTTTCTTAGTGTGAACAGGGCTGCTAACTCTATGCATTTTTATTTTAATTCTAATATATCAGAAAGTATGAAGGCTAACAGTTCTAAACTTTGCATACAAATAGTATCTGCAAATATAAGTAAATTTTCAGTAACCGATATACGACAGTGCTGCCAACATGATTCTACGCGAGATAATAGGTTTAATGTTGAATCACATGTAACCTCCATACTAATAAATGGAGTTCTTTCAGAATTGGCACATAAATAGACCATAATATATCAATTTATGTTTGAGCTTCCCATTTACGGCAGTGTCGCCAACCTGATTTTACGCTTGCTGATAAATTCAATATTTAAATACATGTGACGTGCATACTATCTATTGGACCTCAACCAAATTTTGTATGTGCATTGTGTACCTTAAGAGATGGAACCAAGAATATATTTAGAATCGTAAGGTCTGCCAACTGTTGATACAGGGTCTGTATAATTTAAAGAAAAGTAGGCTCTTTTGATCGTCACGGAACTACTTGTTCGATTAGCAATTTCACAGCAACGTTATTATAAAGTGATATTCTCACTTTAGCTAGCATATGACAATAGATATACGCTATTCCAACTTCAAAATAAAAAAAAAATACAACTTGTACATCGTCTCCACAACATAGGCATTTCCTATTGAAGAAATATTTTTTCATATTAATCAAAACTTGTAACAGATGAGGTTTTATTAGTTTTTAGTATTTTTAAATACTCTGGTGAGCCGAACATGTCCTCGGACACTCCCGGCACTAAACGCCATACGCAAAAAAAAAAAATACATGATTGTTAAATAATTTAGATAGTTAACATTTCGGAAATAGTATTGAACCTCAGCCCTTTTATAAATGTAATTATTAGGCTTACTTGTAGAAAATTATTAGGAACACTTAGAGCATTATTGTTTTACCTTTATCACATTATCTCACAGACTTGAAACTTCATTTTTGTTTCTATTTATAAATATGTATTACATTTGCTGATGAAGGTCAGTTGGTTCCTCAGTTTAAGGGCTGCGACAACGCGGTCATGTAGCCCCGTGTACTTTGGGTGTGTGTAGAATCTGTCTGATAACCGGTGTTAATTGTGATGACTGAATTAGTGTGTTTTCTCTTTTTTATTTTTTAAATTTAAGTACAGGCTGCAACTTAGAAATTTTCAAATAGTTCCTACTTTTGCCACCAAGCGCCAGCGTCAACAACTACTAGGCCAAGGTCAGAACTTAGCTACTAGACGCCACCGCAGTTGGCTCTTGGCAACGAACGTAGAAACCTAAGAGCGTTGTTTACATTCTTAAACTATCCAATTTAGCTTCACACAGGTGTAATTTGTATAAGGTTCTTTAACATGCCATAAATCTATGACATGGGACCGCCGGCTTTACTTCCCCTCCGAAGGAAGGCATACTGAGGGATTTTTAACGCTCTTAAAAAATCCGATGGCTTCGGCCGGGTTTGAACCCGCTATCTTGGGCATAGAAGCTCAGCATGCTACTGACTACGCCACCGAAGCCTCCTCTGGCATGTTTAACATGAGTAATAACAACACTTCATTGTCTTCTTTGATCGCTGTGTATTTCTGTTTGTTATTTAGTTGTAAATAAAGTGCGTGTCAAGAAAAAGCTAGTCTAAATACCAGCGGGTTATATAATGTAACGTTATGAATTATAGGTGACAAGGTTTGAAGTTCTGGATTGAGAGCAGTATGCTCCAGTGTTGACGTATGGCGTGCCATTGTATTTGCTTTTTGGTGCCCAGAAAGCAGATCCGTGTATTTGTAAGTGTGTCGACATCTTTTGTTGCAGTGATGTTCTCTTTGTCTACCTGAGCTAACAGCTCAATTACCGCTGATGGCGGGCGTCATTACGTCATAATGTGGCAGATAGCGCTCCCTCGTGCTAAATTGACGGCCAGCCATTTCTTTGCTCTGACACGGCAGCGAAACCATTTGATAAAACTAACTGCGAGTTGCGGGAATAGAAACATTCATTGCTCTGTTTAACTTCTATAATGACTATACTACTGTTGTTGGAGGGGCTTGAGCATTTTGGTAATCCGCCATAGGCACCCGCAGGAGGGGGACAAGGGAGGGCCGTGCCCCCTCCCCCCCTGGAATCCCGAGAATATTTCGATTGTTCATTGTCATACCAGTTTATTTCATAAATTGAACATACTGATTTAGATGTAAGGATAATATTCCACTGTTTTATTTAACATAGTAATTCGGGACTATTTGAAAATATATCCAGTTATTTAGAAAATCGGCGAACTGGGTTAACATTACAATCTTAATGAACGGCTTAATTTTTAGCCTATTTTTATTTTTTGAAAAAAAAAAAAAGACTTATGAGATCACCTTTGGTCCGTGTGTCTCTCTGTGTGTGCGTGCGTGTCTGTGTGTGATTCGTATGTGTCCTCCCAAATAAATTCTAAACGGCTGGAGAGATTTCAATGAAACTCGGTAAGGTCATAGCACCATTTTGGCCGACCCCGACCGTGCCCTTAAAATTGTATTACGTCTCACCAATCCAACATGGCGGCTGTGCGGAATATTTCACCAGCATTAAATATCTCTGATCAAGGGAACTACTAGAAGTTCATCTATCAGACTTTCGTAAACCTGATAACTACAAAATCAACATGGCGGCCAAGCGAATTTGCGACTTTGAAATAGACGGTTCTCGCGATTTAACCAACCGAACGCAATAAAACTTGGTACAGTATATGTTTATACACATTGTAATGCACCGACATCTAATTTCGTTCAATTGTTTACATAACCTCAAGATGGCGGCTGTGCGAAATATTTCACCGGTATTTTATATCTCCGAAACTATTACCGATATCACCCTGAATTTTTGTACGGATATAAAGGGCACTACTAGAAGTTCATCTGTGAGACTTAAAAAACCGGTTAACTACAAAACGAACATGGCGGCCAAGCGAAGTTGAAAATTTAAATAGTCTTTCTTGGCGATGTTTTCATCCAAACGCAATGAAACTTGGTACAGAAAATGGTTATTCACATTGTAATGCACTGGCATCTAATTTAGTTCAATTGTTTACATAACCTCAAGATGGTGGCTGTGCGAAATTTTAAAATTAAGTTTTTGTTTCTTGTGTCGTAATCATTCAATCGAAGTGAAAGTTTGATAATGAAGCTACGCTATAATGTTTCTTTTTGGTACATAATTACATGGCCTATACATACAACAATCCAAAATGGCGACCATCCGAAATATTTAGACGGTTCTCAGTATCTACGAATCATTTACAGCAATCAAACTGTATTTTTAATATTCATAGAGGTTATAAACACAAGTTCATCTATTGGACTTTCAATAACCTGGTGATCACAAATCCAACATAGCCGCGACGCGAAGTATAAATATTTAAGTGGACGTTTCTCGCGATTTAAACATCCGAGTGCAGTGGAGCTTTTTACAGTGAATGCTTAAAGACAGGGCCGGAGAGAGCGTCTGCGGGCCCCGGTGCTGGGGGGATTTTGGGCTCCTGCCATTAATGCATTTTTGTGCAACCCAAATTCACTAATCACAGCCATGTCTTTGGTGTATTATACATACACATATGTTTAAAACTCTCCATAAAATACACTACCGATTTTAAACCATATTTTTGTAAAGGTTAAGTGTCAAGCTCTCCAATTCGTTTTAATAATTCTCACTCCCAAATAAACAGTAACCCATTCACTTTATAAACAATGCAGTTCATTTAAGTTCTTTTGAACTTAATAATACAATCCATTTGTTTTTTTAAATCGATTGTTAAAGTTGTCATTACCGTACCTTATTTGTACACTGAACTGAAAGGTTAGAAATAAAATATTAAAACACTAAATTCACCATAAACTTACATCTTTTATGGCACACAGTATATGTGCATGTACAAAACAAACCTACAATACAGACAGTTATATTAACTTAGGCAGCAATCCCCGTTCTGCCTTTTTCTGGGAAAAATCATCTACAGTATAGTATTGTCCAAATTGGTGGACTTCACAAGTTCCGTTTCAACAGCCAAAACACCCAAGCTTGAAGTCTATTTTGGCACATTGTCGAGCGGGAAACGTTTTTTACGCGATTGAGAACCAAGAAAAAGCGTTCCGCGCTCGCAACTGTTGCGAGGATGGTAACAGATATTCTCAATGCTACATTAAGATTAGGAAATAGGGTTTCCAAATTTAAAGTTTTAACTTTATTAGCTTAGATGATTGTTCCGAAATTAATTCATCTGCCATTTCATTGCATTGCCACAAAAGAGAAAACCCGCTACAAAGAAATTGAACTGATCGAAACCGCACTGTCATGTCCCCTATGATACTGTCCAGAATTACATTGAAAACATCATTTCTGAAATTAGTTTTTGCATCATTACTGTCTTCATGACTGTCATCCTCTTCATCAGCTTGCCTCTTTCTTTTCTTTCGTCTCTTTTATTCCTCATCAAGATGCTGGGGGCCATCCTATATTTTTAGCCACTACTTCAGCTTCGCTATATATACTGTCCCACTCTTCACAACGTATAGTTTCCAAGTCTTGTATCAGAGAATCTAAGTTCTTTGCCGCTACATCCATAGTTTCACCTCGGTGTTGAAGAACTCTGTTGACAATGTCTATTGATTTTGAAACCTGGCAGAAAAAATGCGTTAGTTTCCTTGTTTTAAAAACATGAAATCAGTAATATTTAAATTGCCATCATTATACTGCAACTGCACGGAAGATCATTGCACTTAACTATAACAAAAACGAGACCTTCGTTAACGCTTATTATATGTAAACAACTGACAATATTCTTTTACATGAAACCGGTGTCGCTATAATTTAAAATAACAAAAATATTTAAAACAGGATTGAATTTTCTTGAAAAAGTCATTTATTGTGGTTAATCAGTGGCGCACTCACGGGGGGGGGGGGGGGGTTTAGTGGGCTTAAGTACCCCCTCATGGCTTGAAATAAAAATTTGAGAATAATTCAAAAATGTTTGTCTTTATTATTCTACATATAGATTATTTATTAAAGTTTATGAACTACTAAATTTCCTTTTGCGCAATTCACTTTTTAAAACCTAATAAACGTGTCAACTAATTACCGACAGACTTTATCTTATTAGGGTGCGTGGTAGTTAACAGAGTGGTGGCACTGCGCGCTCTCACTCATCAGCTGGTCTAATGTTGATGCAGTGTGATTGAACAACACAGGTTTACTCCATTGGCGCGGGGGTGAGGAAATGGGCGATGACTCATCGTCTACGCAATCACGATAGTGAGTACAGTACAGCCCCGTCAAACAAAACTGGTCCACTCGCACTACCAGTTTACCGATTCAAGGGACATTAACTGAATAGTAAATGTTACAACAACAAAAAATAAAACAACTAAATCCAGTCCGGGTTACGCAGACGGGCGCGTTAAAGAGGGCCGACTAACCGAGGTTTTACTGTAGTTAGTATTTTTGTGACAGGTGTTTGTTTTTTATGATTCTTATGTTGCTTGAAATATCTTTGTAGGTCGAAGAAATACTATTTTACCAGGAAAATAAATAATACTTTCTTTGGTAGTTAAGACCATTTATCCCGCAGGTACTTTTGACTGCCGTAGCTAGACGCATCCTTCCTGAACGAATAAATGGTATATAATGAACAATAAATATATATAATATATATGAAGTATTCTTACCTTACCGGGTGAGTTAGCCGTGGGCGTTACGGCATGACTGTTGGCAGTCGCTCATATCCGGGAGGCGAGGAGGTTCGAATCCCCCCGCCGGCAACCTTGAAGATGGTCTTCTGTGGTTTCCCATCTTCCTTCCAGGCAAATGCCGGGGTTGGTCCCTAACTATAGGCCACAGCCGATACCTTCCAACTCCTCGTCATTACCTTCCAACTTCCCTCCCCAACGGTACTCGTAGCTCACCCATTGGGTGTCCGTCTCGAAGCAGCTACAACACTGGCGAGCCGAACATGTCCTCGGACACTCCCGGCACTAAAAGCCATACGCTAAAAAAATTCTTACCTTGAACCAAATAGACGCAAGAAGAAGACAGTTCAAGGTTTTGAAATATTTGTTCAATCCCTCAAGTTCTCGGCGACATACAGAAGTTAGGCTCAGTTAAGTCAATGCCTCCAGTGCTTCTATTATCCCTGGAAGGTGAGCTGCGACTGGTTTAACGCTGTCTACTCTAGCATACCAGCAAGTCTTCGATATCGAGTGAAGAGATCTGGGTATCTTTCCTGTCAAAATTTCCCATCATTGGGGGCTGGAGCTAAATATGTTAAACAACTTTCGAACAGCTCCAAAGAATGTTACTGCAGCCACACAGCTCTCCGCTGCTTATTCTCCACACAGATTCAAGGAATGACAAGTGCAAGCAGAGTAAACTGCTTCACTGTTAGCAGGCAGAATTCTTGCCTGAGCTCAGTTGTACGCTCCTTTCATGTTACTCCCATTGTCGTAGCCTTGACCCCTACAGTCTTTTAATGCTATGTCAAACTCCTTTAAATTATCTGAAATAAGCTCTGCAATGACTTCTCCACTCTTTTTTGGTACGGTCGGTAAATCAAAGTAGCCTTTCTTCGACTTGGTAAGGCTGAGTTTCATTTTCAGTCAAATAAACGTATCTGAAAAGAAACGCAGTCTGTTCAACATGTGCAAAATCTGGTGTTGCATCAACTATTATGGCACAGTATTTTTCCATTTCTCTTTCTTCTAAAATTTTCTTCGTAACTTGGGCAGCGCAAAGAGTAATAAACTCATTTTGAATATCATGAGACAGATAATTCACTTGCATTCTTTCTCCCTTTTCCTTAAACGAGCGGACTCTATTTAAATGTTCATTCAAAACTGGATCATAATTGGCCAGTAGTTCTAAAATTCCCAAAAGAATGCCATTTGAGGGGATCCCGATTTTATCAATACTACCCCGAAAAGCAAGTCCTCTTTCAGCTAGGAATAAAGTGATATTAAGAAGTTGCTTTAAAAGATCGCGCCACTTGTCCTTTTCTTGTTGAATGCAGTGAAAGATTAAGTCCGTTAGCGATTTAAAATAATTTAATTTGATCACCTCTGACTTCCACTCAACATAGCACTTTATTGAAGAGTTTTTCCAGCGTTTTTACGCAGAATATTCTTCAGAAAGTGCGAACGAAGATCGTTTTGGCTGGGACAACGTACTGAATATTGTGCAAGGTAAACAGTAAAACGCTTTCTTAACCTTGCTCCAAACAAGCCAATCACGATTAATCAGTTCAACATTTGTACGTTTATTTTGGAAGACCGACACGGGAACTGAATAGCCTACCGAATCCACAGGAAATTGTTCAGGAAAAGGAACATGAGGGTATTTTAAGTCTCGGCTGCTATCGAAAGCAGGGTCACCTACATCAACATATTTGTCTGGTAAATGTAAAGACGGTTTGTGGCCTTTGATAGATTCAATATTCGTAGGCGACACAGACTGGATAAGATTAGGAGTCCCTGTTTCGGTGATGGGAACTGGCTCTTCATTGTTTGATTCGATTTCATTTCGTTGTTGTTCATTTATTACTATCGGTGGGCCTATTAGTAATTGTACCTTTTTCTATAACTGACAATGATGAATTGTGATTTGTATGGTATATATAACAAATTAAGTTAATTTAATAGCCACACACATTTCCAGTTTCCCGGATGGAACTGGATGAGGTAGGCCAAGAATTCCGTACCAACCACAAAAATTTGCATTACATCGTTGGGCCCGGGCCGGGCCCCTTCGGGATCCCGGGCCCCGGTACTCTAGCACCCCCTACACCGGCCTCTCGCCGGCCCTGCTTATAGAAGTGTTAATCCACTGGCATCTAGTTTATTTCAATTGTTTTCATAACCACAAGATGACAGCTGTGCGAAATTTTACTCACTTCATGTGTCCTAACCAAGCGATTAACGTTTGAATACCACACGTACACATTAATCTTGTAATAGTACATAAATAAAAATCCAACATGGTGACCATCTGAAATATTTAGACGGTTCTCAATATCTACAAATCTATTACAACAATCAAACTGAAATTTTGTATGTTGATAGAGTCAATTAACATGAGTAGGATATATGAAAATAGGCTGTATAGTTCTTCACGGAACTACTTGTTATTTTTGTCGATACATACAACTGCTTTTCACCTGTTTTTAAGAAATGAACATTATGCCAATGATTCACAAAGAAAAACGACAAAACCTCTGAACTAGAAAAGCTATTCCTCCCAACGCTTTCAGAGCAGCCAAATAATGAACATCACGAAGCAAGTAAGAAATGAAACGAAAATTGCTGGGGGTGGGGGTACGTCTCATCACCACCTAGTTTATTTATTTATCGTATGGCTTTTAGTCCCGGGAGTGTCCGAGGACATGTTCGGCTCGCTAGAGGCTGTGGCTGTTTCTAACGGACACCCATAGGGTGAGCTACAAGTTCCGTTCAATTTCATGTAGTTCCAACTTTCGCAATGATACCTAGTGATGAACGTTGGAACTTTGATAGAGCGTTCCAACGAAATGTAGCCTAGAAATTTAGCTTCACACGAGTTTAGTCTGTGGAAGGATCTTCTACATGCCATTAATCTATAACATGGGACCGCCGGCTTTAGTGCCCCTCCGAAGGATTTTAACGCTCTTAAAAAATCCGACAACTTCGGCTGGGTTTAAACCCGCTATCTTGGGCACAGCAGTTCAGCATGCCACAAACTACGCCACCGAAGTCGCTTACCACCTAGTGACAGGTAGGTAATAAAATGGAAATTATTCTTGCCCCCCCCCCCCCCCCGTGGAAAAAAATCCCGCGAGCGCCCTTTTAATCCACCATGTGAGTTTGGAAGTGTATGGACTATTGAGATGAATTAATGCTGTCAGACTTCTCCTGGCAACACCTCACCCAAGACACTCGCCAGCACCTACAGGGCAAGTCACTGACACACTGAGGGCAAATCGTTGCCAAGTAAATTTAGAAATCTGAAAAGTATTAATAGTCTATCTCTTAAGTATTATCCTAAACTAGCAGTTGTGCCCGGCTTCGCCCGGTGGATTTATTTGTTTTATGGATGATAATGAATACTACTACAGAACTGGAGCGCTCAAGGATAAGGATCAAAAAGCACCAACGCTTATTGCAGCTGATAACCTCAGTGAATGCGGCTCCGGCGGTGGCATTTCAAATTTGCAACGGTCACGTGATGTTCGTCAGGCACAAGCAGCGGAAAGAAACAGTAAAATACACATGGAACGGGTATATTAGGTGGCCAATCACATTTCAAGGCAATGAGTTTCTTCTGACCAATCAGGTGAAGTATCATTTCAGGCTACAGACGTATGTCCTGTGAAGGCCGGTTCACAATTGGCCCGGGAACGAGAACGTAAACGAGAACGCGAAGCTTCCCGGGACCCCGGTTCACAACTAGCCCGGGAACGTGAACTTGTACATGCGTGCGCAATCAGCTATAACGTAATAATATTAAAACAATCAAGCGCCCACTAATAAACACCAATTACACAACTGAAATGCTTCAGAGGGTTATAATAAGGTTATAATAACTTTATTAAACACAAATTGTGCGCTTTAGAGAAACAAGGTTGGAGAGCGCATTCACAGGATATCTTAACATCGCTGGCTACCAGTGGCGGCTCGTAGATGAAATATCAGGTGAAGAGCCGAACTCCTAATTTCATCAGTGCATGATGTTTGCGTTTGTGAATATTGACATTCTTTTTCGTATTTTAATGCTAAAGTATTTCATAGATGGAGAAAGAACAATAGGTCGTAGAATGTTCGAAGTAGCTCGAAATAATTTTGATAATGCTCAATGTTTAGGTTAGAGTTGCTCTGTATAGCCATCTCACTTCTGTCTAATGTATTCCAAACGCATGTTAAAACTTACGCCATCTCTGCAGCTTTCGTATACTGATAATTCTGCCTTCCGTTCCATTTCATGTTAATGTTCATTGTGAATATCTGTAGAGTTGATATCTCACTGATATGAGTTGCCTCAATGTTCATAAACACACGCAGCTTAGTAAATATCAATGGCTTCAATACGGTGCTAATAATGTTCGTCTCACTTCACATAAATTTGCTGCTCGCCTCGCCAGTATACGAAATGTTATGGACTGAACGATCTAGTATCAGATGCAGATTCTCTTATGAATACAATCGTATAAAACACTGTTACAAACGTCAAAAACCAATTCCCGACTACACAATCCTCCTTATTTACCTTAATACAGCCGAAATGAAACCATTTCTCACTTAGTGCAATTTTGCATACGTCCCCCTTAAATTGCATTTTGTGACAATTTTGAATCTAAATTACATTTTGTAAGTATTTTCTATCTAAATTGCATTTTGTAAATATTGTCAATTCAAATAAAAGTACAGTAAGTATGTAGTTAGTTTTAGCTGTAAGTAGGTAGTTAGTTTGTCTATTAGATATATGTCATTGTTCAATTAGACTGTGGTGTGTGAGTGTGTCTGGTAGCAGTTGCATTGTTTATTAGTTATACTTCATTGTTTCAGTAGACTGTGATGTGTGAGGGTGCATGTGAGTGTGCCTGTTGACAGACTGTTTTAGTGGTAGTATTTGTTGTTGGTGGAACTTAAGTTTTTTGTTAGTAGAGTTTTGGTATTTAATTGTTAGTACGGTAGAAGGTTAGTATTTTTGTTAGTAGAATTGCTCTTTACTTATTCTGAAAGGGAGTAGCAGCCTTTCAGAATAAATCAATTCTTTACTAGTCTTATAGACGGTTAAGATATTGATAATATAAGCCAATAATGGCTACACTGCGTCCTGCTGCACGGCTGAAAGCAACGGGAAACTACAGCCGTATGCTATTCCTGAGGATATGCACCTCTCTATGCATAATTACATGTGATGATGGCCTCCTCCCTTGTAAAATTTCAATCCGGAGGTAAACTAGTCCCCCGTTCGGATCTCCGGGTGGGGACTACTCGAGAGGGGGTTAACATCACAGAAGTGACAAAGAGGAAATCTGACATTCTACGGATCGGAGCGTGGAATGTTAGAAGTCTGCTAGGAAGTGGAAGGTTAGAAAACTTAGAAAGGGAAATGGATAGGTTGAGGTTGGATTTGGTTGGGATTAGTGAAATGCGCTGGCAGGAAGAACAGGACTTTTGGTCAGGAGACTATAGGGTCATTAGCACTAAATCAAACAATGGCCAAGCAGGGGTTGGCCTCATATTGAGTAGGAAACTTGGACAGCAGGTGGAATATTATGAGCAATATAGTGAACGGATTATTGTAGCAAAAATCAATACAAAACCTACCTGCACTACAGTGGTACAAGTCTATATGCCTACCAGTCAAGCTGATGATGAGGATGTTGAAAAGGTCTACGAAGAAATAGACGAAATTCTGAGGTATATCAAGGGTGATGAAAATGTTATAGTAATGGGAGATTGGAATGCTGTGGTAGGAAAAGGGAGAGAAAGGAAGATAGTAGGAGATTTCGGATTAGGTGAAAGGAATGATCGAGGAAGCAGGCTGGTAGAATTCTGCACCGAGCATGAATTGGTCATAGCTAACACCTTATTCAATAACCACAATAGAAGAATATACACATGGATGAGACCAGGAGATACAGGGCGTTACCAAATCGACTTCATTATGGTCAAGCAGAGGTTTCGAAACCAGATTTTGGATTGTAAAACATATCCTGGTGCTGACATAAACTCTGATCACAATCTGGTTGTAATGAAATGCAGATTAAAGTTGAAGAAACTGAAGAAAAGTCAAAAGCCAAAAAGGTGGGCAATAGACAGACTGAAAGAGAAGGATGTAAACGAAAGATTCAAGAAGAGTATAAAGGAAGGACTAATGAAAAACCCTAAACAAACTTCAATTGCAGACTAATGGGCACTTTTGAAGAATGAAATAACAAAATCCGCAGAAGAAAACATTGGTAGGAAAGAAAGAATAGGTAGAAAACCGTGGATCACTCAGGATATACTAGAATTGATGGATGAAAGGCGGAAACACAAGAATCTAAGAGATGAAAAGGGGAAAGCAGAATACAGACGTCTGAGAAATGAGGTTAACAAGAAGTGCAAGGAAGCGAAAGAAGAATGGTTGAAAGAGAAATGTGCAGGTATAGAAAATTGTCTGAAATTAGGAGAAGTAGACACAGCTTATCGAAGGATTAAGAATACTTTTGGGGAAAAGAAGACTAAGTGCTGTAATATTAAGGACACAAATGGAAAGCCTCTAACAGATAGGGAAGAAAAGGTTGAGAGATGGAAAGCTTACATAGAGAGTTTGTATAAGGGAAAGGAGATTGAGAATCATGTAATGGAAAGGGAGGAGGAAATTGATGAGGATACGAAAGGAGATTTAATATTGAGATCAGAATTTGATAGAGCTTTGGAAGACTTAAGCAGGAACAAAGCACCAGGCATAGATGATATACCGATTGAGTTGCTACGCTGCATAGGAGATGAAGGTCTGATCAGGTTATTTCACTTGGTGTGTAGGATTTATGAGACAGGTGAGGTACCCCCTGATTTCAAGAAGAATGTAATCATCCCTATACCAAAGAAAGTGGGAGCTGACAGATGTGAAGATTACCGTACAATCAGCTTGATTACTCATGCTTCAAAGATCCTGTCTAGAATAATTTACAAGAGGATTGAAAGCCAGATAGAAACGGAGTTGGGTGAAGACCAGTTTGGTTTCAGGAGAAATGTAGGAACAAGGGAAGCTGTACTAAGTCTTAGGATGATTTTAGAAGGTAGAATAAGGAAAGATAAGAGAACGTTCATGGCTTTTGTAGACTTAGAAAAGGCTTTTGATAACGTTGATTGGACTAAATTGTTTGACATTTTGAAATCAATTGGAATAAAGTACAGGGATAGGAGGGTGATATACAATCTGTACAGAAACCAGACAGCAGTCATTCGAGTTGAAGGACATGAGAGAGAAGCTGGTATTCAGAAAGGTGTAAGGCAAGGCTGCAACTTATCACCCATACTTTTCAATCTTTACATTGAACAAGCAATGAAGGAAATTAGAGAAAAATTTAAAGTGGGAGTGAAGATTCAAGGAGAAATAATTTCAACTCTGAGATTTGCTGATGACATCGTCATCTTGGCCGACAAGCCTGAGGATTTGAATGAGTTTTTGAATGGTATGGACTCCGTCCTACGGAAAGAATTCATGATGAAAATAAATAAATGTAAAACAAAAATACTGGAATGCAGCCGAAATAAATCAGAAACCTCTATGGAGATCAAATTGGCAGGTGAAAAGCTGAAGGAAGTAGGAGACTTCTGTTACTTAGGAAGCAGAATAACCAGTGATGGACGAAGCAAAGAGGATATTAAAAGTAGGTTGGCTCAGGCAAAGAAAGCATTTCTACAAAAAAGGAATCTGCTGACATCGAATATAGATTTAGGTATTAGGAAGTCATTTTTGAAAGCCTTTGTCTGGAGCGTGGCGCTCTATGGAAGTGAAACTTGGACTATTGGTGCAGCAGAAAAGACGAGAATTGAAGCATTTGAAATGTGGTGTTATAGGAGAATGATGAAGATCAGATGGGTAGATAGGGTTACAAACAAAGAGGTATTAAGACGAGTGGGAGAGGAGAGATGTTTCTGGCGACTGCTAATGAAGAGAAGAGATAGGTTGGTAGGACACATACTAAGACACCCAGGAATAGCAAGCTTAGTTATGGAAGGAAGGGTCGAGGACAAAAACTGTAGGGGTAGACCAAGGTTAGAATATGTTAAACAGATTGCCTCCGATGTAGGGTGTCGGAGCTATGTAGAGATGAAACGATTAGCTCAGGACAGGGAGGCATGGAGAGCTGCATCAAACCAGTCAAAAGACTGAAGACTCAAACAACAACAACCTCAGTATACTGCACCAACACCATCGCCCTTATACAGAGGCATACTATTGTCAAGATGATAACTGTTTTAAGAGGCCAAAGAAATCCTTTTGCACTGATTACTCCCCGTGACTGCAATTTACAAGCAGCTCGCAATTCTGCACCAGAACACTGGTAGGGGCGACGTGATGCAGCTCGCATTTCCAGGCAACAATAGACTTAGGTATTATTGAAGATTTTCGGAAGCGCTTGTTCTTCCGACTTACTGAACAAAATCAATCTTTAAGGTTACCTAAGAGATGTAGCCTAATGCTACATAGCCTAAACTATTCCTCCTGAATCTATCATATACAAAAATAATTTTTCGAATCCGACTGGTAGTTCCTGAGATTAGCGCGTTTAAACACACAAAAAAACTCTTCAGCTTTATTTTAGTATAGATCTGTGTGCTCCCCCAGTGACTCAGCAATGGTGGGACGTGGGTTGGTGACCACGGGACCCCAGGTGAGTCCAGCATTACTTCCACTTACTTGTGCCGTGCTCCTCTCCGTCATCTTTGCTCAACCTCTCGTGGCCAACTCTTGTTCTCTTCCGACCCCGACGGTAGTAGGGTATCCGAGGCCTAGGGTGACTTTCACTTTCCCGCCTAAATTGGCTCTAGTCTCATCTCTCCTGATACCCTCATTCTTCGAGGGGTCAGACCTCTTCTTTTTCTTTTCATGATATCTCCTGCCTTCTGCTCAAGGCCCTAAAGGAGGCAGGGTGTCTGTAGCCCCACCAAGTATGTTGCACCCTCACCCTCAAAGTGCTATCGTATCACTACGAGACGATTCGGACCCCCGCTGAAGTGCTATCGTCTCACTACGAGACGATTCGGACCCCCGTTGAAGTGCTATCGTCTCACTACGAGACGATTTGGACCCCCGCTGAAGTGCTATCGTCTCACTACGAGACGATTCGGACCCCCGCTTAAGTGCTACCGTATCACTACGAGACGATTCGGACCCCCCGCTGAAGTGCTATCGTCTCACTACGAGACGATTCGGACCCCCGCTGAAGTGCTATCGTCTCGCAGTGAGACTATTCGTAACATCGATATAACTACTTGTAAAATCTATATAACAATCGATTTTACGAATAGTCTCGCTGTGAAATGAAATTATTTGGTCGGCAATGCAGGTTGGTTTTTTATCTTCTGAAAAAAAATATGGCGACTTTCTACTTACAGTGTATGTATATGTGATAGAAATTCTGTGAAAAGTGATATGGTTAGACTTTTACCTGTGACTTTTTTACTATTCATTATTCATCAAAGTTTCTATTATTATATATCATTGCGCTTGTAATGAAATTTGGCACATTTTGCATATCTTAGAATTTTATTTCAGTTAAAGTTGTGCTTGTGACCAACCTCTAAAATTGTTTTTTTTAATCTGACTAATTATCCATTATATTTCTACTGGATACTTGTAAGTAAAAAACCTATTATCTTATTCTCTAATTTTTCCTGAATACATTGACATAATATTCCATATATAGTCACAAATTTGTATTTAATATATATATTTTTAAATATATCTGCACGCTGCGCTGCCTTAAAAATGCTTAGCACTTGGAAGAGTGAAACGTTCAGCATTTGGAGGGTGTCTCCCCTTCTTCCATTGCCTCTTGGGCGGACACCGTTTCCTCCTTCCTTTTTATTTCTCCCTTTCATGGCTCTCCTTTCTTCCAAGTCCCTTAATTCTCATTATTCGAGAGTTGAGGGCGTTTTCTTTCCTCCTGTCTTTTACTTACCTTATTCTTCTTCTTTTACAGTGGAATAACAGCCAGAATCCCAGGATCTTGATGGATAACAGCAATTAGTAGTGCCCGGCTGAAATACCTACCTTTCACCGCTGGCATACCATTCACTGGAAATAAGGGCCATATAAGGATCTAATCTACAAAAATAAACGCTATGGTCCGTCACTACCTGATCAAACGGACTAAATCACAATAACACAACACATTCTTTAATCTAGGGGTGATATAGAAACTATAAAGTGGGTAACTGGACTCGAGATTCAGGTGAACGACCATAGCATTTATTTGTTGCCACTTCCCTCCAAATCAGAACAACGAATTCTATCAAAACAACGACGAATAAAAATTTATTCGTAAAAGCTGAATACAATTAAATGTACGTAAAACAATTAAAATAGCAACAACCTGATCTCCAGGTTCACCGATCGTTAAGTCTCCCGTAAATAATAAAATGATTTTTTTAAAATAAAACATCATCACATCCTGCTTCACCCTAGATTTCAGGATCGAACAACGGTCGTTAACCTTCCGCACATCACGACCAAAACAAACTACTAGCGAAGGCCTTCTCGCTATTACAATACCAAATTATTACTCTATACATCGCGACCCTGAAATCCCTACTCTCACTATACTAAGCATCTCAAAACGAACAACTGAATAAAATCATGAACAAACTGTACTAATCTAAATTCCATAAATATACACATTATCAGCTGGTTGCTGTACATTACTATCACTGCCGATGATTTCTGCTTGGCGATATGACATTTACACACTATCTAATTGTTTATATAAATATATTTACATTACAAATTATGAGACTTCCGCTAACAATTATGTCAATTTTCGGCATCAAGACTTAATAGGACATCGCAGTTCAACCAATTAAGATAAGACTACTGTTTATGTAACTTCCACTGGTTTCTTTCCATAATAGATCAATACTAATAACAATACAATAAGTTCTTTATGAATCACACCAATGACACTACTAGTGGGCCAGCCTGTACTACAACACTGCCCAGCTGATAACCTACTCCTCACGCCTAAGGGATCGAGCATCTCCACTAAGCATTGACAAACAACTATTTATAAAACGCAACACATACTGCTTGTCCTCCGCAAGCTCCCTCTCAGAGTACGAATTACTCCGTTATAAAAATACAGCCCTAACATTCACTGATTCCGTGCTAGACCTGGTCTGCACAAGCTACGTTGCAACATCTCATTATATCACGCACCACCAAATATCCTACAGGTGCTCTTCAAATCCAAACAAACTCACTTCAATGCATTACTTGCAGCAAGGAAATGCTAGTCCATCAGTCTAGATCTTCCTTCGATGCCTCAATGATAATTGCGATCATCGCACACTCCAGTATAAATAACAATAACAGCGTTGCCAAACAAACTTAATCTCAGCTGATTTCCACATCGACTCGATGTTAGCTAGCGTCAATGTCCATTGGTAGACTCAATAAAAATAATAATAATAAAAATACTTCAATAGCAATCCAAACGCAATAAGCCTCACTTCAATCACAACAACAGAGTCAACTCAACTAGGATCATAGTTCCACAATAAAATAATTCCAGAGGTGAATTCCTCAATAGAAAAAATCCTCTCGGCACGCCGGAAGGCGGAGGTAGATTTCACCGGGCAAACTAGGGGATTGGCTATAATAGGCAAAACATGCAGGTTTTCGTAGGAGGAACAGACCTCATTGATTGCAAGAAAGTATTTTACATTTAGAGGTTAAAAATCAACTTTTTTTTCGTTTTTGTATGCATATTTTTATCATTTTATTGTCTTATGGGGATGGTAACCTTCTTGTCATTCGGGGTTCATTTTTATACTTGTGATCACACTGTCCTTATGCAAGGTTTGGAACTGATCTGTAACTATCTGACAGTCTGTTACTTCTTCTCGCAAAATTTTATCTCCCGCAGATATTTTTGTTGGTTCCTCAGTTTAGGGGCTGCGACAACGTGGTCATGTAACCCCGGGTGTGTAGAATCTGATAAACGGTGTTAATTGTGATGACTGTGTTAGTCTGTAATTCAGGTAAGGTCTGCAGACGGTCAATTTTAAGTAGTAGTTCCTAATTTTGTACCATATACTAACGTGAACGACACCTAGCTGTGAACTTGGCTACTAGATGCCACCGCAACCAGCAACTTGCAGCGAATGTTGGAACTTCTCCTCCAAAGGAAAGCATGCTGAGGGATTTTTAGCGCTCTTAGAATATCCGACGACTTTGGCCGGCTTTGAACCAGCGACCTTGGGCATATAAGTTCAGCATGCTACCAGTTAGCCGCTTCCCACAGTCAGATGGAAAAATGAATGTGATCTCGTGCAATGGCGTTGTCTTGGCAACCTCTGATAGCTCATCCCTCATCAATTTAGAAGCGTTGTCACGGTAACCTCTGATGGCACTTGGCATGTTCTTTAATTCCGAAATCATTTTTCTCATCCCTTGGCGTAATGGTAGGTCAGATCAAAAATTCTTTCAGACAAAGTTTTAGGTAATTATTAGGGGAATATTTTCCATTTTGTACGGGTTTGATATTGTTGTGCCTATTAAGAGAGATATGATTAATGTTTCCCGAAAAAAAAAAACACTTTTTTCCACCCCTTTGGTCAATGGTTGGTGCTATCAAAAAACCTATTTGACATAATTTTTTGGCACTTATCCGACAAATATTATGAACTTTGAATTGATTCGATATTTCACGTATTTGAATTTGAATTTGAATTTATTGCTTCTCTTATACAGGCCACTGAGGCTACAAAGCCTCTTTATGCAGCTCTCTTCATTCAGAGGGCGGTTAAATACAATGGAATAAATGAAGAAAGAAAAAACTTAACCTATACATACAGTTGAAAATAGAAGTTCTTGTTATTACATCCGTTCACCTTGAACATGATAATTGTATAGCTGATAGATTACAATGAAGGGAGTGTTTTATCGCTCTGATAGGAAGTCCTGAATACTGGTGCAATTTATATTTATTCCAGAGAATACTAGCTGAAATACGGAATGAACCTTTGCATTTTTCGGTTCTGTGATGAGGTATCTGGAGCATTTGTGCAGTGTGTCTATTCGCACGGTTATGCACTGATTGCATGGGAGTTAGTGTGCAGTAAATATAAAATGGAATTTTGAATTTTAGAATTTTTATCACAGTCAGAGCCATGGCATACTGTCTTCGTTCCTTTAACTTTAGCCATCCAATCTGGACGTAAAATGGAGTTATATGAGACTCTTTTGGTACATTGAGAACAAACCGCAAGCAAGCATTTTGCATTCTTTGCAATTTTGTATTGACGACCTCTCCCATATCATGGTAAATTATAGATCCATAGTCAAATATTGGTAATATGAAACTCTGTATCAGTATCTTTCGTACATTTTGAGGCAAATAGAAGCAAGTGCGCCTAATTTGATATAATGACGATGCAACCCTTTTCAGAATCATGTTTGTGTGATCCTGCCACGTATTAAGAGAGTTATAGCGACATTTCACTTTTTCGAAACCCCCCATTTTCACCCCCTTTAACCGATTTTGCTCATTAACGAACTCGACCGATTTTTTAAGGGGTTACATATTATGTAAAACATTAAAGTGATTGGTGCAAAATTACGGCAGTTATCGTGTCCACAATAAACTGATATATATGCATATATATACACACATATATATATATAAACTTTTGAACTGACGGTGGTTTGGGGTCTGGGGGATGTGAAACGCGAAGGTATGTCGAAATTTTCCGGAAGTCGAAACATGGCACCCATTGCAATAGTTAGCTTTCTGATGAAATCTACCTAAAATAGGCTACATAATTTAAAATGCTACCATCAACGACACCTAGCTGTGAACCTGGCTACTAGATGCCACCGGAACCATCAACTCGCAACGAACGTTGGAACTTCCCCTCCGAAGGAAAGCATACTCAGGTTTTTTTGGCGCTCTTAGTAAATCCGACGACTTCAGTCGGGTTTGAACCCGCGACCTTGGGCATAGAAGTTCAGCATGCTACCAGTTCCGATACCGAAGTCGCTTCCCACAGACATATGAAAACAGAATGTGATCTCGTGCAGTGGCGTTGTCATAGCAACTGCTGATGTCTCATCCCTTATCAATTAAAAGTAAAGTTGTCATGGCAACCACTCTTGGCACTTGGAATTTTCTTATAATTTAAATCATTTTGCTCACCCCGTGGTGTAATGGTGGGTCATATCGAAAATTCTTTCAGATAAAAGTTTTAGGTAATTATTGGAGGAATATTGTCCAATTTGTACGGTTTTGATATTGTGCCTATTAAGAGAGATATGATTAATGTTTCCCGAGAAACCCACTTTTTTCCTCCCCATTGGTCAATGGTTGGTGCTATCAAAAAAAATTATTTGACATAAATTTTTGGCACTTATCCGACACATATTATGAACTTTGGATGGATTCGATATTTCACGTATTAAGAGAGTTATAGCGAAATTTCACTTTTTAGAAAAAAGCCCCCCATTTTCACCCCCTTCGACCGATTTTGCCCATTAACGAACTCGACCGAGATTTTATAGGGATACATGTTATGTAAAAAATTCAAAGTGATTGGTGCAAAATTACGGCAGTTATCGTGTCCACAAGAAACTGATATATATATATATATATATATATATATATATATATATATATATATATAGATAGATACATATATACATAAATTATATATAAACTTTTGAACTGACGGTGGTTTTGGGGTCTGGGGGATGTGAAACGCGAAGATATGTCGAAATTTTCCGGAAGTCGAAACATGGTACCCATTGCAATAGTTAGCTTTCTAATGAAATCTACCTAAAATAAGCTGTTCGCACACACAGCAGAACTATCTCAAAAAACCATATATCTCGAATTCAACAATCAGGATCCTCACTATCAATTAGATTAATCGCAAACAAAACTTGGAAAACACATCCACTGAAATATTAAATTCCCCCAAGTAAATTCAAAATTTATCAAAAGTCGGATAAAATACCAACTATAATCTTAATCCAAAACGAAAATAAATAATCGGATGTCCAAAAGCATCTCTAAATTTTGAAATCTAAAAGTCAAATTCCAAAATTCCAAAAATTCAAAAAATCATAAAAAAATGAAAATCCTGATCCTAAAATTCTAAAATTCAAAAATCCTGTAGTCAAAGTTTAATTTAAAATTCTAAAAAGAATTTAATCCAAATCGAAAATAATTCCGATTTCCATTTCAAAATACCAAATCTCGATAACTGGAAATATCGTAAAAATCCTAAATGAAAATCCTAAATGCAAATCCTAAATCAGGATGCATCAATCCAGACCGTCCAATCCTACGAAGTGGTAATCCTAAACGAATGCTATAAAAATTTCAAGTAAAAATTCCCAATATGAAATTTGTGAAAATCTTAAAATGCAAATTTGTGAAAATCTTCCTTCAGAATAAAAATATCCTTAAGTCGAAAAAAACAGAACGACGATGAAAATTCCTAAATAAAATTTAATAGAAAGAACGAAATTCAAAGTGCAAAAGCGTCGAACGTGGGACTCGAGTTCAAACCAGCCGAACAAAATCTAACTCCAATATAAAATGCACTGGCTTCAAGTTAAACATCAATCTACGATGACGGAGTGAGTTTATCAAACACTGATTCAAGACATGCTACAAAATATCAACTAACAATTCAAAATAGGTCACAGTTATAGGCATGCTTCTAGCACAAGATTCTACAAATCGAACTACATAAGGAACATCTCCCCTTACTTTGAGTAGATTTGAAGTTGTCGAACGATGAATTGGAACGCACGGCACTACGTTCCAGTAAGCTTGCCTCAAGAATCTCCCCGCTTCGCCTTGCTGTGGAACTCAGTCTTCGCATCGCTGCGTTGCCTCGATTCCGCCTCACTGTTGTGGATCCCCGAGCTCGCTGTTTCTCTCGGCTTCCCCGGTCGACACGCTGGGCCTCCCGTCTCGACATAACTGGACCCTCAATCGAACCCAGGCTTCTCCCTTCTTTCTCGTTCTTCAGCTCGAACGCTGGAAGATCTTGGCGTCGCTCGTTCATGCTTAATAGTTCTTATAATGGATCAATTCGATTACTGTAGATCTTGCTTCTTCCTTGTATCTCAATGAGCATCGCGTCTCCGGTTTGACTTCCGTCTACCTGTAGTCACGCGTAAGCACTCTTACAGCCATGATATTAGGCTACATTTCCCTATTCATATTTTAACACGCCTTCATACTCTTCATTAGCAAATCATATGTCTTTTTATAATGCAATTCTGCGTGACTTTTCATATCGGCGCTGATATAACACTGGTCTTAAAAATTTTCACTTTCACTGTGAGTTTTTTTAAACATAAACCCTATTCTTAGTTTCACAGTCTCAACGATATCCACAACGAGTTTCTTACTGTTCTTCACTCAATCTAATGGTCATTATAGGCGCGACATGATACTAGGTTCACTCTTTGTTCGTGGTGGCGTCAGTCTTCTTCAGAGATATAATTAACAGTCTCCTAATTCACTCATATCACTCGTGATTCTCACACTGTACTCGCGTATTGCTCTGATATTACCTGCTTCCGTTTCTGTTCCATTTTACACTAGTTTCACCAATTACACAACATTTTCGGTCGCTTCTGGGAGCACTCAACTCACACATCCAACCTCTTCAACAGTCTGCAAGCGAACTACTTGCTCCAAAATGGCTGACATAGCTTCTTCCTCCTTCACCTTCCAAATTCTCCTTATAATAGCGCGTAAATTGAGTGTTCCTGATCTTAATGATTAATTCTGCCGTTCTGGACCAAATTTCTGTGCAAATGTCTTCATGATAAATATTTAAATAATTCCAGTCCATAAATGCTTTAGAAGTACTCAAATTAGCATAACTACTTTGGCGGTTAATATTCCTCGAATATTCTCATTGATCCTCGCCAAGCCCTTAGCAACAGGCGATCACCCTAGGATTAATAAATCCATCGGAAATGTGATCTACCTCCCTGGACATCCAATCATATCTCATCTTTCTTAATATTTCCACTCGGCTACAAAATCGAGTCTTCATTGGGAAACACCTTTTCTCCGCGAACTTTGCCGTCTAAACTGGTTTATTGTCCACTTTCCAGCTCTCAAACATTTCAAAACTTCATGGTTAAATTATGATCAGATCTCGGATCGCTCAGAATCCGGATTCAGGGACAGTATGTAGGCCTAAGTCTGTAGTTAGTTTCAGTTGTGGTTTCCATTTCTTTTTACTATCATCTAAACCAATAGAGGATTCATTTACCCTCCGCGGGAAGGCATACTGTGGGTTTTTAACGCTCTAAAAATCCGACGACTTCGATTGGGTTTCGAACCCGCGATCTTGGGTATAGAAGCTCATCAATCTACCAACTACGCCACCAAAACGTCTGGTGTCCTCTGAAAACATACATTTTTCACATGTGTGTATGGATATATTTTATAACCTGGATCATTGTGGTGGTTGTAATACTGTTTCTACTTATACTCATTGACAAAGGATGTTCATCATCATCAGTTTCTGGAGCGTCCGCCAGTGAGTAAATGCTTGCTCCATAGATGCAATAAACTATCTCGTGGTGTAGCGGCTAGTTTCATGGCTGTCACCCCAGAGCTAGGTATCAATTACAAATACACACACGCTGTTACAGACACCACAATGACAAAGGTTATGAGGAAAATTATATAGACACATAAGTACACCGGCCTGAAATGTACACGTTGCCAAAGGCCCTAAATCAAACAACAACAACAACAACAACAACAACAAGAATAAGAACAACAACAACAAGAATAAGAACAACAATAACAAGAACAACAACAAGAATAACAACAAGAATAAGAATAAGAACAACAACAAGAACAAGAATAAGAACAAGAACAACGACAACAAGAATAAAAACATGAACAAGAATAACAACAAGAATAAGAACAAAAAGAATAACAACAACAAGAACAAGAATAAGAACATCAAGAATAACAACAACAACAAGAAAACAAGAACAAGAATAATAACAACAAGAATAACAACAAGAATAAGGATAAGAACAAGAACAACGACAACAAGAATAACAACAACAAGAACAAGAACAAGAATAAGAACAAGAATAAGAACATGTACAACAACAAGAATAAGAACAAGGACAACAAGAAGAATAACAACAAGAATAAGAACAAAAAGAATAACAACAACAAGAACAAGAATAAGAAATAGAAGAATAACAACAACAAGAACAAGAATAAGAACAACAAGAATAACAACAACAAGAATAAGAACACAAATAAGAACAAGAATAAGAACAAGAATAAAAACAAGAACAAGAACAACAACAAGAACAAGAACAACAACAAGAAAAACTACAACAAGAACAAGAACAACTTCGTTAATGCTAGCTCCATGTCACTTACTTCGAGGCTAGTGTTAACTATTGCAACTCTGCAGCTAACTTCACAGTCTGATCTAGATCAATATTTTCGCGCAGGATACGTCTTTAATTGGTGGTACCACAGATACACCGTATTGGTCAATTAGAGCACTTGTTCATTGTCAATATGACCACTTCGAGGTGTATCGGCTAGCTGCACTGATCTCTATACATGGATGGCTAGTAGCTAAGGCAGCAGTAAGCCGCATAGACGATGACAGGTATAGCAAGAAGGCAGCGAGCGCATGGTGCAATATTGCGAATCCGGCTCTGTGATTGGTTACTGGTAGTGTGCCCATTTCAACAATGATATATGCAAATCACAGTTTGCCAGCAATGCTCAATCGGGAGTATCGAGGTTCATGGTTTGTTCTCCCACTCTGTGACTTACACGCTTTGGATTAAGCAGAGGATACACTTCCAAAATAAACAAAAATCAAATCCTACTATCAAAACATTTAATTATCCAAAATTATGGCGCTACAAAATTTAAACAAATAAAAATACTGACACTCCACTTCACACTTGTCCAAAGTTAAACAAGGAATTCATATTAAACAATTACAAAATCATAATGACTGGTTTTCCAAAAACCAACAAAACTTCAACTAAGTTTCACTTCCATATGGTGTCAATTCAAATTCTTTAAAACAACGAGCTCCAAATGGCTCGATGAAGTTTTCATACACTGTGTTATTAATTTAATACACATCAATGACTATTTAAATGAGTATATATTTTTTAAATCATAAATATCAAAGTATGGCTAATCATCAATTAATTTTGGGCTCTCACAATGCTCATATGTTACCATCCCTCTCTCTCAAACTACCAACTCACTACCGTGATTGGGAAAAATCTGCGTATTCCCGTGCTATAGAAAACTACTGAGCAAGTCAAACGTAAGATTACTCCCGGAATCTAATGTCTTCAATAGAACTCGTGAATCACTGAATTATAGAATAATAAAGTTAGGGATTTATCATTTTGTCTTCAAAGACCATTATACCTTAAGAAAGCAACGATCTGAACTCTGCAAGCGATAATAATGGATATATACGGACCTCGGTTCAAAGACCGGGTCGTTCAAACAATCTTAAACACTTCTGTGTATTATGACTCAGACAGTCCGTCCTACCCTACCGCACTACCAGAGGGTAAGGGTCTCTTAACTACTTGGCTTGATTTATTGCAGGGAGAGAAGAGAGCCCCACAGTATCGCTTTCACAAGGGACTGCCATACTTCAGCTTTACACACAGCTGTTTCAAATGCAATTCTCTGAATGACAAGGCTTCTGATACAAAATCATAAAACAACATATTTAGGTTCTACAGACCTTTTCTCTTAGCTTCGGTATATTATAATTATGAAGTGTCCTCATTAGCGGGTAAGAAAATTCAATAATACAACCAATATTTAAGGGGCTTCAACACGGACGAATCTCAGTTCGATGCTTTCAAATACCTCGAGAGCAGTATCCCAATTTGGAGGACTTGTAACATTAGCGACTTAGGGCAGGCCTCGTCTATTACCAGCACTCTTAATACAACATAAATAGCACCCTTTTAACATACAACACACAATGCCTCGTGATCACTATCACAAATTTGAGGGCTTATAACAGTTCATTTACCACGACTAACTGTCCCTCATAATTACTTTTACCGAGCATTTCAACGCATTCCTAGCGTGATAAATTACTTCAATGCGCGACATGGTACTCATACATTAATTAACCAAGTTGCCTTCAAAGAACTAAATAAATTCAAAATCAACATTTGATCTACATCTCAAAATATATTTTTCTCTTCTTCCCTCAACAATAATCATTTTTACCATAAGGAACATGTATTCATAACATGTATTAATTCATCTAAAGGAGCTCGGAAGCTACCACTTTCAATATAAAATTCATCACAATATTCATTCATTTATATAATTATTATTTTTATTATTACGCTTGCTTTCTCATATTTATATCATTTACCATTTACACTGATATTTTACTGAATATTTTCCACAAGGTATTCATTTATATTTCACATATTTATTATATTCCTCTCAAATTAATCGTTCAGATCGCGCAATTTTTCTTTCACCTGTTATTAAACATCCCTACTCTTACTCATGAGGATTATACGCAAATTCTCCCAAAACACATCATAATGAAATAGTTACTCACATGACTGTACGGTCAGCGACCGAATTCTCCAGCGATGAAACATTTTCGCCCACCAACTTCTTCTTAAGCCATTTTCTTGGTTACATTTACGCTCAATGACACTTTCTTAACAGCACATAAAATATATACCCTAATAACTTTGGAATATAATGAATACCATTTTGTATTCGTTTTCACTTCACACAATACAATTTCACTAAAAATATTACACTCAAAAATTCACTATATTTACATTACATAAATTTTTTATCACTCTGGCGTTAACTATTCGCCTTACACACGTGATTTCTTTTCCTTTCCCGTTTCCAAGGGTTGCACTATAGCACGTCGGCTTCCTAATCTGACGAGATGATGGAAAGTCTCGATCGAACTAAACCTCAATGGAACGGCTGATCTTCTAGTTCGGGGTTTGACTATCGGCTTCTATAACTTTACTGCACGATGTCGTTTCTTGCTAGACGCTAACTTGTTCGTCTATTAAAAGTCTGTCATTGATGTATTACTATTTCGATCGCTCAAACTGTTTATCGGCGACCTAGTAATTTCCTTGCATTACTTGCTGTTACTTTGATTCGTAGCTTATTGGAGTATTCCCCAATGTTTACTGTTCATTTGTCTACCTAGACAAAGCCTGAAACTACAATTTCTAATTTTTTACGTACTGCGCTCTAGTCACCTTGATTTCAGGAACACTAAGCGTACTAATTCGTTCTACCCCAATCTGGTTCCTTAACGTAGATAGAACTGTCTCTTTCACTTTCCTTGGGTACTTCGAAACCTTATGATGCGTCGGTTCTTTAACTGAACGATTATATTCGAGTATCTATCGCCGGTTATTTCTCAAGTCCACAGCCTAAACTTTGACTGTACTTGTGACTTTATACAGTCTGAAGCTTGCCGATATTATTCCTATAACAGGATTCTAATGTGTCTCCACACGGCGATACTAATGATGATACTGCATGGCCACTCCCATACGGGGTGCTCGTTGGTGATACAGCGTAACACGACCTATCACGGTCTGGTAAAGACTGCATTAACGATGATAGTGACACAGTGTCACGCCCGCAGGCTGACAATAACTGCATTTGCTGTGATGCAGCACCTCCGTACGAGGTCTGTTGTAAACTGCATGTACTCTGAAACAGTACCACGCTCTCCGGCGTCTCTGGTAAACTGAATGCTCTTCCTGGCATCTCCAGTGTTTATATCGTAATCGGCGGCAAAAACATCAAATCCGCGTCTTCTTCAGCACTAACTTCTGAAGTAATTGTCGTATAATTTTGAAAAATATATCTCTGGAAAGCTCTTGTTTCAAACATAAACTGGTTTCTTTGATCATGAAAATCGATCACACAATTCCAAGATATTAAATAATTTGTCTCCTCAGATATGTGGGTGGTGAGGTTTTTTTCCATCTCTGCCAACTCTGGTCTCAGGGAATTACTAACTACGTCATGCTACGTCTGCAGTTCTTTCCTGCGCAAATATTATAAACTTTTTCCCCACAAAAAATCTCTTTTCCAGAATGGTCAACAATAATGTGTTTCTTTCATTAATTAAATACTCGCAAATGGCTTAATTCTAATTATTTCTCTTCTTGCGCCATTGCAAGGTTGCCATCTTACAGCTGAGTAAGGTCTATTTCCGAAACTCATTCTCTCTTACTCGTCATGGAAAGTTTTTCTCGTTCTATTAATAATCATGCGCCAGCTCCTTATCGATGCGTCAAGCATGATCTCACGTCCGCATGACTCGTGGTCACCCATTCCTGCGCCACATTATAACAGCCCACTTCTTAAAATCTTTCCAAGTCATTCTAAAGACTGTATTATTTCCTCTCTTCTTTTGCAAATAATAATTGGATTCGACGCTTGAACCAATTGCAGATGGGTTCAAATCTCCCCAACTTAGATAAATAAATTTTCGAAATTTTGAGGAAATTTATTTAAATATTTGTCATAAAAATCTTATTTTTAGCCTACTTTTCACATTTTGCAAAAATGAGGAAAAAGTAGACTTATGAGATCGATCCGGGAAAATGTGTGTGTGTCTGTCTGTCTGTCCTTCTGTCTCTCTGGCTGTGTGTGTCCCCCCCTATCAACTCCTAAACGGCTGCAGAATTCAAAACCAAATTTAGTATGAGTAAAGATGTGCACCGAAATATCTCACGTCCATATTTGAAAATGATGTCAGTGCTACCAACTGCTGAAAAAACGCACTAGAAATTTGAGCTCCATGTTGGATATCTTGCAAGGTAAGCATGGGAGCTATTCCAAAATTGGCACACATGTATATAATACTATTTCAGTTTAATTTCCAGGAGGCCAACCATGACAGTGTTGCCAAAATAATTTTAAGCCTTCTGATAGGTCCAATGTTTAAATGCATATAACTTCTACACTATCGATTGGATTTCAACAAAAGTTTGTATGTAATATCTGTACATAAACAGATATGACTGAGCGTATTCTTAAGAGCCACCAGGGCTGCCAACTGTTAATAATTGCTCTCTCATTTTTTTAAATCCAAATACCAATATATCAGAAAGTATGCAAGCCAACAGCTTTAAACTATGCACACGTATATTCTGACATTTTAGATTAATTTGGAGTAACTTATATACGTCAGTTCTACCAACATGATTATAAGCCTGCTGATAGTACCAATTTTTAAATACATGTAACTTCTATACTATCAGTTGGATTTCAACCAAATTTCGTATGTGATATGTGTACCATAACAGATATGACTATAAGTATTGTTAAGAGCAATCAGGGCTGCCAACTGTTAATAAATGCTGTATATATTATTTTCACCCTAATATCAATATATCAGAAAGTATGCAAGCCAACAGCTCTATACTTTGCACACGTATAGCACCTGACATTCTAGATTAATTTGGAGTAATAAATACAAGGCAGTTCTGCCAACATGATTCTATGCCTGCTGATATGTCCACTTTTAAAATACATGTAACTTCTATACTAACAAATGGATTTCATCCAAAATTGGCACAACAAGATATCATAATATTTCAGATTATTTCTGACCAGCACACGGATGGTATTGTTGGCAACATGCTTTTACGCGTGCTGATTGATCCAGTGTCTAACTGCATGTAACGTCCCTTGGACTTCAACCAAATTTTGTATTCTGTACCTTAAGAGGTGGAACTAAGAATATATTCAGTCACCAGGGCTGCCAACTGTAGTGCTCTAATAGGCTACATTATACCAGGTATATTTTGAACTAATTAGATATTTCGATATTTCGTCATTATTCTAGATAGGTTCATATACTGTAGAATAATCATTGGCTTGAAAAGTAGGCTGTATAGTTCTCCACGGAACTTCTTGTTTTCAGTGTCGAAGCCATCACAGCACTCCGCCGTACCTTCTGGTCTTCCTTTACAAGCACTTCCTTTCTCTGGCTTGTTTTGGTCTCAACAGGGTTTCCCTTCATTCATTCCCTTTAAGCGGACGTCCACACTTAAGGTCATAAATCACTTGTCCCGTTCGGGTCTTTCTCTGTCTCCTCACAGTCTGGCGTGCATTCCAAAACTGTGTCAGACGGTTTCCTTTTTCTCGTTCTTGTTTCGTGGGACTGGCGTTCTGCCTGTCTCTCTCGTCTCTGGTTATTCACTGTCAACCTATATATTTACAAACTGTTTAGGCGCAACGGGTGCGGTCTGGCCCTACCCCGTTATTCCTTTTCTGTTTTCTGGACTCAAAGTCTACAGAATTTCATTTTTCATTAAGGGTGAGGTCTATCCCTACCCGTCTCTTCTCTGTTTTCTTCCATTTTCCTTCATCTCGTATCGAGATGGCATTTTTCCAAATTTTCTTTTTTCTACTCTTCCAATTCCAGAGTTCTTTAAGATTCTCTCCTTTTCTTTTCTTCCTTTCATTCCATTTCTTCCTTCTAATCTTCAAGCTGTAAAACACTGGTGAATTATCTTTCTCCAGGGGAATTTGCATTATTTCTAATCCTCTCCTAATTTAAATAGGGTTTTTATCATCCAGTAAACCTACTACAATTAGCGGTTTTCTTCCTCTTCCATCATTTCTCTCAAAGACATTTACTCTCTTTTCTTCATTATTTCCAATGGTCTCATCCTTTTCTTTGAGGTTTTCTTTACTCTCCTTTAAGTCCATTTCAATGTTCCTTTCCTCGGCCCTCTTTCGTTGGCATTCCTGATATTTCATCATGAGTTCCAGAATTTGTGCCTTCAATTGTTCTTCTTCTAATTCCATTTTGTCATCCTCAGACTTATGACTTTCTTCTTGATTTTCACTTTTTTCAATTCCTATTGGATTCTGAGTTTCTACTTCCGTTCGTGCCTCGACGACACTCTCTACTTGGGTTTCAGTTGTTCTATCCATTTCCCTAGGAATTATTATTTTAGTCTCCACGACTTCCACTTCTTCTGTTATCACCACTTGATCTGGGTTTTTATCTTTATCTTCATGCTCACTTTTAGCATAAGAATGGTCTTCTTTAATTTGAAACTCGTTTTCATTTCGGCATTCTTTCTGACATGGAATTATCATTTCCTCTTGAATATCCGTTATTTTTTCTCGAGGTAGCTCAATAGTTTTCTCCGTTTCCATAGGAGTCACAACCATTTCTACTTCTTTTTCTTCTTGGGATTGTTTAAGGCAATTTTCGGGCTCTTCCGGCACAGTTCTTTCCTTTTCTTCTACAGCTCCAGTTTTACTTTCAGCTTGGATAACTGCTTCTTTTGATTCGAGGTCTTGCGCTAATATATATTCATCATACAATTTCTGGGCGGCCTCTAATGTTTCTTTATATTCCTGAATTTTAACCTTTCTCAATTTGGCTAACTCCTGAATAGTTATTATATGTTGTTCAGCATACATGCTCCTTCTGAACTGATGCATCTTATCCCTTTCTTCTCTTATATATGCCCTCTGTTCCTGAAGGTATTTCCTTCTATCGTGCTCTCAGTAATCTATCTTCCACAAAATGTTATACCATTTATCATTCACTTCCAACAATTGTTCCCTTAGTTCACTTATTTCATTAATGAACATTCTTATCGATTCCCACGGAGCTAATTCTATTTTCCTTCTTTAACCATGCGTTTCACAAATTTCTTTTTCATTTCTATTAATGACCTTTTTAACCTTAGGGATTTCAGTGTACAATTCTTCTAATTCTTGTTTGGGTATCTTATACCAATTTTTACTTGCCCTATAACGAAGTTCGGATATCTTCTTAATTTCCTCGGAAATAATTTCTCTTTGTTCCTTAATTCCCGCTTTCTTTCTTTCTTTCTTTCTTTCTTTCTTTCTTTCTTTCTTTCTTTCTTACGTCTGCATCTCTTATTTTCCAAAGATCATCCCTCATCTTAGTGTGCTCTTTTCGCATTTCATCAATTATATCCAAAAATTCTTTTATTTCGTCCCAAGTCGCCATTTCTACTTTTTCCTGATCCTGAATGCTAAGACTATCATTCTTTTCCCCTTCGCTTTTCGAGCCTACTTGGACTTGCCTTACCAAATGAGACTTTGAATCATCATTATTATCCTTATTATTGCTTTTATTATGCACGCATTCCCTTGGAACTGGTTTACATATTTCATTCTCTACTTGGAGCTCTATAGGCTCAAACTTTACCTTGTTTTTTAAAGACATGTTACCTTCCCTTCGTGCAACTATGCCTCTAGATGCACGCATGCTTTCTAAGGAAATCTCTACATTTTCCTTGGTTGGGTACCCTTTTTCATTTAGTTGGAGGTTCACTTTAATGTCTATAGATTCATATCTATCTTTACTATCTACCTCCACGGCCTTCAAGAACCTCTGCCTTTCCTCACTCAATGACATCTTACTATCTTAGAGAATACAGTGGGCTACTCTGTCCCATCGTCGGTTCAAGCGTGAGAGATGGTATCCTGAACTCTTGTGTCCCAATTTCCAAATTCAACCTCAGTACGGGTGTTTACTAAAACGTACCCGTCTGGTATACTCATTCTTTTATTACGTCCCAAGTCGCCATTTCTACTTTATCCTGATTCTGAATGCTAAGACTATCATTCTTTTCCCCTTCGCTTTTCGAGCCTACTTGAACTTGCCTTACTAAATGAGACTTCGAATCATCCTTATTATTATCCTCATTTTTGCTTTTACTATGCACGCATTCCCTTGGAACTGGTTTACATGTTTCATTCTCTACTTGGAGCTCTATAGGCTCAATCTTTACCCTGTTTTCTAAAGACATGTTACTTCTCCTCGTGCAACTATACCTCTAGATGCACGCATGCTTCCTAAGGAAATTTCTACATTTTCCTTGGTTGGGTACCCTTTTTCTTTTTGTTGGAGGTTCACTTTACTGTTTATAGATTCATATCTATCTTTACTATCTGCCTCCACGGCCTCCAAGAACTTCTGCCTCGCTTCACTCAATGACATCTTATTATCTTAGAGAAATACAGTGGGCTATTCTGTCCCATGATCAGTTCATGCGTGAGAGATGGTACTCTGAACTCTTGTGTCCCAATTTCCAAAATTTAACCTCAGTACGGGTGTTGACTGAAACGTACCCGTCTGGTATAATACTCATTATAATATCAACACCTTTATGGAAGTGATTTTAAAATCCAAAAAATTTTGAAAAACCATATTTTTCAAAAAATCAATTTTGATTTTTCAAGAAAAACGCGCGTTTTCCCTAGGAATACTCGGCCCTACGTACTGGGCGCCATCAATATTATTTAGGGGGTGTTATTAAGGACTGCTCGGTATGAGTTTCCAGGGTCCCAATGCGGTCAGTTAATTTTATATTTTGTAGCTAATTCTATCACTATTTTACCTTTATGTGATATGACCGCCCTAAGTGTTCCTAAAGGCATTAATCCAAGCACATTATTTCTATGCCCCCATGTGCCCATTTCAACAATGAAATATGCAAATCACAGTTTGCCAGCAATGCTCAATCGGGAGTATCGGGGTTCATGGTTTGTTCTCCCACTCTGTGACTTACACACTTTGGATTAAGTAGAGGATACACTTCCAAAATAAACAAAAATCAAATCCTACTATCAAAACATTTAATTATCCAAAATTATGGCGCTACAAAACTTAAACAAATAAAAATACTGACACTCCACTTCACACTTGTCCAAAGTTGAACAAGGAATTCATATTAAACAATTACAAAATCATAATGATTGGTTTTCCAAAAACCAACAAAACTTCAACTAAGTTTCACTTCCATATGGTGTCAATTCAAATTCTTTAAAATAACGAGCACCAAATGGCTCGGTAAAGTTTACATACACTGTGTTATTAATTTAATACACACCAATGACTATTTACATGAGTATATCTTTTTTTAATCATAAATATCAAAGTATGGCTAATCATCAATTAATTTTGGGCTCTCACAATGCTCATATGTTACCATCCCTCTCTCTCACACTACCAACTCACTACCGTGATTGGGAAATATCGGCGTATTCCCGAGCTATAGAAAACTACTGAGCAAGTCAAACGTAAGATTACTCCCGGAATCTAATGTCTTCAATAGAACTCGTGAATCACTGAATTATAGAATAATAAAGTTAGGGATTTATCATTTTGTCTTCAAAGACCAAGGCCAAGTTGCCTTCAAAGAACTAAATAAATTCAAAATCAACATTTGATCTACATCTCAAAATATATTTTTCTCTTCTTAGAAAGCAACGATCTGAACTCTGCAAGCGATAATAATGGATATAAACGGACCTCGGTTCAAAGACCGGGTCGTTCAAACAATCTTAAACACTTCTGTGTATTATGACTCAGACAGTCCGTCCTAACCTACCGCACTACCAGAGGCTAAGGGTCTCTTAACTACTTGGCTTGATTTATTGCAGGGAGAGAAGAGAGCCCCACAGTATCGCTTTCACAAGGGACTGCCTTACTTCAGCTTTACACACAGCTGTTTCAAAACCAATTCTCTGAATGACAAGGCTTCTGATACAAAATCATAAAACAACATATTTAGGTTCTACAGACCTTTTCTCTTAGCTTCGGTATATTATAATTATGAAGTGTCCTCATTAGCGGGTAAGAAAATTCAATAATACAACCAATATTTAAGGGGCTTCAACATGGACGAATATGAGTTCGATCCTTTCAAATGCCTCGAGAGCAGTATCCCAATTTGGAGGACTTACAACATTAGCGACTTAGGGCAGGCCTCGCCTATTACCAGCACTCTTAATACAACATAAATAGCACCCTTTTAACATACAACACACAATGCCTCGTGATCACTATCACAACTTTGAGGGCTTATAACAGTTCATTTACCACGACTAACTGTCCCACATAATTACTTTTACCGAGCATTTCAACGCATTCCTAGCGTGATAAATTACTTCAATGCGCGACATGGCACTCATACATTAATTAGCCAAGTTGCCTTCAATGAACTAAATAAATTCAAAATCAACATTTGATCTACATCTCAAAATATATTTTTCTCTTCTTCCCTCAACAATAATCATTTTTACCATATGGAACATGTATTCATAACAAGTATTAATTCATCTAAAGGAGCTCGGAAGCTACCACTTTCAATATAAAATTCATCACAATATTCATTCATTTATATAATTATTATTTTTATTATTACGCTTGCTTTCTCATATATATATCATTTACCATTTACACTGATATTTTACTGAATATTTTCCACAAGGTATTCATTTATATTTCACATATTTATTATATTTCTCTCAAATTAATCGTTCAGATCGCGCAATTTTTCTTTCACCTGTTATTAAACATCCCTACTCTTACTCATGAGGATTATACGCAAATTCTCCCAAAACACATCATAATGAAATAGTTACTCACATGACTGTACGGTCAGCGATCGAATTCTCCAGCGATGGAACAATTTCGCCCACCAACTTCTTCTTAAGCCATTTTCTTGGTTACATTTACACTCAATGACACTTTCTTAACAGCACATAAAATATATACCCTAATCACTTGGAATATAATGAATACCATTTTGTATTCGTTTTCACTTCACACAATACAATTTCACTAAAAATATTACACTCAAAAATTCACTATATTTACATTACATAAAATTTTTATCACTCTGGCATTAATTATTCGCCTTACACACGTGATTTCTCTTCCTTTCCCGTTTCCAAGGGTTGCACTATAGCACGTCGGCTTCCTAATCTGACGAGATGATGGAAAGTCTCGATCGAACTAAACCTCAATGGAACGGCTGATCTTCTAGTTCCGGGTTTGACTATCGGCTTCTATAACTTAACTACACGATGTCGTTTCTTGCTAGACGCTAACTTGTTCGTCTAATAAAAGTCTGTCCTTGATGTATTACTATTTCGATCGCTCGAACTGTTTATCGGTGACCTAGTAATTTCCTTGCATTACTTGCTGTTACTTTGATTCGTAGCTTATTGGAGTACTCCCCAATGTTTACTGTTCATTTGTCTACCTAGACAAAGCCTGAAACTACAATTTTTAATTTTTATCGTACTGCGCTCTAGTCACCTTGATTTCAGGAACACTAGGCGTACTATTTCGTTCTACCCCAATCTGGTTCCTTAAAGTAGATAGAACTGTCTCTTTCACTTTCCTTGGGTACTTCGAAACATTATGATGCGTCGGTTCTTTTAACTGAACGATTATATTCGAGTATCTATCGCCGGTTATTTCTCAAGTCCACAGCCTAAACTTTGACTGTACTTGTGACTTTATACAGTCTGAAGCTTGCCGATATTATTCCTATAACAGGATTCTAATGTGTCTCCACACGGCGATACTAATGATGATACTGCACGGCCACTCTCATACGGGGTGCTCGGTGGTGATACAGCGTAACACGACCTATCACGGTCTGGTAAAGACTGCATTAACGATGATAGTGACACAGTGTCACGCCCGCAGGCTGACAATAACTGCATTTGCTGTGATGCAGCACCTCCGTACGAGGTCTGTTGTAAACTGCATGTACTCTGAAACAGTACCACACTCTCCGGCGTCTCTGGTAAACTGAGAGCTCTTCCTGGCATCTCCAGGGTTTATATCGTAATCGGTGGCAAAAACATCAAATCCGCGCCTTCTGCAGCGCTAACTTCTGAAGTAATTGTCGTATAATTTTGAAAAATATATCTCTGGAAAGCTCTTGTTTCAAACGTAAACTGGTTTCTTTGATCATGAAAATCGATCACACAATTCCAAGATATTAAATAATTTGTCTCCTCAAATATGTGGGTGGTGAGGTTTTTCTTCCATCTCTGCCAACTCTGGTCTCAGGGAATTACTAACTACATCATGCTACGTCTGCAGTTCTTTCCTGTGCAAATATTATAAACTTTTTCCCCACAAAAAATCTCTTTTCCAGAATGGTCAACAATAATGTGTTTCTTTCATTAATTAAATGCTCGCAAATGGCTTAATTCTAATTATTTCTCTTCTTGCGCCATTGCAAGGTTGCCATCTTACAGCTGAGTAAGGTCTATTTCCGAAACTCATTCTCTCTTACTCGTCGTGGAAAGTTTTTCTCGTTCTATTAATAATCATGCGCCAGCTCCTTATCGATGCGTCAAGCATGATCTCACGTCCGCATGACTCGTGGTCACCCATTCCTGCGCCACATTATAACAGCCCACTTCTTAAAATCTTTCCAAGTCATTCTAAAGACTGTATTATTTCCTCTCTTCTTTTGCAAATAATATATGGATTCGACGCTTGAACCAATTGCAGATGGGTTCAAATCTCCCCAACTTAGATAAATAAATTTTCGAAATTTTGAGGAAATTTATTTAAATATTTGTCATAAAAATCTTATTTTTAGCCTACTTTTCACATTTTGCAAAAATGAGGAAAAAGTAGACTTATGAGATCGATCCGGGAAAATGTGTGTCTGTCTGTCTATCTGTCTGTCTGTCCTTCTCTCTGTCTGTCTGTCCTTCTGTCTGTCTGGCTGTGTGTGTGTCCCCCCCTATCAACTCCTAAACGGCTGCAGAAATCAAAACCAAATTTAGTATGAGTAAAGATGTGCACCGGAATAGCTCACGTCCATATTTGAAAATGATGTCAGTGCTACCAACTGCTGAAAAAACGCACTAGAAATTTGAGCTCCATGTTGGATATCTTGCAAGGTAAGCATGGGAGCTATTTCAAAATTGGCACACATGTAGATAATACTATTTCAATTTAATTTCCAGGAGGCCAACCATGACAGTGTTGCCAAAATAATTTTAAGCCTTCTGATAGGTCCAATGTTTAAATGCATATAACTTCTACACTATCGATTGGATTTCAACCAAATTTTGTATGTAATATCCGTACATAAACAGATATGACTGAGCGTATTCTTAAGAGCCACCAGGGCTGCCAACTGTTAATAATTGCTCTCTCAATTTTTTAAATCCAAATACCAATATATCAGAAAGTATGCAAGCCAACAGTTTTAAACTATGCACACGTATATTCTGACATTTTAGATTAATTTGGAGTAACTTATATACGTCAGTTCTACCAACATGATTATAAGCCTGCTGATAGTACCAATTTTTAAATACATGTAACTTCTATACTATCAGTTGGATTTCAACCAAATTTCGTATGTGATATGTGTACCATAACAGATATGACTATAAGTATTGTTAAGAGCAATCAGGGCTGCCAACTGTTAATAAATGCTGTCTATATTATTTTTACCTTAATATCAATATATCAGAAAGTATGCAAGCCAACAGCTCTATACTTTGCACACGTATAGCACCTGACATTCTAGATTAATTTGGAGTAATTAATACAAGGCAGTTCTGCCAACATGATTCTATGCCTGCTGATATGTCCACTTTTAAAATACATGTAACTTCTATACTAACAAATGGATTTCATCCAAAATTGGCACAACAAGATATCATAATATTTCAGATTATTTCTGACCAGCACACGGATGGTATTGTTGGCAACATGCTTTTACGCGTGCTGATTGATCCAGTGTCTAACTGCATGTAACGTCCCTTGGACTTCAACCAAATTTTGTATTCTGTACCTTAAGAGGTGTAACTAAGAATATATTCAGTCACCAGGGCTGCCAACTGTAGTGCTCTAATAGGCTACATTATACCAGGTATATTTTGAACTAATTAGATATTTCGATATTACCAACTTAATTTCGTCATTATTCTAGATAGGTTCATATACTGTAGAATAATCATTGGCATGAAAAGTAGGCTGTATAGTTCTTCACGGAACTTCTTGTTTTCAGTGTCGAAGCCATCACAGCACTCCGCCGTACCTTCTGGTCTTCCTTTAAAAGCACTTCCTTTCTCTGGCTTGTTTTGGTCTCAACAGGGTTTCCCTTCATTCATTTCCTTTAAGCGGACGTCCACACTTAAGGTCATAAATCACTTGTCCCGTTCGGGTCTTTCTCTGTCTCCTCACAGTCTGGCGTGCATTCCAAAACTGTGTCAGACGGTTTCCTCTTTCTCGTTCTTGTTTCGTGGGACTGGCGTTCTGCCTGTCTCTCTCGTCTCTGGTTATTCACTGTCAACCTATATATTTACAAACTGTTTAGGCGCAACGGGTGCGGTCTGGCCCTACCCCGTTTTTCCTTTTCTGTTTTCTGGACTCAAAGTCTACAGAATTTCATTTTTCATTAAGGGTGAGGTCTATCCCTACCCGTCTCTTCTCTGTTTTCTTCCATTTTCCTTCATCTCGTATCGAGATGGCATTTTTCCAAATTTTCTTTTTTCTACTCTTCCAATTCCAGAGTTCTTTAAGATTCTCTCCTTTTCTTTTCTTCCTTTCATTCCATTTCTTCCTTCTAATCTTCAAGCTGTAAAACACTGGTGAATTATCTTTCTCCAGGGGAATTTGCATTATTTCTAATCCTCTCCTAATTTAAATAGGGTTTTTATCATCCAGTAAACCTACTACAATTAGCGGTTTTCTTCCTCTTCCATCATTTCTCTCAAAGACATTTACTCTCTTTTCTTCATTATTTCCAATGGTCTCATCCTTTTCTTTGAGGTTTTCTTTACTCTCCTTTAAGTCCATTTCAATGTTCCTTTCCTCGGCCCTCTTTCGTTGGCATTCCTGATATTTCATCATGAGTTCCAGAATTTGTGCCTTCAATTGTTCTTCTTCTAATTCCATTTTGTCATCCTCAGACTTATGACTTTCTTCTGAATTTTCACTTTTTTCAATTCCTATTGGATTCTGAGTTTCTACTTCCATTCGTGCCTCGACGACACTCTCTACTTGGGTTTCAGTTGTTCTATCTATTTCCCTAGGAATTATTATTTTAGTCTCCACGACTTCCACTTCTTCTGTTATCACCACTTGATCTGGGTTTTTATCTTTATCTTCATGCTCACTTTTAGCATAAGAATGGTCTTCTTTAATTTGAAACTCGTTTTCATTTCGGCATTCTTTCTGACATGGAATTATCATTTCCTCTTGAATATCCGTTATTTTTTCTTGAGGTAGCTCAATAGTTTTCTCCGTTTCCATAGGAGTCACAACCATTTCTACTTCTTTTTCTTCTTGGGATTGTTTAAGGCAATTTTCGGGCTCTTCCGGCACCGTTCTTTCCTTTTCTTCTACAGCTCCAGTTTTACTTTCAGCTTGGATAACTGCTTCTTTTGATTCGAGGTCTTGCGCTAATATATATTCATCATACAATTTCTGGGCGGCCTCTAATGTTTCTTTATATTCCTGAATTTTAACCTTTCTCAATTTGGCTAACTCCTGAATTGTTATTATATGTTGTTCAGTATACATGCTCCTTCTGAACTGATGCATCTTATCCCTTTCTTCTCTTATATATGCCCTCTGTTCCTGAAGGCATTTCCTTCTATCGTGCTCTCAGTAATCTATCTTCCACAAAATGTTATACCATTTATCATTCACTTCCAACAATTGTTCCCTTAGTTCACTTATTTCATTAATGAACATTCTTATCGATTCCCACGGAGCTAATTCTATTTTCCTTCTTTAACCATGCGTTTCGCAAATTTCTTTTTCATTTCTATTAATGACCTTTTTAACCTTAGGGATTTCAGTGTACAATTCTTCTAATTCTTGTTTGGTTATCTTATACCAATTTTTACTTGCCCTATCACGAAGTTTGGATATCTTCTTAATTTCCTCGGAAATACTTTCTCTTTGTTCATTAATTCCCTCTTTCTTTCTTTCTTCCTTTCTTTCTTTCTTTCTTTCTTTCTTTCTTTCTTACGTCTGCATCTCTTACTTTCCAAAGTTCATCCCTCATCTTAGTGTGCTCTTTTCGCATTTCATCAATTATATCCAAAAATTCTTTTATTTCGTCCCAAGTCGCCATTTCTACTTTTTCCTGATCCTGAATGCTAAGACTATCATTCTTTTCCCCTTCGCTTTTCGAGCCTACTTGGACTTGCCTTACCAAATGAGACTTTGAATCATCATTATTATCCTTATTATTGCTTTTATTATGCACGCATTCCCTTGGAACTGGTTTACATATTTCATTTTCTACTTGGAGCTCTATAGGCTCTAACTTTACCCTGTTTTTTAAAGACATGTTACCTTCCCTTTGTGCAACTATGCCTCTAGATGCACGCATGCTTTCTAAGGAAATCTCTACATTTTCCTTGGTTGGGTACCTTTTTCATTTTGTTGGAGGTTCACTTTAATGTCTATAGCTTCATATCTATCTTTACTATCTACCTCCAGGGCCTTCAAGAACCTCTGCCTTTCCTCACTCAATGACATCTTACTATCTTAGAGAATACAGTGGGCTACTCTGTCCCATCGTCGGTTCAAGCGTGAGAGATGGTATCCTGAACTCTTGTGTCCCAATTCCCAAAATTCATCCTCAGTACGGGTGTTTACTAAAACGTACCCGTCTGGTATACTCATTCTTTTATTTCGTCCCAAGTCGCCATTTCTACTTTATCCTGATTCTGAATGCTAAGACTATCATTCTTTTCCCCTTCGCTTTTCGAGCCTACTTGAACTTGCCTTACTAAATGAGACTTTGAATCATCCTTATTATTATCCTCATTTTTGCTTTTACTATGCACGCATTCCCTTGGAACTGGTTTACGTGTTTCATTCTCTACTTGGAGATCTATAGGCTCATTCTTTACCCTGTTTTCTAAAGACATGTTACCTTCTCCACGTGCAACTATACCTCTAGATGCACGCATGCTTCCTAAGGAAATTTCTACATTTTCCTTGGTTGGGTACCCTTTTTCATTTTGTTGGAGGTTCACTTTAGTGTTTATAGATTCATATCTATCTTTACTATCTGCCTCCACGGCCTCCAAGAACCTCTGCCTCGCTTCACTCAATGACATCTTATTATCTTATCTTGTGTCCCAATTTCCAAAATTTAACCTCAGTACGGGTGTTTACTGAAACGTACCCTTCTGGTATAATACTCCTTATAATATCAACACCTTTATGGAAGTGATTTTAAAATTCAAAAAATTTTGAAAAAACATATTTTTCAAAAAATGAAAATTTTGATTTTTCAAGAAAAAATACGTTTTCCCTAGGAAAACTTGGCCCTACGTACTGGGCGCCATCAATATTATTTAGGGGGTGTTAGTAAGGGCTGCTCGGTATGAGTTTCCAGGGTTCCAATGCGGTCAGTTAATTTTATATTTTGTAGCTAATTCTATCACTATTTTACCTTTATGTGATATGACCGCCCTAAGTGTTCCTAAAGGCATTAATCCAAGCACATTATTTCTATGCCCCCATGTGCCCATTTCAACAATGAAATATGCAAATCACAGTTTACCAGCAATGCTCAATCGGGAGTATCGGGGTTCATGGTTTGTTCTCCCACTCTGTGACTTACACACTTTGGATTAAGTAGAGGATACACTTCCAAAATAAACAAAAATCAAATCCTACTATCAAAACATTTAATTATCCAAAATTATGGCGCTACAAAACTTAAACAAATAAAAATACTGACACTCCACTTCACACTTGTCCAAAGTTGAACAAGGAATTCATGTTAAACAATTACAAAATCATAATGACTGGTTTTCCTAAAACCAACAAAACTTCAACTAAGTTTCACTTCCATATGGTGTCAATTCAAATTCTTCAAAATAACGAGCACAAAATGGCTCGGTAAAGTTTACATACACTGTGTTATTAATTTAATACACATCAATGACTATTTACATGAGTATATCTTTTTTTAATCATAAATATCAAAGTAGGGCTAATCATCAATTAATTTTGGGCTCTCACAATGCTCATATGTTACCATCCCTCTCTCTCAAACTACCAACTCACTACCGTGATTGGGAAATGTCTGCGTATTCCCGAGCTATAGAAAACTACTGAGCAAGTCAAACGTAAGATTACTCCCGGAATCTAATGTCTTCAATAGAACTCGTGAATCACTGAATTATAGAATAATAAAGTTAGGGATTTATCATTTTGTCTTCAAAGACCAAGGCCAAGTTGCCTTCAAAGAACTAAATAAATTCAAAATCAACATTTGATCTACATCTCAAAATATATTTTTCTCTTCTTAGAAAGCAACGATCTGAACTCTCCAAGTGATAATAATGGATATAAACGAACCTCGGTTCAAAGACCGGGTCGTTCAAACAATCTTAAACACTTCTGTGTATTATGACTCAGACAGTCCGTCCTAACCTACCGCACTACTAGAGGCTAAGGGTCTCTTAACTACTTGGCTTGATTTATTGCAGGGAGAGAAGAGAGCCCCACAGTATCGCTTTCACAAGGGACTGGCTTACTTCAGCTTTACACACAGCTGTTTCAAATGCAATTCTCTGAATGACAAGGCTTTGAAGTTATTGTGAAGTTAAATATACATTTGCGGTGGTGCTGAAGCAGACGTGATCGGGCTAGGCTATGCGTTTTTAATTTGGTCCCATTTCAGGGTTTTTCGGTTCTGGGTGCGAATAGTTCGCTTAATAGTGGTAAAACGGTGGGGAGAATATATTTTGAGTAGGTTTTTAGTTGTGTTAAGTTTTATGTGGAGCTGAAGAGTGAACTTGGTTTGGCTTAAAGTGCATTTTTAGCCTACTTTCGATTTTTGCAAAAAATGAAAGTAGACTTATGAGATCACTACAAGGCGAAAAAAAGTGTGTCTGTCTGTGTGTGTGTATGTGGGTGAGTCTGTGTGTGTGTGAGTGTGTGATACTCTGAATGTCTGTCCCCCCCTATCAATTCGAACACGGTGAAACCGAATGGAATGAAATTTGGTACAAAGGTAGCACTAGCAAAGGACACCTCAGTGTCATGCTTTATATCGCCGCCATCTTGACGGAAACGTAATGGTGGCCACACAAATGTTCAAAGTTTAAATCAAATTACGACTAACCTAATCATCCGATCTCTACCAAATTTTGCAACAACATACCTTCTTGAAGGGAGCATCCTTTGACAAATCTAATAGGTCATTAGCTTAATGGTTTGCGGATGGCGGCCATCTTTGTGTCAAAATCGATTACCCCTATTAATTCGAACACGGTGAAACCGAATGGAACGAAATTTGGTACAGAGGTAGCACTAGAAAAGGCCACCTCAGTGTCATATTTTATATGACCGCCATCTTGACGGAAACGTAATCGCGGCCACCCAAATGTTAAAGGCTAAAATGTAATTACGACCAACCTAATAATCTAGTCTCTACCAAATTTTGCAACAACAAATCTTTATGTGGGAAGCATATTCTGACCAAACTGCTAGATCATCAGCCCAATAGTTTGCAGATGGTGGCCAAGTATGTGTGCAAATCGATTCCCCCTATCAATTCAAACACGGTGAAACCGAACTGAACGAAATTTGGTACAGAGGTAGCACTAGCAAAAGGCACCTCAGTGTTATGTTTTATATCGCCACCATCTTGACGTAAACGGAATGACGGCCACCCAAATGTTAAAAGCTTAAATCAAATTTCGACCATCCTAATAATTTGATCTCGACCGGATTTTGCAACAACATGCCTTTTTGTGGAAAGCATCTTATGACTGACTACAAGGTCATCAGCCCAATAGTTTGCAAATAGTGACCATGTCTGTGTGCAAATCCATTCCCCAGATCAATTCAATCACGGTGAAACCGAATTGAATGAATTTTTTTACAGAGGTAGCACTAGCAAAGGGCACCTCATATTCATGTTTAATATCCCTATAGCACGTTGTATTTCAACAAGCTACTACAACCAACATTCAATTATACTCCTTTAAAAGGACAAAGAGTTATAACAATACCCATGCATTTAGGAGAAAGTAGGCTATATGTTCTTTACTGAACATCTTGTTGGCTTTGATCTACTTCCCGTTATTATTAAGTTTATTGTTCTGCTAGCGTGATTAAAAGCTGTAGTATTTGATGTAGAGTGCTGGGATTACTTGGGGGAAGTGTTGGTTATTTCATGGAAACAGGAATTCATCACCAAGGACCGATTACGATATGTCGAATCTAGGCCTGTATAGTGAGCTACGTTTATACAGTAGGTACATCATTTGAAGAATGCATAATTTCGTGGCATATATATATACAATTTACAAGAATGTTTCCAGAAATTGTTTTCCTCTCGTTACTCTGTTACTGATCGCTAATTGCGTGTACTCAGCACCTATGTTGATATTTGTCAGGCGTCATTATACATTAATTTTTATTGCTATTCCGGAGATTTACTGACCTCGGAATGACGTGTCAGTGATCCCAATGCCCTTATGCTATGAGTGAACATATCTATATATTTTTATTTGTTCCAAGGCACCATTAATTTCGATTTAAAATTGACTAGAATATCATTGCTTCCCCATAAGGATAGCTCGAGAATGGGTACACCAACATGGCGGAACGCGCGCTCAACCTGGCGTACTTTCTCGTGCAGCGGAGAGCTGCCATCAGCGATCCATGTATAGAGAGATCAGTGGCTAGCACTAATGGCTGTAACCCCCCCCCCCTCCAGAAGTCCGGGTGAGATTCCCGGCTCTGCCACGAAATTTAATTCTGGTCTGAGGGTTGGAACGGGTTTCAGTCAGCTTCGTGAGGTAGAACCGAGGTGGGTTCGATTCACACCTCAATCACCTTGGAAGTGGTTTTCCGTAGTTTCCCACCTCTACTCCAGGCAAATGCCGGGATAGTTCCTAACTTAAGTGACGGCCGCCAATCGTCACCTGACCTGCAAATACACACACTACTATTACAGACACCACAATAACACTGGTTATCATACAAGTTCTACACACTCACACAACTAATTACACGGGGCTAAATATCCACGATGTCCAAGCCCCTCAAATTAAACATCAACTCCTTGTGAGCCTCCGTGGCTTAGGCGGCAGCACGCCGGCCTCTCACCGCTGGGTCCGTGGTTCAAATTCCGGTCATTCCATGTGAGATCTGTGCTGGACAAAACGGAGGCAAACAGGTTATTCTCCGGGTATTCCGGTTTTCCCTGTCAAAATTTAATTCCGGCAAAGCTCTCCTCTATCATTTCATTTCATCTGTCATTCATTTAATCATTGCCCCAGAGGAGTGCGTCAGGCCCCGGCAGCCGGCAGCCGGCACCGTCCATATCCTCGCCGCTAGATGGGGGCTTCATTCATTCCATTCCTGACCCGGTCGGAGACTGGAAGCAGGCTGTGGATTTTTTTCTTTGTGAGTATGTACGAGGATTCCGGCAAAGAGCCAATGAAGTGGGAAGAAACTCAATGCTCGAAAGGCGACTTCGTATCGTCCTCACTATAATCACTAGCACTTCCAATGTTACTACGCCATTTTTGACCTGACTGCGAGTGGATAAGGCACTCCAATGTGCTGCGCAAATAACTAGGAAGGTTAAAAACATAAAACCTGCTTAAACGGACCTTTAAATACCGGAACCTTGGACGAACGGAAAACAAAATTCGGAACGGAGATATTTCCTATGTAAAATGACACTGTAAACCGAAAAACTGCCTAACGTGGAAACGGAAAGAAATTCCCGAACTGTAGGCGTAAATAAGCTGACTAAGACGGATTATCTTATCCATAATACAAAGCTATGTAGGTTGGTTGGTTGGTTCTTACGTTTAGGGGCTGCGACAACGTGGTCATGTAGCCCCGTGTTCTTTGGGTGTGTGTAGAATCTGTCTGATAACCGGTGTTAATTGTGATGACTGTATTAGTGTGTGTTATCTGTTTCTTAATTCAAGTAAGGACTGCAGACTAATGAATTTTTCAAATAGTTCCTACTTTTGCCACCAAACGCCACCGTCGACGACTACTAGTTCAGAACTTAGCTATCAGACGCCACTGCAGTCGGCTCTTGGCAACGAACGTAGGAACCTAAGAGCGTTGTTTACATTCTCAACCTATACAATTTAGCTTCACACAGGTGTAATTAGTGGAAGGTTCTTTAACATGCCATAAATCTATGACATGGGACCGCCGGCTTTACTTCCCCTCCGAAGGAAGGCATACTGAGGGATTTTTAACGCTCTTAAAAATCCGATGACTTCGGCCGAATTTGAACCGCGATCTTGGGCATAGAAGCTCAGCATGCTACCGACTACGCCATAGAAGCCGCCTAAAAGCTATGTACTGTACCCGTTCGTCCTGGGGATGCGATGACCCATCTGCTATTACATCGCATTCCTGGATTTCCAGGACAGAGCGGAGTTAAATGAACCTCGAGTCAAATAAGGAATGTGTCGGAAATTCAGTTGAAATATCTCAAAAGCAGAGGGTAACACGAGATAAAGTATCTCCAGGGTCGTTACGGGTTTAAATTTAATTAAAAAAAATACAAATATCAATGGGCGCCATCAACTGAATCCCTAGCAAACCACATCCTTCCTAGTTGAGCCTTAATTAAGACAAGGAAAGAAAAAGGAAAATCACATCACCATCAGATCACAACTAATATAAAAACAAATTTATTCAACTTTGATAGTCAGACCGACATATTAAACACTCATCCTACCTGAGAGCATGGTCGAATGCCAACGTTAAATTGTCATTGTCCAGAAAATCGAACCATCTCCATTCTACTCAAAGTGTATTTAATCCACATAAAATAGGAAAAATTTCTAAAGTTCTCTTGGGTTCTCAGGATCACCGTAGCACTATGTCTTTGCGTCACTGACATTCGTGATAACTGAGACCTAATTTCTCTTTAAATTAACATCATGAATGTGGATGTAAAATTATTATTAATCTGTCTAAACACACATATTATAATCACATAGTTTAAATATCACATAATTTATGGCTTGCATGGCATTATTCAAATGCTGAATATGTTAGTAAAATGCTCCTAAACATCGAATAAGTAATTTACACTATTTACACTGTTATTAATCATTGCTGGTTTTTGAATCACAGAAAATCCACTATTCATTGGTTATAATTATCATCATCATCAAAATTAAATCGTTTAATTCATCAATTCAAGTTGCAATTCTTCAAATCATTCAAATTGTATCTCTCAAATAAATTTATTTAAATTCATTTAAATTTATTAATCATCAGCTTCTTTAGTTAATTATCACCTTCTAATTCAGTTATTCATCATCTATTTAATCATCTATTAATTTATTTAAATCAGCTTATTTATTCAATCTCTAATTCATCCATTTATTTAATTCATTGATTTATTCCAAAATTTAATTTATCAACTTATTTAAATTTTATTCATCTGGTTATTTAGATTTTTATTATTTCATCTAGTCATTCTGATTTTTATTTCATTAGGTCAGATCATTAATATGCTTAAATTTCAGATTATTTCATTAATTATTATTATCAGAAAATCTTGTATTATCAACATTATTTATTTGTTTAATTTCCTAACAAATTGTTTAATATGGTTTATAGAACGTTGTCTTACAGTTTTATCACTTCCAAGTTATATCTCGTATTTAATTATCATGCCAAAAATTATTATTGCCTTCACAAATTCACGTTGGATCTCACTATCCACAACTACATTATATATTTTCACTTTATCAAATATCACATTTGAATACCACAATTATTCCACAAACTTCATAAATATTCAGCGCACAGCATGAATCTCAAAAATAATGCTAGACTGGGTTCGACAACCTCATGTCTGCTTCAAAATACATTAGCAATATCGCAACTTCCACTCGGCAACTTCCACAAAATGCCTACCACAAACTTCACTTAATCACGTTGCATGATCTACAAAAATACATAACTGGCTTCAAATTATCAACGCACACAATCTCCAATAACTGTAATTAATCTGATCACATCTAGACAACTTCTTAAACAATTAGGAAAAATATTACCTTCTTAATCGAAATCAAATTCAAAATCTGCTTTCAAATAGCATAAATTCTCTTAAAATTCTCATAATTCACTCCACAGAAATACACCAATGTGCTATAATTTCTCACATCAAAATATGCAATACTGATCTGACTTAAAATAACTCTGACCATTAATGATTCATCTTACAAGATTCAATTACTTTAAATCCTTCTCAAAGGTATCAAATTCAATCATAAAAATTATCAAAAGCATCTACTGTATCAGCTGTTAAATTGAAAGTACTCTCAAAAGAATATAGCAACAAAATATTGGATTGGCAAATAAGAATTACAAAATGTAACCCTGCTGACATGTATTTTTAATTTATTTAACAAAATTCGACTGATATGTGACTAGTAGTTCCTTGTTTGATCCTCTTACAATCTCAAGTACACTCGGATGATAAAAATAAGTCCTTCAATGGCGAGTAAGATGAGTAACCACCACACGATCGTATAAATACGAAAGGCCTCGCCCCGTCGTCTAACATGATAATGCCCTGAACGATGGGTAAAGATGTGTACCACCACACGATCGTATAAAATACGAAAGGCCCCATCTCGTCGTCTCATGAGTGAATGTACCAGATTGGAATCAACAAGTCTCTAGTTGTCACATAAAAGCGATATTCATTCACTTGAGTGAATAACATCTTAATATCTCCAAACAATCCAATGAAAAAAAAATCCCTACTGATGAATAATACATATTCGCTAGTATGCAATGAACTGACGAAGTAATTTAAATAATCCAATTGCAGATCACGAGTTCGAAATACTCGTCACAAAAAAAATAACTGTCCAAGAAAAACTATCCTTACTGGAAAATGTCTAAAAGACCAAACATCTGCTTAATAACGCCAACCAATGGTGAGAATTTCGTATAATGGTGCCTGCCATATCATATGGTAACGCCATATTCTAGCAAAACTTGGAGCAAACAATGTCTAAGCCATGTCTCAATAAACGTAGAACTCTTACTAGAAAAATATATACATGTATGCCCAGTGTTCATGAAAATATCATATTAGAAAGTCATAACTCTTACAGTACCTTCTCATATCAGCTGTTATTATATTTCAATGATCGTCGATTATTCTTGTGTGTAATAAATTTCTCGAAAGATCGACGTGAATATCGTTTCACCCACGCAAAAACGATCGCCTTCATATCCCAAGTGAATCAGCTGTTAGACCTCTTCTTCTTCTTCTTCAGGAATCGAATCCATCGCTCCGTGGTGCCATCGCGTCTCTGTCTTCGTTTACTCCGACATGATGAACTGCATGTTATCCATAATGGATATAGTCCAAATCCTTACGTAAAAGTTCATAAAAGCAGCGTACCCCATATTCTCCTTCTATGTTACGCCACTGTCCCATATAATGTTCGGTTCGCTTGTTAAAAGTTCAATCTCCACAGCAGTTAAGTCTCACTTGTAGAAAATAAATTTTATTTATGAGAGTGTATAAGTTTTTGAAACACCCTGTAGCTGTGTTCGTACTCGGTATTTTATGATAATTCAGGAAAAAGAATTCTATTAATGCACCTGCCAATGTTCATAAGTGCATTTAATTGTAACATTTCGTTTGCTTAAGAGCGTTAATGTTGTTTGGACCCCATGGTCGCTCTACATATTCCGTTATGAAATGCATAGTCGTAATGTAATTTGAATATCTAAGTTCATAATTGCAGTGTATTGTAATTATCTGCCTGCACAATTCTATTACTGTATATAAGTCCCAACTCAAAGTTGTAACTGAATGTTGAAATGAAGTTCAGCTTCTTTAATGTTGCCTGCGTATAAAAGTCGGAACTAGCCCGCTCGGACCTACTGCACTGTTCCAGAATGATCTTCGCTCAAAGCCGGCCTCGCCATGCCGCTTTGCTATACTGTTCTGCGTTATAAAAGGCAGCTCGAAATAAAGTTCTCACACTCGTATTACAATGCTGTTCTGAACCCCGGCTTTTCTCCTCCGTACACGGCCCGTACAGCCTGCCTTGGAACCGGCCTTCTCGCCATCTGCCCTGCGTTGTTCGCCTTGGCTCACTGACCTACTTCCTGCTCTCTGCTTGGTTAAGTAATACTGTCGCCTTCGCTTTACGTAACAAGTGCTGAGCACCGTACAGCTTCGGCGTACGCTCTGCTCATGTGTACTTCTCAGCTCGCTGGCTGAACTCAACTGATGTATCTGGACTACGTTAAGAAGCTCGTACCTGGCGCAGTCACGTGATGCATCCCCCACCTACTGTGTTCATGCGTCACAAATATAATCTCGACTCCCATCATCTCGGCTATTAAGTTATACAATAACTTAAGGGAATATCTGTCTTTCTTCATGTTATTATCACATATAATGCTTGTTATTTCTTCTCTTCTGAGATGATTAAATATACTGTTCCATAAAGATCTTAATAAAACTTTAATATTCCTCCCATAATTCCATCTGTTTGACTGGCAGTGTCTTCTTGATCCTAGGCCCTCTACGTCAATTCCTAGCATTCCTCTCTACTCGATTTGAGCGCTATCTTTACAACTCTTCCCATAAATCTCAACTACGGCTCAATGTCAGCTGGCGTAGCCGATAGCCTCAACTAGGTATCGGGTACAGTACAGTACTAAACTTCGAGCGCGACTGTACTTGCACCAAGGTTCTAGGAAACATTAACTACTGAAGGCATTCAATGTGCAGGTGATATTGCTGCTGAAAACATCAGGTGCGAAATGGACGACGACGAGGAAGGCAATGGAAGGGAGCTAAAAATACACACTTTTGGAGAAGCACTATATGTCTTGAGTGACCTTCAGGCATTTGCAGCTTCCAAAAATGTTCCAGAACTCTTGGACTTAATGCAGGATGCAAAGGACATCATACAACGTTCTCTTGTAAAGAAGTCTCGACAATGCACTTTGAAAGACATGTGGAAACAAAGAAACGAGCAGAGAAACAGATTTTTTTACCTACGTTGAAAAGACTGTGTAATAAATGTGAACCTATTTTCGTTTTTGTTTACAGACCTATATTTTAAATTATTATTTCATTGTAATCCTATGCGATAATACAGTATTTCTTTGCAGTGTATTTTTTCTAATTAACACTCTACCCTTTTTGAAACGGAAATCTGTGAAAACGGAAACATAAATCCGCTTTAGGCAGGGTTTACTCTAGTATTAGCACGCTTGAACCTCTGTAACCCGAATCTGTTCTCGTGTGTTGGCACTACAGTTCACTATAGGATACACACTGTTTAGCAATCCCGGCTAAGCTCTAGGCGAGGATAGCGATGTACAGCGTGCTTCGATTCAACACGGAACTGTAAAAATGGGTTGCCTACCCACCCGCAATCGGCTTGAAAACTGCTCGCTGCGCGCTAGCGACGGGGCTGAGTTTGATTTCGCTGATTGCCGCCTTCTTATGCTGCATTACAGAGTATTTTGCTCTTTGAAAATATATTTACACAGGCTTCACAATAAGTTTGAACGATTTCTGTTTCAGAACTTGTTATTTTACGCTTCTGTTAATGGCTTTTGCAGAGCATTTCTATGAAATAAAATTTTATTTTACAACATAGTTTATTAAAACACAATGTATTTTAATGTTGTATTTTATTTACAACACAATTGATTGTTTTTTTTAACCCAATACCACAAAACGAGGTACAATTTGGAAATTATTTGTTACACAATTGTAATCAGGCTTCCATGCGACTAAAAAAGTTAATTTATCACAGACGTTACATCTACTTCAAATGGACATTTACATAAGGTGTTAGAAGGGGCGTCCATCATTCTCCAAGCAGAGGGCCACTCGTCGCATGAAGTTCTCTCTTGCGTCGACAACATCTGAGGAGTAATTTCTGAAAAGGCTTCGGTAATGACTAGCTCCATTTCTTCGGGTGTTATTGGTGATCTTAAAATACTCTCGACCTGACGTAGCCCCAAATGAAGAAATCCAGGACTTTGCAATGCTGCATAAGAAGGCGGCTATCAGTGAAATCGAACTCTATCCCGTCGCTAGCGCGCAGCGAGCAGATTTCAAGCCGATTGCGCGTGGGTAGGCAACCCATTCTACGGTTCCGTGTTAAATCGGAACAGGCCGTACAGCGTGTTTCACTTGAATACACGACTGGCATGTGGGTTGCCTATCTCTGGTCCATGTGCCTTGGTGTTTTCTGTCCTTTCGTTTCAAAAACTGTCACGCTGGCTCAGACGCTAGACTTCATAACAGTCTACATTTTTCGCTAAGTGCTATGCCTGTTTTTCCATTTACTGTTTTGAGTTTACAAAATTCTTCGTTTGAAAATATTTACAAACACTTTTGCTGGGAGGCAATTGATTTCTGGGATAAAAAATGCATCTGTCAAATCAAAATGTAACAAGGATGAGTTGGACACATGGACAGACATTCTTTATCTTCCATGTAATAATTTTTTTAAAATTTAACGGAAAATTGGTCCTAGAAATCAAAGGGATTTTATTTGGTTGGTTCATAAGTTTATGGGCTGCGACAACGCGGTCATGTAGCCTCGTGTACTTTAGGTGTGTGTAGAATCTGTCTGATAACCGGTGTTAATTGTGATGACTGTATTAGTGTGTGTTATCTGTTTTTTTAATTCATCTAAGGACAGCAGACTTTCGAATTTTTCAAATAGTTCCTACTTTTGCTGCCAAACGCCACCGTCAACGACTACTAGTACAGAACGTATCTACCAGACGCCACTGCAGTCGGCTCATGGCAACGAACGTAGGGACCTAAGAGCGTTGTTTACATTCTTAACCTATACAATTTAGCTTCACACAGGTGTAATTAGTGGAAGGTTCTTTAACATGCCATACATCTATGGCATGGGACCGCTAGCTTTACTTTCCCTCCGAGGGAAGGCATACTGAGGGATTTTCAATGCTCTTAAAAAATCCGACGACGTCAGCCGGATTTGAACCCGCGATCTTGGGCATAGAAGCTCAGCATGCTATCAACTACGCCACCGAAGCCGCCAGGGATTTTATTTAATTAAGAGTTACTACCAGAAAAAAACGTGGCATACTAATACTTTACCGCTTGATATAACTGTTATAAAAATCAACAGTGTTCGTAAAAGAAAAGAAGACAAACTGTTGAGCAATATTTAGTAAGAACATTGTTATTTGCCTGACAATGGGCCAATAAGAATTAAAAAAAAACGAGTTAGGCTCGAAATTCGAACCCAGGACCATAGGCTCCACAGTGCCTCGTGCAAGCGTCTGAGCCACCATGAGAGTATTGGAAACGAAAGGACAGAAATCACCAAGACACAGGGACCAGAGATAGACGAATTAGCGAGCAAGAACTTCCTCGCGGCTCTATTGTAGGTGGTAGGCAACCCACATGCCAGTTGTGTATTCAAGTGAAACACGCTGCACATCATCAGAAAAGCGACAAGAAAGAACGTCAGCAGTAGTGAAGATGTTTTTGTGCTCAGTAAGGTAACGAGGAGATTGCATGAAGAGAAGAGTGAAGTTTCTCTCTGACGTACAAATTGAGAGTCTCTGAATTCATTGCGTTCCCAAATTGGAAGGTGAACATTAACGACGAATAAATCAGTAAGTAAATAATACCAACTTCAGTATTGCATCTTAAAGGTACCGTACTCTTCACGCTTGATGAAATGCCCCTTTTCCCATATAATACTATTGGTTTATATAGGTATGCATACAATTCATGAATCATCTATTCGCTATTTTTTTCGCCATCGTTTAACCCTCCAGGGTTGGCTTTTCCCACGGACTAAGCAAGGGATCCCACCTCTAAAGCCACTGAGGGCAGTGTCCTGGAGCTTGAGACTCTGAGTCAGGGATACAACTGGGGAGTGTGACCAGCACTACGCCCAGGCGGCCTCACCTGCAAAGCGAACAGGGGGCTTGAAGAAGGGATCGGAAGAGTGGGACGGTTAGGCAAGGAAATGGGAAGGATGCGGCCGTGGCCTTACAGTAGGAACCATCCCAGCATTTGCCCGAAGACGAAGTGGGAAACCACGGAAAACCACTTTGAGGATGGCTGAGGTGGGAATCGAACCCCCTCTACTCATTTTGGCCACCCGAGGCTGAGTAGACTACGTTCCAGCCCTCATACCACTTTTCAAATTTCGTGGCAGAGCCGGGAATCGAACCCAGGACCTCCGGGGTGGCAGCTAACCCCGCTGACATCATCTATTCAATTGTAAGTCTTCTTCAACTTGAATGTAATATTTAATCTATTCTAATTAAAAATTGAGCAAAATTAACTAAACTGTATATAAATAAGTTGATATACTTACACACATACATTCAATTAAAATAAAAAAATGAATTTCAAACTAAAAAAATAATAAAAAATAAAACATGAATATGAACCTTAAAACACTGTACCGTAGGATAATGACTTGGAAATATACAGTACAATGAATTTAAAGCTCAATTTTAGCCTATTTTCATTTATGAAATAATAGGCTTAAGGGATCACCTTTTGTCCGTGTGTGTGTGTCCTCCTAATAACTTCTAAATGGCTCGAGCGATTTCAATGAAACTCGGTATGATCATGGTACTGTTTTGCTGACATCGATCGTGCCCTTCAGATTTTATTACGTCTCACCAATCCAACATGGCGGCTGTGCGAAATATTTCCTCGGCAATCTGTATCTCCGAAACTATTACTGATATCCCCCTGAAATTTTGTACGGTGGTAAAGGGTACTACTAGAAGTTCATCCACGAGGCTTCCAAAAACATGTAAAATACAAAACCAACATGGTGGCCAATGGAAGTTGAGACATTTAATTAGACTTTTCTCGCGATTTAACCATCCAAACGCAATGAAACTTGGTACGGCAAATTCTAATACTCATTGTAATGCACTGGCATCTAACTTAGTTCAATTGTTTACACAACCTCAAGATGGCGGATGTGCGAATTATTTAATTGGCGTTCTATATCTCCGACAATATTACTGATATCACCCTGAAATGTTTTAGGGCGATAAAGAACACCACTACAAGTTCATCTATGTACTTTCAAAATCCTGTGCAGTACCAAACGAACATGGCGGCCAAGCGAATGTGAAACATTTTAATAGACGTTTCTCGCGATTTAACCATCTGAGCGCAATTAGATATAGTACAGTAAATGATTATACATATTGTAATGCACTGGCATCTAATTTAATTCCATTGTTTACATAACCTCAAGATGGTGGCTGTGAACAATTTTAAAATTAAGTTTTTAATTCTAATGTCCTAATCATGCGATTGAAGTTTGAATACTGCACGCACACAATAATCTTCATGTAATAGTACATAACTGTAATACCTACATATATAAAACTCCAACATGGCGACCATCCGTAATAATAGACTGTTCTCAATATCTACGATTCCATAACAGCAATCAAACTGAAATTGTGTATATTGATAGTGGCAATTAACATAAGTAGGATATGTGAAGACAGGCTTTAGTTCTTCACGGAACTACTTGTTCTTCATGCATCTACACAGGAAAATGAACCTAGCGTGAAATGTTCTGTTGTACCTCACATCCACACACGGCTGGTATGCGCGACCAATCATAAGGAAACTATTGGATAAGAAGAGATTGTCAGATACGCGGTGTTGTAAGTTCAACGACGATATGTAACTATTTGATAGCTTTTGGCCGGTAATACCAATCTCTTCGAAGAACGACTAATTCTGCTGTTACGGGCTGTACAGGGTGTATCATAATTAATAGCGCAAATTGAAACAACTGTAAGTACAGGATACTAGAAGCAAAAGAGTCTTAGTATACATGGGTCTGCAAACAATTGGTTGGCGAGATAAGTAACAAGTAGTTCTGTGAAGAACTATACTGTGCCCAACTCTAGGAATGGGTATTCCAAGATTCAGACACCTAGATATCAAGGGAAAGGCTACAGCCGCTTTTGAAAGTTGAGATATTTGAATATCGCACTCCATTACTTCCAGAAGGAAATGGAAACTTTATGCAGCCAAGAGCATGTCAAGTGACGTAGCGAGTAATAGCAGAGGTCGAGACTATTTGTTGATTAAATAGTTAGCCATGGAGTAGAGACTTGAGACTTGGATCAGATTACTGGCACGGCCAAATGAAAGAGAATGCACTTAGTATCAAGTAAATCGGACCAGGGATACCAGAGATATGAGGATTTCTAGATTTCAGCGTGATGCAGCGTGGACCTGACCGTTTTGAATAAAAGCCGGCCGGCCCAAGCAACATCAGCTCACTTCGAACCAAGCTCTTGCATGACAAGGTGCTGCCACGTTGAGCCAAGGCACATGGTTGCCGGATCTACGCAGAAGATATCTTCAAATTGTGATAGTCACAAAAGTGCTGCGATACATGTGGAACTTAGTAAGTTTCCGGCAGAGAGAATCACTAAGGTGATTGTTATTTTTCTACGAACACTGGTGAAATATTTTATTTCTATGTGGACATATGCTAGACTTTGTCTAGAAAGTACTTTGTCACAGTCCAGTGATAATCATTCAATACTTGGATATTTTAGTCCAATTTAGTCAGTTTCATAATTGTAACTTGATAACCACTCCGATCTTTCAGTATATTGAAGGCCAGTCTATCACGGTGTTGTTCATTAGCCGACAAATGGAAACTATATGTTGCTTCGCGCATGATAGATGGTGATAAGCCATGCCCAGGGAACGATCATCAGAACAGCTGTTGATTGGTTTAGACTGTCAGTGTTTTCTTGTACTGAAAAGATTACCGTGAGTTATGTTACAACTGACATATTTGAGAATAGATCACTTAGATCTGACCCCATTTAAGCGAAATGCTATGGCTTTAATAGAAGTCAACATTAAAATGGATCAGCAGTTACTTCAAACTTCAAGAAATATCTCCACTATGTCGTGTTAGACAAATTGTGGGTATCTAATGGTGGCCGATACAAGGATTAGACGTGCGTGTCCGATAGGGCATGTATCTGGATAAATCTGGATGGATATTTTATCCATATTCGAAGAATCGAACATGTGGATTCTCACATAATGAAATAATAATTGAACACATTTAAAATAATATAACTAATAATAATAATAATATTAATAATAATAATAATAATAATAATAATAATAATAATAATCCACTAATAATAATAATAATGATTTTCATAACTTTTCTAAATAATTCTTGGATCTTAAATTTTCTAATAATCACATTTATTGAGAGAGAGCCTATGAAGTAGTTTAATCATTTCTAGTTTGGAACAGGTGATTTTCCGAAGGAGAGTGGTTAGCGCAAGCCCGCATTCAACCAACATTACAGTTCTGGTTGAACAGTTAATATTTGCAATGAGCAAAGTATATTTTTCAGATAACACGGAGAGGCATGAAACGGGAAGCAAATGATATTTGTATCAATTAGGATATTTTTGTATTTATATAAAATCATGACGTAAATACACATTCGAAAGTGAAATAAAGATTATCATAAGTATGGTAAATTCACGGGTTGAACTGAATGGTAAAATAAAATAAACTTGTAAGTTTATTAATCTTCCAGTGTTGATAACAAGCAGAGGCTTGATTTATTGTATAAATTTTGGGAAGAAAATTTATGTGTGTGGAGTAGTTGAAATGCCATTCCCAGGTGCGCATGTTTAAGTCGCAGGAATGAGGAGTTTTTTATTTGAGCATCAATCAAATAGCAGGTTCGATGACTCAGTGTTAAAGAAGGAGTATTGGAACTACACATTGCGTCGTATGAATGACCCAAAGGTTATTTCTTAAAAACCATCAGTTCTTATTTCAACCTTGTTTACGGATTCCATTTAAGACTTTGATTTTGCTAGAACCCGGATTTGTCATGATAGTATTTTATTCTTCTTCAGAGGAAGACCTTTGCCGTTGTTGTTGGAATGTTGTGTTCTTACACAAATAATAGAATGGGCCACTGCCAATTAAAAATAATTCTATAACCACGAATAATTTGAAGGATGTTTTCAATCCTAGTGCCATGAACTAAATGAATTTATTATGAAGCTACAATTCTTATTTCCGCATTCTGTCGAAGAATTGCAAGTTGTGAAAGTTACTAAAATGGCCACAAATATAAATATTTTTCTTAATGATGATTCCAAGTGGAGAATCGAATAGTTGAATGGTCCAACAATTTATTGATAAAGTTGATGATTCAGAAATCATATATTTTGTTAGGAACTTGAAGTTCATAATCGAGTCACTTCTCGAAACGTTTAATGTCAGAAGAACAATTAATTTTGTTGTGCTTCGCACAAGTTCTTCGATCCTATGCTCAATGGTCAAATACTTTTCAGATGTTGTTATTAATATGTGTACATAATTTGTGTTGATTGAAAGATAATAATATTTTTTGACAATATTTTTTTGAAACTGGAAAAATAAGTGAAAGTTAAAAATTCTATGAACAATTATTCTACGAGTGTTAATATTATGTAAAAATTCAACCAGTGAACTACGGTATTTCCAGTAAAGACAATTAAATTTGAACTGGATTTAATCATAAATAATGGATATAGTTTTGGAACACAGTCTACAGGACTGATAATCAGACTTGTGTTTCCAAAGATAATTGTCCAATGTGTTGGAAAATTTCTGTACATTGTGTAAATAGTTATGTGGGTCGCCACACGTGAAGGATGCTGCTTTGAGCATTTTATTTTGCAGTCAATTTTAAATTCAGAATAAAATGAGATAATTTTACATGATGTGTTATGCCCAGTTGAATCTCCTTCTATCCTTATTGTTGCATTGAGCCAAAGATCAGTAAAGCATTTTTTTCATTTGATGTCGTTTTTGCGATTAGCTTTAACCCATCTGGCGCCCCGGGATATTTTGACTCTCGTGCTGACTGATTCTTGGTAAAATGCATATGTGGTCGTGCGGACTCCGGTCTAAACGGGCACAATACAGCCTATTTTCATATATCCTACTTACAGTATGTTAATTGCCTCTATCAACATACAAAATTTCAGTTTGATGGCTGTAATAAATTCGTAGATATTGAGAACCGTGTAAATATTTCGGACAGTCGTCATGTTGGATTTTGATATATGTAGGCCGTAGAGTTGTGTAATGTTAGATGACGATTTTTGCGTAGGTTCATTATTCAAACGTTCATTTCGATCGCATGATTAATACACAAGAAATGAAAACTTAATTTTCAAATTGCGCACAGCTGCCAGCTTTAGGTTATGTCAACAATTGAACTAAATTAGATGCCAGTGCATTACAATGTGTATAAACATTTACTGTACCATATTTCACTGCGCTCAGTTGACTTAATCGCGAGAAATGTCTATTAAAATGTTTCACCTTCGCTTGGCCGCCATGTTCATTTTGTATATAACAGGTTTTTGAAAGTCTCATTGGTGAATTCCTACTAGTGCCCTTTATCACTTACAAAATTTTAGGGTGATATCAGTAATAGTCGTGGAGATATAGAGTGCCGGTGAAATATGTCGCACAGCCGCCATGTTAGATTGGTGAGACGTAATAAAATTTGAAGGGCATGGTCGGGGTCGGCCAAAATTGTACTATGACCTTACCGAGTTTTATTGAAATCTCCCCAGCCGTTTATATGTTATTAGAGGGGGACACACACACACACACCCGCACTCACACACGGACAAAACGTGATCTCATAAGACTATTTTTTCATAAATGAGAATAGGCTAAAATGTGGTGATAACCAGCCACTAATGACCACTGGAAGTGAAACTTGGAGTATTGGTGCAGCAGAAAAGAGGAGAATTGAAGCGTTTGAAATGTGGTGTTACAGGAGAATGATGAAGATCAGATGGGTAGATAGGTTTACAAACGAAGAGTTATTAAGACTAGTGGGAGAGGAGAGATGTTTGTGGCGACTGCTAATGAAGGGAAGAGATAAGTTGGTAGAACACATACTAAGACACCCAGGAATAGCAAGCTTAGTTAAGGAAGGAAGGATCGAGGACAAGAACTGTAGGATTAGACCAAGGTTAGAATATATTGCCTCGGATGTAAGGTGTGATAGCTATGTAGAGATGAAACGATTAGCTCAGGACAGGGAGGCGTGGAGTGCTGCATCAAAGCAGTGGAAACACTGACGACTCAAACAACAACACAATATTCTTGACTTTCTCACTCTAATAAAATAGAAAGTTCGTTGCTTGGGAGACAGCGTGCGTGTGTTAGTGTAACACTCAGTTACAAATAAGAGACAGAAATGAACCCTCCGCTTGTTTATTGCACGTTGATGTCAGCTTTTATAAAATCACCCTGGTTATGGCTTATGTTACATTCGCTTCTCCTGGATTGCTCATAAGTTTGGGGAGCTTGGCGATAAATGTCATCACGCGCCAGTAGAGATCTCGCCAAAAATCAATGGTGCCTGCTCAGAGCTCGGGCGAGCTACCTAGAGACATTGCGCTGCACAAATACCAGACGAGATCAAAGGTTAGCAAGAAGTTACCTCGTGGTACTTGGGTCGGTGAAGTTTAGAGGCATTCCAATCATGCGAGGGCTGTTATTTTTCAAGTTCCGATGGACTGTATAAAAATAATAGATTGAAATACCAAACTGATTTTACTACTAAATGTTTGTTGTGAGGTTTGAAGCCATTTTTCAGTGTTGCTTAAGTAAACAAAAGTTTGGTGCTTTTCAGTCGGTCAACACGAATGTACCCAAATAGAGCTGGGTTATGCCCTAATACTGAAATAAATTACATGAGATTAATAAATACACTAGGATGACCAGTTTCGATCGTCAAGCGACGATCATCAGATCCATTACACTTAGGCTATAGCATATATGTTTGAGAATACAGGTGAAAAATATATACAATATGTACAATTATTCTGATACTTATCCCGTAGTCGCCCTCACTGGAACTTCAAGCAGTTGCGTGTTCACTCTGGCCCCAGTTATGGTCGCCTAACCCGGGTGTTAACTGGGCGGAACTGGTTTTTCCCTTTCTCCCCCTTTTGTTCCTATGTTCTTTCTGAGGTCAGTGCCATGTTTATTTTTGTGACGTTGCCAAATCTAGATAAGAATGCATTTTATTGAATACAGGAAGATCTACAACTATTAAAGACCGTGGAACTATTTCCGCCACGCGTGGACTAAAAAGCCATTCAAACTAAGCGGTACACGGTCTATTGAAGACGTCCTGGCACCTTTAATACTGCCGCGCATAACGGCCTAGGTTTATTGCAGAAAAAAGTACATAGTACACCTGATCCAAATAACTTTTATTTTTATTTTTTATACATCGAGTTGAGCCTCTATGGACTGCGTGGTAACAACCAACTTCACTTTAGTGTCTAGGTCTTGCTCTTGTTCCGGCTTTGACTTCTTGCCAGTATCTTCTGACCCCAGCGACGAGTGCCTGTTTATGTTCCTCGGACAAAGGTCCTCTCCGTCTTCCGGAAGTTGATGCCATTTTAAAACCTTGGTAGTTGTTCACCAATCTTCTAAATGTGTTCCTGTCAAGAATTTCTCGGTCTAGAATACCAATTTGTCTGAGATCTTTTTCGCATTCCTCGAACCATCTCGGCCTTGTTGCCTTAGACTTGATGAAACTCCATATTCTTTTGGTTAATCGATCATCAGTCATTCTCATGAGGTGACCGTAAAATAGTAGCCTTCTCTTCTTAATTGATGCTGTGATAGGGTCTATGTTCTTGTACAAGTCCTCATTTGCTCTCATTCGCCACTGTCCATCAACCCATCTATTACCAAGAATTTTTCTTAATATCCTACGCTCTCTTTTTTCCAGTTGGTCGGCTTGACCTTTAGTGTTCATGGTTAATGTTTCGGACGCATATAATCCCTCAGGTTTTACAACTGTGGTATAGTGTCGGAACTTGGCCCCTATACTCATAGACTTTTTGTTATAGATATTTTTTGTAATGTGGTATGCCTGGTCTAACTTCCTCATCCTGACATTAATTGCTACCTCTTCTAATCCATTCTGCTGGATGACTTCACCAAGATAACGGAAATTTGTGACTCGACTGATTTTTCCAAGGTTAGTGATAATCCATTCAGGTCCATCGCAGATGTTTGTCATATATTTTGTCTTCTGAATAGAAATCTGGAGTCCTACCTTTTCAGCAATTTCTGACAGCCTATTGATCTTGTTGACTGCTGAATCTATGTCGTTAGCAAAAATGGCCAGGTCATCCGCAAAGGCCAGACAGTCAACGTATATCCCTTTGTGCTTAGGACCAAGTCTGAACCGATCTTCATTTCTTTCTTCTTGGTCTAACATCTTCCTCCATTCTCGAATGACTTTTTCCAAAACACAGTTGAAGAGGAGTGGAGATAGTCCGTCTCCCTGTCTTACGCCCGTTCTAATTGTAAACGGTTCTGATATCTCTCCCATAAATTTGACTTTCGACACTGTGTTGGTCAGAGTTTGTTTGATCAAATTTCTAGATGTATCATCCACTCCAAACTCTTCCAAAATATTCATTAATGACTCCCTGTCGATGGAGTCATACGCTTTCTGAAAGTCAACAAACACGACCACGTAACTATATCCTCCTGTCTTCTTGTACCTGATGATGTTCTTCAGGTTAATGATCTGTTCCGGGCATGAACGACCCTTTCTGAAGCCAGCCTGGTATTCCCCGATCTGTTGGTCAAGATGCGCTTCTATTCTGTTCTGAACTGCTTTGGAGAAAATCTTATACGGAACAGATACTAATGAGATGCCTCTATAGTTGTTGACATTCTTTTTATCACCTTTTTTGTGTAGAGGATGGATTAGTGCTGACAGCCATTAAATTGGTAACATCCCAGTTCTCCATATCTCTTCAAAAAGTTTGACTAGTACATCTAGAGTTTCATCATTCGCCAGCTTCAGTAGTTCCGCCACTATTGAATCTTCACCAGCTGCTTTATTATTCTTTAAACGGTTGATAATTTGTTTGATCTCCTCTTTACACGGTGGGGATGAGTTGAGTAGTTTGTGGATCGGATCGCACACAGTGAATCGTTCTTTCGGTTCATCACAATTAAGCAATTTTTCAAAGTAACGAGATATGATCGTACAGTTTTCTTTGTTGGGCAGGCCCAGCTTCCCATTTTCATCTCTAAAACAGAGGCTGGGGGCTTGATACCGTTTCAAATTGGACTTGAACGTTTGATAGAAGTCTCTGGTATTGTTTTTCCGGAAATCCTGATCGATCTCTTCTAACTGCTGCTTCTCATATAATCGCTTGGCCCTTCGGAAAGTTCTGGCTGCTTCTTTTCGAGCTTCACGGAACACATCGAAATCTTCAGGTCTTCGGGTCGAGTTCCACTTTTTCCATGCATTTGTTCTTTGAGTCAGCACTTCATCACAATCCTCATTCCACCATCTATGCTGTCTCTTCTTAGCTGTCAGGATTGCAGTATTAGCTGCATGTTGGATCTTGGAGGCAATGTCCGTCCATTTATGAGATTCAAAAGTCAGTTGCTGGTGGTATTATTCTAATACATTTTGATCGATTTTCAACTTTTCAAGGTCATATTTACGAATCTTATTTCCTTGTTTCTGGGTCTTATTGAGAGGAATGAAATTTATTTTTATCTTAGAGAGGTAATGGTCTGAATCGAACTGGGCACCTCTCTGCACTTTAACATTCATTATTTCCTTAATCGCTCTCCTAGAGGTTGCGACATGATCGATCTGTTTCTCTCCACACACATTGCCCTGTGATCGCCAAGTCTTTTGTTTGCTTGGTTTGTGTTTGTAGAGCGTTGACATTATCTGAAGATTGAAGGTGCGACACAGATTGACGAGTCTTATACCATTTCTGTTCGTCATCTTGTGAGCAGGATAGGCTCCGATTGTTGATCTGAATTGCGGTTCTGTTCCCAGCTGAGCGTTAAAGTCACCTAGTAAGATCTTGATGTTCTTTGATGGTATTTTCTCCAACTGTTCTTCAAGGAGGTCCCAAAACTGTTCAACTTTCTCAGGATTACGTCTGTTGTCCTCATTGATCGGTGCATGAGCATTGATCAGCGTGTATCCTTTGTTACCGCAGCTGAGAGTTAGAATAGAAAGTCTCTCAGAAGGGCTAAGGAATTCCACTATTGAACTGACAACCTTCTTACGAACAACAAAAGCCGTGCCAAGTAAAGGCATGTTCTTACCTATTTTCACAGCCCTTTCTCCTTTATAAATCCTATACCCCTCAATATCCATTATGTCCTCATTTAGGTATCTCGTTTCTTGGATGGCCAAGATGGTTATGTCATGTTTGTCCATCATCATTGTCAATTCTTTGTGTTTTCTAACTTTCAGTAGTGAATTGACGTTCAAATAACATTTACCTATAATCACCGCTATTTTCCCCCCTTTGTTTATCTAGCTTGGATGTATCGCTAAGTTGTGTCTTGATTTTGACAGGGTGTGTTTTTTAGTAGAATGAAGAGGGGTGAATCATTCACTGCTGGTTTAAACTAAACGGCAGATGGTCCAAAACATCACACTTGGAATTCATTGAAAAAGTCTATCGTACCGTAGGCATAGTGCGGTCGTGATTGATAATCAACTTTTTCGGGAATTGAAGGTTTGGTTGGGCGGCAACGCCTCGCCAAAAAGGGAACACTTCAGGAGGCTGTCTAGACGTACCCACCTCAGTGGCGGCAGAATATTTTGCCGAGGGCATTGGAAAGCTGGTGTAACGATACGACAAATGTTTCAATCGATTTGGCGATTATGTTGAGACATAAGAGTAAAACAAGCAAACATTTAGTAGTAAAATTCTTTTGGTATGTCATTTTGTTATTTTTATACAGTCAATCAGAAACTCGAAAAAAAAACCAGCCCTCGTATTTACAGTGAAACAAAATGGTTTTCAGTCGGTCAACACGATTGTAGCTTGCCACGGTGGGTGAGTAGATATCGTGTCGGTCTACTAACCCCAAGATTGCAGGTTCGCTCCTGGCCGTGGTAAGTGATTTTTGACAGGCGGCACAAATAAGACACGCATGTCATACGATGTTGGCATGTCAAAGAACCCATTTGAATTCAGTAGGCCGAGTTCATAATGGCAAAATTAATCTCGGGAGTTTCCGCCAACACAAAGTTCCTCATTTCTCTACTAGAAAGCGCTATAGTGTTCAAGGAGCTTAGATTTCTAACCTCCTTGACTTTCATTGTGATTCAAGGAACAACGAAATTCGACATGCAAGCTACCCTCTGGGTGTCAAATTACAAAAAGCTTGCACCCGGCACCCGAGGCCATACGATATTATTATAATAACAGGATTGTACCCAATTATAATAGGTGCTATTCTCCATACCTGAAACAAATTAGTCCGCCTCGTTGCATAGTGGCTAACATGCTTGGCTGTCACCGTGGAGGCCCGAGTTCGATTCCCGGCTCTGCCAAGAAATTTAATTCTGGTCTGAGGGCTGGGACGAGGTACACTCAGCCTCATGAGGCAAAACTGAGAAGAGGAGGGTTCGATTTCTAACTCAGCCATCCTGAAAGTAGTCTTTCATGTTTTCCCATTAATTCTACTCCAGGCAAATTCCGGGATGGTTCTCAACTTCAATCCAGGGCTGCCTCCTTCCCAATCCTCATCTGAATTACAAATGCACACACCAATACATCCTTCACAATAACACAGGTTATTATCAGACAAATTCCACTCACACCCAAATACATGGAGATAACATGACTACGATGTCACAAAGCCCTTAAATCAATCAACAACTGATACAAATTACATGAATACATTCACCGAAATAAATAAAAAAAAACTAATTAAATAAATACATAAATTTGTCTAATAACCTGTGCTATTGTGGTGTCTGTAGTGGTGTGAGTATTTGTAATTCAGGTGAGGATACGGAAGAAGGCGGCCGTGGCCTTAAGTTAGGAACCGCCCAGGCATCTGCCTATAGTAAAAAGGTTAGTTAATTATTGTTGCTTTACGGTGTGGAACAGCGACGTTATCAATGTGTTTGTATCTGTCACAGGATACAAAAGGGAAATATAAATAAGTTCGAATTTAACTTAAAGTTCTAAAACAATTTATGAGATTAATGGAGTGTCAACAAAATTTTATAAGTACAGTTCTGAAACAAAGATTGAAAAGAACAATGAAACATGTAGTTCCATGAAGAACTAATTAGCCTATTTCATATATCCTACTTATATTAATTGCCTCTATCAACATACAAATTTTCATTTTGATTGCTGCAATAGATTCATAGATATTGAGAACCATCAAAATATTTCGGATGGTCACCTTGTTGGACTTTTATATATAGGCCTTAGAGTTATGTAGTATTACATGCAGTTTATTGTGTAGGTGTTTTATTCAAACTTCAATCGCATAATTAGGACACAAAAAATAATAACGAGATTTTAAAATTTCACTCAGCTGCCATCTTGTGGTTATGAAAATAATTTAAATAAATTAGATGCCAGTGGATTAAAATTTATATAAGCATATACCATACCAAGTTTCACTGCGCTCGGATGGTTAAATCGTGAGAAACGTCCATTTGTATATTAAAATTTCGCGTCGTCGCCATATTCGATTTGTGCTCACCAGGTTATTGAACGTCCCATAGGTGAACGTATGTTTATAGTCTCCAGACACATACAAAATTTAAGTTTGATTGCAGTCATAGATTAATTGATATTGAGAACCGTCTAAATATTTCGGATGGTCGCAATGTTGGATTTTAATATATGTAGGCCATAGAATTATGTACTATTAGATGAGGATTACTGTGTACGAGCATTATTCAAACGTTGATTTCGATCGCATGATTAGAACACAAGAAATTCAAACTTAATTTTGAAATTTCGCACAGCTGCAATTTGAGGTTACGTAAACAATTGAACTAAATTAAATGGCAGTGCATTGCAATTTGTATAGTCATTTGTTGTACCCAGTTTCACTGCGTTCGGATGGTTAAATCGCGAGAAAAGTCTATTTAAACGTTTCAACTTTGCTTGGCCGCCATGTTGTTTTGTAGTTAACGGGGTTTTGAATGTCACATGGGTGAACGTCTAGTAGTGCCCTCTACCACCGTAAAAATTTCGGTGTGATATGAGTAATAGTTTCGGAGATATAGAATGTCAGTGAAATATTTCGCACAGCCACCATGTTGGATTTGTGATAGGCATTAAAATCTGAACGACAAGGTCTTGGTCGACCAAAATAGTACTATGACCCTAGCGGGTTTCATTGAAATTGCTCCAGCCATTTATAAGTTATTAGGGCGACACACAAGACTGCTTCGGTGGCGTAGTCGGTAGCATGCTGAGCTTCTATGCCCAAGATCGCGGGTTCAAATCCGGCCGAAGTCGTCGGATTTTTAAGAGCGTTAAAAATCCCTCAGTATGCCTTCCTTCGGAGGGGAAGTAAAGCCAGTGGTCCCATGTCATAGATTTATGGCATGTTAAAGAACCTTCCACTAATTACACCTGTGTGAAGCTAAATTGTATAGGTTAAGAAGGTAAACAACGCTCTTAGGTTCCTACGTTGTTTGCCAAGAGCCGACTGCGGTGACGTCTGGTAGCTAAGTTCTGAACTAGTAGTCGTTGACAGTGGCGTTTGGCGGCAAAAGTAGGAACTACTAGAAAATTGATCGTCTGCAGTCCTTAATTGAATTAAAACAGATACTCACACTAACACAGTCATCACAATTAACACCGGTTATCAGACAGATTCTACACAGACCCAAAGTACACGGGGCTACATGACCGCGTTGTCGCAGCCCCTAAACTTAAGAACCAACCAACCAGGGCGGCACACACACACACACGGACAAAAGGTGATCTCATAAGCCTATTATTTCATAAATGAAATATACTAAAAATGTCATGAGAGTTTATTAAAATGATCTCCAAGCCAGTACACATTACGGACATACCTCATGAAGAATATATTGAATTATCTGTACCTCATACTGCCAACCAACTCCAAACGTTCTGCGCAAGGTAAACTCCTTGGCGGCATTAGGCGGAGACGATTCGTGCTACTACTCAGAGAATGAGTTTAATATGGTGTTGACGAGGAGAAGTGTGCCAGAACAAACTGATGTGTGCGTGCTCGTGAAATCAAATGTAAAATTCAGGAGAACGCGATGGAACGGGTGATTGTGACACATTTTCAATAGAGGACCTGTTACATATATTTGACAGCACTTCAAACTAAATGAACCAGTTTTGAATTTATAATCTATTGGCATACATGTTGAAATTATGTATTAACATTTCACGGCTCATACAACAGCCTTTCACGGGGTTGTGTTAATTTGAAAGTTATGGCTAAAGGTCAAAGGTAACCCAAGCGCTGAGCAAGTTTTAATAATGTATATTTTAATTGCCCTCTCACCCGGAGGCCCCGGATTTGATTCCCGGCTCCATCAGGGATTTTAGAAATTAACGTGAGGGCTGGAACGGGGTGCAATCAGCCTCGTGAGGACAGTGCAGAGTCGTGGTAGGCGTGGTGCCTAGTCGGTAGACAACGGTGCGTGCGCAGTATGGGAGGGACGTATCATGCAATGCTACTCGTTGTGAAAGCGCTAAGTTTGAAAATTACGTATGTGTTCTCAAAGACGTGAAGGAGCAATTGTAAACACATTTCAAGAACGTTCAGCTTTGTTTCTTGTGTTTGACTTTTTTTTGCATGGCCATTTCCTATCTCAGTGAAAAGCGCACCAACTAACTTAAAATTGGAATTAATTGATTTACAGTGCAATGAGCGGTTGAGAGACAAGTTCTTTGCTGCATGAAACTTGACCGAATTCTACGGAAACTTTCCCCTTAATGAATTTCCTCGCCTTCATCACGAGGCCGCCAAACTTATGAGTACCTTATGTTCGGTTCTACCTATGTATGGGAAATATTTTTTTCGATATTAAAACGTAACAAACCGATGTTCCGAGCAGACATTTCAGATGAGAATTTGAGAATTTGTTTACGCTTGTCAGTAACACGTTCATTTGCGCCTAATTGTAACATAGTACATTATGCAACGAGCCTATAATGGCTATAATTAAGACACGAGTGTCTTACTTATAATTATAGGCGAGTTGCATACGACTGTTTATGTTCGACGATAATTAAAACTTTATTATATGTTTAACATAAATATTCATAAATATCTGTTCAGTCACTAGAATTTTGTGATCGGGTGCTGTGCTGGGTAGTATATTTCTGTTTTCCAACCTCTCTGGCCGACCGACGCATGCGCTCTGTGTGCTTCAATGCCATATGCTCAGATTGTGCACCAGTATTCAGTAAAACTTTCAGAGAAATCGTTTGAAAACAACGCGCTGTGTAGCAATTGGGATTGGGGATATTAAGGCACAGTGATATTTCTTGTCTCATATTCACCAGTTTATTTACGCGAACATATGGACGGTGCACTTTCGGTAATTTATATAGTGAACCCTTTACCCTCTGATGGATAAATGATTCGATGTTTTATTTCTTCAATTAATAAATATTTCCACCAGCGTCATGAAAATAGCCAGACGGAGATGAGGAAATTTCAAGCATTTGCTGGAGACAATGGGGAAATACCTGCAGCAGTTTGACAAAAGGCTAAATACTTAGGATTGTGAAAAGAAAGACCATAGCAATGATTCAGAAGGACAGGTGGTGGCCACCTCAAAATAGAAGCGACGCGCAGTGAGACACGCTTCTGGTATGTTCATTGTAATATTCGTGCCTAGAAAAAATATGATGCAGTAACGTGAGTGGCTGATGAAAATACTAGACACTCCTACTAGGCCAAGGTCTGATAAAAACCGCCAAGTTACAGAATATGTGGAACCAATGGGAGAAGAATGCTTACCAGCGCGGCAAGTCTAGCTTGGGCACGCTATGGCTAGCATTAACGCGGGAGATCGGCTAGACAACATCTCTACGATCGATTCTAGGATTAATGGGCATATTCTTGACCTGCGCTATTTTTCGAGTTCAACGATATTTATTTAATTCCTGTACCACTATTATTTTGAGAAAATTTTATATAATTTCCCCCTCTATCAATACCAAGGGCCGGTTCATTTATAAGTGGCGTGAAGAGCCAAGACATTGCTATTACTTTTTGTACGTCTGAGGACGTTGGGCTTATTACTTTTGTTCGTCTGAGGACGGAAGCTATTATATTTTGTGTGTCGAGGACACAGGTTACTTTACATTTTGCGCGGCTAAGGACGTAGACACTTATACTTTTGCGTGTCATGAAGGACACAGAAATTATTAATAAATGTGTTAAATTCAGTGTTAGATAGTCATAGTACTATATTTTGTAGGGGCAGTATCTTCGACAATTCGCCAACAGACTGTTCCGGGGAAAGTAGTACCTGAAACGGCGAATTTAGTAGTCAGATATCAAGTATATAATAATCTAATATTTTGAATCAGCACGAGAGATGACATCGCTTACCATGGAAGAAGCCTGGAACTATCAACACTCCGTCAAGATGGTTGAGATGAGATAAGAAGCATCCAGTTGGGAGATGGCTGCTGATGTTCTTTGACGGGTGACTGGCCGAGGATGAGTACAGAATACTATTCTTATTATCTGATAGATTAACTTATGGTGTATGGGACATATTTTTGTAAATAATTTGCTTGTGTGATTAACGTAGTATATTTAGTTTTGGTCTGACACACCTTTTTCATGGAAACAGCTCGCATATGTTATTAGTGGAAGGGTCTTGTTTTTGTTTGTTGTTTTAACTAACGTAGCTATGTGGACGACCGTGTTTGCATATGTTACGCAATGCGGTTAAAAACGTCTCTCGGAGATATGTTGTGTTTCAGAAGTAGGACTGAAGTAATATAATTATACAGTAGATTGGAGGGTAATACATTTTTTTTAAGGTTTATTATTGATCAGATTCATGGAGATTATTGCCTTTGGAGCAATGTGATTTGTGACGAAGAGCAGTCAGCTCTATCGTAGGTTTTAATATTTTTTTAAAATAGTTTGCGAGCACCTATTCAGCCGACCTGTGTGAAAAACGTGATGTCATTCCCAGAAGTGTGTGTGTGTGTATTTTGTGGTCATTACAAGCGGGAATTTCAGCGTAGACTGATTTCTGTCAGCTTGGTGCCATGTCCATATTGTGACCTTGCGAGGGCAATTGTGGATATTTTGATTAATGTCTGACCATATGTTGAGGTGGTTGAGATTTGTTGCTGTTGATTCTTTGAGATAACGGCACAGCTGGTCAGTTATTTTTACACACTGGTGTTGGGACAATGACATGTATTGAGGAAAGGGGAGCTGTTTCACAAGACGGACTGAAGGTTGCAAGCGAGGTCATTAGTGGAGAGTGCTCGTTTGGCTCCGTAATACTTGAAATACAGAATTAAGAACTGATCAATGATAAAAATTTGTTTAAATAAATGGGAGTTGCCTACGAATCACGATAATCTCCGAAGCGTTAGCTTAACATGCAGTTTTGTTCATATAAAGTAATATCAGCTGGTCAGGCTTTTGTTGTTGTTGGTTCATTCCATGTTATATTCCATTCAGTGACCCGTGAAGTCACGTGCGATGCTGTATTTCCTTGCTTGTGTATTGAGCAATTGGCCGGTGTTGGCAGCTCATTGTCCAGTGCGTCATCGCGCTAAATGAGGGTCTCGAGAGAGATTCCTGTAAATAGTAGATTTTAGTGTGTGTGTCAGCATTACATTTTTAAGGGTTTTTATTAGTGTCATGTTCCATATCCGTAAACGTTGATTTACGAGATGATTGTTCGTAAGCATCGTGGCTGTGAACCCGTTGTAAACGAACAGTCATCCAAAGTACTCATTCCTCGTAGTTAGTCATTACGCGTACATAAAATCCAAATTGCAAGTTAGTGGAACCAGGATGCACATTTTAATAAAGGGGAGATCCGTCTGACTCCTCAGCATTGATAGATATTCCTGTCATGGGAAAATTCAGGGAGGATTTTTTTATTATTGTTGTTTATATTCTTTTTATGCACTATTAGTCATTAAATCATGTTATTATTTTACATCTTGTCACCTTTCTTTCTTAATTATAGTTTTAATCCTATGACCCTTACCTCAGTAGAGCATGTTGTTTGGCGAACGTAAACATCACACTAGGAACTGAGCGCGACCCCTTGATTAAGATTTCTTACATATAAACACTGCTATTCTGAAGGGTTCATAGGATGTAAACTGGCGTGGCCAAGCGTGGGGCGGTTCACTGTGGTGTAACGGCAGAGAAATTGCACATGTCAATGTAAGCGTAGTTGGGTTTTCAAACTGACGCAACAATGAAGGTGTAATTTTGTTGCTGGTTCGCTGCTGGAACGCATTTAGTTGGCGTATTTGAGTAAAACTGACATGCCGCAAGTGCAGGCAGATATTACAGTATTTTAATCACCGGAAAGTGATATTTTATTAAAAGTAATTGAGGCGAAGAGGATACCGCCAAATGTGTGAAATATAAATTAAAATCAGGAGTTTGCAATGTAAAATACGGTTCACGTTTTTGTCTTTTGAATGAAAATAAAAGTAATATACGTGATACCGGGCGCCCAATGATTAAAGTTAAAACTAGATTTGTTTAGAAAGTCAAACTCATGAAAATGTTAGGAGGCTGGTAGCCTTAAATGACAATTAATACTTTGTTAATTAGTCAGTGTTAATATCAGATCAGGATAACAATTTAATGACTGAATATGTGTTTGGGTTTAAATTAAATTGAGTAAAATTAGAACCACTCAGAGATGCAATCGACTAGTGGGATTAAATGTAAAAATAAATGAACTGAGTAGGGTAAAGAAATTAAATGTGCATTGGATTGTATGTGTGTGTCAAAGGGCATTGCTTTATGCCATTTCCCTAATGTCTCATATAAAGTGTATAACATGGCAACGGTGGAACAGATTCAAGAAATCATTGAGAGCGCGGCTAGGAGAACACAGGGATTGTTGGACACTAAATTGGCGGAACAGAGTCAATCATTAAACAATAGTATGTTAGAACAAAGTGAAGCATTAAACGCGAAGTTATCTGAACAATTAAACGATAGTATGTTAGAACAAAGTGAAGCATTAAAAGCGAAATTATCTGAACAAATAAACAACAGTATGTTAGAACAAAGTGAGTCTATAAACAAATTGTCTGAACAGAGTGAATCGCTAAAAACTAAACTATCCGAACAAAGTGAATCATTGCGGACAGAATTAAATAACAGTATATCAGGCGGAACAAGCTAGATTACTAAAAAATGAAATCAATGACACTATAAATTCGCAGTTAGAGGCGCAGAATGTTAAAAACACGAACCAATTAGCTTCGTTAACCGCAGAGATGAAGGATCACACTAATCAACAGATGGTATTGCTGGCCCTAGATGTTAGTAAAAACAATGAAAAACAATTAGATCAGATTAAGAAAATGGAAAGTATTTTTGATCAAAAACTTAGCATTCTGGATGAAACGGTGTTAGCTAAATTAGAGCAAATTGAACTAGCGTGCACTATGAATACAAGCGAGGTCAAGATAGCTCAGGATAAGTTAGAAGGACGATTTAAGGAAATGGAAAAGAGCGGCAAGGTCATTCAACAACAATTATCAGCAGTAGATGAAAATATATCCGGCATAATTAAAGATATGGATCGTCTCGAAATAAAATCAGCGGAGCAATGGAAAAGCCTAGAAGCGGATCAGAATCAATTAAAGAGTACCATCGACGAACATAGCGCGAGATTGGAAGATAGGCTGAGCCAGATAGAAAGCAATCAGGATGACACTAAAAGCCAGATTGAAGAGAAAGTAAGCACGATTAAGGAGCAAATAAGGAAAGATTGGCGAAAAATGAATATCGATTCTAAAGAGGAAAGATCAACCATCCTAAAACAGTAGGCGAAAATCATACTCGTATTCAAGCATTAGAGCAAGAAATTAAGAGTAAACTTAAAGAACAAACAGACAGGATTATTAAAGCCGAACTGAGGTCGTTAGAACAATCCTCGATATTTAAAACGGGAACATTGAAAGACAAGCAGGACGACTCAAATAGCCCAGGGGAGGAAAGCACAGCAGGGAGTCAAGCTCAGACAGAGAGCCCATTAACAACAAACACGGAAGGGTTTCGCAAGAATATTGAAAGGAGTTCCACGCCACAAGACGGTCATCAGCCCACACAACTTATCCAAGTAATTCGCTCGAACGATTATAAACCGCAGAAATACACGGAGAATTCAGGGGTGACACCTAAAGCTTGTATTAAAGAAATTGAAGATCATTACAATGACACTGGGGTACCTGAAGCACGTAGATTGGGGATGATGGAGAGATTTTTATCAGGAAATGTCCTTACATGGTTTTTAAGCTTCAAATATACATTTGGAACCATGTCAGATTTCAAATTAGCGTTTCTGCGCAAGTACTGGTCGCCAGCAATACAACAGAGTCTAAGGATGGAGCTTTACTCTAGAAAATACCAAACTACCCAGCAAACGAAATACTCAGATTTCTTTAACATGCAAATGCTAAAATTTCGCGACCTTGATTACCCTTTAAATGAAGCGGATCTGGTGATGACAATAGTGCGGCAATTACCAGTCAACGTGCAACAAGTACTAGTCGCAGCGAACGTTAGTACGGCCTTACATGCAGAGCAGATATTACGCCAGATAGATGAGACTACATCTCATAATCATTATAGAGGAGGAAGACAGCTGGAGTTAGTCAATACGACAGAGGTCATAAAACCTAAACAGGCAAACACTAAAACGCAGGGTACTAATACAAGCACCTCCACACCCAGGCGAAACCAGGAAGAAGGAGAAAACAGACCATACCAGCGTAACGAGAATAACTATAACAATAGGTCATATCAAGGCAACAATAGATATCAACAGAGAGGATATCAGCAATGGCGTGAAAATCGAAGAAATGACAGGCCTTATGGAAGATACGGTGATTACAATGCTAATCAAAGATGGAAAGGAAGGAGATATCAAAATCAAGGAGAGCCACGAAATTATCGAAATGACTGGGATGATAGGCACGCTCAATCACAAAATTACCTAGAGGAATTACACGCTAGTCAAGGTGGAGAGGAAAATGGGAAAAAGCCATTGGGAATATGAAGAATCCAGACACACATACTGAGGAAGCTGGAAGTCTACTGAGACAAGAGGAATATCAAGGGCGTGGGCGACAAACGGATGATGGGAGTCGCACCGGAGCTAAAAAAAATGCTAAATTTGGATAAAGAAGACAGTCTACAAACGCAACAGTCGGAAGTTGAAGATGGATGGATAGTAGCGAACATACAAGAATGGATTGCTTTGCCAGAATACTGCCTGGAGGAGACGGTGAAACCACGGAACGATGAAATTAGGCAGTTACCCATTATTTACGAGAGGATTGGTGGAATTAATATAAGATGTTTATTGGATACGGGGTCGCAGATCAGTCTGGTATCGGAGGCCTTGGTTCGAGAGTTGGGACGGAGTCAGAATATTCCTGTAATTCCCGTACCACAGCTCAAAGTGAGGGGTGTTATTCCTGAACGCACCGTCACTTGTAAACGTCAGGCATACTTAGAGCTGAACATATTGGTACACACTTTTGGGCAAACATTCATTATCATGGCAAAGATGAATTTCAATATAATTCTTGGTGCACATTTTATTTGTGACTATCAAGCAGTGATAGATTTGCACAAGAATACAGTCAGTTTTAGAGAGTATGATCAGCTGAAGAACGTGGGATTGCATATGGATGAAATCACCACCGGAAGAGATGTAAATTCTTGGGCATTGGAAGCAATATCGGAAGAGACGGAAGAGGAGATACGAAAGGCAGAAGATAACATCATAGAAGGAGCTGTTGTGGAACTAGATGAGGAGAGTGAATCCCAGGAAATATGGTCTTTATTAACGTAAGGAGACGACAGTGAGGCACAATTTGAAGAGTTACTACAGGAGAGGCTCAATGACATTCAACTTGGGGGTGAACACAGAAAACAATTGGAAGAGATTTTAAGGAAGCACAAAACAGTATTTGATACAGTACCTGGGAAAATATTAAATTTCAAATATTCAATGCAAGTCGAGGATTGGTCAAATTTCAAAAGTATATTGTACCCAATTCCTGAAAAATATCGTGGTCAAGTTAAGGTCATTATAGATGAGATGTTACAAGCTGGAGTGATAAGGAAGACATCGACACTTTATCTAAATGCGATTTTGGCAGTCACAAAACCAAATGGATCTATTAGACTTCGTTTAGATGCCAGAAATCTCAACATGAGACTCATTTTTCCTGAGTATGACAGAGCGCCAATTATCAGAGACGTATTGAAAGGCTTTAAAAACAAAAGCATTTATTCATCAGTTGACCTGACGAGTTCGTTATACCATATTGAATTGGATGAGAAGTCACAGCTTCTAACTGGCTTCTTATTCGATAACCAAACGTTTTGCTTCGTCCGAATGCCCTTTGGAGTCAAAACAGCGGGCTGTGCTTTAATCCGAGCCCTGGACCGGAATCTAACCGAGGAAGTTAAGGAGATGACGGTACGCTACATTGATGACATTTTGCTGGTATCCGACAACATTGAAACTCACATGGAAAATTTAGATAAAGTATTAGGCAACTTGAATGCATCAAATTTCAAAGTAAACCTGAAGAAATTGCATTTCTTCAAGAGGCAGATCTTATATTTGGGTCACATCATTGACAAGGAGGGAGTGAAGCCAAATCCAGCTAAGATCGAAGCGATAAAGAATTTCCCTACACCAACGAGAGTCAAGCACATTCGGGCTTTCTTAGGCGTAACGGGATTCTTTAAGGAAAACTGTCCAGGTTACACGGAGACTGTAGCTCCTATGCAGGAAATGCTAAAAAAAGAATAATAAATGGTTATTGAATGCGGAGTGTGAGAAGGCTTTCCAAGCAACAAAACAGCTATTGGAAAACTGCATTAAGTTAGGATATCCAGATTTCAAGCACAAGTTTATAATCCAAGCGGATGCTTCACTAATTGGTATAGGTGCTATGGTCTACCAAGAAGATCCAGCTAACCTGCAACATAAAACATATTTGGCATTTGTCAGCCGAAAATTGCGTAAGCACGAGCGCAATTATACTGTAACGGAACTAGAGTTGTTGGCCATTCTTCATGCGCTACAACAATGGAAACGAATAATTTATGGCTACCCCATTGTTGTCAGGACTGATCACAAGGCACTAACATTCTTGTTTAAGACGTCGATGGCAAGCGAACGTGTGACACGTTGGTCTATGTATATTCAGCAGTTTAGCATTGAGATTGAACATTGCCCAGGGAAGATGAACGTGATTCCGGATGCACTCAGCAGGAACCCAGAGCCTGATAATGAAGAAACAGCGATGGTACAAAACTTGGAGTTAACACCGAAGGACCGGGAATTCTTGGAGGAGTTACGTGAGATACAGAGAGAACAGGAAGCGGAACCATGGATGATGCTATTAATTCAATACTTCAGAAAGCAGCTACCTACAGGAACACCTGCAATTCGAGAAGCGAAAGCCAAAGAAGGAAGATATGTTTATGTCAACAATTTGCTGCACAAATGGGTAGATAATGACCACACCAAGTTACGCATATTAGTACCTGCATCATTACAGCGAGGACTGACATGGCATACTCACGAAAGTTACGGACACGTCGGATTAGACAAGTGCGAAGCGACAATAGGAGAGACATTTACATGGCCACGTATGAGAACAACTATATGTGACGTCATTACGACTTGTGATCCTTGTCAGAGGACAAAGCCCAATAACTATTTAATGAGGCAGTATCCGAGACCATTGCTACCTCAGAAACCCTGCGAGCTACTGGCCCTAGACTGTTTCGGTCCAATTCCGAAAGGAAGGCGAGGTTGCCGTCACTTGCTAGTGTGCATTGATGTATTTTCTAAGTTTGTCGTATTATGCCCCATTCAGAAAACCACATCGAAACAAGTACTCAGTCGTATTCGAAATAGAGTTATTCCAATCCTTGGAAAACCAGAATTTATATTGTCAGATCATGGCAGTTATTTTACAAGCGCCGAATTCAAGAAAGGTATGGAGGACATGGTATAAAACACGTTTTAAGCAGTATCCGACATCCCCAAGCTAATCCAAGTGAGAGAGCAATAAAATGTGTAACATCATACTTGAGAATCTTCATTCCCAAAGAACATCATAAATGGGTAGATAAAATTAAGGATGTAGAGACATGCATGAATTCCACCAGGCACGAGTCAACAGGACAGATCCCTATGGTCCTACACAAAAACGAGTATCCAGTGAGAACGTGGAAAAGCATCATTACCTGCCCACAAGATCCCATGATAGCACCTGACCTGCGAATTGAGAGAACGAGAGCCTACATGAGAAAACAAGCAGACCGCAGATTACGGCGAGTAAGAAATAAGAGGTTTCACAGTGATCTTGAAATCAACCAGCTCGTTTTGGTGAAACGACCCGCTACATCGGATCCAGAGAAGAAGATCTTCAGCAAATTCTGAGAAAAGTTCATAGGACCCTATTCTATCGTAAGAAACCTAGGAAATAATGCATACAGAGTGAAAGAGTTAAGCACAGGAACAATGTCGGTTTACAATGCAGCCAACTTAAAAAAGTATCGAAGAAGCGATCCATGAGAGCGCCGAAATAATGATGCAGTTTAAATATATGGACGTCCTAATATCAACCACGTGGACGGGGAGCAGTTGAGTACGGCACGTGAAGAAGGAAGTGGAATTGGTGTTGACAAACATTAACGAGACGAGCAGAGTGTTGCCCGAGGCACCAGCGCGTCATGCAAGCAGTTGAGAGGGTCATTACAAGCAGGAAATGAAGCGAGTAAATGCCATTCAAGGCAGGAGCGGCTAGACCAAGTAATAGAAAAGGGGTGATACCGAAATAAAACAAATTGGCCTACGGGAGTCTTTTTAAAATTATCGACTTTCTCCTAAGTTCGAAATTTTGTGAGTGGAGGAGTTGTGAACCCTTTACCCTCTGATGGATAAATGATTCGATGTTTTATTTCTTCAATTAATAAATATTTCCACCAGCGTCATGAAAATAGCCAGACGGAGATGAGGAAATTTCAAGCATTTGCTGGAGACAATGGGGAATTACCTGCAGCAGTTTGACAAAAGGCTAAATACTTAGGATTGTGAAAAGAAAGACCATAGCAATGATTCAGAAGGACAGGTGGTGGCCACCTCAAAATAGAAGCGACGCGCAGTGAGACACGCTTCTGGTATGTTCATTGTAATATTCGCGCCTAGAAAAAAATATTTTGCAGTAACGTGAGTGGCTGATGAAAATACTAGACACTCCTACTAGGCCAAGGTCTGATAAAAACCGCCAAGTTACAGAATATGTGGAACCAATGGGAGAAGAATGCTTACCAGCGCGGCAAGTCTAGCTTGGGCACGCTATGGCTAGCATTAACGCGGGAGATCGGCTAGACAACATCTCTACGATAGATTCTAGGATTAATGGGCATATTCTTGACCTGCGCTATTTTTCGAGTTCAACGATATTTATTTAATTCCTGTACCACTATTATTTTGAGAAATTTTTATATAATTTCCCCCTCTATCAATACCAAGGGCCGGTTCATTTATAAGTGGCGTGAAGAGCCAAGACATTGCTATTACTTTTTGTACGTCTGAGGACGTAGGGCTTATTACTTTTGTTCGTCTGAGGACGGAAGCTATTATATTTTGTGTGTCGAGGACACAGGTTACTTTACATTTTGCGCGTCTAAGGATGTAGACACTTTTACTTTTGCGTGTCATGAAGGACACAGAAATTATTAATAAATGTGTTAAATTCAGTGTTAGATAGTCATAGTACTATATTTTGTAGGGGCAGTATCTTCGACAATTCGCCAACAGACTGTTCCGGGGAAAGTAGTACCTGAAACGGCGAATTTAGTAGTCAGATATCAAGTATATAATAATCTAATATTTTGAATCAGCACGAGAGATGACATCGCTTACCATGGAAGAAGCCTGGAACTATCAACACTCCGTCAAGATGGTTGAGATGAGATAAGAAGCATCCAGTTGGGAGATGGCTGCTGATGTTCTTTGACGGGTGACTGGCCGAGGATGAGTACAGAATACTATTCTTATTATCTGATAGATTAACTTATGGTGTATGGGACATATTTTTGTAAATAATTTGCTTGTGTGATTAACGTAGTATATTTAGTTTTGGTCTGACACACCTTTTGCATGGAAACAGCTCGCATATGTTATTAGTGGAAGGTTCGTGTTTTTGTTTGTTGTTTTAACTAACGTAGCTATGTGGACGACCGTGTTTGCATATGTTACGCAATGCGGTTAAAAGCGTCTCTCGGAGATATGTTGTGTTTCAGAAGTAGGACTGAAGTAATATAATTATACAGTAGATTGGAGGGTAATTAAATTTTTTTAAGGTTTATTATTGATCAGATTCAGAGAGATTATTGTCTTTGGAGCAATGTGATTTGTGACGAAGAGCAGTCAGCTCTATCGTAGGTTTTAATATTTTTTTAAAATAGTTTGCGAGCACCTATTCAGCCGACCTGTGTGAAAAACGTGATGTCATTCCCAGAAGTGTGTGTGTATTTTGTGGTCATTACAAGCGGGAATTTCAGCGTAGACTGATTTCTGTCAGCTTGGTGCCATGTCCATATTGTGACCTTGCGAGGGCAATTGTGGATATTTTGATTAATGTCTGACCATATGTTGAGGTGGTTGAGATTTGTTGCTGTTGATTCTTTGAGATAACGGCACAGCTGGTCAGTTATTTTTACACACTGGTGTTGGGACAATGACATGTATTGAGGAAAGGGGAGCTGTTTCACAAGACGGACTGAAGGTTGCAAGCGAGGTCAATAGTGGAGAGTGCTCGTTTGGCTCCGTAATTACTTGAAATACAGAATTAAGAACTGATCAATGATAAAAATTTGTTTAAATAAATGGGAGTTGCCTACGAATCACGATAATCTCCGAAGCGTTAGCTTAACATGCAGTTTTGTTCATATAAAGTAATATCAGCTGGTCAGGCTTTTGTTGTTGTTGGTTCATTCCATGTTATATTCCATTCAGTGACCCGTGAAGTCACGTGCGATGCTGTATTTCCTTGCTTGTGTATTGAGCAATTGGCCGGTGTTGGCAGCTCATTGTCCAGTGCGTCATCGCGCTAAATGAGGGTCTCGAGAGAGATTCCTGTAAATAGTAGATTTTAGTGTGTGTGTCAGCATTACATTTTTAAGGGTTTTTATTAGTGTCATGTTCCATATCCGTAAACGTTGATTTACGAGATGATTGTTCGTAAGCATTGTGGCTGTGAACCCGTTGTAAACGAACAGTCATCCAAAGTACTCATTCCTCGTAGTTAGTCAATACGCGTACATAAAATCCAAATTGCAAGTTAGTGGAACCAGGATGCACATTTTAATAAAGGGGAGATCCGTCTGACTCCTCAGCATTGATAGATATTCCTGTCATGGGAAAATTCAGGGAGGATTTTTTTTATTATTGTTGTTTATATTCTTTTTATGCACTATTAGTCATTAAATCATGTTATTATTTTACATCTTGTCACCTTTCTTTCTTAATTATAGTTTTAATCCTATGACCCTTACCTCAGTAGAGCATGTTGTTTGGCGAACGTAAACATCACACTAGGAACTGAGCGCGACCCCTTAATTAAGATTTCTTACATATAAACACTGCTATTCTGAAGGATTCAATTGACATGTTGGATTTTGAGCGCATGCACGAAGGTATCCTGATCTAATTGGTCACACAACTGTTTCTTGAGCTCTGATTGGTGGGAGAAACTGTTTCATAGTGAAAAATAGTGTTATAATGAGCCTCATTATGATACAGTTTTCTGACACAAAATAGTCAGGATCGAACATAAAGATTGTTAACGCACACAAACAAGATGTATTACAAATGAGAACAGCAATTCAAATTATGTGTATTAGCCAACATGTACGGCGCTAGGTTTTAATTTGTGTGTGTGAAATAAGTTGTATGTTTGACATTGTAGAGAAAATGAAAAATGAAAATCCACAACCTGCTTCCAGTCTCTGACCGGGTCGGGAATGGGATGAATGAAGCCCCCATCTAGCGGCGAGGATATGAACTGTGCCGGCTGCCGAGGCCTGACGCACTCCTCTGGGGCAATGATTAAATGAATGACAGATGAAATGAAATGATAGTGGAGAGTGTTGCTGGAATGAAATGTTGACAGGGAAAACCAGAGTACCCGGAGAAAAACCTGTCTGCCTCCGTTTTGTCCAGCACAGATCTCACATGGAGTGACCGGGATTTGAACCACGGACTCAGCGGTGAGAGGCCGGCGTGCTGCCGCCTAAGCCACGGAGGCTTCTGACATTGTAGAGACATTACGTATTTTGTCTTTCAGTAAAGCTGTTATTGTGTGATATTTGGCACAGCTGAAATATGTTGTCCTTTTCCCTTTTGCATAAGAAAGGAGATATATACACGAATGGCTATACATGTTTTGCGAGAAACAGTCCAGCGTTAACGTAGGCATAATTTTGAAAGGAAACATTTTGCTACTCTTTCCTAGCCCCTTCCTTCATATGACAAGCAATTTGATTAATGGAAAATAATATCTCATGAACAATACGTTCAGTGTTCTCACCATGTCGCCTGCAAAATACATTTGTCACCTACGATTCGAGGACACTCCCCACCACGTGGAGTGGAGGGGAAGTAAGGACGTACGTTAAGGGAGGGGATGCACACCTACTATTCCAAGACACACACTGTCTGCACAGTGCGGCTCGACCTTGGACGGCGTTACCTTATACTGTATACCGGGTGATTCAGCAGCCCCTTCCAATATCGTTTTCTGCAACCCAACTAACGTGTGTTGGTAGGAAGGTCGATATTTCTCTGCTTGCATCCCGTATTGTACTAATGCACTGCAATCATATCCTGCAAACAATACTGAACACTATTATTTTCCCCTTGTATTGTTGTTAGAAAAGAAAGCAAGTATGGGTTAAGAAGCTGTGATCTGGTGAATTACTACGATGCAAAACTGCTTACTTTAGTGTCATTAAACACTCTGGCTACCGACACTACTTAAGAATAAATAAGTCACCGCTTAGTGTCGAATGGAATTCAATCATATATTGGGGGTGTGTGGCAAAATAGGTATCACTTTGAAAGAATAATAGATATTCCGCCTTCAATATTGTTTATTTCTATTACTTACAGGGACTAGTTTCGGGGGCTAATACTCCTCCTTCCTCAGCCTGTCCAACAAAACTTCATAAAGGAAAAACTTTCCATGTATAAGCTCATACAAAACACATGAAGAATGTCTTAATTATAATTATAGGCGAGTTGAATACGACTGTTTATGTTCGACGATAATTAAAACTTTATTATATGTTTTAACATAAATATTCATAAATATCTGTTCAGTCACTAGAATGTTGTGATCGGTTGCTGTGCTGGGTAGTATATCTCTGTTTTCCAAGCTCTCTGGCCAACCGACGCATGCGCTCTGTGTTCTTCAATGCCATATGTTCAGACTGTGCACCAGTATTCAGTAAAACTGTCACAGAAATTGTTTGAAAACAACGCGCTGTGTAGCAATTGGTTTGGGGATATTAAGGTACAGTGCTATTTCTTGTCTCATATTCACCAGTTTTTTACGCGAACATATGGACGGTGCACTTTCGACATTATGAAAATAGGTATACTTAACAAATAAAAAATTATACACAACAATTCAAATACAAGATTTACACAAATCGTCAGTCTTTCCTTAAACACACCTATATGTTTGGCTATAAGACTGCGACAGGTAGAGAGTTCGAGTTATCAATGGCATGGTTAACGAAATAATATTTACCATAATTTGTACGCTGTGGTCGACCCTTAACTTTAAAAGGATGATCACTCCTACTCATGTAAGTGGGCTTTCCCATACGTTTGCTAAGCTCACCCCATACTAGTTAATTTGTATAGGTGTTTTACATAGCACAGAGCCTAGATTTAATCCTCCTAGCCTCAAATGATTCCACACAAGTTTCTTTAACATACGGGCCACACTGCTCCTGGGATGAAAGTCACTGAGCACAATTCTAGCGGTATTTCTTTGTACCCTTTCCACCTCAATGATGAACCCTACTTATTATGGATCCCAAACCGTCAAGCCGCATTCCAGAATAGTTCTTAAAAGTGACAAATACCTCCTATTATATCAAAGAAAACCTCCTTAAAACAGAACAACGTTTAATCGTTACTTAACGGTGTTTGGAAACTGGCAGAAAGTAGGATGAATTAAAATTCAGCTGCAAAATATAACCGCAGATACCAGAATCATGAGAATAAATTTACGATGTTCTTCGTGATTAATATTTATTTAAAAGTAAGAAATACATTTAGCATGTTTCTAACTACTGAAAGTCACAAATACATATTTATCCGAGGTAAAACACACACTTTTGCAGTATTTCCTGACTACCAACGAATCACTCGCGGCTGGAAACTTCTCTTCTCTGGCCGTCTCGACAGTACCATCCCGTCAGGAGGACGGCATATGGTGGGGGAAGCTCTCTGGACATACGCACCGTCCAGCACCTGGTTGACGACACGATATCTGACTGATGATGTTCGCTACACGAGCTGTCTCTGAAATTTAAGCAATGTAATAACAAATTTACCACGCACAAATTGCAAAATATATACATTACATCAGACTCAAGAATCAGAGCAAACTTCAGTCAGAGAGACCGCTCTCTTCTTGCACTGCATTGCGTGATATGTATCACACTGTTCTCCACACACAGCACATGTACACTCATAGCTAGCCTGGTGAAAGGATTTCCTGGTGCAAATACGATGATGGAAACCGTGCATCGCAAAGCGCGTCATCAGATGTCTCGACTCGTATTCTTCATTCATCCAATCCTTGTTGATCATTGCATCTGTTGTGCAGAAGATTAATTCGATCGAGTCCTTTTTTCCTCGTAGCTCTTGTAATAGTTCTTTGTATGCTGGCTGGAGTGTGCTTCAGATGCATTTTCAGTCATAGGTCTTCTACCAAAAATGTTTCCCGGGCTAAGACATACGCGAATCGGGATCGAGCAAATTTTGATACCCCTACAACCCTTTTGATCTATAATTTGCAGTCGGTAGTTGTAGTCGGACGCTGGTGGTTGACAATCAGGCCGTTCAAATGCACAGTCGTGAAAATATAGGGATTTATCCTTTATTATTTTTACGAGAAAGTAGATTATAAACTTAAAACTCAGCAATTCTTCTAGGTTTGTGCCGTGTCTTGTGTGGGAGTTCGCCTAGGACACCAAGCTGGCTCATTGGCGGTCTCTTGGTGTCCCCGCCCGGACCCCCACCGGAGTACCGAACTGCGTGCTACCTACCTTGATATAGAGTGCAACTGCACTACTTGACTGCGAGAACTAAAAGCTCAAGCAGCCTTAACCTCCCTATGAAGGCTTCCAAAAAGATGGTACATTGGCTTTCACGGCCGGTGAATTAAAACTCAGCAATTCTTCCAGGTTTGTGCCGAGTTTTGTGTGAGGTTTTGCCTAGGACACAAAGCTGGATCATCGGCACAAACCTAGAAGAATTGCTGAGTTTTAATTCACCGGCCGTGAAAGCCAATATACAAGATTATAAACTATTTATTTTTACCTAAAGTCAATATTTATTTCATTGAAACCGAACCGGTTTTGGTCACGTTTTGACCTTCCTCAGCTGGTATATGATGAGTAACTGAGTAGTACTGTACCAAAAGCACACATAGTCAACTTTCAAAAGAACAAAAACAAAAAACAAACACATTTGTTACAGTACATTTTGTAAATTAAGCATAAAAAAAGTCTTGTAAAACAGGGTAGAAATAAGGAGATCTAAAAATCAGAAATTAAACTGAGAAACAAAATGATGAGAACAGAAAAGACCCAGCAAATACACATCAAGAATTTTTTTAATCTAACTGATTCAACAAACAGTACATATTTTCACATAGACGTGCTGTAAGTGTAAATTTATTTAATATCTTTTCTGTTTTGTTGTGCCCAATCGCGTTGACCGACTGAAAAGCATCAAACTTTAGTTTACTAAGGCAGCTTCAAACACTATAATAATCATTTTAAAGGGAAGCTTTCAAAGATTCATAAAATATAAAGAAAATGTTGATTTTGACAATTTTAACCGTTTCGTATCCCCTTAAATATGGGCGTCGATTTGGAGTTGTATGGTTTTATGGTCCCAATTGGATTAACCATAAATGTTGAGATGACCGTCGTGTCATCAAAATTATTAGTCTTTTTAGAAAGTTTTCTAAATTTGCCAAATTCTTTCCCATGCATCATCGTGTCACTTATATATCCCAAGTTTATGAGACATTTCCCACTTTCTTTTTCTAAGGTGTGTATTACATTTACACCTACAAAATGTACCTCAACCACTAACTTAAACCGTAAATTAAGTATTTTTATTGTATTTTTATTCAGGGCAGCTAAAAATAGTTCTAAGAATAAATACTGTATATAAAAACAAATGTACAGTAAATCCTAATGATATGAATGAGGTATATTTTGTAGGTGCACATGTTATACACACATTAAAAATAAAAGTAGGAAATTTCCTATAAACCTGGGATACATAAGGGAATTGCAGACGAATGGACCCTTTTGAAGAATGAAATAACAAAATCCGCAGAAGAAATCATTGGTAGGAAGGAAAGAATAGTCAGAAAACCGTGGATCACTCAGGATATACTAGAATTGATGGATGAAAGGCGGAAACACAAGAATGTAAGAGATGAAAAGGGGACAGCAGAATGCAGAAGTCTGAGAAATGAGGTTAACAAGAAGTGCAAGGAAGCGAAAGAAGAATGGTTGAAAGATAAATGTGCAGGTATAGAAAATTGTCTGAAATTAGGAAAAGTAGACACAGCTTATCGAAGGATTAAGAATACTTTTGGGGAAAAGAAGACTAAGTTCTGTAATATTAAGGACACAAATGGAAAGCCTCTAACAGATAGGGAAGAAAAGGTTGAGAGATGGAAAGCTTACATAGAGTGCTTGTATAAGGGAAAGGAGATTGAGAATCATGTAATGGAAAGGGAGGAGGAAATTGATGAGGATGCAAAAGGGATTTGACAGAGCATTGGAAGACTTAAGCAAGAACAAAGCACCAGGCATAGATGATATACCGATTGAGTTGCTACGCTGCATAGGAGATGAAGGTCTGATCAGGTTATTTCACTTGGTGTGTAGGATTTATGAGACAGGTGAGGTACCCTCTGATTTCAAGAAGAATGTTATCATCCCTATACCGAAGAAAGTAGGAGCTGACAGATGTGAGGATTAACGTACAATCAACGTGATTACTCATGCTTCAAAGATCCAGTCTAGAATAATTTACAAGAGGATGGAAAGTCAGATAGAAGCGGAATTGGGTGTAGACCAGTTAGGTTTCAGGAGAAATGTAGGAACAAGGGAAGCTGTATTTTGACATTATAAAAGTTGCTTTTGGTTACTTCAAGTATGCCATTACTGTGATATGGGTTACCACAAGCATGCCATTACTGTAACATGAGTATCATTTGTGAGCAATATTTGTAGCATGTTCAACAATCGAATGAATATTGACATTTTATTCCTCTCTAAAGCTGGATCTCCCTCCTGGGAGATGATTAACACTCTCTTCCACGTTTGTTGGCATTCTTATAGTGCGCTTGGAGTTACTCAGCAGGTTTGGTGAGCGATTACAGAAGGGTCTAAGTGTTTCTGTGTGTCGTTTGCCTTTGTAAGTTTTTGATTACAGCTGTATTGTAGATAAGAGTGGATTTGTGGTTGCCCTTTGCTAAAAATCTTTTCACTTATACTGCTCTTAGTTATTTGTGCATTTGAATTAATTGTCATTATGATGGGAAAATTAAGAATTAATTTGTCCTGGAAAAGAGCAACTTTGAAATTTCGATCCTTTACAAACAGACATTGTACATGACACCATAAGAAAGCGCGGGTCTGACTGGAACTATGGACTGAACATTGTGGATGGACCTTAAGAGCACGTGTTCACATAGCCCCAAATTTATATTTTGTAATATCGATGTAAGTTTTACTATGAAATATCACAATTCCATTGCAGCTCTATACAGTACGTACACATTCTGTTATTTTCTCTATTTCATCTGTATAAATATAATCTCCAATTTCGACATGCAAGCTACCCTCTGGGTGTCAAATTACAAAGCTTGCACCAGGCACCCGAGGCCATACGATATTATTATTATTATTATTATTATTATCTCCAATAAATCACATTTTAGGCCAAAAATGCTCTGATCTGAATCAAATACTTTATTTCATCTATTATCTTTGCAAGTTGTAGCTCTTCAGTCGGTCAACACGAATTTAGGATTATCCTAAAAATTGTCCCATTATAATAGTGACCATAACTAATGCATGCAATTTATTTCCAGGACTGTTATTTACTTATTAGTAGGGCTCGTATGTTTAGGAATAATAAAATTTTCCCTTTGCCTCTATATTCATGCCCGATTGGTTTCTGATGCAAATCATCTTCAAGTTGTCGTTCTTTGGTGTGAAGATATTCATTATATCATATTTGCTGAAAACAATTACGATTTATTAAAACTTCATACTTTTGCTGTATTTTTATTTAATGTAAGCACTCGATGTACTGTCGGCCATGTGGCTATGTGGAATCTATATCGCATCAACAAACACTCCAAACAACGTAGGAATTCAATATATTAACACCGACTACTAACAATAACTGAAACTTCGTTGGTCTAAACGTATCACTGGGAGAACCACATTTAATATAGATTCTGCACACCTAACATTTAATCGCGTCTATGCTTGGCAGTGCACTCTATCGGCAAAAAGAGGCCATTTTCAATAATATCGCTGGCATGGGTTCACTAACTGGCAGGTATAGGGCGCAGCTCACATCAAGCAGGCAGTGGATTGCTCCCGCATACCGTAGTCCAACTAGTTGAAGCTAGATATCACTACTGCAGATCCATTGGAGAACTTTGTTTTAATTAAATATATATTTTCCATTGCAAAATGCACAATAAAACGTTCAATTGTATAACGCCTCAGTACTCAAAAAACAATAAATATAAAAAGTGAAGCAAAAAATACAACTCTGTTAGAAATAGAAACTCAGCCGGCCGGTTGAGAGACCAACACTGTAACCACAGACCTAAACTCCCAAAATGAATGATATCAATCGATTAAGATACAGTCTTAGCCAATAATGACTTTGACTAAACGATTTCTTCACTGGAGTATATTTTAAACTAAGTCCATTTCATACAAAGTTCCTATTATTTTTAGCCTATTATCAATTTTGAAAAAATAGGCTTATGAGATCACCTTTTGTCCGTGTGTGTGTGCGTGTGTGTGTGTGTGTGATTCGTGTGTGTGTCCCCCCCTAATAAAATCTAAACGGCTGGAGCGATTTCAATGAAACTCGGAAAGTTCATAGCACTATTCCCGGCGACCTCGACCGTGCCCTTCAAATTCCGTTACGACTCACCAATCCAACATGGCGGCTGTGCGAAATATTTCACCAGCATTCAATATCTCCGAAACTATTACCGATATTACCCTGACATTTTCTATGGTGATAGAGGGAACCACTATAAGTTCACTTATGTGACTTTTGATAACCTGGTAACTACAAAACCAACATGGCGGCCAAGCGAATTTGCGACTTTTAAATAGACGTTTCTCGCGATTTGACCAACCAAACGCAATGAAACTTGGTACAGTATATGTTTATATACATTGTAATGCACCGACATCTAACTTCGTTCAATTGTTTACATAATCACAAGATGGCGGATGTGCGAAATATTTCACCGGCATTCTATATCTCTGAAACTATTAGCGGTAAAACCCTGAAATTTTGTACGGAGATAAAGGGCACTACTGGAAGTCCATCTATAAGACTTTCAAAAACCGGTTAACTACAAAACGAACATGGCGGCCAAGCGAATTTGAAAATTTTAAATAGACCTTTCTCGCGATTTAATGTTCCAAGCGCACTGAAACCTGGCACAGGAAATATTTATACACATTGTAATCCACTGGTATCTAATTTAGTTCAATTGTTTACATAACCTCAAGATGGCGGCAGTGCGAATTTTAAAATTAAGATTTTATTTATTGTGATGTAGTCATGCGATCGAAGTGAAAGTTTGAATAATGAACCTACGGAATAATTTTCCTTTAATGGTACATGACTCTATGGCCTATACATTTAACAATCCAACATGGCGACCATCCGAAATATTTAGACGATACTGAATATCTACGAATCTATTTTAGCAATCAAACTGCATTTTTTAATGTTCATAGGGGCTATGAACTTAAGTTCACCTATAGGACTTTAAATAACCTGGTGATCACAAATCCAACATGGCGGTGACGCGAATTATTAATATTCACATGGACGTTTCTCGCAATTTAACCATCCGCGTGCAGTGAAACTGGGTACAGTAAATCCTTATACAAATGTTAATCCACTGGCATCTAATTTATTTCAATTGTTTCCATAACCTCAAGATGGCAGCTGTGAAAAATTTTAAAATCTCCTTGTTTTTTCTTGTGTCCTAACTCTGCGATTGAAGTTTGAATACTACACGTTCACAATAATCTGCATGTAACAGTACATAACTCTAGGACCTACATATATAAAATCCAACATGGCGACCATCCAAAATATTTAGTCGGTTCTCAATATCTACGAATCTATTACAGCAATCAAACTGAAATTGTGTATGTTGATAGTGGCAATTAACATAAGTAGGATATATGAAAATAGGCTGTATAGTTCTTCACGGAACTACTTGTTATATCTGTAGGCTATATTGCGTGTAACATACTCAAATTAGTGAAATATAGTTCAGAACGAGAGATCAGCTGCCATCTTGACTGCAACCGAGACGGCTCAGCTTTTTAAAGACACTTCTGCTCTATAATATTACAATATACACTTTTAATTTTCCATTGCAAAATGCACAATATGTTATCAATCGATTAAGATACAACGTCTTAGCAAATAACAATTATGATTTATTACGGTCGGGAATTAGCCCTGGAGTTTAAAAGTAGTTATTTCAATGACCAACAGAGTTCACTGTTAACAAGGGATTTGCGCTCCCAGGACACACATAGTAGGATAACATGTCACATGTTACACATCATATGCGACTACTGTAAGGCTCGTATTTTTTTATTTGCCATATAAATGCATATTTCGGTCATTTTGTTTACCATTAAGTCATATTTTGAGCATTTTTTTGGTAAGAACGTCATATTTCGGTAGTTGACGGCAGCTGTAGGTGTGCAATCATCCTCAACTTACCAAACGAGAACTAAGGTTTACAGAAATAGACTGGAAATAACCACTTAAACATGTATATTCAGAAAATTAATATGAAAATTGGAATAAAGAATTAGTTAACAATTTAATCTTGAAGGGATTGTTGCTTGGATTTACCTAACTTTTAAAAAGGCCATTCTTAAATCAGTCATTTTCAGGTCATATTTTGTCTCTTTTTGAGTCATATTTTGTCATTTTTAAGGTCATATTTGCTTGCATATTCGGGCTATTTTTAGGCCTTAAACATCCGAGCCATATATATTATATACATTGTACTACGCCCAGTTGGCCGACTGAAGAGCTAAAAATGACAATTTGTATTGGCAACACTGAAAGAATGGCTTCAAAACTTGACATTTATTACCTTTAACGTATTCAGTCACCGGACCAAACTCTATCATGTTGGAGATCGCCAGTGTGTAGAATATTCTATATCGTGACTGTAGATTTTACTGTATCCTGAAACACGCTATTGTAACAACTCTCTACGATACGGTAACTCCATTTTACCGACAGTCATATACATCTAAAAAGAAAATCATATTTATGGCGTGCTATTCCCACGTCTAGGGTGATTACTTAACATGCTAGGCTGGATGTTCCTCCAGCCAGTCTGTTAGAGTATATATAATCTACTTTCAGAGCTCAGTTGAACGTAAAATGTGTATATTGCTGTTTTCTTGTACTATATCAGATTTCTAGTTTTGACATCGTTCCGGAGCTTACAGGTAAGAGTTTGTTAAACATTAACGATGCTGTGGTTTACGATATGTCGTAAAAAGAAAACCAAACGTTCCAGTGAGGGCTGTGAGTGATGGTCTATCTGGTGATTAGGTTCGTCGGTATTCATTGATTACGTCACATATGCCATTTGTTTCTAATTCATTAAGGACATGCCTGCACAAAATACACTACACAGAGATTACAGGTCTCTAGCTCTGTAAGTTTCTGAAATATTATAATTTTTAAAAACAAATTATACAAAATTTTGAAAATGCTCCTTACGTCAAACAAATTGAAGTAGATTAATTATCACTACTTCTAATTATGTGTTACTAGCAGAAGTACCCGTTCTTCGAACCGTGTTCGGTGTTAGCACCAGACATTATCAATTGAGCTACTGTTGCAATGGTTAGCGGTTTGTCATTCCTTCATAAGTTTATCAGAACGAAGTTGGTTTTCTGGGAATATCACACACACTGTTCATTTAAGGGCCTTAAAAGTGGTTTTAGGAGACCCTTTATAGACTCCCGAATTTTTGTCTCGCATTGAGAAGCGCAACATATGCTTTGGTCGTCCTTCTAGGATAATTTTTATATTTCGCTTATTTTAGCATGTATTTTGAGAAGTTTTTTCCTATATCCACCATTATACTGTATGAAAAGTAAGGTGAAAAGTTTTATAAATGATTGGTGTTTTGACTCTCATGGTTACCATACCTAATTTTACGATGCACGAAGTATACGAACACGAATTATAGGCGTCCATAAAGGTACACAGAACGACAGACAGACAATTCTATTGTCTACAACATATCACCCAGATATCGAAATATGGGTATATCTACCACACAGTATTGTACCCGATTGGGTGTCTCTAGGCCTTAATAATAATAAAAATAATAATAATCATCTCGGGTGTGGACCGTTCGTTGGTATCCAAATTGTTTGGCCTAGGTCAATGAAACACGTATTTCTAACTACGTGAAATGGCGTACACAGGTTACAGAAAATCTGTAATTTATTCATAACCAGGCAATCAGGTTTAGAACAAATACAGTCCCATTACAAAAAAGTATAAAAAACTACCTAATTAAAAAAATTCATTTACGTTAAACCAAACAAAAAAAACAAATAAAAAGGATCAAAATAGAAATCAAAATTCAAAACATCAGTCGGAGTTGGTATCTCATCGCTCTTCCTTGCTTAATAAAAACTCAAAAGAAAAAGAGAACATTACCAAAATCCAGCTGTCAAAACTGCAAACATAAAAAATTACTTTAAACAGCTGATTTGGGGTGACATTTACATTAGGTGACTGTCAACTGCCTACTTGCAAATATCAAAGGTTCAACTCAACTTGGCAGCTGTCCTTAATCAAAACAAACTAGCTGCACTGGATCTAACTTTTGTCTCCCACATACACACAAATATACACTAAGGACAACAAGAGTATTCCTTTCTATAATGGGGCATTGGACCTGTGGTCCGTCAGCTCCATTGGGACCACATGAATACTGGTCACCTGGGTTAGCGAGATACACACAAAGTAACATTTGGGGAATGCGACCAAAAAAAAACAATAACGAACCAAAACACAGCTGGTGTCAAGCCAGCAACTACTCTACAATAGCCCGTCAAACATAGGCTCACCAAACAATTACGAGGTCAACATGACTAAAATATAACTCCACTCCTACAGAGAACTACCTACAATCGATTCATTAAGCCTAGGGTGACCATTGACAAACGGAAGGAACCCCGCTGTGCAGTCATTAGCACGGGACCAGCCAGTCTGCCAGAAATACCGCACTTCTACAGTGGGCTTAGCTCTGAGATGCTCCAACAGCAATACTAAATGTGACATGAATTAAATATGAAATAAACGTTAATTTCCAGACCTTGGTCGCGTAGAAATATGGCCAGGGTCAGTTGCTTCCTCCACTGCGCTGTGGGAATAAAGACATAATGTGTGTGTGCGTGCAACAAGCAAAAAAAAAAACAAAACAATAACCTACCGGTATCGTACCATGTTTGCATCATCACCAAAATACCTCAGGATCGCCGCCTGGAAAACAAATCAGAATACTCCTCGGCTTCATGGCCGGAAACAACACGAAACATCTCAGGGTAAACACCTGGATACACTTACTCATCGGCCGCACTGGCAAAAAAAAAAAAAAAAAAAAAAAAATCACTTACCACTTTGGTACGAAAATCAACGACTCCACAGCCGGAAACAAACTGCACACACACACACTTAAATATACACAATCACAGGCGTAAGCCACGCCTCCACGAAACTGGATCGCTGACCATAATATCGATCGGTCTGGCGAAAATAAAAGGGGCAGGGATCCTAATGCCCTAATCTAACCAGAAAATGAAATGGCTCAAGAGAAAAATCAAACTAGCCCGACTCGAAAATGTCACATAAAAACAAACAAAAAAAATTGATTTCCTTGCTAAATGGTCACTCCAAAAGTATACATCACACTACAATTCTAAAAAAAAAAAAAGCCATCAAATCTAACCTATGCGCGACATATTTACAGTTACAATGTTCGGGCTCAAACTCAATTACGGACTTCCTTGTCAGAGGCCCACAAACATGCATTATTTTTACAGTCTGACAAGTCACAAACACAAACATTAATATGTTGGCCCGAAAAAAAAAAAAAAACGCTCCCCAGCTGCAAAGAAAATGGTGACAAATGCCACAAAAAATATCTAAATTCTACTGTACAAGTTATCTTGCTACCCGATATCTGCATTCATGCTCCCTCTAATGAAAAGTTAATACTCATCGTTTCCTGGGGATGACAAATCCATGACAGCTTCCTGGGATGACCACGTTCGACTCCCGATCTGATGCCTTCTAGCCTCTCATGGCTTCTATGCTGACTTCAAGCATAGTGTTCAACTTCGTGATCTTGTCACGCATGAAATACTCGGTCTAGGTACGACCTTAGCAACACAAGGTACACACATAAGTATTCACGAAACACAAATATATAACACTCAATTAATAAATTATTCACACCAATAAACACACGCAATGGCATTTCCCGTCGTTTTGACCGTCCGACGATAACGTCACTGGCGTACACAGCTCGCACGGGCTCGTACAGTTCGAAGTATGTTCCACGAATGGACTACCCGTTCGATCCTCGACACGACTGTTTTGACTTAGACCCGTGACGGTTTCAAATATTCAGAACTTGGCCACAAATCTTTGTCAACAAATGGCAACTAGTTTATATCCTCCGAAGCATAGCATAAAATATAAATTAATCTACTTCGATTCGCCTGCATCGCGCACCCCGTTTAATTGAATTTGGTATGGACGGGTTAGCGCTTATATGAATACAGTCTCGGGTCACCAACCCGTTTGGTACTCTAAAATTACTACTTCTGTCTCGGCTACTCGAGTTGATATTTTGGATAATTAATTCGCACAGTTCAACTAATTCACAGAAATATCAAATTCTATCTCTCTATATATATGAATGAAAGTTTGTCTGTTTTTTCTGAATTTATACGGAAATTTAAGTTATTTACGCGTTTTAGACTGTTTTATGACGGATGCGCGCGAAAATAATTTTTTAGTCTGTCTGTCTGTTTGTTTGTTTGTTTGTTTGTTTGTCTGTCTGTGGACAATTCCTTGTGTCCTTATAACTCGAGAACGGCTGAGTGGATCAACGTAAAATTTGGTAGAGATATTCTTCAGAGGCACGACACCAATCATTGATGTAACTCTTCTCTGTACCTCTCATAAAAGGGGGCCTACCCCCTTAAAATACTTGCTGAAATAGGCGTAGAAGGGCGAGACAAAGCTCATTTTCAGCCCCTCAATGTTAGAAACGAAACTCGGGGGCCCTAAACGGACCCCGAAAACCACATTTAAGGCCCTAAAACCAACAGTTTTTGAGATATTCCCAGAAAATTAATTTCATTTAATACAATAATGAAAGGAAGCTAGCCGGTAACCATGGCAACAGAAATTCACAGGTCCATCTATTGCTGTAATATAAGACGCAATACAATTCCATTTATTACATTACTGAGATAGTTTGCAAACTGCTAGAAGGTTATAACGGAACCAAACTAAGCTGTAAAATTCATCAATGCATATAATGTGCTTAAGGGGGTCGAGGGGTACTCTAGAATTTTTTCACGCGATTTACACGTGCTGGTGTGCTACGGAGGGTCTATTATATCCCTATCCCCATATTGTTATATTATTATTATAATTATTATCATTACACTACGGAAAGGAAGACCCCAGAGGACTGGAAAAAGGGAATAATTGTCGAGATCTTCATGAAAGGTAGTAGAACAGAATGCAGAAACTATCGGGGAATAAAACTGATGAGTCATTGTGCAAAGATGTTTGAGAAAGTTTTGGAAAGGAGAATTAGGACAAGGATAGAAGGAGGGATGAGGGAGGAACAACATGGCTTCAGAGCAGGAAGGTCCACAGTGGATTTGATTTTTGCTGTAAGGCAGTTACAAGAACAGCACTGTGAGTATGGAACAGATCTACTGATGGCCTTCCTGGACATTGAGAAAGCATATTACAGTGTATGCAGAAACAAAGTATGGAAGTCCCTGGAGGACAGAGGAGTAGAAAAATGGACTATAAGGAGGATAAAGGAGATGTACAAGGGAAGCGTGAGCTGTGTGAAAGTGGGAGGAGAGAGATCGGACTGAGTGGAACAGAGAAACGGCCTGAAACAAGGAAGTGCACTGGCACCGTTACTTTTCATTGTGGTGATGGATGACATAATGACCCGAGTGGCACAAGTAATTGGGGAAGGAAAGATGAAAGCAATGGTGTTAGCGGATGATTTGATGATTTGGGGAAACAAGGAGGAGGAGGTACAGAAACAGTTGGACGTGTGGGAAGGAATAATACAAGGATATGGGATGAAATTTAGCAAAAATAAGAGTGAGATGGTGATCACAACAAGGAAGAAGGAAAGAACCACAACGGGAATAACAATTGGTGGGGAACAGCTGAAGAAAGTGGAGAGTTTCAAGTATCTGGGAAGCCTGATACAAGATAATGGAAGAAACAATAGAGAAAAAATGAGCGGGGGAGACAGGCAGAAGCATTCCGGAGGAGTGTGAGAAGCATGTTATGGAGCAAGAATGTCCTTCAGAACAGAAAAAAGATCATATATCGGACGTACTATGCCCCTATCCTGACGTATGCCTCGGAGACCTGGGCTATGAAAGGAAGGGAGAAGAGCAAAATACAGGCCAGTGAGATAAGATTCTTGAGGAGCAGTATTGGAGCTACAAAGATGGACAGAATAAGAAATGAGAGGGCCAGAGAATTAATAAAGGAGGAACCATTACGGGATGGTATAGAGAAATCTAGACTTAGATGGTATGGACATGTAGAACGAATGGAGGATAAGAGGATACCCAGGAGGATACACGAGACAAAGTGGGAAGGAAAGAGACCGAGAGGAAGACCGAGAGACAGGTGGCTGAAAGGGATGGAAGAAAGCGTTAAGAAGAGAGGAGAAGACTGGACATGGGTGGAAGCTGAGAGATGGTGGGAAGACAGAAGACATTGGAGTGGCCTGTGTTCCAAACAGACCCGGCCAACGGCTGGAAACTGTGCAAGAGGATGATGATGATGATACTACGGCCTACAACGACGAGACAAAGCTCATTTTCAGCCCCTTGGTGTCAGAAAAAAAAACCCGGGCCTCTAAACAATCGTAAAGGGTCCCCGAAAACCACATTTTAATGCTCTAAAACCAAGAGTTTCTGAGATATTCCCAGAAAACTAATTTCATTTAATAAACTAATGTAGGAATGCATGCCAGTAACCATGACAACAGTGTCTCAAAAAGGTACATCCAACTTTCCATCTTTTTCTGCAAGAAGTAATGCCCCTCCATTTATTAAATTTCTGTGAAAGTTTGCAAATGGCTATAAGGTTATCACGGAACCAACAAAAACTGTAAAATTCATCAATGTGCTGAAGGGTGTCAAGAGGTACCCTGGATTTTTTCACAAGACATAAACGTGCGATGTGTCGTACAGAAGGTCTATTATATCTTCAAACAGCAACATTATTTTCAAAAATTCCTGAATTGAAATAGTTTATTTTTTATTTTATTTTTTTGCTTTTAGGAATTTGGGCCATTGGAGGCTATAAAACCTGAATTTTCATGCACCACAAGCCTTTATAATTTATTAAAGTGGTCTTCCTCTGGATGCGCACTTGACACAACAGTGAGGGTCAGTTTTTATGTGACGTGAATTGCATTTCGTCTACGAGGTTTTCACTTTTATTTTCACGTCAGGAAGTACACGTTAGGTAAATTAGTTTCAGAGCATATTTCAACTAATCATTTATCTTTGTCGACAAACAGGTTCCAAGCCCCTAACCATTGCAACAGTAGCTCAATTGATTACGTCTGGTTATTAATACCGACGACCGTTCGAAGAATGGGTACTTCTGCTAGTTTACTTATATGTGGCACTCGGCTACGCAACCACGAACTAAGTCTCTCAGGACTTTACACTAACACGTGGCTTCACTTTTCAGAGCAGCACCGAACAGCCTTCCAGCTCCAAGATCTCATGTTGACTACTCTTTCCTAGTCCGGGGCAAGTGCCTATATAGTCCTGTCACTTCAATACAATGGGCAGATTTCACTGTACGGTTGCGATTCTAGGGAAATCGTCACATCGCTGTGATCTTAAGTTCTCCTTAAAGCTCTGATTTGGGACGGCTTCAAATCTTCTTTTATTTCGAAAAACGATCGGCAGATATTTTATAATTGATGATGGCATCATGACGCGCCTACGTAGTTCCAACTCCCGCGCCAATGCTGTCATGTTGGAGGGGGTAGGAAGTATCACTCCGCGGTTTAGCTCTTCAAGTCGCCATATCTCCGGCCATTCTCAACACTTAGCCGAGATAAAAATTTCTAAATTATCAACTCGGTCTCAGGTCTGATATGGCTTCTTAACAAAATATCCAGATATGCGGATCAAGAATTAAGTCATCATGCGCTATTTTCTCATTGTTCTGGGACTCGCCGATGCTCGGCGTGGGGAGATTAACTCGAGTCCAGGGTCGTAAATATTACTTGAAATGTTCACAATAACTCGTCGGAGGAAACAATGACCACTCCTGTCACTCTACTTCTCGGAAACGCTCGCATTGTCTTGGCTGCACGTAGACCAATGTCTCTTGCATTCTCTCAGTGCTTTCTCCCAGCAAATATTATTATTATTAAAACCCTCTTGGTTTCGTAGCATCAATGTCTTAATAAGTACGATTCAGGATCCATCATTCCTTCCGTCCATCGTTCCAATAAAATTCTCGGCACTGGAAACACAGTAAATTTTATGCATGCCCTGTAAGCGACTTATCCCAGGTCTTAGATGACTCGGCATGCTATCATTACTCAGCCCCCTGATCGGTTACAATTTCCCCCTGCTCAGTTTGAAAAATGTGTACGAGCGGAAGTAGTACAATTTTTCAATTCTAACACCAAAGTCATCTGGAGTTATAATGCCGAGTTCATTGCTCACCCTTAATCCTCTGTGGTGTTTTGTCTTGATGCACTCTCCCTTTCTAGTTCTAATAGTTTTAGCAGTTCGCGCTTTTCTTCTCGTAACTTCCAGTTTGTCTCCAAGGCTGCGCTGAGTAACTGCCCCAGTTCGTCCCTCAACGTAAATAACTCACACCTGTGGAGTTGCTCTCCTGCGTCGTTTCTTCCCTTCATAATGGCAGTCACTTGGGCTGGCGGTGGTTCGTCTAATACATTCCTGGGGTAGTATAATTTCAACTTCTGCGCGTTGTGTGTGACCTCGTTCTCTCCTCCTAATTCTCGAATTTTGTAAGCGTTGTTTCCTAAACATTGTATAATTTCGTAAGGTCCCTCGTAAATCGGGGCAAATTTTGCGTAGAAACGCGTTGAAGGGTTTGAGACGGCAGGTTTCTTCACTAAAACGTACTCTCCCACTCTTAGGGGTCGGTGGTATCTTCTCCCTCTCATCCGCCTCAGTCTCTTCTCGGCTTGTTCACGCAGGCTTGCCATGGTTTCCTCAATTTTGAGCTGTGGTGAGGGTCTCGTGTCTACCGGGCAACTTATGATCCTATTCCAAGGTCTCTCAGGATACAGGTTGAAATGGACTACCGTTGGCACCTCCGATGTAGATTCGTGCACTGTGGTGTTGATGCTCATCTCTATGGTCTCCAGGACATCTATCCAACTATAATGCGCGTCCGGGCAATATATCCGGCAAAATTTTGTAATCTCTCTCATCAGACGTTCTGAAGGATTACTCACAGGGTGGCGTATAGAACTTAGAATATGCCGAATTCCCATTCCTTCCAGCTCTCTCTTGAAAAGTCCGCTCGTGAAGCAAGACCCATAGTCGGATAAAATTAATTCTGGTTTTCCCAGTTCCGGTACAATTTCGTTCCTGTCTTTATTTAATACCTATTTTGAGGTTGTCTTTTGCACAGCACACAGTTTCACGATCTTGGAGAACACATCTAGGCATACCAGTATGTGCCTCATGCCTCTTCTGGCGGCTGGGAGAGGCCCATAAAAGTCAATGGCGTAAATTTCTCTCGGCTTTGATTGTAAGATCGGTCGAGGTAGCTGCTTCATCAGAAACGTGTTGTGTTTTATGCGTTGGCAAGTATCGCATGTCCTCAATACCTCTCGGATCGTAATTTGGAGACGAGGCCATGTGAACGCCTCCCGAATCACAGTGAATGTCTTGTCACAGCCAGCATGTCCATAGACACGGTGAACATGCCGGACTAGTCGGCGCTGGAATATCGGAGGAACTAAAATGCGAAGCTTGGTGTGTTCCTCATCGATAAACTGATGTAGAAATCCATTCATGAATTGATATTTCGGCGCGAGTTTCTCCATCTCAGCCTTGGCTGGTGAGTCTTCCGGAAGTAATCCTCTGAGATAATCTCTCATTAGCTTAGCCCAAGGGTCCGCTTCTTGTTCCATCCCAAGTCTCGGAAAGTCTGCGAGAAAGTCATGGTCTTCCTGCTGAAGTGCGGCGTGATGCATTTCCATTTCTTCATTCTCCTCCGGGTTCCGGGATAAAATATCCGGGATGACATTCTGTTTACCGGGACAGTGTTCTATCTGCATATCAAATTGCTGTGCGTAGAGTGCCCAACGATTTACCCTCTCGCTAGTTCAGCTGGTTTTCAACAAGAAGGTAAGTGCCTTGTGGTCCGTTCTCAAAATAATCGGGAAACCATATATAATCATTCGCCAAAGCTGCAATGCATGGAGTACTGAGAGCATTTCAATTTCAGTGACGGTATAATTGAGTTCATGATTCCTCAATTTTCGGCTCAGGAATCCTAAATATATCCTTTTCTTTGGGTTTTCGGGGTCTTCTTGGTACAACATTGCTCCGATCCCTATTTTTGATGCATCAGATTGTAGCACGAATTTCCAGTTGAAATTTGGATATCCCAGTTTTACGCTCTCTAACAGAAGGTCCTTGGTTCGCAGGAATGCTTCCTCGGCTTCTTTATTACATAACCATCGGTTATTTTTCTTCAAAAGTCTTGCAGTGGCGCGACCGTTTCCGTATAATTAGGACAATGTTCTGAGAAAAAGCCTGTCATTCCCAGAAACATGCGGATGTGCTTAATCCGTCTTGGCGTGGGAAAATTTTGAATTGCAGAAATTTTGGTGGGATTAGGCTGAATTCCTTCCCCATCGATAATGTGTCCAAGATATAAAATTTCCTTTTGACAGAATTGGGACTTGTTAACGTTAATCTTGAAATTGGCCGACTGAAGATTCGATAGAAGTTTTTCCATATTTTGAATATGTTCTTCCAGTGTCTCAGAAGCATGCAAGATATCGTCTACATAACGGACTGTGCATTGCTTAACCTCTTCCGTCAAGTTGCGATCCAGGACTCGGATAAGTGCACAACTTGCGGTTCGAATCCCGAATGGTAAGCGATTATGGGTGTACGTCTGCTCGTCAAAAATAAATCCTGTGAGAAGTTGGGATTTCTCCTCTAGTTACACGTGGTGGAAGCTACTCGTTAAATCGATGCTCGAGAAATAGTTCTTGTTTCTGAACTTCTTCAGCACCTCCCTAATCGGTGGAGCTTGGTCGAATTCGGGCAGTAATCTGGAGTTGATTTCGCGTGCATCGAGACACAATCTCACGCTTCCGTCCGCCTTCTCCACAATGACAATAGGATTCACGAATGGGGTAGATTTCTTTGTAATTATTCCAGCCCCTTCCATGGCTTTAATTGTTTTCTTCACCTCCTCGTGATGCCTCTCTGCTATAGGGTACACCTTCTTGTATGGACTCCAATCATTTACTTGGAATGCATAGCTAAAATTTCTAATTTTTCCCGGTTTGTTATCAAAAACTTCCTGGTGTTTTGTTAAAATTGCCCGCAGCTCCTCTTTTTCATGGGGTTTAATTTTTGCCTCAGCCACCTTCTCTTCAAGTGTACTGCCGAACTCTGTAGTATAATTTAAGACTTCTTCCTCAACGAACTCCTCCCCTATTTTATGTAATAATGCCGTAGTTTCCCTCGTGACGTCATCTTGTATGTCAATGCTCCAAATTTGACCTTGATCCCTTGGTTCCACTTCATTCAACCGTAGGTCAATCTCCCTTTTACCACGCGTGCGAAACTTAATCTCGTTTGTGCGCATGTCAATGATGGCTCCATTGGTTCTCATAAAATCCGCCCCGAGAATTAAATTGAAGCTGATTTTATTCATAATTAAGAATGGGTGCGACATGGTATAATTACCAATTTTAAAATCCAAATGTGCCTGGTATTTACATTCCGCCGTACAATCGGGGATAATGCCTTTCACTTTGACATTTGCTACTGGTATTACGGGTACTTTAAATTTTCTCTCAAGTCCTTTCAATAGCGCACCACTCGTTACCGAAATACTGGCTCCCGTGTCGACCAGACTTCGGACCACTAGTCCTCCCACGCGTACGAAAATTACAGGTAATTCCTTTATAGCGGGCCTATCTTTCCGGTACATATCCTCAATGAGGTCATCTGGCTGCGCTACCCATTTCTCAAATTTCGCAACTACCCATTCTTGGTGTCCGCCATCTTGGTCAAATCTGGGCCTATCTCCCCTCTCTAGAATTGCGCTTTTTTTGTTGCTCGCCTCATTATTCCGGGACGCTGCCTCCTCTCTCTCCCGCTGGAGTTCTAGGCTCTGGGCGCCCTGGTAGTGCCTGTCAGGATCCTCTCGATGTTGGATAGATTCTCTCCATTTGTCGGCTTCGGTCCTAGCCTGCCCATCATCGTTCTTACTGTGGAGTTCTTTTAGATATTGCTGAGACTCCGCGTATCTTTGTTCGAGGTCTCTCCGTGCCTGCTCATCGGAGATCCTGTCTGCCTGTTGGGTCGGCCGTGGCCTGTAGCTTCCATGCCTTCCCTCTCGTGGTTGGTACGGCGCTGAGTGTTGGCGTCCTTGGTCCCAACGTCCGTGCTGTCCTCTAGGGTGGTACTGCCTGTTCCATCCTCTCTCTGCCCTTGCCTGGTACTAGGTTCATAACCCCTCGGTGGTCTGCTCTCGTACCTCCTCCAGGTGTTACCGCGGGGCGGGCTCGCTGTAGTGGTACCCTGCTCCATGTGGTTGGCATTCTTTGGATTTCTGCTGCATGAATTTGTTCAGTGGCCCTCATGCGTTGTAAATGCGCGCAAGTATGGTCCAGCTGTCTCAAAATTCCCTCTGTTTGTATTGCCGTTTGGGCGTTTGCAGCGATAAGCATCTCTTGAACTTTCACAGGTAGCTGTTTACTAATTGCGGCTACCAGAGAGCGTTCGGAAGGGAGGTCGTCCAGCTCTCTCATCTTAACGAATTGCGCAATAAAGTATTCCGCGTATTTTAATGGCCCTTGCGTTGAGAACTTACGGGAATATCACTCCAGCCTCAAATTTTGTTGCCGTTCGAGGCTCCAATACGTTTTTAGGAAAGCCTCCTTGAACTCGGCCAGGGTCTGAAAAGTGTAGCGGAAGCTCTGAAACCATTAAAAGGGTGCATCCCTCAAAAGTTTCTCCACTGTGCACAGGTGCTTTTCCTTCGGTATGCAGTTGTCCAAAATGTAAGCTTCCAGTTCGCGGATGAATTGCTTAGGGGTCATGGCGCTATTCTCGTGGTAACGTTTTGGGCGGTCATCTCCTGTCCTGATCACATGTACAATCTGCGTCGGCGTCGTAGCGTCGTTTGGCGTCGAAGTTCCAGCTTTTGGCGTCCCGAATGTTATGCTCGTAGCCCTCCGAGTAATCCATTTAATGGTGGCTCTGGCATCGTCTGCGTCTGGTATCCAGACTTACGGTGGTTATTATTATTATTATTATTTATGTTGCTCCGGGCGTCGTCCATCGTCCGTGCAGCTTCTCTTTGCAGTTCGAGGATCGCCTCGTCCTGAATCTGCCCTCGTAAGTCTGTATTAATTAGTTTTGCCTCCTGGCGTACCATTCTCGATATCATTTCCATTTCCAACTTCCGGACTCTTTCTAAGTTGGCCTCCATTTCTTTTTCCATTCCTTTCTTATTTTCGTGGGCAACTTCCTCATTCCGCTCTCTTAATCCGTTGATTTCCTCTTTCAATTCCTTCATCCCAATTTGCATTCTTTTAATATGTCGGGCGACGTTTTCTTCTCGGCTTTGCATGGCAATGACGCGTTCGGCTCCGGCACTAATCTGCTCCTGGACTTCCTCTAGCTGCTTCGTAACTCTAATGTCCATAGATTCCATAGTGTTCGTTATTTCTTCCAGATTCTTATCCATAGCTTTGACGGTATTATCCACCTTATTTACTTCTGTGAGCAATTCATCATAATTGTTGTCCGCTTTGCGCTCTATTTCTTCAGTTTTGTGTATTAGTTTGTCGATCTGCTCTCTGGTGGACCGTGTAAGTTGCTCAACTGCGGCTCTCAACTCTTTACCCTGCGCTACGCAAGTTTGACCTAGCTGCTCTGTCTTTAAGTTAATTTCTGCTGTTTTTGAGTTAATTTCTGCCTTAACCGCCTCTAAACTATCTATAAGTTCCTTATCCGTGGCTTCCGACCTTTCCTTTGCCTTTCTGTCACTAGCTTCTAAAGTGTCTTTAAGTTACTCAAGGTTTGCTTCCGCACTTTCCTCAATCTTTTTACACAGTACCTCAAACATTATTTGCAACTCCTTGGAAGTAGCCATTGCGACACTCACCAATAAAACACAAATATCGATATAACATACGGGAGTCTGGGTCTCCCATTCACTGCCATGCATTTGTCTTGTGTGGGGACAATAATTAGAATATTTATTGGACCTGTCGCAACATTTACTTTAACTAGAAAAAATAACATCAACTGCCTGATTGGCATATTTAGTGTCCAGGTCTCCTTAAATGAACACTGGGATACCTTCCTAAAACAGATTACCTACTGTGCCCATTCAACAATGAAATATGCAAATCACAGTTTGCCAGCAATGCTCAATCGGGAGTATCGTGGTTCATGGTTTGTTCTCCCACTCTGTGACTTACACACTTTGGATTAAGCAGAGGATACACTTCCAAAAATAAACAAAAATCAACTCCTACTATCAAAACATTTAATTATCCAAATATATGGCGCTACAAAAATTAAACAAATAAAAATACTGACACTCCACTTCACACTTGTCCAAAGTTGAACAAGGAATTCATATTAAACAATTACAAAAACATAATGACTGGTTTTCCAAAAACCAACAAACTTCTACTAAGTTTCACTTCCATATGGTGTCCTTTTAAATTCTTCAAAATAAAGAGCTCCAAACGGCTCGGTAATGTTTACATACACTGTGTTATCAATTTAATACATATCAATTACTATTTACATGAGTAAATCTTGTTTACTCATAAATATCAAAATTACCGAAGTATGGTTAATCATCACTTAATTTTGGGCTTTCACAATGCTCATATGTTACCATCCCTCTCTCTCAAGTTAACAACTCACTACCGTGATTGGGAAAAATTTGCGTACTCCCGAGCTACAGATGACTACTGAACAAGTCAAACTTAAGATTACTCCCGGAATCTAATGTCTTCAATAGAACTCGTGAATCACTGAATCATTAAACAATAAAGTTAGGGATTTATCATTATTTGTCTAAAAAGACCATTATATAATAAGAAAGCGACGATCTGAACTCTGCAAGCGATAATAATTTATGAAGGGACCTCGGTTCAAAGACCGGGTCGTTCAAACAATCTTTAAACACTGTTGTGTATTCTGACTCAGACGGTCCGTTCCCCGACCTACCGCAATACCAGAGGGTGAGGGTCTAGTCTAAACTACTTAGCGTGATTTATTGCAGGGAGAGAAGAGAGTCCACAGTCTCGCTTCACAAGTGACTGGCTACATCAGCTTTTTACATAGCTGTTTCAAATGCAATTCTCTGAATGACAAGGCTTCCAATACACATTCTTAAAACAACATATTTAGGCTCAACAGACCTATTCTCTCAGCTTCGGTATATAATAATTATGAAGTGTCCTCATTGGCGGGTAAAAAAATTCAATAATATAACCAATATTTTAGGGGCTTCAACACGGACGACTCTGAGTTCGATCCTTTCAAATACCTCGGGAGTAGTATCCCAAATTTGGAGGACTTATAACATTTGCGACTTAGGGCAGGCCTCGCCTTGTACCAGCGCTCATAATACAACATAAATAGCACCCTTCTTAACATACAACACACAACGCCTCGTGATCACTTATCACAACTTTGAGGACTTATCACAGTTCAATTACCATGATCAACTGTCCCTCATAATTAGTTTTATCGAGCATTTCAACGCATTCCTAGCGTGACAAATTACTTCAATGCGCTACATGGCGCGTACACATTAATTAACCATGTTGCCTTCAAAGAACTAAATAAATTCAAAATGAACTTTTGATCTACTTCTCGAAATATACATTACTCTTCTCCCTTGACAATAATCATTTTTACCATAAGAACATGTATTCATAACATGTATTAATTCATTAAAAGGAGCTCGGAAGCTACCACTTTTCATATAAAATTCATCACAAAATTCATTCATTTATATAATAATTATTATTATTATTTTTACGCTTGCTTTCTCATATTTATATAATTTATCAATTACACTGATATTTTACTGAATACATTCCCCAAGGGATTGAATTATATTTCACATTATTTTATATTTATCTCAAATTAATCGTTCAGATCGCGCTATCATTCTTTTACCTGTTATTCAACATCCCTATTCTCTCTCTCATGTGGATTATACGCAAATTCTCCCAAACACATATCCTAATGAAATAGCTACTCACATGACTGTCCGGTCAGCGACCGAATCCTCCAGCGATGGAACATTTTTGTCCACTCACTGCTTTTTAAGCCATTTCCATGGTTACACTTACACTCAATTACACTTCTTTAACAGCAAATAAAATATTTACCTTAATCACTTGGAATATAATGAATACCATTTTGTATTCGTTTCACTTAACACAATACAATTTCACATAAAATATTACTCTAAAAAATTTCACTATATTTACATTACATAACAATTTTATCACTTGGGCGTTAATTATTCGCCTTACACACGTGATTTCTTTTCTTTCCCGTTTCCAAGGGTGGCACTTATAGAACGTCGGCTCCCTAATCTGACGAGATGATTGAAAGTCTCGATCGAACTACACCTCACTGGAACGGCTGATCTTCAAATCCGAGGTTTGACTATCGGCTTCTATAACTTTACTGCACGATGTCGTTTCTTGTTAGACGCTAACTTGTTCGTCTAGAAAAAAATCTGTCCTTGATGTATTACCATTACCGCCGCTCGAATAGTTTATCGGTGACCTAGTAATTTCCTTGCACTACTTGCTGTTACTTTAATTCGTAGCTTATTGGAGTCCTCCCCAATGTTTACTGTTCATTTGTCTACGTCGACAAAGCCAGGAACTACAATTCCTAATTTTTATCGTCCTGCGCTCTAGTCCCTACCTTTCCGGAACACGAGGCGTTACTTATTTCGTTCTACCCTGATCAGGTTCCTTAACGTCGATAGAACTGTCTATTTCACCTTCCTTGGGTACTTCGAAATCTTATGATGCGTCGGTTCTTTAACTGAACTATTATTCGAGTACCTATCGCTTGTTATTTCTTCACGTCCACAGCCTAAACTTTGACTATACTGGTAAACTTTAACGATAATTGTTTCAGCGTGCAGCGTCTACGCACTCACTAAAATAACTTGTTATACTTTGCGAGACAGTATCACGCTCTCTGGCGTATTTTATAACTGAATATACTTTGATGCAGCACTCCTGTACTAGGAGTATACTTGTAGCTTATCTTGTAGTTGATGCTTCATCGTGCAGCGTCTCTGCGCTCACGGAACTGAATTTTTTTAGCGTATGGCTTTTAGTGCCGGGAGTGTCTGAGGACATGTTCGGCTCGCCAGTTTTGTAGCTGCTTCGAGACGGACACCCAATGGATCAGCTACAAGTACCGTTGGGGAGGAATGTTGGATGGGAGGGTCGAGGAGTTGGAAGGTAGCGGCTGTGGCCTATAGTTAGGGACCAACCCCGGCATTTGCCTGGAAGTAAGATGGGAAACCACAGAAGACCATCTTCAAGGTTGCCGGTGGGGGGATTCGAACCTCCTAGCCCCCCGGATGTGAGCGACTGCCAACAGTCATGCCGCAACGACCTAGGCTAACTCACCCGGTACTGAATTGTTATGATACAGCGACGCCCCTCCGGCTGTCGGAAGACTGCATGTTCTTAATACAGCCGGACGCCCCCTCTCGGGCTCTCGGAATAACTGCATGCTCCTCCTGGCACGTCAAGGTTTTTTGTACAAATCGGCGGCAAAAAGATAAAATCCGCGTCTTCTCCAGCACTAACTTTTGAAGTAATAGTCGTATAATTTTGAAAAGTATATCTCTGGAAAGCTCTTGTTCTAAACGTAAACTGGTTTCTTTGATCATGAAAATCGATCACACAATTCCAAGATATTAAATAATTTTGCTCCTCAGATACTTGGGTGTTGCGATTTATTTTTCCATCCCTACCAACTCTGGTCTCGGGGAATTACTAACGACGTCATGCCACGTCTGCAGTTCTTTCCTGTGCAAATATTATAAACTTTTTCCCCACACAGAAATCTCTATTCCAGAATGATCCACAGTGATGTGTTTCTTTCATTAATTAAATGCTCGCAAATGGCTTAATTCTAATTATTTCTCTTCTTGCGCAATTGCGAGGTTGTCATTTTATAGCTGCGTAAGGTCTATTTCCGAATCCTCTTCTCTGTTACACGCTGTGGATAGTTTTTATCGTTCTATTAATAATCATGAGCCTGCTCCTTTTCGATGCGTCAAGCAAGATCTCACGTCCGCATGACTCGTGGTCACCCATTCTTGCGCCACGTTATAACAGCCCACTTCTTGCAATCTTTCTAAGTCATTCTAATGACTGTATTATTTCCTCTCTTCTTTTGCAAATAATTATGGATTCGACGCTTGAACCAATAGCATATGGGTTCAAATCTCCCCAACTTAGATAAATAAATTTTCGAAATTTTGAGGAAATTTATTTAAACATTTTTCATAAAAATCTTTTTTTTTCAGTGTCGAAGCCATCATAACACTTCGCTATACCTTCTGGTCTTCCTTTACAAGCACTTCCCTTCTCTGGCTTGTTATGGTCTCAACAGGGTTTCCCTTGATTCATTTCCTTTAAGCGGATGTCCACACTTACGGTATGTCTCGGTCTCGTCACAGTCTGTCGTGCACTCCAAAGCTTGTGTCAGACTGTTTCCTTTTTCTCTTATTTTGGGACTGGCGTTCTGCCTGTCTGTCTCTTTCTTCTCAGGTTATTCACTATCAACCTATATATTTACTTTAAGGCTCCACGGGTGCTATTTGGCTCTACCCCGTTATTCCTTCCTTTATTTCTGTTTTCTGGACTCAAAGTCTACAGAATTACATTTTTCCTTACGAGTAAGGTCTATCCCTACCCGTCTCTTCTTTGTTTTCTTCCATTTTCCTTTATTTCGTATCGAGATGGCATTTTCCAAAAAAAATCTTTTTTCTACTCTTACAATTCCTGTGTTCCTTAAGATTCTCTTCTTTTCTTTTCTTTTCTTTCTTTTATTCCCTTTCTTCCTTCGAATCTTCCAGCTGTAAAACGCTTGTGAGTCATCTTTCTCCAGGGGAATTTGCATTATCTCTTACCCTCTCATAGTTTCAATAGGATTTTTATCATCTTGTAACCCTGCTACAATTTGCGGTTTTCTTCCTCTTTCATCATTTCTTTCCAAGGCATTTCCTCTATTTTCTTCATTCTCTCCAATGGTTTCATCCTTTTCTTTGAGATTTTCTTTACTCAGATTGGAGTCTCTTTCCGTTTTTCTTTTCTCGGCCCTCTTTCGTTGACATTCCTGATATTTCATCATTAGTTCAAGAATTTGTGCTTTCAGTTGGTCTTCTTCTAATTCCATTTTGTCTTCCTCAGACTTATGACTTTCTTCTGGGCTTTCCTTTCCAATTTCTATTGGATCCTGAATCTCTACTTCCATTCGTGCCTCGACGACACTCTCTATTAGGGTTTCAGTTGACCTCTCCATTTCCCTAGGAATTATTATTTTAGTCTCCCCAACTTCCACTTCTTCTGTTATCACGCCTTGATATGGGTTTTTCTCTTTCTCTTCATGCTCAGTTTTGGCATAAGAATGGTCTTCTTTAATTTGCAACTCGTTTCCACTTCGGTATTCTTCCTGACATGGAATTATCGTTTCCTCTTGAATGTCCATTATTTTTTCTTGAGGTAGCTCAATATTTTTCTCCGTTTTCATACGAGCCACCACGATTTCAGCTTCCTTTTCTATTTCTTCTTCTCTATGATCAATTTCGGGCTCTTGCACCATTACTTCTTTTTCTACAATTACTGTTTTATTTTCAGCTTGGATAACTACTTCATTTGACCTATGGTTCTGTGCTGGGATATCTCCCCTATACTTGTTTTCCGCGACTCGAATGAACCTATTTCCTAATGCTTCGAGATTACTTTTGATCTCATCCCGGGATGTCTGATAAATTTCCCTATTTGATCCTATCTGATCTATTAACTCTTTTCGCACCTCTTGGATCTGGGTTACAAGTTTCTCTTTACATTCGTCTACATTCTTCTTACAAGTTTCTTCCATTTTACTTAATTTAGTTTCCATCGAACTCAAATTTTTATTCAAAATTCCAAAATTTTTTCGACATTCAGTTTGGGATTTTACAGTACGTTTCTTCAAGGTATTTATTTGAACTTGCAATCCTGACCGAAGTACCCCGTTTTCCTCTTTAATTTTACTAGTAATTTCCCCTTTAACATCGTTTAACTTAATCCCAAACCTGGTGTCAAAACCTTGAAATTTGGTATTCATTGTCTCTTCTATTTTCTCATTTATATTACTTTGTATTTTAGTCTCCATGGCCTTTAATTCAGTTTTCATGGCTTGACTTTTCAGAGCATTTTCAGCTGTCATTTTCTCCTGAAATGAATGTAATCTATTTTCAAGTTTACCTTCCATGATTTTTAGTTTATCTTCCAAATCCTTGGATTGTGCTGCAAAATTATTTGAATTCTCTTTTTTATACTATCCAATTTGCTTTCTATCTCAGCCTTCAATTTACTGTTCATGTTAACACTATCATTTTTAAGAGATTCTAAATTCTGATTTATGGATTCTAAATCCTTTTTATTTGCACTCTGTTGGAGGTCCAATTTATTGTCTATAGTTTCGAATCTCTCTTTACTATCTGCCTTCATGGCGTCCAAAAGCCTCTGCCTTTCTTCACTACTATCTGCCTTCATGGCCTCAAATTTTTCACTACTATCCGCCTTCATGGACTCCAATTTTTCACTGCTATCCGCCTTCATGGCGACCAAGAGCCTCTGCGTTTCCTCACTCAATGACATATTACTATCTTAGAGAATACAGTGGGCTATTCCGTCCCATCGTCGGTTCATGCACAAGAGATGATACTCTAAACTCTTGTGTCCCAATTTCCAAAAATTCAACCTCAACACGGGTGTTTACTAAAACGTACCCGACTGGTATAATACTCATTCTAATATCAACAACTTTCTGGAAGTGATTTTTTCAAAAAAAATTAAAAAAACATATTTTTCAAAAAATGAAAATTTTGATTTTTTGAGAAAAATTCGGGTTTTCCCTAGAAAAACTCATCCTCACGTACTGGGCGCCATGATTGTTTGTATTATAAGGGGTGTTTATTCAGGGCTGCTCGGTGTGAGTTTCCGGGGTCCCAATGCGGTCAGTTAAATTTATATTTTGTAGCTAATTCTATCACTATTTTACTTTTACGTGATTTGACCGTCTTAAGTGTTCCTCTAAGCATTAATCCAAGCACATTATTTCTATGCCCCCATGTGCCCATTCAACAATGAAATATGCAAATCACAGTTTGCCAGCAATGCCCAATCGGGAGTATCGGGGTTCATGGTTTGTTCTCCCACTCTGTGACTTACACACTTTGGATTAAGCAGAGGACACACTTCCAAAAATAAACAAAAATCAACTCCTACTATTAAAACATTTAATTATCCAAATATATGGGGCTACAAAAATTAAACAAATAAAAATACTGACACTCCACTTCACACTTGTCCAAAGTTGAACAAGGAATTCATATTAAACAATTACAAAATCATAATGACTGGTTTTCCAAAAACCAACAAACTTCTACTAAGTTTCACTTCCATATGGTGTCCTTTCAAATTCTTCAAAATAAAGAGCTCCAAACGGCTCGGTAATGTTTACATACACTATGTTATCAATTTAATACATATCAATTACTATTTACATGAATATATCTTGTTTACTCATAAATATCAAAATTACCAAAGTATGGTTAATCATCACTTAATTTTGGGCTTTCACAATGCTCATATGTTACCATCCCTCTTTCTCAAGTTAACAACTCACTACCGTGATTGGGAAAAATTTGCGTACTCCCGAGCTACAGAAGGCTACTGAACAAGTCAAACTTAAGATTACACCCGGAATCTAATGTCTACTATAGAACTCGTGAATCACTGAATCATTAAACAATAAAATTAGGGATTTATCATTATTTGTCTAAAAAGACCATTATATAATAAGAAAGCGACGATCTGAACTCTGCAAGCGATAATAATTTATGAAGGGACCTCGGTTCAAAGACCGGGTCGTTCAAACAATCTTTAAACACTGTTGTGTATTCTGACTCAGACGGTCTGTTCCCCGACCTACTGCAATACCAGAGGGTGAGGGTCTAGTCTAAACTACTTAGCGTGATTTATTGCAGGGAGAGAAGAGGGTTCACAGTTTCGCTTCACAAGTGTCTGGCTACATCAGCTTTCTACATAGCTGTTTCAAATGCAATTCTCTGAATGACAAGGCTTCTAATACACATTCTTAAAACAACATATTTAGGCTCAACAGACCTATTCTCTCAGCTTCGGTATATAATAATTATGAAGTGTCCTCATTGGTGGATAAGAAAAATTCAATAATATAAGAAATATTTTAGGGGTTTCGACACGGACGACTCTGAGTTCGATCCTTTCAAATGCCTCGGGAGCAGTATCCCAAATTTGGAGGACTTATAACATTTGCGACTTAGGGCAGGCCTCGCCTTGTACCAGCGCTCATAATACAACATAAATAGCACCCTTTTTAACATACAACACACAATGCCTCGCGATCACTTACCACAACTTTGAGGACTTATCACAGTTCAATTACCACGACCAACTGTCCCTCATAATTAGTTTTACCGAGCATTTCAACGCATTCCTAGCGTGACAAATTACTTCAATGCGCTACATGGTGCTTATACATTAATTAACCAAGTTGCCTTCAAAGAACTAAATAAATTCAAAATCAATTTTTGATCTACTTCTCAAAATATATATTACTCTTCTCCCTTGACAATAATCATTTTTACCATAAGAACATGTATTCATAACATGTATTAATTCATTTAAAGGAGCTCGGAAGCTACCACTTTTCATATAAAATACATCACAAAATTCATTCATTTATATAATTATTATTATTATTATTATTACGCTTGCTTTCTCTTATTTATATCAATTATCAATTACACTGATATTTTACTGAATACATTTCCCAAGAGATTCATTTATATTTCACATATTTATTATATTTATCTCAAATTAATCGTTCAGATCGCGCTATCATTCTTTTACCTGTTATTCAACATCCCTATTCTCTCTCTCATGAGGATTATACGCAAATTCTCCCAAACACATATCCTAATGAAATAGTTACTCACATGACTGTCCGGTCAGCGACCGAATCCTCCAGCGATGAAATATTTTTGCCCACTCACTGCTTTTTAAGCCATTTCCATGGTTACACTTACACTCAATGACACTTCTTTAACGGCACATAAAATATTTACCTTAATCACTTGGAATATAATGAATACCATTTTGTATTCGTTTCACTTAAAACAATACAATTTCACTAAAAATATTACACTCAAAAAATTCACTATATTTACGTTACATAACAATTTTATCACTTGGGCGTTATTATTTCTTTTCTTTCCCGTTTCCAAGGGTGGCACTTATAGAACGTCGGCTCCCTAATCTGACGAGATGATTGAAAGTCTCGATCGAACTACACCTCACTGGAACGGCTGATCTTCAAATCCGAGGTTTGACTATCGGCTTCTATAACTTTACTGCACGATGTCGTTTCTTGTTAGACGCTAACTTGTTCGTCTAGGTAAAAGTCTGTCCTTGATGTATTACCACTACGGCCGTTCGAATAGTTTATCGGTGACCTAGTAATTTCCCAGCACTACTTGCTGTTACTTTAATTCGTAGCTTATTGGAGTCCTCCCCATTGTTTACTGTTCATTTGTCTACCTCGACAAAGCCTGGAACTACTATTCCTAATTTTTATCGTCCTGCGCTCTAGTCCCTTCCTTTCCGGAACACCAGATGTTACTTATTTCGTTCTACCCTGATCAGGTTCCTTAACGTCGACAGTACTGTCTATTTCACCTTCCTTGGGTACTTCGAAACCTTATGATGCGTCGGTTCTTTAACTGAACTATTATTCGAGTACCTATCGCTTGTTATTTCTTCAAGTCCACAGCCTAAACTTTGACTGTACTGGTGAACTATAACGATAATTGTTTCTGTGTGCAGCGTCTACGCGCTCACTAGAATAACTTGTTATACTTTGCGAGACAGTATCACGCTCTCTGGCGTCTTTTATAACTGAATATACTTTGATGCAGCACTCCTTTACTAGGAGTATACTTGTAGCTTATCTTGTAGTTGATGCTTCATCGTGCAGCGTCTCTGCGCTCACGGAACTGAATTGTTATGATACAGCGACGCCCCTCGGGCTGTCGGAAGACTGCGTGTACTTAATACAGCCGGACGCCCCCTCTCGGGCTCTCGGAATAACTGCATGCTCCTCCTGGCACGTCCAGGGTTTTTATACAAATCGGCGGCAAAAAGATAAAATCCACGTCTTCTCCAGCACTAACTTTTGAAGTAATAGTCGTATAATATTGAATAGTATATCTCTGGAAAGCTCTTGTTCTAAACGTAAACTGGTTTCTTTGATCATGAAAATCGATCACACAATTCCAAGGTATTAAATAATTTTGCTCCTCAGTTACGTGGGTGTTGGGGTTTATTTCTCCATCCCTACCTACTCTGGTCTCGGGGAATTACTAACGACGTCATGCCACGTCCGCAGTTCTTTCCTGTGCAAATATTATAAACTTTTTCCCCACACAAAAATCTCTATTCCAGAATGATCCACAGTGATGTGTTTCTTTCATTAATTAAATGCTCGCAAATGGCTTAATTCTAATTATTTCTCTTCTTGCTCAATTGCGAGGTTGTCATTTTATAGCTGCGTAAGGTCTATTTCCGAATCCTCTTCTCTGTTACACGCTGTGGATAGTTTTTATCGTTCTATTAATGATCATGAGCCAGCTCCTTATCGATGCGTCAAGCATGATCTCGCGTCCGCATGACTCGTGGTCACCCATTCTTGCGCCACGTTATAACAGCCCACTTCTTGCAATCTTTCTAAGTCATTCTAAATACTGTATTATTTCCTCTCTTCTTTTGCAAATAATTATGGATTCGACGCTTGAACCAATAGCATATGGGTTCACTACCTAACTCGTTCGCGAGATTAGTGCGACGAGAAAATATTCATCAATTGATGATTAATGAATATGAATTTAGCTCTCACAAGCCTGGGCTACCTAAATAAATGCTTAACCCTTATGGACTGCTATCTCACAAAACAAAATTATTACAACGCTTTCTGGGTGTACCCGTGAATTGAACAACGGTCTACGCGTGATTTTAAATATTTACCCAGAAATAAACAAGTTTCAGTCCAGTACAGGCAATCTCGTCTATTGGTGCACTCCTTCTACCTTGGCTTGGATAATTACATGATTATTAATCCTAGATCATAGATCATCGCCCTTTCAAATAGATCCACCCTCCATAATGGATCTAGCCTCCACAATGGGCGCCATTTTGAAATATATATTATAGGGGGTGAGGTGAAGAGGGTGATCCTGAGGTGCAGTAAATGCTACGGATCTCTAAATCAACCTGGTAGTTTATCCAATCACCCACGTGAGCTGTCTTTATTATTTCCAGCTTCACTGGTGGGTACCAGGAAAAATAGATAACCGCATCGGTAGATTGAGGTGTCAAGTAGTGCGACCATGTTAAAAAAAACTTCAGGCAAAGAGGGACAAATCACTACTTTAAACGGAGCGGTTGCCAAACTCCTCTCCCACAATCAAACTTTGCATACGCCACTGTTCCTGTTTCCGAGTAAAAAGGGGTCCTAAATATTTCCTATGTACCCGATTGGGTGTCTCTAGGCCTTAATAATTATAAAAATAATAATAGTCATCTCGGGTGTGGATCGTTCGTTGCTATCCAAAAATGTTTGGCCTAGGTCAATGAAACACGTATTTCTAACTACGTGAAATGGCGTGCACAGGTTACAGAAAATCTGTAATGTATTCATAACCAGGCAATCAGGTTTAGAACAAATACAGCCCCATTACAAAAAAGTATAAAAACTACCTAATTAAAAAAAATACATTTACATTAAACCAAACAAAAAAAATCAAAAAAAAAAAAAGGATCAAAATAGAAATCAAAATTCAAAACATCAGTCGGAGTTGGTATCCCATCGCTCTTCCTTGCTTAGTAAAAACTCAAAAGAAAAAGAGAACATTACCAAAATCCAGCTGTCAAAACTGCAAACATAAAAAAATATTTTAAACAGCTGATTTGGGGTGACATTTACATTAGGTGACTGTCAACTGCCTACTTGCAAATATCAAAGGTTCAACTTAACTTGGCAGCTGTCCTTAATCAAAACAAACTAGCTGCACTGGATCTAACTTTTGTCTCCCACATACACACAAATATACACTAAGGACAACGAGAGTATTCCTTTCTTTAATGGGGCATCGAACCTGTGGTCCGTCAGCTCCATTGCGACCACATGAATACTGGTCACCTGGGATAGCGAGATACACACAAATTAACATTTGGGGAATGCGACCAAAAAAACAATAACGAACCAAAACACAGCTGGTGACAAGCCAGCAACTATTCTACAATAGCCCGTCAAACATAGGCTCACCAAACAATTACGAGGTCAACATGACTAAAATATAACTCCACTCCTTCAGAGAACTACCTACACTCGATTCATTAAGCCTAGGGTGACCATTGACAAACGGAAGGAACCCCGCTGTGCAGTCATTAGCACGGGACCAGCCAGTCTGCCAGAAATACCGCACTTCTACAGTGGGCTTAGCTCTGAGATGCTCCAACAGCAATACTAAATGTGACATGAATTAAATATGAAATAAACGTTAATTTCCAGACCTTGGTCGCGTAGAAATATGGCCAGGGTCAGTTGCTTCCTCCACTGCGCTGTGGGAATAAAGACATAATGTGTGTGTGCGCGCAACAAAACAAAAAAAAAAAAAACAATAACCTACCGGTATCGTACCATATTTGCATCATCACCAAAATACCTCAGGATCGCCGCCTGGAAAAGAAAAATCAACATACTCCTCGGCTTCATGGCCGGAAACAACACGAAAAATCTCAGGGTAAACACCTGGATACACTTACTCATCGGCCGCACTGGCAAAAAAAAAAAAAAAACACTTACCACTTTGGTACGAAAATCAACGACTACACAGCCGGAAACAAACTGCACACACACACACTTAAATATACACAATCACAGGCGTAAGCCACGCCTCCACGAAACTGGATCACTGACTATAATATCGACCGGTCTGGCGAAAATAAAAGGTGCAGGGATCCTAATGCCCTAATCTAACCAGAAAATGAAATGGCTCAAGAGAAAAATCGAACTAGCTCGACTCGAAAATGTCACAAAACAAACAAAAAATATTGATTTCCTTGCTAAATGGTCACTCCAAAAGTATACATCACACTACAATTCTAAAAAAAAAAAAAAAAAAAAAGCCATCAAATCTAACCTATGCGCGACATATTTACAGTTACAATGTCCGGGCTCAAACTCAATTACGGACTTCCTTGTCAGAGGCCCACAAACATGCATTATTTTTACAGTCTGACAAGTCACAAACACAAACATTAACATGTTGACCCGAAAAAAAAAATTCGCTCCCCAGCTGCAAAGAAAATGGTGACAAATGCCACAAAAATTATCTAAATTCTACTGTACAAGTTATCTCGCTACCCGATATCTGATGACAAATCCATGACAGCTTCCTGGGATGACCACGTTTGACTCCCGATCTGATGCCTTCTAGCCTCTCATGGCTTCTATGCTGACTTCAAGCATAGTGTTCAACTTCGTGATCTTGTCACGCATGAAATACTCGGTCTAGGTACGACCTTAGCAACACAAGGTACACACATAAGTATTCACGAAACACAAATATATAACACTCAATTAATAAATTATTCACACCAATAAACACACGCAATGGCATTTCCCGTCGTTTTGACCGTCCGACGATAACGTCACTGGCGTACACAGCTCGCACGGGCTCGTACAGTTCGAAGTATGTTCCACGTATGGACTACCCGTTCGATCCTCGACACGACTGTTTTGACTTAGACACGTGACGGTTTCAAATATTCAGAACTTGGCCACAAATCTTTGTCAACAAATGGCAACTAGTTTATGTCCTCCGAAGCATAGAATAAAATATAAATTAAGCTACTTCGATTCGCCTGCATCGCGCGCCCCGTGTAATTGAATTTGGTATGGACGGGTTAGCGCTTATATGAATACAGTCTCGGGTCACCAACCCGTTTGGTACTCTAAAATTACTATTTCTGTCTCGGCTACTCGGGTTGATATTTTGGATAATTAATTCGCACAGTTCAACTAATTCACAGAAATATCACATTCTATTTACTTATATGCGGCACTCGGCTACGCAACCACGAACTAAGTTTCTCAGGACTTTACACTAACTCGCGGCTTCACTTTTCAGAGCAGCCCCGAACAGCCTTCCAGCTCCAAGATCTCATGTTGACTACTCTTTCCTAGTCCGGGGCAAGTGTCTATATAGTCCTGTCACTTCAATACAATGGGCAGATTTCACTGTACGGTTGCGATTCTAGGGAAATCGTCACATCGCTGTGATCTTAAGTTCTCCTTAGAGCTTTGATTTGGGACGGCTCCAAATATTCTTTTATTTTGGAAAACGATCGGCAGATATTTTATAATTGATGATGGCATCATGACGCACCTACGTAGTTCCAACTCCCACGCCAATGCTGTCATGTTGGAGGGGTAGGAAGTATCACTCTGCGGTTTAGCTCTTCAAGTCGCCATATCTCCAGCCATTATCAACACTTAGCCGAGATTAAAATTTCTAAATTATCAACTCGGTCTCAGCTCTGATATGGCTTCTTAACAAAATATCCGGATATGTGGATCAAGTATTAGGTCATCATGCGCTATTTTCTCATTGTTCTGGGACTCTGGCCTCGCCGATGCTCGGCGTGGGGAGATTAACTCGAGTCCAGGATCGTAAATATTACTTGAAATATTCACAATAACACGGCGGAGGAAACAATGACCACTCCTGTCACTCTGCTTCTCGGAAACGCTCGCATTGTCTTGGCTGCACGTAGACCAATGCCTCTTGCACTCTGTCAGTGCTTTCTCCCACAAATATTATTATTATTAAAACCCTCTTGGTTTCGTAGCATCAATGTCTTAATAAGTACGATTCAGGATTCATCATTCCTTCCGTCCATCGTTCCAATAAAATTCTCGGCACTGGAAACACAGTAAATTTTATGCATGCCCTGTAAGCGACTTATCCCAGGTCTTAGATGACTCGGCATGCTATCAATACTCAGCCCCCTGATCGGTTACAGTATCAAACAAAATCATCCTTACTATGAACCTCTATGTCGAAAAAGAAAGAATAGTTAAAATGTGCTCTCAAATTAAATTCACCTAACGTGTACTTTCTGACGTGAAATAGAATTGAAAGCCTTGTAGACGAAACGCAATACACGTCACATAAAAACTGACCCTCTACGTTGTGTTAGGTCCCCATACACAGGAAGACCTCTTTTATAAATTATAAAGGCTTGTGGTGCATGAAAATTCAAGTTCTTTAGCCTCAAATGGCCCAAATTCCTAAAAGCCGCAAAAATGCTGATTCAATTCAGGAATTTTTGAAAATAATGCTGCTGTTTGGAGATATAATAGACCTTCTGTACTATATGTCTCACGTGAAAATTGCGAAAAAAATTCTAGATTACCCCTTTACCCCCTTAATTGCATTGGTGAATTATACAGTCTACGTTGGTTTCGTGATAACCTTATAGCCATTCGCAAACTTTCACAGAAATGTAATGACATTGCTTCTTACAGAAATAGAAGGAACGTTGGAATGCACCCCTTGAGATAATGTTGTCATGGGTACCGATTTGCATCCCTTCATTAGTTTGTTCAATTAAATTAAATTAGTTTTCTGGGAATATTTCAGAAACTGTTGGTTTTAGAGCCTTATAACGTAGTTTCGAAGACCCTTTAGGGCCCCCGAGTTTTGTTTCTGGCACCGAGGGGCTTTGTCTCGTCGTTGTACGCCATAATATAATAATACTAATAATAATATAGGCTAATGTAGGGATAGGAATATAATAGACCTGCCGTACCACACCCGCAGGTGTAAATCGCGTGAAAAATCTAGAGTACCCCTTGACCTCCTTAAGCGCATTATACGTATTGATGAATTTTACAGCTTAATTTGGTTCCGTGATAACCTTCTAGCCGTTTGCAAACTTTCACACCAATGTAAATGGAATTGCATTGCGTCTTATAGCAATAGATGGACTTCTGAGAATCTGTTGCCATGGTTACCGGCTTGCATTCGTTCATTAGTTTCTTCTTCTTCTTTTCGTTTGGGCCTACTGAGGACCACGGGGCTCGTTTTGACTTCTTGTAAGGAATTTATGTTTCTTCTTAGCCCAGGCAGCTTTCATCTTCTGGCTGTGTGTCTGCTTTCTTTCATGTGTCCACTTCGGTCTGGTAGTCCCTGTACTCGTCCTGCTGGTTGGAAACACTGGAAAGACACCATGTTGAATCACCTGTCGGAATTTTGATCGATCCTGTATGTTTTTTGATGAAATTCCAAGTTGCTCTAGGTCAGACTTCACTGTGGTGATTCATTTATTTTTGGACGCTTTCCCTCTTCCAGTCGTGGTGAAGATCTGGCTGGTAAGTCTATCTGGACCCATGCGTGTCAGATGTCCGTAGAAAGCTAATCGTCTCTTCTTCATGGATGTGACGATATCGTCTTGATGATCATAGAGCTCATTGTTGTGCCTGAGCCAGTAAGTACCACCCTCTTCCCTTATTGGTCCTAAAATCCTTCTAAGTATTTTCCGTTCCTTGAGCTGAATTGCGGTGCATTTCACAAGAATAGTAGATGGGGCTCTCTTTATATTTGTCATGAACACTGTTTTTGTATATTGACCTTCAAGCCAGTTTTAGCTGCTATGTTATAGAGGCTCTGTAGTTGGTGAGCAGCTTCTTCTATGTTGTTCGCTAACAAGGTAAGGTCGTCGGCAAAGGCCAGGCAAGGTACATTGCGATTGTCTTTCTTGTACCCTATTTGCAGTCCTATTTCTGATGGTAACGTGGTAGTCCATTCCCTGATAATCTTCTCAAGTACACAATTGAAGAGAATACAAGAAATGCCATCACCTTGTCTAACTCCCGTTTGGATAGAGAAGCCTGTCTGAGAGTTCACCTCTGAACTTGACTTTGGAGGTCGTGGTCTTCAGTGTAGTCTGGATTAGTCTGGTGGTCTTCGCATCCAGTCCTAAATCCCATAGAGTGGAGAAGAGGGTCTGTCTATTGAATCATACGCCTTCTGGAAATCCACTAGTATGACTACCCATCGATGTCCGCCGCAATTCTTGTAACTTAAGATTGTCTTGAGGTTCTGTATTTGCTCTATGCATGATCTATTTGCACGAAAACCGGCCTCATATTCACCTAGTTGGGAATCTAGTTGACTAGTAACTCTGGTTAGCAAGGCTTTAGATATTATCTTGTATGTGAAAGATATTAGAGAGATGCCTCGGTAGTTATCATGGTCAATCCTACTACCTTTCTTGTGTAGAGGATGGATCACAGCTGAGGTCCATCTTTCAGGTTAGGTCTCCGTTGCCCAAATGTCCTGTATGATTTGATGGAGGTTTTGTATTGATTGTTCATCAGAATGTTTCCACATTTCTGCAACTATACCGTCTTCACCTGAGGCCTTGATGTTCTTTAGGCTCTTGACAATCTCCCTTATTTCTTCTATGGTTGGCGGTAAGGAGTCTGGATTTCTGGAAGGAGGGTTATGGAAGGTGAGTCTCTCTTCAGGTTCCTCTGCATTGAGGAGCTTCTACATTAGTTTATTAAATGAAAATAGTTTTCTGGGAATAACTCAAAAACGGTTGGTTTTGGGGCCTTAATATGTGGTTTTCGGGGACCCTTTAGGGCCCCCAAGTTTTGTCTCTCACATTGAGGGGATGAAAATGAGCTTTGTCTCGTCCTTCTGTGCCTATTTCAGCATGTAATTTAAGGAGGTATGTTCCCTTTTATGGGAGGTACGGAGAAGAGTTATATCAATGATTAGTGTCGTGCCTCTGATGGATATCTGTACCAAATTTTACGTTGATACATCCAACCATTCTCGAGTTATAAGGAAACAAAGTTGTCCACAGACATGCAAACAAACAGACAGACAGACAGACAAAAAAATTTCGCGCGCATCCACCGTAAAACAGTTTGAAACGCGTAAATAACTCAAATTTCCGTAGAAATTCAGATAAAAAACAGACAAACTTTTATTTTTATATATGTAGAGATATACCGGTACTGCACCGCTCGGTGTTGACCGTGTTTTATTGCACAAATTTAGGTTTTACTCGCTAACCGTTGGAGATACACGAAAAGTGATCAGGAACTTTTGGATAGAACATTAAATGTTAAATCTCGTGTATGGCATCAAACGTTTGCTATTTCTTAGCGTTCTCTTTTTATTTGAAATGGAAATGTGAAATGTTGAAACCAAAGATGTAGTGACAGTAGTATACATTTTTGCCATTTGGATATTGCGTAATCGCGAGGAAATATTGCATCATCATGACGTCATCTGATGTGCACGTGCACACGTTAGCGTGGGAAGAGGTCGACCTTTAACCGCTTGAGGCAGATAACCCTTGGCTTATTTATGCGATAGGGATAAAAATTAATGGCTGTTGACGTCATCTGATACCCGTGCAAGTGTGCTGCTGTGCGAGCGATCATGTGACATGAGTAGTAGAGTTCACTAGATTCCAAATATTGCATCATCATGACCAGAAATTGCGTAATCCTGATGACGTCATAGGATGACGTCATGGGCCCTTAGAGCGAGCACGTGGTCCGGGAGCGAACATGTGCACTGCACGTGTTAGCGTGGGAAGGGGTTGACCTTTTGGCTTGTTTGTGCGATGATGATAAAAAGTTAATGGGTGTTGACGTCATGGGGGTTGTTTATTAGGATGTTAACCGTCATCTGACACCCATGCGAGTGTGAGCATGTGTGCCACTATCAGCAATCCACACATGTGGTGTGCAGCTGTTATGTTTTTTTGTCCGCGTCGGGTTGGCTGAGCGGAGAGGCGGTTCCCATCCACACATGTGGTGTGCAGCTGTTATTGTTTTTTGCTTAGGATGCTAACCGTCATTTGACACCCGTGCAAGTTTGACCATGTGCAGCAGTGTGATTGATCTCGTCTGCTGTGTTCGCGTGAGACAGAGTTGACCTTTAACGTCATTGGCTAAGAATGTAATCTTTGACTTCTTTAAGCAATAGTGGAAAAAATAAATGTTTGCGTTAGAAGCTAGTTTGCAGCATATGGTTTCTGGAGTGTGGGTGGGGGTGAAGGATATATAAATGGACGAGTGCATGGAAGAGTTTAACTTTTACTTTTGCGCGAAGAGTGTGTGTGTGTGAAAGAAATAAAGAAAGTCAACGACGAGGAACAAATTGTGTGATGGAAGCTCTAACGAAGTTAAATAACTTATCATCTTGTACTGAGTATTCTAATAAGAAACTAGCAGAACTAGTCATTGATTTACCATATGTGGTCCAAATTATTCGCCCCGTACAGACGAGGTTTGGAAGAAAAATAGTGGTGGATATTAACATTGAAGATGAAGTAACAAGTGTATTTCTACCAGCAGTATTTTCAAAATTAAGCGCATCAGAGATCGATGAACTAAACTCAATGGGAGGCACACTGATGCTGGTGTATTTGGGGGTGAAGAACCGCTCACATCAAGTCATTTTGAAACAGTACTCGAAGGCAAACTGATGACGGTGTATTTTGGGTTGAAGAACCGCTCACATCAACATGTTTTGGTGAGTATTGGATTATATATATATATTTTATGTATTGATTGATATAACGATTGATATATTTAATTGCTAATTATTTCTTAATTTGTTTAATTTTTCAGATTATCTAAAAAACTAATAAAACAACCAGCATAATGAAGTGGAAAACTGTTAATTTCCTGAGTGGAACTGAACATCGATCGCACCCGCTAATAGAGTATCATCGTGTATGCTTTCAACAACCGGAAGAAGAGGAAGAAGATGATAACGAGGTGAGTCGTAATGAGAAAGAAGCTTGTTTTAACAAATGGACATCTTCGAGTGGAATTTCAACATTTTCAGTCTACGTTACCAATGTTAGCAAATCAGATGATAGTCAGCGAGAGGTGACAGAAACAGTTCTAAGATATCTATTGAAAGAATTATGTGAAGATGAACATTTTATTTGTTTCTTCGGATACAATACATTTGATGAAGTTTTCAAAATCGAATTTTCCATGACTTTTTACGATGTAACAAAATTGAATGAGTATAGGAACAATTTGCTTGGTAAACTTCAGGATGAATTTCCTTTTGAGGCTGTTCATTGTTCATTGGAGATTACAGGCAGTAATTTATCACAATGGCTTGAATATACTTTAAAAGATTATAGGTTTATGGTAAACCGATGTTACAGCAACTGCTGGTGGTGTATTAACAATAGTGCAAATTGGACGTATGCTTAGACATCAGCGATGGTACACCAACTGTTGGTGGTGTATTAACTTTAGTGCAAATTGGACAATTGCTTAGACAACAGCAACAATGACCTCGCCTCCTAGCAAACGTAGAAAGGTTGATATTGTAATACATAATAACAGTGAAAATATAAGAAACCAATTGGACGATGCATTTGAAAGTGTTTCTAATTTTCGAAGTGAACTAAACGGTGCTATTTCAGTATCATACCAAATCGGGGAAAACACTCAAACCGAGTTGATTGAGAACAGTGATGAGTTGATTGAATGTTGGAGAGTTATTAGTGAGCACATATTGCAACAAGCTGTGAATTTTGAAGAAATTACAATTCAAATAAAGGATGAATCTTTCTTGAGCTGTGAGTTAATTGAAACAGCATTCAATTCTAGAGTGTACACACTTGCAGTATCAAATGTTAAGAATGAGTTTTTGGATCCTCGCGAATTTTTAGCGAATGCTAATATTTGGTTTACAAAGTATGTTAAGAAAGCGTTAACTGTACAAGCTTTAAAGGTGAATTCAGTTTTGTGTGCACAATATGTGCTTCGCGACATATCAGAAACAAAATATTTTGCTATCAAAAATGAGGTAGTTTTCGAGTATACTGATTTAAATGAATTTTATAATAAGAATATCATTGAAGGTACATTGACAAAAATGAGCGAATTTGAAGCAAATGGTTCCGGGTGGGCTTTAGAAAAAATTCATAGTTTGAGAATTAATATAAATAAATATGTTGGATTACAAGTAGGAATGTCCAATACTAGTCGATTGCCTGACGTAATAGTCAATAAAAATGCAGTGCTAAATTTGTATGATACAAAGGAAGCTTGTTTTGCGTGGAGTGTGGTTGCTGGTTTGTATCCAAAAACTCGAAACGCGAATCATCTTTCTTCCTATCCTAATTACAGAGATGTTTTAAATTTAGATGGTATTCCAATTCCGATGGAAATGAAATATTTAAACAAGTTTGAAAACCAAAACAATATTTCTGTAAATGTGTTTGGAGCACAATATGATGAAAACAATTGGGTATGTATGGGAACAAACGAAGTAAAAGGAAAAACAACTTTTACTATTGTACCTTTGTATGTATCAGATAAAGTATATGAAAGGAGTGTAGACTTATTGATGTTGCAGATTGGAAACAGTGAAAGTTATCACTTTTGTTTAATTAGAAATCTTGCTCGCCTTGTGCGTTCAAGCCTCACTAGCACTCAGAGAAGGATTTATATATGTAGACGTTGTTTGTCATATTATTTTCTTGAGGATGAGTTAAATGTTCACTTTGCAGACTGTAAACAGTTTCCTGTTGCAAAAAGCATAATGCCGACTGATGAACAAAGATTTGTTAATTTTACAGAATTCCGAGTTAAAGATACAGTTCCATTTATAATATATGCAGACACTGAATGCGTCTTGTCTCCAATTTCCTCCTGTTTTCCAAATAGTGACAATCATAACTCTACTTTAACACATAAACATATTCCTTACAGCATTTCTTTATACCTTCATTGTAATTTCGATAGTGAATTGTGCAGTTTCAAGCTCTTTAGGGGAAATAATTGCATTGAATTGTTTGTAAAGGAACTTTATAGTATTGTGGATAAACTTCAAACATATTACTTATCGGTTAAGCCAATGTTAAAGATGACCGAAAATGAAGAAAGATTATTTTTGTCAAGTAAAATGTGTCACATTTGCGAGAAACCGATTGCAGTTAATGAACTCAAAGTACGCGATCATTGTCACTTAACTGGAAAATATAGAGGAAGCGCACACAATAGTTGTAATTTAAATTACAAAGTAACAAAGGTTTTGCCTATAGCATTTCGTAATCTAACGGCCTATGATGGACATTTTATAATTAAAGAAATTTGCGAGAAACGTGATGGAGAGGTGTTACATAATCCTGGTAATATAAGTTTGTTAGCGGTGAATATGGAACGTTATAAAGGGATTACAAAGTATGTACGGGCTAAGAATGGATTCATTCAGTTAAGATTTTTCGATACATATAATTTCTTGTCCTGTTCACTAGATCAATGTTCATCTTCGTTAAGTGAAGATTCAAAGCAAATAACACGACGTTATTTTAATGATGATGCACAGTTTCGACTTACTGCGAGAAAAGGCGTGTTTCCCTATGAATACGTCACGAGTATGGATGTACTTAACGAAACTAAATTACCTGAAATATCCAAGTTTTATAGCAGTCTTAATGATCAAACAATATCGAATGAAGAGTATGAGTTTGCTCAATCGGTGTGGGAAACGTTTTCCTGTCAAACATTAGGAGAATACGCCGATTTGTATTTAAAAGTTGACACACTTCTTTTGGCGGATGTCTTTGAAAATTTTAGATCGAATGGTATGGAAACTTATGGCATTGATGCAGCTCATATTTACACTGCTCCACCTATGTCTTGGTGTGCTATGAAAAAGATAACCAACGTTCAACTTGAATTGCTTCAAGATATTGATATGTTACACTTTTTTGAACGATCTATTCGAGGAGGAAATGTTCAGTGTATAACACGACATGCGATTGCTAATAATAAGTATATGAAAACTTATGATGAGAAAAAGCAAGACTCATACATAATGTACTTTGACGTTAATAATTTATATGGATATGCGATGATGGAATATCTTCCAACGGGTGGCTTTAAATGGGTTGCAAATGTTGAAGGCTTTGATGTTTTAACTATTGATGATACTTCAGAAATTGGATATATTTTGGAAGTAGATTTGACTTATCCTCAAGAGTTACATGACAAACATTCAGATTACCCTCTATGTCCCGAAAAGTTGACAAAGCTAATGGCTACCCTAGATAATAAAGAACGTTATGTTTTGCATTATAGATTGTTAAAGCAATGTATTCAACTAGGAATGAAATTAGATCGTATTCACAGAATAATTGAATTCAATCAGAGCCAATGGCTAAAACCATATATTGATGTGAACACAGAGAAACGAAAACATGCCAAAAATGATTTTGAAAAGAATTTTTATAAATTGATGAATAATGCAATTTTTGGTCGTTCACTGATGAATGTGAGGAAGTTAAGGGACATCAAATGGGTCACCAAATGGCATGGAGCTCGTGGTGCTAGGTCTTTAATAGCTAAGGCTAATTTTAAACATAGAATTATATTCGATGAACAATGTATGGTCATCGAGATGAGTAGACTAAAGATTTTTCACAATCAACCAGTATATGTTGGTGCATCTATATTAGATTTGTCTAAATGTAAAATGAATGACTTTCATTACAATGTTATTTTAGCAAATCCTGAATCAAATGTGAGGTTGTTATACACAGACACCGATAGTTTTATGTATATATTCTATGATGATATTTATGAGTTCATGAAACAGCATTCAAATTTGTTTGATACTGGAAACTATGAAACAAACAATCCTTTTGGCATTGTGAGACAAAATAAAGGTGAAATTGGTTTAATGAAAGATGAAAATGCTGGAAGGATTGTTGAAGAATTTGTGGGGTTAAGACCCAAAATATATGCAATAAAATTGTGTGATGAAATGAATAGCTTGTGTAAGGCTAAAGGCATTAAGAAGAGTGTGAGTAAAAGTATGAATATTGATGAGTATCGAAAGTGTCTTTATAACAGAGATAAAGTCAACAAAGTTCAAGTTTGTATAATTTCAAAATCTCATTCTGAATTTACTGTTCGGCAAAATAAGTTGGCAATTTCATCAAACGAAGATAAAAGACACATAACTGAAAACGGAATTGATACTTTACCGTTTGGTCATTTTTCTCTGAAAAACTGATTAGAAACAAATTTGAGATTAAAGCACTTCATCTCACTTACTTTATTTCTTTCACACACACACACTTTTATGCTGTTAATAATACTAATTTTTTGTGTGTTCCTTTGCTTATGAAAAAAAAAGAATAAATAATAACCCAAATTTTGTGTGTATTATTTAAAAAAACACCTCCCCCCACCATTCCCATTTTCCAGGAATATATATATGTATAATTACTTTATATTACATATCATTTAGTAATGGTGCGTTGTAAGAGGAGCAACTCTACCACTCAATATAAACGAACAGGAAGTGGATCATTAATTAGTCGTGTACTTAATAAAACTATTGATAATTTACCCGTGGAATTACATATCCTGGGATATGAATATTGTGGACCAGGAACAAAATTAGAAAAGCGATTGAGCCGTGGTGATCCAGGAATAAATATATTAGATAAAGCGTGCAAAGAGCACGACATTGCTTACGCAAAGCATAAAGATTCAAACAAAAGAAGAGAGGCTGATGAAATTTTAGCTTCAAAAGCTTGGTCTCGTGTAAAATCCCGTGACGCATCATTTGGAGAGAGAGCGGCTGCACTAACAGTGGGTGGCATCATGAAAGCTAAGTCTAAAATTGGAGGAGGTAAGCGAAACTTAAATACCCCTACTTCCGATATTTGCAGCCTTGTCGGGCTTGGGGGGTCTAGCAGGCGGAGCAGCAGGGGTGGCGTCTGCTATAAACAAGGCGAAAGCTGCTCAAGAAGAACTAAAAGAAATGAAAAGACACAATCGAATGATAGAAGCAATGCGAGGAAAAGGAGGTCAAGACATTTATTTAAATCCTCCTGCATACAAAAGATAATTAACCAAATACCAAATAAAGCATTAAGTAATTTCGATTTAGCTAAATACGCACATCAATTAAAGATTCCAAATTTTAGAGGAGTCTTTATGCGAGATACGTTACCAAGATATCCTCGAAAAAATGAAAACTGTATTGTTAACCTTGAACCGATGGATAAATCCGGTTCACATTGGGTGGCTTTCAGTAAACGTGGTAAATATGTGCATTATTTTGATAGTATTGGTAATTTAAGACCACCATTAGAAATTTTAACATATCTTAAAAATTGCTATCTACAATATAATTTTCATTCATATCAATCGATTACTTCTTCGATTTGTGGACATTTATGTTTAGTCTTCTTGTATTGTATAAATAAGGGAAACACAGACCGTCTTTAAACATTTCAAAGATGGCTTTCGAAAGACGGATAACTCTTGAAGGTAAAGGCTCGAAGATTGATGTTACATTGGAGAACCCGATTCATCTTGTAGGAGCAGAGTTTTTTGAAATAGGACTTGCAGGATTGTATACATCTAATTCTATTCGAAATGTTACCAACAGAAATAATAAATTTCGCATTCATTTTACTAATTTTTTATCAATTGATTTAGTGGTACCACCGGGTATTTATGAATTTGAAGATCTAGCCTCAACCTTTGATGATTTACTTAGTTATCACTCATTGTCGAAACTTAAAGCCACAACATTTAGAAAAAACAAAAATGTATGTGGAAGAGGATATAGATGGAAAAAGAGTCAACCGTCTCGTTTTGTCTTCTCCGTTTAATATTGATTTCACTGTAGCCAACAGTGTAGCAGGGCCTTTAGGTATTGAAAAGAAAGTTTACCCTAAAGAGAATAAAAGAGAAATTGAAATTGATCGAAATAGAATCGATAATGAAGTAACAATTAGCGAGAATAATAACGTTTTGGCTATAAAGTTGAACGAAGCGGATAGAGCGAATTTAATAATACCCAATGCTAGCTATACGTTAAAACAATTAAGTGAAAAGATTAATGAATTATTAGTTGAACATTTATTAGGTGACAAAGACAAATTCCCATCATTTTATATTAATTATGATAAAGTCTTTTATCATTGTAAACTACATTCGAAAGTGTTTGCTATAGATTTTGGTGTTGCAGATTCTATTGCAGATTTCTTGGGATTTTCTCATAGAAAGTTCAAGGCAAACACAACTCATCATTCTGAATATATGATTAAAATTAACACTGTTAATAGTATTCGAGTATGTTGCAACTTTGTGCTTGGTACGAGTTCTTATTTGAACCGTAAACCAACACATTCTTTATATAATTTTAAAGCTCATGTTCCTGCTGGTTACCCGATTGTTGTACAACCAACAACAATTAATTTTTTGCCTATGAACACCAAGGTTATTCAACATGTATCTGTGCAACTTGAAGATCATCTTCAACAGCTCAATGATTTGCAAGATGAAGATTTAACTGTAGAATTAATTATTCGTCCAGCACGATATCTTGCTATATAAAGTAATGAAATACTGTTATGTTTTCATTCTACTTGAGTAAGCTTACTAGAAAACAATCACAAATATGGTTATACTATATAATACTCAAAGTTTGAAAAAAAGAAGTCGACTCTGATTCGAAAAACTAATATAAATCAATCAGCTAAAATTTGTAAAAAAAACAAACAACGACATCGCACCTTGAAATCTAAGAAACAGTTATCGAGTAACAACAAACATTTCTTACAGTCTTTAGGCTATCGCTTACTTTAATTTCAATATAAATATATATACAATTGTTAATCTTATTTAGTTTCTATCTATAGTTGAAGCTGTTAACACGTTTAGCATGTTTAACATAACAGATAAAAGAGAGGTTGACAACAGAGTTGTGCGACGAGAAGAAAGAGTTTATCAACCTTATTCAGCTAATAAATTCGAAAATAATGATGAAATTCGAATACCGATTCAAAATGAAGAAAACATAGTTTTATTATCAGAAGGTGTTCTTCACTTAGAAGGTCAAATTATTACTTCTAACATAAATCCGGCTGCTTCTACTACAGCACATCCTGACCAAAATTTTGGGGCTAATCTTTTTAGCGAAATTCGCATCACGTTAAATGGTAAAGAAATTGATCGTACACGCCATCTAGGTATAACAAGTTCTATAAAAACCTTTGCATCATATTCAAAAACGAATATACAGCTTTACAAAATGCTGGTTATTTTCCCTCTTTAACAACACCAGCAAGTGAAGCAAATATTGTTGATAGTAACACAAAACGTTTTCATATAATACTTCCTTTAAGCAACCTGTTAGGATTAGCAGAGGATTACAGAAAGCCGATTTTAAACTGCAAGCATGAGGTAATACTTCTCCGATCGTCAAGTGACGCACGTGCGTTGCAATCGACAACCGAAAACGATCTTTCTAAGGTCAAGTTATTTAAAGTTTATCTAAAAATTCCCGTTTTATTATTATCGGACGAAGAACAAATTAAAAGATTAAAACTAATGCAGAAAAATATTCCCATTCAGGTTGGTTTTCGATCATGGGATGTTCATGTCTTGCCTTCTCTTCCTAGAACAACTAAATATAGTTGGACTGTAATGACAACTTCTGAAACTCAAAAACCACGTCAATTTTTATTAGGTTTTCAAACTAGAAGAAATTTACTAAACACATGCCCTTCCTATTTTGACCATTGTAATATTAAATCTATAAGAGTTTTTTTAAGTTCAATTTTTTATCCCTATGAAATGCCAACTTCTGAAATTGCCATAAATGACTACAGCGAGTTATATGACATGTTTGTTAAATTTCGTAATGTATATTATCAGATCGATGATGTTCGTTCAGAGACTCTGGTTTCACGAGATGAATTTAAGTCTCATTGTCCGATTATTGTAATTAATTGTCTCGAACAAGTGGAAGCAGTGAAGACATCTTCAGTCGATGTGCGAATTGAAATCGAGACAAGTGAGAATATACCTGAAGATACAACTCTTTATTGTGTTCTTATTCATGATCGTCAAATATCTTACAGACCATTAACGAATGAAGTAATTATCTAAACCAATATTTGCTAAGTTATAAGCAAGCAAGTAAACATGTATTCTCACTTTAGTTGCAATCATGGAATTGACAACAACAAACTCTCCTTCTACTGATGCTGGCACGTGGAATAAGAAGCAACCAATAGTTGCAGACATTCGCAAGCTACCAAACGGCAGTTTGGAACTTGCTTAGTGTATGTTAAATAACGGCAATATACCTTCATTCAGCCCCGTTATCACATGGGTTGCAGCATATTGTGAAAAAACTCTTTCTTCTTTTTTGACTCTATTAAGAATAAATATGATTATTTAGTTGTATATAATTTGCCACAGGAATTTTCTTTGTTTGCACTAAAAGCACTTTCCCCAGACTCATTATTCGATCTTAATACGATTGATGGAATGTCAGACCTAATGTTGAGGCATAGCCATCGTTTACCTACAGATTGTCCAAAACATTTACCATCTCTAGCAATGGGAAGCAATAGTTGTGCTAAATTCAATGTCAATGCTGTTCAACATTGGTTAAATTCTTCTGATGGCATCATGAAAATCGTGTGTTCGATAATAAACAAGTTTCGAAACAATGGACTTCGAGATTTTAATAAGTTTGATTGGAACTACTTTCCTATAAACGTACTGACTATATATGAACCACAACAAATTCGTCTAGAGTGGGAACATCTACCAGATCATCTAAAGAGGAAATTTCAACTGTTTCATCTTCGCTGCAAATGTGACAACTGTAATCGCTATCTATAAAAGGTGATTAATTAAATCTACTAGTGTTGTTGACCGCTATACATATTTTGTTTTAGTTTTACTTTTTAACAAAGTGTATATTTTTTTGTCTACAGAAAATAATCATCTGGACAACTAAAAAGAAGGAGAAGAAGAAGATCATCTCAACACACCCACACTCATCTGGACAACTAAAAAAGAATGAGATTACTTCAAGAGAAATAAAATTGTATTAATTGTAATTCTAAATGAATAAAGAAGAAGAAAAGGTCTTTTGTACCATTTCATATTAAAGTTCTTATTAATGATCAATTACCTCCTCACTCTACATGTAAATTAAATAATAATATTGTCAGGTGAGGGATTCGAACCCTCGCTTTCAATTTCTGAAAATTAGATCTTAAGTCCAACGCCTTAGACCGCTCGGCCAACCCAACACATGCAAATCATGCATATTAGCCAACGTGTTTTGTTGATTCATCTCAGTTCGCATTTAGCTTCGTGTGGTGAACATCTTTTTCTTTGTGAAGTAAACCAGCATCATGAAGTATTTTAATTGTGTAAAGTATTCCAAAAAACAGTTAATGCAAATGATATTGAGTCAAAAAGAAATGAATTTAAAATCTGAAAGAGATCGGCTAAAAACATTTAAGACCTGGTCTTCAGACAGTTTTACGAACACTGCATGGTTAGCAGCGGCAGGATTTTACTATTATGGATATAAGGATATGGTTAGGTGTGCTTTCTGTAATCTGCAACTTAGTTATTGGGAAGAAGATGATGATCCGTTTGAAGAGCATAAGAAATGGGCTTTTTCTTGCCCCTACGTAAACAATATTTCTCCTAGCATAGAATTGAAATGTGAATATGAAAGACTTAAAACTTTTCAAAATTGGCCTCTTCCCTGTCCAAACGAATTTTGTTTAGCATCAGCAGGATTTTATTATACTGGTCATGGTGATAAGGTGAAATGTATATTCTGTAAGATTGAAATTGAAAATTGGAGGGAAAACGATAATCCTTTAAATGATCATGGAAAATGGGCGCCATATTGTCCATATTTAAGAGGGTTTTACGTCGGCAACGTTGATTTAAATCCTGAAAATCCTACTATTATTCCATATAATACAAGTTATGATACGTGTGGAAGCAATATATGTTGATGTGATGTGATTTTTTGTGCAGTGTGCATTCTCAGACGTAAACGTAGACATGCTGAAGTTTGTTAAGCAGTCAAACACTCTACCAGTAATTTCATTTACTAATGCTGAAAACCAGAGTAAAAGTGAAAACAGAAAGCATGGTGTTTACTACCGAACACAATTCGATGTATCATTTGCGGTCCATCGAACTGTGGCAAAACAAACGTAATGCTAAATTTATTGTGTCATAAAAATGGAGTTCGTTTTGAAAACGTTTATATTTATTCTAAATCACTTGCTCAAAGTAAATATGTTGAATTAAAAAAGTTTTTGGACTCCATAAAAGAAATAAAAAGTGATTTTTTTCCGATAATGATGAAGTTATGCCTCCAGAAATGGCTAGAAAAAACTCTATATTTGTTTTTGATGATGTAGCCAGCAATAAACAACAACACATGAAAGATTATTTCAGTAGAGGTCGTCATCACAACGTTGACGTATTTTATCTTTGTCAAACATATTCTTGTATACCTAATCATCTAATTAGAGATAATGCTAATTTTTTAATTCTTTTTAAACAAGACGGAACAAACTTGCGTCACGTATATAACGATCATGTAAATACAGATATGAGCTATGAACAGTTCTTTGATATTTGTTCTTATTGTTGGCAAAACTCTAAGTTTGGTTTTTTGGTTATCGATAAAGATAGCGATTTACAAAATGGTCGATATCGCAATGGATTTGATGTTTATTTTCAGTTATAAATATGACTTCAAAAAGAGGTAAATGCCCATTCGTGTTATAGCATTTGCGTGGTTAACAACTTAACTATGACATCGTTTAACAAAACCAATAATGTGTCTATCGGACGACCGACTTCACGACATGATATTGCAACTAAATCATATGTTGATGATAAGCTAGTGCAATATGGAAATCAACTAACAACAACAACAAGCGACGGACATCTAAGTATTAACGGCAAACGGTTAAAAAATGTTGGAACGCCAATACATGTTGAAGATGCATGCAACAAAGGTTATGTAGTGAAGTTATTGAATGAGCTAAATAAAATCGAGTCTAAAGAAGACATACAACGAAACTTTAACGAGCTTAAAGGTTTAATTTTTTCAATTTGTAAAATAGAGAAAAAAGAACTTGACTTTCAAAACAAACGTCTCGCGGGCTTAGCTTTACCATCATCTGCAAATGATGCAGTAAACCTTATTGCAATGCAGCAACATACATCGAATATAAAAAAATATCTTGAGACCCGAATAACCGAAGTGTTACAACGAGTAGAATTCATTCATGGTTTAGTGCGAGAATTTTCAGAAGATCACTTTCCGTATGATCAAGATACTCTCGACTTGGGTAACAAAAGAATAAGAAATGTTAAGGATCCAATTCAAAATCAAGATGCGGTAACGTATTCTTTTCTTAAAACTCATGTAACAAATGAACTCGATGAAATTTAAAAATCTCTTTTGAATATAAACAGAGATGACGAAAATGTAGATATGTTAAATAGAAGAATAACAAACATATCTCAACCAATCGATTCGTTAGATGCAATAAACAAATATTACTTAGAAAACTTTGCTGCCTCTCGAAAAGATCTAGAAGACTTAATCACTAAATTTAATAAACAAAACTTTTTAAACGTAGACGATGGTGGAACTTTAAATATGATGAGTAAACGAATTACTCACGTAAACAATCCCATATACGATAACGATGTTGCAAATAAGACGTTTGTTGAACAATATGCCGCTTCCCAACGTGAATTTGATCAATTGAAACAAACTGTAAACAATCTACAACATCAAAAACAAACAAATGTTGAGTTTCCTGTTAACGACCAAGATGTGACAAATAAACGGTTTGTAGAACACTATGCTGCTTCACGAACTGAAGTTAATCAACTAAAATAAATTTTAAGCAATTTACAAACTCGTATTGAGGGTGTTGCTAACAATCTCAATATTGTTAAAAAAGAAGATCTTGAAAGTTATGCTGCTGAATCCAAAGAAGAATATAACAAGTTAAAAACTGAACTCGAAAAAATTGAGCAATTGGTTAACAAAGAACCACTCGAAAGTTTTACTGCATCCAAAGAAGAATATGGTATATTAAAAGATGAAGTAAAGAAAAATAACTTATCGAAATTTATTCTGAAATTCTCCAACACACCATCAATCCATTCACCAGTATACACGCTTCATAATCATAACATACAGTACCAACTTCCCTACAAAGGTATATTAAAACCAATTTTTGTTTCACCAAGATCTCCAATTGTGTATGCAATTTTAAATATACGTCAAGAGATTGAACTGGATGGCAGTGATATTGTTGTTGAAGAGCAAGATGAAATTCAGTTTCGACTTAGAGACCCTAAAAACATAAAACTGATGATCTTCCTCTTCAAATCGATTTTGAATATACTATAAATAAGTAAAACAACCACAATTTCCGTTTAGTCATGGAGAAGAGCTCGAAGATTAAAGCTGAAAGTCGAGTAAAGGATAAACTTTCTCGCTTAAAAAAAGATGTTAAAGACAAGTATCTTTCACTTCAAAATGATTTTAGACGAAAAGAATTAGATATAGAGACTAACTTTAAACCAGTAACAAGTTCATTAAATCATCTTGTAGCTATTGCTAATACGTCAACTCAAAATAAAGAAAATCGAAAAAGAAAAGGAAAATATGACGATTCTGAATCCACTGCTACTTCAGACGAAGAAGATGGAGATAGCATCAAAATAATTTCACTACTTAACCGATACTTTGATCCGTTCATTAAACAAAACGTGGATAGAACATATGGTATAACGATAAGAAATGATAAACAATACTTGGGACGTGAACGAGTTTTCTTTGATAAAAAGTGGATAAAAGTTGGTGGTGAAAAATTTCCTATAACAGAAGGTCTACTTGAATTGATTCAAAGGAAAGTACCAGACCCCAGTCTAATAGATAGGAGTGATTTAAGTTCATATTTGAAATTATTAAATGTTTCAAACGTGCACAAAAGAAATTATACAAGCAATGCAGCTCCAAGAGGAACGCAATCTTATAAGTATAGACATATAATTGAACCCCTTCTCACTGAAGACATAGATAGAATTATAAAAACAGCAGATGAAAATGAAGAAGAAGCAAATACTACAATGCATACTGGATATGGTAAAAAAAAACACATCGCGCCACAAGCCATTTGGAAATTTGAAGGCGGAAACAATATTGAATTCGTTCACTGGAATGAACCAAACAAATTGGTATCAAGACTTAAAAAATTAATTGCATCGAAAGCTGCAGGTCACACAGGACTCGACAGCGAAATCTTTGCAATTGAAGAAGAACTAAGAAATGCAGGATATATTGAATAAAAATTCCAACGTTTGTAAAACAATGCACAGTATGTTATAAAACATTGTTTGGAAAATAACTATGAACGAAATCAGACGAGAAATTGCAAAAGAACTTCACGCACCGCTTAGAAAAAAGTTTAAAAGACGACGTGTTATTAGCAAAGGAATCGATGACCTCCATGAAGCTGACCTTGTGGACATGTCCAAACTTGTAAAATGGAATAATGGATTTAAATATTTATTAACCATTATTGACGTTTACTCGAAATATGCATGGGCAATTCCTCTTAAAACCAAAAAAGGAAGTGAGATTGTAAAAAGCTTAAAATTTGTTTATTCTCAAAGTAAAAGATTGCCCAATTATTTTCACACCGATCGAGGAACGGAATTTTATAACAGTGAATTCAAAACGTGGTCTCAGAAACAAAATCTAAAGCATTATTCCACTGGCAGCTCCATTAAAGCGAGTGTGGTAGAAAGATTTAATCGAACTCTTAAGGAATCGATGTGGAAAGAATTCACAACACGAGGTTCTTACTGAAGGGTACATATTTTGCCTGAGTTATTAGTTAAGTATAATCACAAAATACATCGCAGCATCGGCATGAAACCTATTGATGTAAAAAGAAACAATCCACCCAGCTTGCCAACACAATATAATGAAACTTTAAGAAAACCAAAATATAAAATCGGTGACATTGTAAGAATATCAAAAATCAAGAAACACTTCACTAAGGGCTACGAAGCTAATTGGACAACGGAGTTATTTACAGTTTATAAAGTTCAAAATACTAATCCACGAACATATCTTTTAAAAGATAATAAAAATGTGCAGATATTTGGAGCGTTTTATGAAGCAGAGTTACAACGAACAAAACATCCTAATATTTACTTAGTCGACAAAGTACTACGTAGAAAAGAAACCCGAGCCTTCGTATCTTGGCTTGGATTCGATTCAACTCACAACTCATGGATCCCCAACAAAAATATCTTCTAATTACAACAGTGTAAGTTTTTTTTAATTCCTCGCAAAAATATTATTATTATTATTATTATTATTATTGTGTCTCTATATATATTTTTCAGCTCACTAAAACCAACACACGCAAGAAAGAAAAGAATGATTGTACTTACCCGTGCACAAGACAAGCATATTTCAACTCTGCAAACAACACAGCATCTTCAATTCTCCGCAGCTTGTTGGAAAAAGAACTACTTACCACTTTAAGAACGAAGATCATATCTTTTTTCACTAATTCATATTATATAATTAATGTAAACCACAAATGATCAAATAAATATATTTAAAAAAAAAAATACACTGCACAAAATTATTATTTTTTTCGTTAAAAAACAACCACTGTCCAACGTCCATTTAATTTACAATTTGGACTTCTTCTTCTTCACCTTCTTCGGCATCCATGCCCGCATGATCATCACCCCCCACACTCTCTTCCTCCAGCGGCGGAAAATCGAGCAGCTCAATACTGTCCGAATCGATTGCTTGCAGCCGCTGAATGATTACTCCCAATATGTGGGGAGTTACACCATCCGACGTCAACTCTCGACAATGCTGGCGGTCTCGAATGATTTCTAAGAGTTCGCAATTGTACATATCTTGTTGTAAATTACTCAACCCGTTAAACCACACATCCTCCTCCACTTTGAGAGCGCTCACGGCAAAGTTTAACCCAAGCCTCTCCGCTCGCTCTCTCAGAGATTTTATCTCACAGAGCTGCTGGAGCTTGACAAGAAGGCTTCCATACATGGTCATGATGATAGACAACTGTGTTACTTTGAAACTAAGTGTTACTTCATAGCTATGTGCTCTTATATATTGTGAATATCAAACTGCAAAAAGCTATTTAAACATTTTCACATGGAGCTCTGGGAACTGGCTTCAGATCTTGTTCTCTCATTAAAAATTACAGACTTGACTAATGACGTCTAGGAATCTAAAAACAAACAGATCAAGATTCATTTCACACACTCGAAGATAAACATGACATATAAAACACTGTAACCAGATTGAGATCATGAAGCAAGCCAGAACACAAAAAATGTTAACATCATTTAAATTAAACAGACATAACATAGCGACAACGAGTAACACAAGTCCACTCCCACGCTCTGGTGATATATGCTGTACTTAAACAGAGTCTAGCTTTACAACAACACTTGACTTATTTAGCGAGCGCGAGCAAAAAACTTTAACTCTCATGCGTCACATGTGTGGAGAGAGCGGGCTGGTCTCACGGCTCGCCCACACGGCGCGAGCAAAAAAAAAAAAAAAAACGGAACAGATGCACACCACATGTCTGGTAGCGAGCCGGTTATGTCGACCGCCTCGTCGCACACTCTCATTCAAAAGTTATGACACCCAAGACTCTCTCCACTTCCTTGAACAATTATCAAAATATAATTCAATAATCAATCAATAATTAATAGCCACGATACACAACTGACCTCTGCTGTCCTCTCCGTGCGAACACAAGGCGTGGTGGTCATCCTAGCCATTAGCCAATCACCTGATCCCACCTGGACCACGTGCTCGCTCTAAGGACCCATGACGTCATCAGGATTACGCAATTTCTGGTCATGATGATGCAATATTTGGAGTCTAGCTAACTCTACTACTGACATGTCTGCAGTGTTCGCTTGAGCCGTGGTTGACCTTTAACAAGGAGTGTTAACTTGGGGGTTCTCTTGCAAGTCGCGTGTGTGCTTGAATACGTATGGCTATGATGGGAAAAGGTTTGATGGTGGGCGAGGACTACGGTTGAGTGAGGGCTCGTGTGAGTGTTTGAGTCTTCAGTCTTTTGACTGGTTTGATGCAGCTCTCCATGCCTCCCTATCCTGAGCTAATCGTTTCATCTCTACATAGCTACCACACCCTACATCCGAGGCAATCTGTTTAACATATTCTAACCTTGGTCTACCCCTACAGTTCTTGTCCTCGACCCTTCCTTCCATAACTAAGCTTGCTATTCCTGGGTGTCTTAGTAATTGTCCTACCAACCTATCTCTTCTCTTCATTAGCAGTCGCCAGAAACATCTCTCCTCTCCCACTCGTCTTAATACCTCTTTGTTTGCAACTCTATCTACCCATCTGATCTTCATCATTCTCCTGTAACACCACATTTCAAATGCTTCAATTCTCATATTTTCTGCTGCACCAATAGTCCAAGTTTCACTTCCATAGAGCGCCACGCTCCAGACAAAGGCTTTCAAAAATGACTTCCTAATACCCAAATCTATATTCGTTGTCAGCAGATTCCTTTTTTGTAGAAATGCTTTCCTTGCCTGAGCCAACCTACTTTTTATATCCTCTTTGCTTCGTCCATCACTGGTTATTCTGCTTCCTAAGTAACAGAAGTCTCCTACTTCCTTCAGCTTTTCACCTGCCAATTTGATCTCCATAGAGGTTTCTGATTTATTTCGGATGCATTCCAGTATTTTTGTTTTACATTTATTAATTTTCATCATGAATTCTTTCCGTAAGACGGAGTCCATACCATTCAAAAACTCATTCAAATCCTCAGGCTTGTCGGCCAAGATGACGATGTCTTCAGCAAAATCTCAGAGTTGGAATTATCTCTCCATGAATCTTCACTCCCACTTTAAATTTTTCTCTAATTTCCTTCATAGCTTGTTCAATATAAAGATTGAAAAGCATGGGTGATAAGTTGCAGCCTTGCCTTACACCTTTCCGAATACCAGCTTCTCTCTCATGTCCTTCAACTCGAATGACTGCAGTCTGGTTTCTGTATAGATTGTATATCACCCTCCTATCCCTGTATTTTATTCCAAACGATTTCAAAATGTCAAACAATTTAGTCCAATCAACGTTATCAAAAGCCTTTTCTAAGTCTACAAAAGCCATGAAATTCTCTTATCTTTCCTTATTCTACCTTCCAAAATCAGCCTAAGACTTAGTACAGCTTCCCTTGTTCCTACATTCCTCCTGAAACCAAACTGGTCTTCACCCAACTCCGTTTCTATCTGGCTTTCAATCCTCTTGTAAATTATTCTAGACAGGATCTTTGAAGCATGAGTAATCAAGCTGATTGTACGGTAATCTTCACATCTGTCAGCTCCCACTTTCTTTGGTATAGGGATGATTACATTCTTCTTGAAATCAGGGGGTACCTCACCTGTCTCATAAATCTTACACACCAAGTGAAATAACCTGATCAGACCTTCATCTCCTATGCAGCGTAGCAACTCAATCGGTATATCATCTACGCCGGTGCTTTGTTCCTGCTTAAGCCTTCCAAAGCTCTATCAAATTCTGATCTCAATATTAAATCTCCATTCGCATCCTCATCAATTTCCTCCTCCCTTTCCATTACATGATTCTCAATCTCCTTTCCCTTATACAAACTCTCTATGTAAGCTATCCATCCCTCAACCTTTTCTTTCCTATCTGTTAGAGGCTTTCCATTTGTGTCCTTAATATTACAGCACTTAGTCTTCTTTTCCCCAAAAGTATTCTTAATCCTTCGATACGCTGTGTCTACTTTTCCTAATTTCAGACAATTTTCTATACCTGCACATTTCTCTTTCAACCATTCTTCTTTCGCTTCCTTGCACTTCTTGTTGACCTCATTTCTCCGACGTCAGTATTCTGCTTTCCCCTTCTCATCTCTTACATTCTTGTGTTTCCGCCTTTCATCCATCGATTCTAGTATATCCTGAGTGATCCACGGTTTTCTACCTATTCTTTCTTTCTTACCAATGTTTTCTTCTGCGGATTTTGTTATTTCATTCTTCAAAAGTGCCCATTCGTCTGCAATTGAAGTTTGTTTAGGGGTTTTCATTAGTCCTTCCTTTATACTCTTCTTGAATCTTTCTTTTACATCCTTCTCTTTCAGTCTGTCTATTGCCCACCTTTTTGGCTTTTGACTTTTCTTCAGTTTCTTCAACTTTAATCTGCATTTCATTACAACCAGATTGTGGTCAGAGTTTATGTCAGCACCAGGATATGTTTTACAATCCAAAATCTGGTTTCGAAACCTCTGCTTGACCATAATGAAGTCGATTTGGTAACGCCCTGTATCTCCTGGTCTCATCCATGTGTATATTCTTCTATTGTGGTTATTGAATACGGTGTTAGCTATGACCAACTCATGCTCGGTGCAGAATTCTACCAGCCTGCTTCCTCGATCATTCCTTTCACCTAATCCGAAATCTCCTACTATCTTCCCTTCTCTCCCTTTTCCTACCATAGCATTCCAATCTCCCATTACTATAACATTTTCATCACCCTTGATATACCTCAGAATTTGGTCTATTTCTTCGTAGACCTTTTCAACATCCTCATCATCAGCTTGACTGGTAGGCATATAGACTTGTACCACTGTGGTGCAGGTAGGTTAAGTATTGATTTTTGCTACAATAATCCGTTCACTATATTGCTCATAATATTCCACCCGCTGTCCAAGTTTCCTACTCAATATGAGGCCAACCCCTGCTTGGCCATTGTTGAATTTAGTGCTAATGACCCTATAGTCTCCTGACCAAAAGTCCTGCTCTTCCTGCCAGCGCATTTCACTAATCCCAACCAAATCCAACCTCAACCTCCATTTCCCTTTCTAAGTTTTCTAACCTTCCACTTCCTAGCAGACTTCTAACATTCCACGCTCCGATCCGTAGAATGTCAGATTTCCTCTTTGTCACCTCTGTGATGTTAACCCCCTCTCGAGTATTCCCTACCCGGAGATCCGAACGGGGGACTAGTTTACCTCCGGATTGAAATTTTATAAGGGAGGAGGCTATCATCACATGTAATTATGCATAGAGAGGTGCATATCCTCGGGAATAGCATACGGCTGTAGTTTCCCGTTGCTTTCAGCCGTGCAGCAGGACGCAGTGTAGCCATTATTTGGCTTATATTATCAATATCTTAACCGTCTATAAGACTAGTAAAGAATTGATTTATTCTGAAAGGCTGCTACTCCCTTTCAGAATAAGTAAAGAGCAAAAATACTAACCTTCTACCGTACTAACAATTAAATACCAAAATTCTACCGACGAAAAAAATACTAAAGTTTAAATGCTATTTTTCCCGCTCTATTTGATGGTGTGGTTATTTTTTAAAATGGGTGATTTTTGAAAATGCCGCTATTTTGGAAACGGTGAAGATGAGAGAAAAGTTTGTTTGACGTCAATGAAAGGTCCCTATTGTGCCCTTTTAGCAAGAAATATGCAAATCACAGTATGCCAGCATTGCTCAATTCGGGATTTTCGGGGTTGTAGTATGTTCTCCCACTCTGTGACTTACACATTTTGGATAAAATAGAGGATACACTTGCAAAATAACAACAAAATCAACTCCTATTTTAACACATTTAATTAACCAAAATTATGGCGCTACAAACAATAAAACAATTAAACTACTGACCAATATCCTTCTACTTGTTCCAAGTGAACAAGGAATAATATATGAATTAAACAGATATTATATTAAAACACATGGTTTCCTTTAAAACCAACAATTCATAATTATTTTTACTTCCATAAAGTTTCTATCTTAGAGTTCCATATAACTACGAGCTCCTTTGGCTCGATACTTTCCAATAATAACGGTGTCATTCTTTTGTACACCTCAAATACTATTTTTATATTTTCTTATCATCAAAACAAATATATAATTACATTTAAAGTACATGTTAATTCTTTACTTAAATATTTGGGCACTTCACATGTTTTCAGCATTTACCATCTCTCTCAAGTTTTACAAATTCACCATAGTGATCGGGAAAAAACCTAGTTATCTTCATTTAACTCGTGGAATCCTACTTCCATACAACATTACAATAGGGATTGTTATTTATTTATTTGTCTTATAAGACCATTATCACATAAGAAAACTACGATCTGAACTTGCAAGCGATAATTTCATCTACAAGGGCCTCGGTTCAACGCCCGGGTCATTAACAATTTTAAACACTCACGGTGTATTATTTACTTCTCACAGACGGCCTTCACCAACCCTCCTGCTATTAGGGTCAGACCGTATACTTGAATGAGATTTATGACTGTTAGGGTGACTTCCCGTCTAGTCTGCGGTTGGAGCTCTTTTCAATGCTTTTAAAACAAATCTTCCTTTCTTTTCCGTTCTATGGAGAGACCTGGCATTTTACATCTCTTTTACTTTCAACAATATTATTGGGCTCATAAACCACTTTCGTAACCTTGGCATTTATTAATTATAAAGGGTCCTCATTGATTGGGAAGAGTAATACACTTTTTACGACGAATAATTAGGGGCTTCAACAACAAGAGGATTCTAGGTTCGAATCTCTTAACATGCCTCGGGAACCACTCCCACATTGGAGGACTTATACAAAATGCGATTTAGGGTCGGCCGTGGCCTACATGACCTACGCTCATAATACCATACAATTGCTCCCTTTTCAATATAATAACACACACATGGCCTCGTGATCTTTGTCACTATTGGAGGACTTAAAACATATCTCAATTCACCGCAATAAACTACCCCTCATAAGTAATTTACCAAGTACATTTAAATTCTACGCATTCCTAGCGTGACATTTTTATTTTAATTGCGCTCCATTGCGCTATACATTATTTTACGGCCTAGCGTCTTCCAAAGAACTGATAAATTCCATATTAACAATTGATACATATCTCAATTTTTATATAAATCTTTTCCTTTGACAATAATCGCTCTATTTTTAAGAACATGCATTAACATCATGTCTTATACTTTTATTAAGGCTCCAACGCTCTCATTTTTATATCATTCAATTTGATCTTTATTTATATTTCCTTTATTATTATTATTATTATTATTATTTCTTTATTAATACGCTTGCTTTTATAACATTCGTCAAATACTGACCTTTTATTCATACATTTCCTCTACAGGATTTATTCTTTCACATAATTACTTATAATTTCTCAAATTCTATTTTTGTTCAGACCGCGTTCTTATTCTGTAATTAGTTATTTAGAAACATCCCTTTTACTCAAAAACTCCGGTGGATTTGTACACAATCATTTCCCCGACACCAAAACATAATGAAAATCTTTACTCACATGTTTAAAGTCGTTTCTTGACCTTTCTCCTCGTGCGATGCTTCATTTGGCCCACTCTTTTAAATTACTCCATCTTGTACAAATTCATTGCATGTACAGACTTATCTTGACACATATTTAACACGTATACATTTAACACTGATAACATTTTAAATACACTGGTGTATCCGTTTAGGACACACAATAAGAACACTGAAAATATATTACTTTTAACACAAAATCTTGATATATTTACACTTCACAAATTTTGATCACTAGGCCGCTATTTAAGCCTATCACACGTGACCTCTTGACCTCCCGTCTCCAAGGGTGAAATTTAGTAATGTCGGCTTTCTATCCTCTCTGAATATGAAAGTCTCGAATTATCTACTTCCTCCCTGCAATAGCACTCCTTCGAATCCCTTTTCTGACTATCTGCTATTTCTCTGACACGAACGGCTCCCCTTTTAGATCCTATTTATTGATCTTAGCGAAAGTCTGTTCTGTTCACGGTCCCCTTGATAATCTATCGGTGGCCTATGGATTTTTAGCAACTAATACTTCTCGAGTCTTAGTGCTTTTGAATAGTTCGTCTGCTTTCTTGAAACGAAGTCTATAGTTTCCTGTCTTCTTCTTTGCTTATTCGGTTCTCGCACTTCTAATCTTCTAGAATACTCTGCGAACCTTATTTTCTCTGTCTTTCCCTGCTCGGGTTCCTTAAATTAGATAAACTGTTTATCTCGCTGTTCCAGTACTTCCGTACGTTATGATATTTTTGGTCGTTTACTTAAAGACCTATCGCCCTGAGTCCTAAGTTCGCAGCCTGCTTTGACTGTATTTTATGAACTTTTCACTGTAAACTTTATACAGTCGGACCTAAATCCTGTAACTAGGATTTTCCTAATTTTCAACACGACGATACTATAATGTTATTTCTTTGCAACTCCTTACGGAGGCACGCAAGTTATTGATACCGCGACACCCGTGGCTGTCGGATATTTTCTATGCGATGTGATACAGCGTTTTTTTTCCCTCAAGGAAAGCTGGTATACTGTCTTCGGTGTGTTTCAGCGTGACGCCCCCTCTCGGACTGTCGGAATTCGGTGTCTGATGTAGCACAGTGACGCACCCTCAGGCCGTTTGATAACTGCATGTACTGATACAGCGTGACGCCCCCCTGGGCTATCGGAAACTGCATGATTGGCTTGGTGAGGCCAGGAGTTTTATACTCTTTAGTCACAAAAAGATAAAATCCTAGTCCTTTTCGTAACCAACTTTTGAACTAATTGTCGTACAATTATAAAAATTATATCTCCAGAAAGCTCGTCTTCCAAACGTCAAATGATCTAATGGCGCATAAGAATCGATCGTGCAATTCTGAGATATTAATTAATTAATTTGTAGTCTTCAGCTGCGTGGGTGTTGCTGTTCATTTTTAAATTCCCCACTCCTCTGATCTCAGTGAATCCCCGATGACGTATGCTGCGTTTGCAGTTCTTTCTTGTGCAATTATTACAAGGTTTTTCTTTACACAAAAATCTCTAATCTGAAATGATTCACAGTCCAGTGATTATTTACTTATTTTTATTCCTGCAAATGGGTTAAATTTGATTATTCTTCTACTGGCATAGCGGCGCTGTTGCCATTTTATTGCAAGCTAAGCTGGATTTCCGAGTCACGCTTCTCTGTCTTACAGTGGAAACTTTCCACTCGTTCTATTAATACTCATGACCAGCTCCTCTCAATGAGTCAAGAGGCATGATCTCATCTCCTGAACACCTGGTCCTGCGGCTTGCGCAACGTTAGGCTAGAATCCTTGCTTGAAATTTCTCTATGTTACATTAGAAACTGTATGTTTCTTTCATTCCTTCCCAAAATACATGGATTCGACCCCTTTTGAGCCAATGGTACATGGGTTCACTATGCCCTCTAGGCTGACAGCAAGTTTCAAGTGTGTATGACAAAACAAAATGATAGCCTACTTTCTGGCGAACATTGGCGATGATTCGCGTACGCATGGTCGCATTTGAGCATATAGGGTGTCGTAGGACTTGTGGTGGACCACCCCTTGCTATGGTCGGGGGTATATCCACCCCAAAATAAAAATTACCCTTACCCGGGTGTTAAGTAGTGTTCTTCGTATGCATGCGCACTTGAGGGCTTTTGTAAGAGAGCGGAACTTTTAAATGATTATTTATAGATGAGTTTTTTTTAATATTTATTAAAAAAAAACTAATAGGTCATTCGCTTTTTAGTATCTCGCTAACCAATAATACGATTTAAACATATGGGGTGTCGTAGGACTCGTAGTGAATTCTCCTTTTGTATGAACGAGGTATGTCAACCCCCAAAATAAAAACTAGCCTTACCCGGGGAGAAAGAGTAATTTTTTGTATGTATGCACGCCGGTGGCTTTTGTCAAAAGGGCCTAACTACACTTTTGTTAATATTTTCTGAGCCCCTGATGGGATTTTGCCATAGGCAGTTTCCTAGCACTTGGGGTGACGCCTCGTTTTTGAATGTGTGATTCATTTTTTTTGGTCAAAAGGGCCTAACTACACTTTTGTTAATATCTCGCGAACCAATCATGCTAGGGACTTGTATGAGGGGTCCTAGCACTTGGGGCGACGTCCCCCCTTTGGGGGTGAAACTACCACCCAAAATTGAAAAATCAATATCTTGGAAACTAAGAATCCAAAAATTTGGCGTGATAGCTCTAAAAATAGGTGATGACACAGGCTTTTACCTGGATTGGTCATTTCACCCCTATAACAGTAAATAGTCATGTTATGAAAAAAACATCTTAAACATCTAAAAATGATAAATGAAACTAAGATCTTTTGTTTTTGATGAAAAATAGCAGGGGGTGAAAACTACCCCTAAATTGAAAAATCCATACCTTGGAAACTAAGAACCGTAAAATTAGGTGTAATAGCTTAAAAAATTGGTTATGACATAGGCTTTTACCTGGACAGATGATTTCACCCCTTAAACAGTGAATAGTGATTTTACGCCGGGGAAAAATGTGTTAAACTGGTAAAAATGATAATCGAACCTAAGATCTTTTGTTTTTCATGAAAAATAGTAGGGGGTGAAAACTACCCCCAAATTGAAAAATCGATATCTTGCAAACTAAGAAACCTAAAATTAGGTGTGATAGTTGAAAAATAGGTGATGACATGCGCTTTTACCTCGATAGATTGTTTCACTCATAAAACAGGGAATATTAATGTTACAGGAGAAAAAGATATTGTGCCCAACATAGTACTCCAGTTTTAGCACAGATTGGCAACCCTGCGTAAATCACGGCCCAAAACACCACATTTTATCTTTGCAGGCCCGACCACAAGGTTGAGTGACGTCACGCGTCTGACGTCACGCACATCTGTCTACTATCTCCGGCAGAGCGCGCTGTCTCGGACCACGTGCTCAGCTCTGGTTTTCGGCAACTGGTCACATTGAGAGGCGCAGACACATGCGTTTTGAGCGCGGACTGGACAGTACTCCGTTGTGCGGCAAGAGTGATTTTTACATTCGATTTTGATCGTGGACGGCCGTGTGTGCTATACCACCACAGGTCTAAGTGTTGCTGTGTATCGGGTGTGATTTTATCGGAGTCCTGAGAGACCATATACTTACGAATCACCGCTGTTATGCCGGGCGCGATTGCTATATCAGACGGCCGAGTCCAGCGTGTAAAATCCCGGTCGTGCGGGCGCATATTGGCTTGATAACGAGAGAACTAGCCCTTTGCGACTAGCGTTGGACGTGAGTTACAATACGGAATAGTTTGTGCAGGGAACATTCGAGAATAGACGAGGCTCTTATCATCGATGGAGGACTTGTAGATGCAACTGAACAGCTGTGAATGCTATTGAATTACTGTTTACGTAAAGCCGGTGGCAATTTGCTGAGAGGAAGAATTGTGTCTACATTGTTTGAGGCGCAGGAACTTATAATTTCCAGAATGGAACGAGGACATTTTATAACTTGTGCTGTTGAAAAGTCAATGAAGAATTTTGAAATGGAACTAGTCAGTGAAAATATGTGCCACTAAGCTTATACGTGAGGGGACTGGACGGAGTGACATTTACATCAAGATGAGGCCATGATGTTGCCATGACATATCCACACCGTGGGAGTCGGAGGACGCAGCCACCATGAAACGTGAAGGTCTCGGTTTCGATTCCTGGAGGAGGCGAGGAAGAAGATGGTGGAAGATGCAATCCTGCCGGTTCTGGAATGGGAAGGAGATGGTCCTGAATGAAGATTGGTTCCAGAGGCTCTGCATTCTATGAGCATGCTAGGCTTGTACCATATTTTCTTATTTCGGCCAGTTGGTGAGCTAAAACATTACTTCAATTTGTAGTTGTGAGTAATTTGAACTACTCAGTAGTACTAGATGCCATGGAGTTGAACTAATTATTATTTATTTGTTGATCAATCATTTTATTATTATTATTAATATTAATGGCCACATTTTTCTTCGTCTATTAAGTAATTATATGAGGAAGTGATTCACATAGTTGATGTTGAACACGTGGCAAGGAACTATCCACCATGCTTGGCACCATGAACGAGTTAATATTTTCTTTTGGGAATTTTTGTAAATCCGTCACTACTTCGAATGATAAGATTTTTTCTATGATGATAAGATTGGAAACACGACGCGGATTCTGAACTGAATCCATGATGGAATGAATGAAGGTGGTAGACTAGCTGTCGAGAGCTAGGGTGGAGTTCATGTTTTAAATTTTATTTTTTTCTTTCGATTTTGACTTCAGCGTTTGGTGAATCTAATTATGTGAACTCTGAAGGATTATAACTTTAAATATTCCCATTTTTTTCTTCGTCCACATTCATTGATATAGAGAATTTAATTATTAAAAGCATGCTCGTCATTATGCTTCGACACCTACCCATTTGACATTGCTACAGGTCATGCCTGCATTAGATAATTTATGCACACTAGTCATGTGATGAAATGAAAGGTCATGATAATTAAAAGATAATGAGTTTATCTAAAAAAAAAAAAGATTGATTGGTGTAGTTGTTTATAAAAAAAAGAGAGGGGAGAATTGAATGGAATGTAATAAAATAAATTTAGGATGATAGTTCACATATTCTGTGAACATCTTATGGCAAATTTTCTGAGAATTAATCATGAAGAAGCCCTTTGTGAATAAAAAAAATAATAATGTAATAATAATTAGTAGTGCAATATCTTTCTAAATAAGCATGACCATGCATAATGCAGACAGATGGTGGTGAATTAAGTATTCACAGGAGTAGGCAGGCGATAATCTAATCACTATGTTATTGATGGAGTGAAATACATTGCAAGCATACCATCGAATTTGGAAAGATGGGAACTTTTAGTTGTGATATAATGATCAGCCATGACTTTGAACTTTGCATAAATGTAGGATAATGGGTGCACGTTTACTTGAAATATTTTGAGTAATTAGACCCTGAAATAACGTTGTACGATAAATATAAATCCTGATTGCAACTTTAATTGAGTGGCCAAGTAGGACCTATATTGTTGCAGCAATTATTTTTTAAATTAATAATTAATTAATAATTGGTTAGAACGGAGATCAACACTATTTTTTTAGGCCAGCTATTTATTTAACTTCCTTTCATTATAAACTCAAGTGAGTGACAATATTACTAATCTAGGACACTACCTGATGGACATTTAGCGTGATTAGTTCATGTTGATAGTCAAATGTGACTGAATCTATTTTTTTATATTTTATTTAATTTTCTTTGAATATCTCCTAATTTTATTTGTGTCTTAAGGATAGGACCAAGGAGATTCGTTGACCCTTTAAAACCTAATTATGTTTATTTGGACTCCAAGCTTTCATTTAGATCGAATCTCCGAGGCAAGATAGGCTCTTTGGGGGTTTCCTATATTTGTATTGGTCAATGAGTTGCCAATAAATGGATGCCTATTTTTTAGCCTACTTTCGATTTTTGCCAAAAATGAAAGTAGACTTATGAGATCAACACAGGGCGAAAAAAGTGTGTCTGTCTGTGTGTGTGTATGTGTGTGTGTGTCAGTCTGTGTGTGTGTGTGTATGTGTGTGTGTGAGTCTGTGTGTGTGTGTGTATGTGTGTGTGTGAGTCTGTGTGTGTCTGTGTGTGTGTCTGTGTTTGTGTGAGTGTGTGTACTCTGAATGTCTGTCCCCCTATCAATTCCAACACGGTGAATGCGAATTGAACGAAATTTGGTACAAAGGTAGCACTAGCAAAGGACACCTCAGTGTCATGTTTTATATCGCCGCCATCTTGACGGAAACGTAATGGCGGCCACACAAATGATCAAAGCTTAAATCAAATTACGACTAACCTAATCATCCGATCTCTACCAAATTTTGCAGCAACATACCTTCATGGGGGAGCATCCTTTGACCAAACCAATAGGTCATCAGCGTAATAGTTTACGGATGGCGGCCATCTTTGTGTGAAAATCGATTCCCCCTATTAATTCGAATACGGTGCAACCGGATGGATCGAAATTTGGTACAGAGGTAGTACTAATAAAAGGCACCTCAGTGTCATGTTTTATATCGCCACCATATTGACAGAAACGTAATGGCGGCAACACAAATGTTCAAAGCTTAAGTTAAATTACGACTAACATAACCATCCGATCTCTACCAAACTTTGCAACAACATACCTTTATGGAGGGAGCATCCTTTGAATAATCTAATAGGTTATTAACCTAATAGTTTGCGGAGGGCGGCCATCTTTATGTGAACATTGATTTCCCCTATTAATTTGAACACGGTGGAACCGAATGAAACGAAATTTGGTACAGAGGTAGCACTAGCAAAGGGCACCTCAGTGTCATGTTTTATATCGCCGCCATCTTGACTGAAACGTAATGGCGGCCACACGAATGTTCAAAGCTTAAAACAAATTACGATTAACCTAATCATCCGATCTCTACCAAATTTTGCAACTACATACCTTTATGGAGGGAGCATCCTTTGACCAATCTAATAGGTCATCAGCGTAATAGTTTGCGGATGGCGGCCATCTTCGTGTGAAAATGGATTCCCCCTATTAATTCGAACACGGTGCAACCGAATGGAACGAAATTTGGTGCACCTCAGTGTCATGTTTTATATCGCCGCCATCTTGACGGAAACGTACTGGCGGCCACACAAATGTTCAAAGCTTAAATCAAATTACGACTAACCTAATCATCCGATCTCTACCAAATTTTGCAACAACATACCTTTATGGGGGCAGCATTCTTTGACCAAACTAATAAGTCATCAGCCTAATAGTTTGCGGATGGCGGCCATCTTTGTGTGAAAATCGATTGGCCCTATTAATTCGAACACGGTGAAACCGAATGGAACGAAATTTGGTACAGAGGTAGCACTGGCAAAGGGCACCTCAGTGTCATGTTTTATATCGCCGCCATCTTGACTGAAACGTAATGGCGGCCACACGAATGTTCAAAGCTTAAATCAAATTACGATTAACCTGATCATCCGATCTCTACCAAATTTTGCAACTTCATGATGTGACCGATCCAGTCAGGGTCAATTACCAGCCCCGGATGACAGAAGAAGAAGGAACTCGGAGAGTCAGTATGACGTCATGGCATGACGCGGCGAGAGCAGGGGAATGCTCCAGAAGGTTCCAACCCCTCCCACTTTCTTTTTCTCGAAGAAGGACGGAGTTCCGGAATGTTTAGTATGTGAATCAGCAGTATGTGAGTCAGTAGTGCGTGGACGAGAATGTCACACAGCGGAGCACGGAAGATTAGCCCATGTCATGTAGACAGTGATTTTACATCGGGAACTTGAATGGTTTTTGTGAGTAACCAGCAGGCCATGAAGCCTGAAACTAGCGTGCATATATTGCCAGTGAGTTTTTTTTTCAGTGAAGCATGTCAGTTTGTTTGTCGAACAGTGTGAATTTCTAGGCGATATCGGACCTGCTAGTATGTGAGGGAACAGTTAGAACTGATAAAGGAAGTCCGTTTATGCCGACAATTTATGTTCATTAAAGATTGATACCAGGAGGTGTTTAAATTTACGAGTATCAGGGGAAGAACTATATAAGGATAGTCGAGGCGAAACATTATCGCGAGGCCCTATATTTTAACTGACATTCATTCGGAAATAGCATAGCAGTACGGCGTTTTAAGACACGTAGTGAAAACGCAGTAAGGGAGGCCACATCTACTTTAAGCTTGGGTTGGAAGACTACGGGCCGCAGGCAACTTGATATGTCGGTCAAGGCCAGCTCGAAATAGCTCCTCGTGGAAGGAAGTGTGTCACCGGGCTAAAGGAAGTGAAAACATATGACTCAAGTGAACCAGGAACTAGACGCTTTAGTGTGCGAGCATAAATGTGCTCTGATATAGTGAGGTGTATATTGCCGCACGGCAGCATGAACTTATTAGCCATGGACTCACATATTCTGGGCATCAACATGCATATTAACACGCGAATTATGCTGCCCTGAACTGCTAAGGGGCCATAATGGGGTGAACGGTCTCAACGAGGTGGACGAGTGGACCATGGTTGGGACGTCGATCCACGGCGCTGATGAAGGTGACGGGGGACAACCTGTGGGCAGACATGGGCGTCGCCAGGAGATCGGGAGTTGCCAGAGGCGGATACCTCTGCCAGTACGCTGGGAGACCACATCGCGGGGACGCTGGAGGGACGCCGCCGCCCTGACGCCGCAGACGACGCCGACGCCGACGCCATGGATTTCCGAGGACGCCAGATATAAAGTAAGACGTTTCCTTTCCATCCTTGTTCATCAGAAAGAAGAGAACTTCTACCTCGAATAGCCATGCCATGAGATAACCTGAGATCGTGTAACTTAACGCCCTTTATAATAATTTATTCCAGATTGAATAAGAGCATCATTTTTTTTTCTTTTCATAGGGTCGTGCAGATGTTTTTTTGTCTTTCTTCTCGGGTCATTTGACCTATATAAATTTACAGCATCAATGGTAGGAGTAAGACATGTATTTATTCTCTGAGTCATAATAATAATAATAATTTGAAATTGGGTAACCATAATAAGAGATGCCCATTTTGCTGGGAGATCCTAGCACGTCGATTTCAGAGGTCATTATTCGAATTCTATTCTGAAAGGTTTGTCACGGAATGAACAGATTTTTATAGCAATGAATATGGTTGAAGATTGCCGGATAAGGTTCCTTGGATAGGATGCCATATTATCATACGACCTCGTGGTCCCGATAAAGTTGATACGCTCTGTTAGTGTGGGTTCTGGACACATGCTGATAATGCCTGATTTATTTTGTAATGATGTTGTGTAAAGTTTATGTGATAATTATGTGGTAATTAGATATGGTATTTTTCCGTCAAAATGTGACGAGATTATTCACGGGGCGACGGATGTCCGTGGAATTGTTGTTGTAAGGACAGGGTCCTCTTGACGAACGTGCCACGTTCATTGATGAGTTGTATTGAATAGCGCAGGGGTGTAATTGATGGTGCGCTCGACGGTCAGGTTGTTTGGATCTTCACACAGAGTGTTCGGCGGAAGGGTTACGATTAAATGTTGGTTATGTGAGTATGAAATACGCTAGGGCGCCTTATTGCGAGGTTCGTAACCTTTCATAAACATTTGACAATGCTATAATTTAATTACAAGGACAAATATGACCATGTGGATCAAGGTTGTTGGAAAGAGGAAGATAAATTGATAATAATAATAAGAATTAGTAGTGTAAATATGTAAGCACAATCTGGGTGTGTTAATAATTTATGATAGGTTATAATTAATTGTTGAAATGTCATCTTATGTGAAGCTGAGTCGATGTTTGAGTGCTATTTGATGTAACATGATGCTCTTTAATTATTCATTTGCAGTTCGATAGAGGAGATCCGTCCAATACTGTATAAGGGTAGACAGTTGTAATTTATATAGACATTCGATATTTTCTTAAGAGTTTTTTTTGCCGCAGGTGAACTTTATGTTGATTGGGCTAGTGATGTTTACATGCGTGTGCACCGATAAATTATGGTTAATTTAGCTTTTTGAAAGACGATCTCCCTGTCGGAACTTTAAGAGAGGACACCCACGAGTTTGAATAAGCGTAATTTTTTTTTCTTTGTTTAGGGACTATGAACTTTATTTCTTTTCCGGACTTTGTCCCACCATAACATTATACTCGTGCGTGATAGGCAGGTTGCATACTTATTTATCCTTTGGCCAATAAAGGAGCAGATGTGATTTTACGAGGGCTTTTACTTTCTTTTCTGTTTGTCAATTCAAGTTAGGGTTTTGCTTGTGAATCCTGGTTCAGTCTATTTACCATCCCAACCCGTAAACGACCCGAGACCCTTTGTCTCTAGCTCACTGGAGCTTTTCATAGTCTTGTCTGTATGAACCAAGATTCATGCCCTAATTTTTTTGTACCCACTCCCTTGGCTGTTTCTTCTAATGGGGCCGGGGTGCTAGCCGGGTGATCGCCTGTCCCATTGGAGAAGCGGGCACAGGGGGGGGAAGTGGCGCCGCCAACGTGTTGGGCTCGACGACGATGGTGTGTTTCGTTTCCGTCATGGGCATGTTTTTTTTGTACTCAATCATTTGTTGTGGTGATGGGAGTATACTGTGTGGTCAGATTCGTGCCTTTGATGGGAGCGCGATACTTGCCATGTGTAATTCTTGTGTAAAATTAACCTCGTATCACACTGAGCCTTTAGTGAACCATTTGACAGGGTTGGTACACGATCTCAGGTTATGGCTATACTCGACGACCTACATTCCCATGTAGGCCCCTATATTTAAGTTGTATTGTAAGATGTCACAAGTAGTAACCACAGAAAATATTGCTGATATATTAAAACAAATCCAAGTTGGATTAACTGGTCTAACCACTGAAATTAATAATGTTAAGGATAGTGTTGGGTCAATTAAAACAAACATGAAGAGCGATATGGATCGCTTATGGACGGCACAAGAGAGTGTCGGCATTCAGGTAGCAGAGGTACAGAGGACACAAGAGAGTGTCGGCATTCAGGTAGCAGAGGTACAGAGGACACAAGAGGGTGTCGGTATTCAGGTAGCAGGAATAAAAAAGGATGTTAGTGATAAAGTCGATGGTCTCAGAACCGACTTATTAGAAGTCATGGGATCTAATCTTAAGAGTTTAGAATCTCATTTGCAGAAAAACATTGATGCTGTAGAACGTAATCTTAGGCTATCAGGAAAGGCTATAGACAATAAGATTAATCTACTCGATAAAAAGGTAGAAACTACATTCCAAGTGCTCACCGCGGAGCTCAAAGATTCTATGGCACGGCAAATCAGGGATACTCAGAGTTCGCTTCGGGGGAATATTGAAGGACTTGAGGAGAAGTTGAACAGTAATATTAAATGCATGGGACAAGATTTGACGGCAAAAATTGAGCAAATTGGTCAGTCTAGCGAGGAAACCCTGGATAAGTTGAAACAGGACGTGTCAGGTTGGAAAGAAGAGGTTGCGAAGGACGTGAAAAACATGCAGATACAGGTTGAATCATTCCAGGACACGTATGACAGGAAAATCACTCATTCACAAACGACATTAATCGAACATGTGAGAGAATCTATCCACACTTCCATTGTTGAGTTGGAGGAGAAGATCATTATTCAACAGGGAAGGCAGCTCACTCGATTAGGCAACTTAGAGGCGGAAATGACGCAGATAAAAGACAAATCGGAGTCAGAAAGGGTTAGATGGTCCGAAATTGAAACCACGCCACATCTTAACGGGACGGAAAGTGAAAACGCCCCATTTTCTAGGAAGGCGGGTGAGGTAGATGCAACGCCGAGAATACGGAGTGCAAATCCCGCGGGACACCTAACTATCATTAGAAGTATAGACCACCAGCCGAGGAAATTCTCGGGGAACAATGGGACTAATAACGTCACACCTATCGAATTTATGAGGGAGGTCCGTGAATACATGGCGGAAAATAAGATACCACGTGAGAGGGAACTAAGAGTTATTGAGAGGTCCCTGGAATCGACGGCATTAACTTGGTTTCGCGCATTTCGATACACGTTCACGAGCACGGATGAGTTCGAACGATTATTAATCAAACGTTTTTGGAGCCCTGAAGAACAATTGAACATACGGGCGGAACTATACGCTAAACGGTATGCGACATCCAATCCGACTAGGTACGCGGGGTACTTCGCGTCGCAACTCGCCAGGCTGCAGTATTTGACTCCACCAGTGCCGGAGGACGAATTGGTCCAAGCTATTATTCGACAGTTACCTGTAGAGGTCCGGAAGAGTGTAATAGCGTCAGGAGCCGAGACTTTAGAGGGATGTGAAGAGATTCTTCGAAAACTGGACCACACTAGCGCACAGTTACAGGCGAGGTCCGGACGACAGGAAAATAGAGATGTGAACACGGTCGTGATTGACAAAATTGCGCAGACGGAAGAGCGAACGCCGCGGGAGACGGACAGGCCAAGGGACACGGGGTACTATCGGAGCCGAGATAGGAGCTACAGTGGAACAGACGAGCGACCCAGATGGAGGAATAAACCGTATGAAGAACGTAGGAGATCCCGATTCAACAATACGAAGGGACGATATGGTGAATATCAACGAAGGCAGTCAAATCAATATTATCAAAGACAGAATGCCTATAGGGATTCTCGTTCGCAGGGATCGCGGCCGAGCTATACGGAAAGACATCGAGAGAGCCAGGAATATTTACAACAATTACGGAGTAATCCATCCGCACCACCGGGGGAAGCTGACCGACCACCTGACACAAGTCGGTCAGAGCAACAAAAAAAAACTTCAAATTAAGAAATTCCTCAAACCTTGGTCCTCCCGAACTGATAGAAATTCAAGAGATATTTCAGGATACCGACTCGTCCGAATGAATTAATGGCTACGGACCTGTATGGCCCCCTTCCGAGGTCCACCAGGGGTAACCAATACATCTTGGTGACGATGGATGTGTTTACCAAATTAGTCATGTTGCACCCTATCCAGAAGGCAACATCCCGATACGTGATTCGCAGGATTGAGACCGGCGTGATTCCAACTGCAGGGAAGCCAGAGTTCCTTCTGAGCGATCACGGAACGCAGTTTACGAGCGCTGAATTTCAAGAAGCTATGGCACGACTCGGCATAAGGCATATCTTGAGCTCCATAAGATACCCAGAAGGAAATCCTGTTGAAAGAGTAAATGCGGAGATTGGAAAGTACTGCCGGATTTACTGTCATGAACAGCATCATCGATGGATGGAAGTGGTACCCATAATTGAACGTTGCTTGAATTCTACAACACATGAGAGTACCAGACAAATTCCTTGCCTTCTGCACCATGGACGAAAACCGAGTAGACCTTGGCATGCTGTTATACAGGCACCCCCAGAGATTGAGCCGTCGGTGCAAAGGAGAAACGAACTGGCTCGGGAGAGGATGCAGCTACAGGCGCAGAAACGGGAGAGAAGGAAGGCTGGCCGCCGTTTTCGCGAGCCACTTCGAGTCAATGACCTAGTGCTGATTCGAAAACCCACGTCATCAAACTTACCACTCAGAGTGTATGGGAAATTTGCGCGCCCATTTTCGGGACCCCATAGGGTTGCCAGAGTGATGGACAACAATTGCTATAGGGTGGTTGACAACGTCACGAATGCACTTGTTGGGAATTTCAATGCTGCGAATCTGCGGAAGTATCACCGGCAAGCCCGTTAGTCAGCATTGAGGAGATGACTGAAAAAGATCGTTCACATGCATCACTTGAGGAAAAACATAAGCTATGTTCCCACCGCTTATATTTTGAAGGCCGCGGGAGAGATGTGACCGATCCAGTCAGGGTCAATTACCAGCCCCGGATGACAGAAGAAGAAGGAACTCGGAGAGTCAGTATGACGTCATGGCATGACGCGGCGAGAGCAGGGGAATGCTCCAGAAGGTTCCAACCCCTCCCACTTTCTTTTTCTCGAAGAAGGACGGAGTTCCGGAATGTTTAGTATGTGAATCAGCAGTATGTGAGTCAGTAGTGCGTGGACGAGAATGTCACACAGCGGAGCACGGAAGATTAGCCCATGTCATGTAGACAGTGATTTTACATCGGGAACTTGAATGGTTTTTGTGAGTAACCAGCAGGCCATGAAGCCTGAAACTAGCGTGCATATATTGCCAGTGAGTTTTTTTTTCAGTGAAGCATGTCAGTTTGTTTGTCGAACAGTGTGAATTTCTAGGCGATATCGGACCTGCTAGTATGTGAGGGAACAGTTAGAACTGATAAAGGAAGTCCGTTTATGCCGACAATTTATGTTCATTAAAGATTGATACCAGGAGGTGTTTAAATTTACGAGTATCAGGGGAAGAACTATATAAGGATAGTCGAGGCGAAACATTATCGCGAGGCCCTATATTTTAACTGACATTCATTCGGAAATAGCATAGCAGTACGGCGTTTTAAGACACGTAGTGAAAACGCAGTAAGGGAGGCCACATCTACTTTAAGCTTGGGTTGGAAGACTACGGGCCGCAGGCAACTTGATATGTCGGTCAAGGCCAGCTCGAAATAGCTCCTCGTGGAAGGAAGTGTGTCACCGGGCTAAAGGAAGTGAAAACATATGACTCAAGTGAACCAGGAACTAGACGCTTTAGTGTGCGAGCATAAATGTGCTCTGATATAGTGAGGTGTATATTGCCGCACGGCAGCATGAACTTATTAGCCATGGACTCACATATTCTGGGCATCAACATGCATATTAACACGCGAATTATGCTGCCCTGAACTGCTAAGGGGCCATAATGGGGTGAACGGTCTCAACGAGGTGGACGAGTGGACCATGGTTGGGACGTCGATCCACGGCGCTGATGAAGGTGACGGGGGACAACCTGTGGGCAGACATGGGCGTCGCCAGGAGATCGGGAGTTGCCAGAGGCGGATACCTCTGCCAGTACGCTGGGAGACCACATCGCGGGGACGCTGGAGGGACGCCGCCGCCCTGACGCCGCAGACGACGCCGACGCCGACGCCATGGATTTCCGAGGACGCCAGATATAAAGTAAGACGTTTCCTTTCCATCCTTGTTCATCAGAAAGAAGAGAACTTCTACCTCGAATAGCCATGCCATGAGATAACCTGAGATCGTGTAACTTAACGCCCTTTATAATAATTTATTCCAGATTGAATAAGAGCATCATTTTTTTTTCTTTTCATAGGGTCGTGCAGATGTTTTTTTGTCTTTCTTCTCGGGTCATTTGACCTATATAAATTTACAGCATCAATGGTAGGAGTAAGACATGTATTTATTCTCTGAGTCATAATAATAATAATAATTTGAAATTGGGTAACCATAATAAGAGATGCCCATTTTGCTGGGAGATCCTACCACGTCGATTTCAGAGGTCATTATTCGAATTCTATTCTGAAAGGTTTGTCACGGAATGAACAGATTTTTATAGCAATGAATATGGTTGAAGATTGCCGGATAAGGTTCCTTGGATAGGATGCCATATTATCATACGACCTCGTGGTCCCGATAAAGTTGATACGCTCTGTTAGTGTGGGTTCTGGACACATGCTGATAATGCCTGATTTATTTTGTAATGATGTTGTGTAAAGTTTATGTGATAATTATGTGGTAATTAGATATGGTATTTTTCCGTCAAAATGTGACGAGATTATTCACGGGGCGACGGATGTCCGTGGAATTGTTGTTGTAAGGACAGGGTCCTCTTGACGAACGTGCCACGTTCATTGATGAGTTGTATTGAATAGCGCAGGGGTGTAATTGATGGTGCGCTCGACGGTCAGGTTGTTTGGATCTTCACACAGAGTGTTCGGCGGAAGGGTTACGATTAAATGTTGGTTATGTGAGTATGAAATACGCTAGGGCGCCTTATTGCGAGGTTCGTAACCTTTCATAAACATTTGACAATGCTATAATTTAATTACAAGGACAAATATGACCATGTGGATCAAGGTTGTTGGAAAGAGGAAGATAAATTGATAATAATAATAAGAATTAGTAGTGTAAATATGTAAGCACAATCTGGGTGTGTTAATAATTTATGATAGGTTATAATTAATTGTTGAAATGTCATCTTATGTGAAGCTGAGTCGATGTTTGAGTGCTATTTGATGTAACATGATGCTCTTTAATTATTCATTTGCAGTTCGATAGAGGAGATCCGTCCAATACTGTATAAGGGTAGACAGTTGTAATTTATATAGACATTCGATATTTTCTTAAGAGTTTTTTTTGCCGCAGGTGAACTTTATGTTGATTGGGCTAGTGATGTTTACATGCGTGTGCACCGATAAATTATGGTTAATTTAGCTTTTTGAAAGACGATCTCCCTGTCGGAACTTTAAGAGAGGACACCCACGAGTTTGAATAAGCGTAATTTTTTTTTCTTTGTTTAGGGACTATGAACTTTATTTCTTTTCCGGACTTTGTCCCACCATAACATTATACTCGTGCGTGATAGGCAGGTTGCATACTTATTTATCCTTTGGCCAATAAAGGAGCAGATGTGATTTTACGAGGGCTTTTACTTTCTTTTCTGTTTGTCAATTCAAGTTAGGGTTTTGCTTGTGAATCCTGGTTCAGTCTATTTACCATCCCAACCCGTAAACGACCCGAGACCCTTTGTCTCTAGCTCACTGGAGCTTTTCATAGTCTTGTCTGTATGAACCAAGATTCATGCCCTAATTTTTTTGTACCCACTCCCTTGGCTGTTTCTTCTAATGGGGCCGGGGTGCTAGCCGGGTGATCGCCTGTCCCATTGGAGAAGCGGGCACAATACCTTTATGGAGGGAGCATCCTTTGACCAATCTAATAGTTAATTCGCCTAATAGTTTGTGGATGGCGGCCATCTTTATGTCAAAATTGATTCCCCCTATTAATTCGAACACGGTGGAACCGAATGGAACGAAATTTGGTACAGAGGTAGCACTAGCAAAAGGCACCTCAGTGTCATGTTTTATATCGCCACCATCTTGACTGAAACGTAATGGCGGCCACACGAATGTTCAAAGCTTAAATCAAATTACGATTAACCTAATCATCCGATCTCTACCAAATTTTGCAACTACATACTGTACCCAACTGTCATCATGTGGACCACGTGTTCGTATCCCTACTAACTCACGGTCTTTCGAGGTATGGGACGTTCCTGCCCACCATACGACCACATGCTCAGGATTTGAGTCTACCAGGTAACTACTCTACATGAAATACACAACATGTTCCTAAAATCAAGTATTTACTGGTCTAAAATCATGGCTATACAACAAATACAAATAAAGGACAAATTATATTTAATTCCCACAAATAAAATAGGGTTATTTTGTGAGTTTTCTTCATAAAATAGTGCTACACTGCACTCAAATCTAATTCTAGCATCCTATCATTGATACTTTCAGACTTCAATGGGTTTCCATAGTGTTCATCATGTGACATAATTACTTAACTGGAGTATCATAACACAAAAGTCACATATCACATCAAATGACATTAATAAAACATTTCTCCGTTCCGGACGCCATTTACTTTAATTAGCATAAATTCACTATTTTCTGCATTAATTAACAAATATTTGTTGTGTCGTGTGGATCATCTTCCTTATTTCCGTCAATTATGAACGCTTTAAGAAAAGTGGTCCTTATCCCTTCCAAAATAAACATGGATAGAATATTTTATAGTTTCACCATACAACGATTTTCTGGGTCTTGTCGGGCTTATATCGTTACAAACGTGTCATGTTCTTTAGAAATCACATACCCGTCTGCATAACTTAGTGTGAACTGGCAAAAATGCATTCTAAAAAGATGCCTAACAATTTATTTGGTTCAGTGTTCCTCTTCAGAGAATAACTGGGCCAAATATTATCCGATTTCTTTGATCCAATAACGTATGTGTGTTGCAACACATCATTCAATTCAATTGGCATCATCATAATACTCCTATCACACTTGCATATTGAAATATCGAGATTCTTCAGTGTCCTACTGTGACCCTCATTAAAAGGACTGGTCGACCGACCTTCCCTTTCCCCCAGCAGGCAATAAAATTCGTTCCAGCAGGCTAGTCAAGATGGCTGCCGCAGCAGTGGTCTATTCCCCCACTTCCCTCATCTGCTGTCAAGGTCAGATTTGTTTACAACTGCAGTACAGTAAAGTTACGCTAGGTGTGTCTCCTAAGTAATTGAGTCATTTAATTATTTAACACCTATAATTAGTGCATTGGGCTCAACTTGGCTCCTATTAACATTCATGGCTGGGGATGACTCTGGTGATAGCCTTGCCGTTCTATGGTGAATACTGTGGCTTTAGACGCGCATCATAACGAAAATCCAAGATTTTCGCCAGCAGCTGTCACAATAATATATAAGGAAATCTGCGTTTCCTAAACGAAGAATATGATCCTTACCTCTCAGGGTAGATCATTCATATACATGCTCACGGAGTCTCAACGGATCTCAATCGTGGCCATAATTCATGCAAGAGATGGCAACAGACAGGATCTATCCAATTCGCTGCGAATAATACAGTATGCTCAAGGGCGATACTCACTCGTAGATTTAGCCAACTTCTCACCTAACGTGCAAGCTATACTAGTTGGTCCCCGCAATTATTTATTACGTAAATCACTGGATTCTACGTTAATTCTGCACGCGATATGCGGCTTCAAACAATACTTCACATAGATGACTCAATTATTAAGGCACCCGCGCTCTTTCTGTAATAATACTTAAGCCAAAGCTCTAAATAGCTCCTAACAACAAGGTATGAATTTACTGGCTTACTTTACTTTAATGGTCCTCAAATATAATCCTAAGGATTGACCATATCAAATATTCATTCAACATTTCACTGACACTGAAAAATTCTCGTATCTCGCTATATTCCACATTACTTTCTTACTGTTTACCAAAATACAGTATCTTTATATTAGACATGACACAATTTGAACATTATTTAGGCCTAAGATGCCTATTACTTTACTGTTGCCGACCCCATATTATTATTATTATCATTCATTTAACGTTACCGTTACATCCATCACTATTTTTGCCTGAATGGCCTTAAACAAATCACCTTCCAAGCCATATTTTATTCAAGACGAGTGGTGAAAACTCGTTCAATAAGTGACTGTGACATTTTAGTCTCAAAGTGATAAAATCGTTACATGGTGAACTATTTATTTATAAAAACATAATGAATTGGTACTCACTTTTTCTTTTCGCTGGATAGTGCCAGCAGCTCAACCTGCGACCCACCATGATGCTTGATTTAAGCCATCATGTTATTCTTTTCACAACACTTAATTTCACATATTTTCCACCTGATAAACATACTCTTATCAGTGGCCTCATTCACTTTCACACAATGCATATTAATCACTATACACATGAACACTTTTAAATCACTATTACACAATTTATGTACACTTATTCACTATTTCACAGGTTGATCCTTAAATCGGACTTCTCCTACGCCTGATCTCAGAGATGCGATGCAATTATGCCAACCGCTGGTCTTCGTGAAATCTAACAGCGTTTACGGACGTTCGGTCCTCGTCACCTGCAACATCGTTCAGCTCACTGTCAAGATGAAGTGGCGATGCTTCCCCAAGCTCCCATCATTGTAGTGATCCTGCTGATAATGTCATATTCAACACTGACAGTACCTCCTGGTATGTGTCATGTTCAAAACATTATAAGTTACTCCTTCGCTGTGGCGAATTTATATTTGCGTCAGATAATAGATAAATATATGTATTAAATTAACTTCGACGCACTTCATGATTATACTTATGAAGCTGTATGCTTCCATTGTTCTTTAACGGCTGAGCGTTTATACTTTAACATTTGGCGCGCTCACTGGCGGCGTATTAGTTACGTGTATACTGCTGAATAACTTGAGACGAACTGGTGAAGACTGGAGAACAACTGGCTTGGCTTGCCTTACTCCTCCTATGTAAAGGTTTCTCGTACAAAATAGTCCACTGGACATGTGAGAGCGACTCCTATCTTGAAATAATACCTCTTCAGCCGAAATGACATATACACCTTGTTTATTTAGGTGTGGAGGTTTCATAACCGTTCGCGTGCCGGCGATCGCTTCGGCCAATTAATTACAATTAATTGCCTTAGTTCAGCGCGTGGGGACGCCATCGTGGTAATTCCCCCTTGCCTGGTCAGCAAATCACTCCTCTCGAGCGTAGGCTAGGTTGTAATGTGTTCATTTGGAGATATCGGCATTAATTTAGGTGAAAAATCATTCCTAAATTATATCTCCTTGAATATATTCACCTGGGTGTACATTTCACTTCATCTCATTGCTCCACTTGGCGGTAATTAATTAATTTCCGTGTGCAGTCGTTCCCACCATAGCTTCCATCGTTGTCAAGTGGTGAATACCCGAGTCATTAATTTTGGGCTGTCTTCTCGGTCCAGACGTAAATAGTCCGCTCGGCGCCTAGGGTTACCACCCACTTGCCAAGTGTAATTTGTAAAATGCCAAACTAGCCTCCTTCGTTCTTATATGCTTTGAAAACGTATATTTTCTTGCATTTGGTTGCAATTCTTTACCTTAAATTGCTATGATATTCACATATAGGTCGTGAAATCATGCTACATTATTATATCTCATTATTTAACACATTGCTCTTCAGGTTCCCTAAAACTGTTTCCCCTCAGAGACCAATGGTTCGACTCTAGGCATAATCATGTGCCTGGTCTTCTCTGATGAGACCTGAGTTCGATGCCAGACTGCCGTGACTAATTGGGCACAATACCTTTATGGAGGGAGCATCCTTTGACCAATCTAATAGGTTATTCGCCTAATAGTTTGCGGATGGCGGCCATCTTTGTGTCAGAATAGATTCCCCCTATTAATTCAAACACGGTGAAACCGAATGGAACGAAATTTGGTACAGAGATAGCACTAGCAAAGGGCATCTCAGTGTCATGATTAATATCGCCGCCATATTGACAGAAACGTAGTGGCGGCCACACAAATGTTTAAAGCTTAAATCAAATTACGACTGACATAACCATCCGATCTCTACCAAACTTTGCAACAACATACCTTTATGGAGGGAGCATCCTTTGACAAATCTAATAGGTCATTAGCCTAATAGTTTGCGGATGGCGGCCATCTTTATGTCAAAATTGATTCCCCCTATTAATTCGAACACGGTGGAACCGAATGAACGAAATTTGGTACCGAGGTAGCACTAGCAAAGGGCACCTCGTTGTCATGTTTTATATCACCGCTATCTTGACGGAAACGTAATCGCGGCCACCCAAATATTAAAAGCTAAAATGTAATTACGACCAACCTAATATATATATATATATATATATATATATATATATATATATATATATCGTATGGTTGTACAAGTATACAAAAGTTTACAATTATTTAAATTGAAGTGTCCAAATTTGACAACCATTCCAGAGCACTTGGTGTCACTTGGTGTAGAGTCTTCACACCACCATCAAATGCACGAAGTGGGCACGCCAACCTAATAATCTAGTCTCTACCAAATTTTGCAACACCATATCTTTATGTGGGAAACATATTCTGACCAAACTGCAAGAACATCAGCCCAATAGTTTGCAGATGGTGGCCAAGTATGTGTGCAAATCGATTTCCCCTATCAATTCAAACACGGTGAAACCGAATTGAACGAAATTTGGTACAGAGGTAGCACTAGCAAAGGGCACCTCATATTCATGTTTAATATCCCTATAGCACGTTGTATTTCAACAAGCTACTACGACCAACATTCAATCATACTCCTTGAAAAGGACAAAGAGTTATAACAATACCCATGCATTTAGGAGAAAGTAGGCTATATGATCTTTACTGATTATCTTGTTATCTTTTTAATTGTGCTTATCTTCTGATTTCTGTTGTGCTATTGCTTTGATTTAGGTTTGGGAGTGGGTTGATTTAACCTGTTACACCTACATCCTGTTAACCACCCCTGAGACTACTTGAGTGCTCGTACCCACCGGCGTTTTTTTTTGATATTCGAACCCAGACCTCAATCATTTTTTTTGTTCTTTATCTGATATATGTCTTGTGTTATCGGCATGAATTGCGATGTTTTCGCCGGGTCATCCGAATCGATGCCGGTTAACGGGGACAGTATTAAACACTTAAAAGAATAAGAGCTTTGTGAAACCATGCTTTAATAAATGTTTGTATGGAGGATGACAGCTTGCTATTTATTATTATTATTATTATTATTATTAGGTAATTATGGATTAATGTGTTTATAGGTAATGAATAAGGCTACAGAGTTGTATCAGGTGTTGTACAAATCAGGATGGCCAACCCGTTGGCAAGCCCAATGAATTTACCCAAAAGAGCCAAAACGTTATCGACCTGAGATTTTATAAAACAAATTATCGGAGAGGGTGAAGTAAGGTGTTGTTTTGGACTGAAAATGGCTAATACTGTGTCCCATGATTTATGAATTGACCCAAAACGTTTTACCTGACAAGACTGAGTGTACCCTGTTGCAGCCTTTAGAAAATCGAACCCGGACCTCTGTGGTGACAGTTGAGTTATATTACTGATGCTTTTTGAACAAACACACACTTGCATACTATCACTGGGTTGAATCTGCACAGAGACACTGGCTTTGTTTGTGTAATGAGTCTAGGTGATAAGAACACGGCGCTCTTGCCAGCAAGTTTCATGTTACTCGTCTGCTTGATAGTGGACGTGCTTCGCACCGTGTTAACGTACATGACTAGCTATAGCAATGCCCGCCTATAAGCTATCATGTTAGAAAAAGAAATTTATGGGTTGTTTTAAACGGAGAATGATTGTGTTTACTGTGAAACACAAATCCGATTTTAAAAATAGTTTATGTCCTACATGATGTTTGAACTCATTTTTATTTATACTTTAGACAAACACTAACATAGTTGTAATCCCGAAGCCATGGCTGCCTCCTTTCCAATCCTACACTGAATTTAAAATTAATAATGATCACGTTACAGACAGCCAGTTTCAAAGCCATGAGAACTAAGTGAACAAAGTATAACATTCTTGACCCAGTCGGGAATTCAACATGGTGTTGTTTCAAGCAAAAGACAAGCGTTCTATAAACTTAACCGCCAAGCTGTACTATCGACCCCTAATTGTTTGGCTGATGGTGAAAATATAATTACATGTAAACTATAACTAAAACTTATAACTAGAAAAAAGAAATGTAAGACAAAAGGACAACAGGACAAATAAAGGACAGAAGGAATAAAAAAATGCCCCTCAACCCTCAAGAATGTGGATTGATGAACTTGAAAGGAAGGAGAGCCATAAAAAGTAGATATGAAAGTAAATGAGGAGAGGGTCCCGCTCCAGAGGTAATCGATAAAAAGGAGGAAAACTGGACCCAGCTCAGGAATCCCTTGTGGTCGCCAACTTCCAAACTGATCAGCCGTAAGCCCCTGATGGTGTAGCCATATCCAGGGTGCACCACAAGTGGTGGGGCTACATACACCCTACCTTTAATGTGGCTTCAGCAAAAGGCAGGAAATAACATAAAAATAAAAAGAAGCCTGCCTCCTCACACAAGGAGGGTATCAGAAAAAAACTAAACAAGGGTCAATTAAGTCAGAAAATAAAGAGACTCCCTAAGCCTTGGATAGCCTAATAATGTCGGAGTCGGTAGAGAACAAGTGTTGACCAAGTGTGGTCGACAGGAAAGAAGATAGACAGGAGCTTAGCACAAGTCAGTGGAAGCAATGAAGGACTCAGCTGGGGCTCCATGTTCGTCAACCTACATTCCACTAGATGTAAGCCCACGTTTGAGGGTGGTGGAAAATAAAGACCTCTTTTGTTTTAAATCACTGGCTTTAAGGACGGTAACACATGGCATGCCTTTATAATGCGATACTGGTCCAATTGGTATGCAAAATTGTATTAGGTACTCAGCTAATAATAGTGTACATGACCCCATATTAATTTCTCTAAGTACAGTACATGGGAATGATGACCATGATTTCCAAGCCCCTAAGTAAGACAAAAACAAATTATTTCGATTTCCAAACAGTTGGGGTGAGGTGAGGTGAGTTTTCTAAACGTCAAACTCATGTGGTTTTTCCACTTCTACTGACGACACTCAAAACACGTTATATATTCATTAAGACCGTTATTATCAGGAAGCATTTTCTGCCAACAGGTGCTTACTGCATATGGCAATGCTTTACACTCCTGGGTTAGTCAGTCTTTCTTGCTAAGTATGCTCTATGTACCCTAGAAAAGGCTGTACATGTTAGTTCTTAACACTTAGTGTTAATTGTATATTAAAATTTTATGCACAGCTTATACAAGCACGTTTTGCATGCAGTCAAACTTTCTAAGATAGTTACATACAACACGCAAAGTGTGTTTCCGCTACCTAGCGGTGGATATGAGAATTCACTGGTGATATCCGAGGTGAGCTGATTTGCTCACACATTTGCTCCCATATTGGCCCCCACATTTGCTCCCACTTTCACTCCCACTTTTGCTCCCATATTGGCTCCCACATTTGCTCCCACATTTTTGCTCCCATTTTTTTAGCCTACTTTCGATTTTTGCTAAAAATGAAAGTAGATTTATGAGATCACTATAGGGCGAAAAAAGTGTGTCTGTCTGTGTGTGTGTATGTGTGTGTGTGAGAGAGTCTCTGTGTGTGTGTGAGTGTGTGTACTCTGAATGTCTGTCCCCCCCTATCAATTCGAACACGGTGAGCGCAAATTGAACGATATTTGGTACAAAGGTAGCACTAGCAAAAGACACCTCAGTGTCATGTTTTATATCGCCGCCATCTTGACGGAAACGTAATGGCGGCCACACAAATGTTCAAAGCTTAAATCAAATTACGAATAACCTAATCATCCGATCTCTACCAAATTTTGCAACAACATACCTTTATGGGGGCAGCATCATTTGACCAAACTAATAAGTCATCAGCCTAATAGTTTGCGGATGGCGGCCATCTTTGTGTGAAAATCGATTGCCCCTATTAATTCGAACACGGTGAAACCGAATGGAACGAAATTTGGTACAGAGGTAGTACTAGCAATGGGCACCCCACTGTCATGTTTTATATTGCCGCCATCTTGACGGAAAACGTAATGGCGGCCACCCAAATGTTCAAAGCTTAAATCAAATTACGACTAACCTAATCATCCGATGTCTACCAAATTTTGCAACAACATACCTTTATGAAGGGAGCATCCTTTGACAAATCTAACAGGCCATTAGCCTAATAGTCTGCGGATGGCGGCCATCTTTGTGTCAAAATCGATTACCCCTATTAATTCGAACACGGTGAAACCGAATGGAATGAAATTTGGTACAGAGGTAGCACTAGCAAAGGGCACCTCAGTGTCATGCTTTATATCGCCGCCATCTTGACGGAAACGGAATGACGGCCACCCAAATGTTAAAAGCCTAAATCAAATTTCGACCATCCTAATAATTTGATCTCTACCGGATTTTGCAACAACATGCCTTTTTGTGGAAAGCATATTATGACTGACTACAAGGTCATCAGCCCAATAGTTTGCAAATAGCGGCCATGTATGTGTGCAAATCCATTCCCCAGATCAATTCAAACACGGTGAAACCGAATTGATTGATTTTTTTATAGAGTTAACTTTAGCAAAGGGCACCTCATATTCATGTTTAATATCCCTATAGCACGTTGTATTTCAACAACCTACTACAACCAACATTCAATTATACTCCTTGAAAAGGACAAAGAGTTATAACAATACCCATGCATTTAGGAGAAAGTAGGCTATATGTTCTTTACTGAACATCTTGTTTGCTTCCATATTAATGCCAATTCTTATAATTATAAGCAGCAGCAAAATGTAAATGGACTAATATTTCTGATAATGTTCAAAACAAAAGTCCTAAGGGGTTTGAATTCCCAACTATGGTTGTCAGCCAATGAGTTACACTACAGGATCCTTTTTTGTGTTGTGTTGCGTGATAATTTGCCGATCTCGCGGTGTAGTGGTTCGTATACTTAGGTGTTATCCCTGAGGTCTTGGGTTCCAACTCAACTATGCCCAGAATTTAATTTTGATCTGAGAGTTGAAAGGTTAGGTTAGGTGAAGTTAGGTTAGGTAAAGTTAGGTTAGGTGAAGTTATGATAGGTTAGGTTAGGTTAGGTAAAGTTGGGTCAAGTTAGGTTAGGTTAGGTGAAGTTGGGTTACGTTAGGTTAGGTTAGGTTAGGTGAGGTTAGGTTAGGTGAGGTTTGGGTAGGTTAGATTAGGATAGGTGAAGTTAGGTTAGGTTAGGCGAGGTTAGGTTAGGTTAGGTTAGGTTAGGATAGGTGAAGTTAGGTTAGGTGAGGTTAGGGTAGGTTAGGTTACGTTAGGTTATGACTAAGTTTGTTATGTTTAGTTGTTTTAGAAAAACACCACTTTTGCTCTCATATTTGTTTCCATATTTTCTTTGCACTTTAAACTATATTGACTTGTGTATTTACTTTTGCCGGCATATTTGTTGACATGTTTGTTAGCATATTTGCTCCCTCTTTTTATATTTGCTTTGCTCCCACATTTCATCCCATATATGCTCCCGCTTTTTGCTTCCCACTTTTTGCTCACAGTTTTTGATCCCACATTTGCTCACACTTTTGCTGACACTTTTTACCCCCACTTTTGCTCCCACTTTTTGCATCTATATATGCTCCCACACTAATCTATTGTTGTTATTACCAAGTAGTCTTTACTAGAAATTAGTTTATGCTTGACAGTTGATATGGACGTATCAGTGACTAGGTATGGTAAGCCTTATGCATACTATAAAGGGTATTCATATATTGTGAAACGAAGCAATAAAAATGGAACTGTTATTTGGCGCTGTTCAAAGCAACGATCGAAACAGTGTCGAGGAATGCTTAAGACAAAAGAATTGGACATACTTTCTTCAAACAATCATGATTGTAAACTTAATAATCATGCTTGTGTAAATGTAAGGAAAACTCAAACCGGAGCAAAAAACCAAGTCCAAGAAAAAAATAGTGCTGCTCAAGATAATATTAACCTCAGTTTTAATACACTACAACGCACTCATGCTGTTAGCGAGTTGTTTAATGAGAAACCTTTAACACCTCCTGTAAAACCCATGATCAGACACACACCCACATCTCAAAAGCCCTCAACTCTAACAGAGGCAACATACTCCATCAAGAAGTTGGTTGGGGAAGGTGAAAAGGATGGTGATGGCGATGATGATAATAACATAACAATGTTAAAGCACTCTAGCACATCTAAAAATAAGCTTTCAACACTATCAAAGGCAACTCAAACCATTGAACAGAGTGTGGACTCAGGTGAAAATTATGATGGTAAAGATGACGACGATGATGATGATCATTATGAAGATGATTATAATGATGAGGATGATAATGATGATGATGGTGAAAATGATGAACTGCTTCCCGAATATTTAAAACCATTCATAAAAATTAGCAAATGGAACGATCCTAATATATTAGTCGAACGTCTAGAGCTCTTGCATGCCTGTAAACAGGCTGGTCATATTGGTTATGAGGAAGATCTGTTAAAAATAGAAGATGAACTTCGTAAAGCTGGTATTATAGTGTAATTGGTCAACGTAGCAACACCCCCATCCCCTAAAATAATGTTCAGCAAGTGTTATATTTAAAAACTATAACAAGCAAACGCGAACAAAAAAGAGCTGTATTCTGTGTGTGTGTGTATACCTATTGTAAAAATATATATATTTGAATTAAATTAATTAACACAGTTTGTATATATTTCTTGTTTTTTTGCATGTTGACTGTATATATGCTCAACCACTTTTTGGTTTTTCAATGCATATTTTTGATTTGTTTTGATTTTTCCGTAGCATTACAGTTATCAGTCTTGTTAACTGGGTGATTAATATAGGTATAAAGGCATCATAAACAAGAAGTTCCGTGACGAACTAAAGAGCCTACTTTTCTTAAAATTTAAGATTCATGCCAATGATTAATCGATATGGATCTATCTAGAATAATGACGAAATTAAGTTGGTAATATCGAACTTCCTAATTAGTTCGAAATACTGTATACCTGGCATAATGTAGCCTAATAGAGCACTACAATTGGCAGCCCTGGTGACTGAATATATTCTTAGTACCATCTCTTAAGGAACAGAATACAAAATTTGGTTGGAGTCCAATGGATAGCATGGACGTTACATGCAGTTAAACATTGGATCTAACAGCGCGCGTTAAATCATGTTGGCAACAGTGTCATGCATGTATTGGTCAGAAATAATCTGAAATAATATGATCTATTGTTGTGCCAATTTTGAATGAAATCCATTAGTTAGTATAAAAGTACATGCATTTTAAAATTGGACCTATCAGCAGGCTTAGAATCATGTTGACAGCACTGACGTATATTAGTTACTCCAAAGTAATCTAGAATGCCAGGTACTATACGTGTGCAAAGCTTAGAGCTATTGGCTTGCATTCTTTCTGATATATTGATATTAGGGTAACAAAAATAGAGACAGCATTTATTAACAGTTGGCAGTCCTGGTTGCTCTTTAGAATACGCATAGTCATAGCGGTTATGGTACACATAGCACATACGAAATTTGGTTGAAATCCAAATGATAGTATGGAAGTTACATGTATTTAAAGTTGGACCTCTCAGCAGGCTTAGAATCATGTTGGTAGCACTGACGTATATAAGTTACTCCAAATTAATATAGAATGTCATGTACTATACGTGTGCATAGTTTAAAGCTGTCGGCTTGCATACTTTCTCATATATATTGGTATTTGGATAAAATAAATTAAGAGCATTTTTAACAGTTAGCAGCACTGGTGGTTCATAAGAATACGTTCAGTCATATCTGGTTACGTACACATACAACATACTAAATTTGGTTGAATTCCAATTGATAGTGTAGAAGTTATATGCATTTAAATATTGGACCTATCACTAGGCTTATAATCATTTTGGCAACACTGCCATGTATGGCCTTCTGGAAATTAATCTACAATATTATTATCTATATGTGTGCCGATTTTTAAATAGCTCCCATTCATACCTTCCAGGATATCCAACATGGAGCTCAAATTTCAATTGCGATTTTTCAGCAGTTGGTAGCACTGACATCATTTTCAAATATGGTCGTGAGATATTCAGGTATAGATCTTTACTCCTACAAAATTTTATTTCGATTGCTCCAGCCGTTTAGGAGTTGATAGGGTGGGGGGGGACACACACACAGCCAGACAGACAGACAGACAGACAGAAGGACAGACAGACAGACAGACAGACACACATTTTCCCGGATCGATCTCATAAGACTACTTTTTCCTCATTTTTGCAAAATGTGAAAAGTAGGCTAAAAATCACAAGCATTACAGTTGTGACATATCACGTATAATATGTTACATGTTATCCTACATTCCACATAGGGCTCTCCCTTCTTAACAGTGAACTCTGTTGGTCATTAAAATAACTACTTGTAAAATAATTCCAGTGGCATATCCTGTAAGCAAATATCATATATTAAATATTTTCACGTCAAAGAACGACAAATTGAAAATCATTTATTGTAGGAATACCTTTAATGGGACCACCAAACCTTCAAGTATGCAATATACATTGCAGATAGTGCTGTATTTTGGTCGGTAGTGCCTCAAGTGCTTATATTAAAAAAAATACTGTAAACATATAAACATTTAATAAATCATAATTGTTTTCATTAAATATCATATACCTAATAAATATTTTCACACCATAGAATGACCATTTCAAGATCATTTATTTTAGGAATATCTTTAATGGGATCTCCAAACCTTGAAGTAAACCATATTTGATATACATTCCACATAGCTAGATAACCGACAGTACGTCGTGGTATCAATCTCAGCCACCGCGCGCGCTCATTGTTTGTATTGCATATCAGTTCCATTTGCATTTTATTTCTTGAAAATCACCCCTAAGCCAAAAAATACATAGCAAGCTACTGAAAACATGTTACACATCAATAATTTTAGAAGAGCTCTCAGGTATTGTATGATGATTTTTTTTAGCCTATTTTCATTTTTGAAAAAAAAAAAAAACAAGATGTTCAGTAAAGAACATATAGCCTACTTTCTCCTAAATGTATGAGTATAGTTATAACTCGTTGTTATTATCAAAGAGTATAATAGAACTATTCTTTGTTGAAGACCTTAGAAACGATTTACCTCTACCAAACGCCACAACCTAGATAAAAACTGCTACCATCATTGAAGAAAGAAAGAAAGAAAGAAAGATAAGAAGTATCTAAAGAATGTTATGGATCTGCAGACATAATCGACCGGACTGGCGGCGTTGCTCAGCGGTAACGTTCTCGCTTGCTGGACCGTATGTTTCAGGTTCGTATCCTGGCGCAGTCAGCTGGCATTTGAGGGTGCACAAATGCGAGGGAGCCGTGTTAGTAGATTTACTGGCACGTTAAAAATCCCCTTCGGGACAAAATTCTGGCACCCCGGCGTCTCTAAAAGAAACAGTAGTTAAAAAGGACGTAAAACCAATAACAATATTATTATTATTATTATTATTACATAATCGGCCTGACGCGGGCAACATACAACTTTGAGTTGAGGCATGTCTTTACACGTCTGGCTGCGTATGACTTTCAAAACCCTAATTGAATTAACAAATCTTTCCATGACACTACAGAGACGTGTGTATACCTACTATGTGGATATTTTCGATTGCTATTTGGCTGAAATAAAAGTATTAATTAATATCCTGAACTAGCACCAACGGTAGAGTTCAGATAGTATGTGAAATTGTTTTGTTCTTTACTTCAATTAACATTTTCAAATAACGCACAATAGGCTGTTACAAACCCTTTAAAATAAAAAGTAAAAATGTATCGTAGTATCATCTTGTCATTCTTCAAATTCGATGCGCATAGAATGCCAATGGTATAGTAATCAATGGAGCCCCACGTAGACTAGTCGTGACATCTAGTGGTGAAATATCGAACAATATAATCCTAACAGAGCGAGTGCATTCTAGCGGCCAGAAGAAGAAACTTTTCAATAAAATCTGGAAGTTTTAAGTAGCGGCGGGCAGTTACCTTTTTGGCAGCTAGATGTCTCGAGTAAATCTGCTGGCGAATTATGTTTTAATTAAATATATATTTTATACCATAATATGCACAATATAACGCTTAATTTTAAAACATCTGAGTCATTACAAAACAATAAACATATAACATTTCAAGCAAAAAAAAAAAGCTCTGATCGGGTTTGAACCATAGGCATTTGAGCGATAGGCTAACGCTCTACCACTGAGCTAATTGTGTCAACGAATATCGTTCGATATAAAATGACTTACATAGAACTTGTTAGCAAATAATGATTTATACTAAACGATTTCATCACTGGAGTATATTATTTATATATAAAGCATTTCATACAAAGTTTATTTATTTTGTATCAGTACGCTATATTGCATGCAATACTAAAATTAGTGAAATATAAGTCAGGCACAAGATATCCGCTGCCATCTTGTCTTATTACTGAATCGGCTCAGCTTTTTAAAATCACGTCTGCACTATAGTATTACAAAATAAACTTTTAATTTCGAACGTGCCTCTTCCTTTAGAACAGTTAAAACGATTCTCGGCTCGATAATCGGAACTGGTGGGTCCCATGATATGGATTATAAAGTTTGCATAATTCGCACGGCCGCCATCCTGAAATGGTATGGCGGACGACCTTGTAGTTTGGTCACAAGACGCATCCTATACGAAGGTATGTTGTTACCAAATTTGGTAGAGATCGGATGATTTGGTTAGTCGTTATTTGATTTTACGTTTTGAACGTTTGAGTGGCCGCCATTCAGTTTTAGTAAAGATGGCGGCGATATAAAACATGACACTGAGGTGTCCTTTGCTAGTGCTACCTTTGTACCAAATTTCGTTCAATTCGCATTCACCGTGTTCGAATTGATAGGGGGGGACAGACATTCAGAGTACACACACTCACACACACACAGACACACACACACACACACACACACACACAGACTCACACACACACACACATACACACACACACAGACTCACACACACACATACACACACACAGACAGACACACTTTTTTCGCCCTGTGTTGATCTCATAAGTCTACTTTCATTTTTTGCAAAAATCGAAAGTAGGCTAAAAATAGGCTTATGAGATCACCTTTTATCCGTGTGTCTGTCTGTGTGTGTGTGTGTGTGTTTGCGAGTGTGTGAGGATTTTTGTGTGTGCCCCCTTAATAAAATCTAAACGGTTGGAGAGCGTTCAATAAAACTCGGTAAGTTCATAGTGCTATACCGCGCGACCCCGATCGTGCCCTTCAAATTTTGTTATGTCTCTCCAATCCAAAATGGCGGCTGTGCGAAATATTTCACCAGCATTCAATATCTCCGAAACTGTTACCGATATCACTCTGGAATTCTGTATGGTGATAAAGGGAACTACTAGAAGTTCACCTATGTAACGTTTGAAAACCTGGTAGCTACAAAACCAACATGGTAGCCAAGCGAATTTGCAACTTTTAAATAGACGTTTCTCGCGATTCAACCAATCAAACGCAATAAAACTTGGTACAGCTTATGTATATGCACATTGTGATGCACCGACATTTAACTTCGTTAAATTGTTTATATAACCTCAAGATGGCGGCTGTGCGAAATATTTCACCGGCATTCTATATCATGTAAACCATCACCGGTATCACCATGAAATTTTGTATGGAGATAAAGAGCACTACTGAAAGTTCATCTATGAGTCATTCAAAAGCCGGTTAACTACAAAACGAACATGGCGGCCAAGCGAATTTGAAAGTTTTAAATTGACTTTTCTCGCGATTTAATGATCCAAACGCAATGCAGCTTCGTACAGCAAATGTTTATACACATTGTAATGCACTGGTGTCTAATTTTGTTCAATTGTTTATATAACCTCAACATGGCGGCTGTGCGAATTTCGAAAATTAAGTTTTTATTTCTTGTGTTCTAGTCATGCGATCGAAATCAACATTTGCATAATGAACGTATACAATAATCATCACCTAATAGTACATAACTCTATGGCCTACATATATTAAAATCCAACATGGCAACCATCCGAAATATTTAGACCGTTTTCAATATCTATTAATCTACTACAGAAATCCAACTGAAATATTTTAAGTGTATAGAGGGTATAAGCATAAATTCACCTATGGGACGTTCAATAACCTGGCGAGCACAAATCCAACATGGCGGCGACTTGAAATTTAAATATTCTAATGGACGTTTCTTGTGTTTTAACCATCCGAGCGCAGTGAAACTTGATACGGTATATCCTTAAACAAAGTTTAATCGACCGGCATCTAATTCATTAAATTATTTTCATAACCACAAGATGGCGGCTGAGCGAAATTTTAAAATCCCGCTTTTATTTCTTGTCTCCTAATCATACGATTGAAGTTTTAATATAACACCTACACAATAATCTTCATGTAATAGTACATAAATCTTAGGCCTATAATATAAAAATCCAACATGGTGACCATCCAGAATATTTAGGCGGTTCTCAATATCTACGAATCTATTACAGCAATCAAACTAACAATTTGTATGTAGATAGAGGCAATTCATACTAGTAGGATATATGAAAATACGCTATTTAGTTCTTCACGGAACTACTTGTTTAGTACTGTATAACTGTTTGTTGACTAGCATTTGCTGTTACACTACGTTATTTTTGGTAAACTCTACATAAGTATCCTAATTGTCTCTGGTATAATGTCTTGTTTAACAAACATGGTCACACGGTTTGTCTATAGGTTTAAGTCTCTGTTGTATATGATTTCAAAAAATGATAAACAGCTAAACTCACTGGTCAATAACCAACATAGTGGCCAAAATGTTTCCCTGATAGGTAACTCATGTTTGGTTAGTCAATTCTTATTGCAAAGCCAGTCAAGACCAAAAAAAAATAGTATTAACACCATTTCACTAAACAAATCAAACCATCTTAAGGTATTTATTAAATTTAATTGTATTTTAGGAAACTTGCAAGCATCTTGCAGTCTTCAAGAGGAAAGTACAGACAGGAATTGTGAAAAGGAAGCCGCTAAATCATTCAATATAGTAAGTGTTATGAACCTCAACGTAAGAAGTTATGAAAGTCTATGTGAGGGTGTGGTTTTTACCGTTGGATGTCTTTTCTGGCACCCACCTCAGAGACGAGTTTATGGGAGATGAGACTCAGCTATCATGTCGAATGTGGAGCTCCTAGTCTAGGAGAAAGTCATGTTCAGGTATTTGTCTGCAGGAAGTGTGGGAAACGAAACAACAACTAAAAAAGCATACAAGTAAAGGGAATATTGTGGAATTTTCGAGTATATGTTGTGAATGTTTAAAAAAAATGGTTAAATTTCATGGTTTGTAGACCTCTTGGCTAAATTTGGTAGAATTTGGTGAATTTTCATAAATATTCGGCTAATTTTATATAAATTTGAGGTAGTTTCAACCATTCTTCAATAATTCAATGGCATTTCAATAAATCTGGTAGTCATTTGCTGGATTTTGCTGAAATTTGGTGGAATTTGCTAAATTTGCGGTAAATTTAGTGATTTTACAAAATTCTGGTCAATTTCAAGATAAATCTCAGATATTTAGATATGTTACAAATAACCTCTGTCACTGTGATGGCTGTATTAATGTGTGCTTCGACTATGAAGGGTAGGAATGGTAAGAAGCTGGTTATGGACTTAAGTGCACAGTCAATTATATTTACTTTCAGGATGTGTGTTGTGAGAAAATCGAACACTCCTCTTGTTAGTTTTTCAAGTAAGTGTACTCCATGCCTCCCTTAGAAGCCGCTAATGAGCTCTAAGCATTGGCAGTTTGCATCCATCTCACTATTGTTAAGATAGAATGCTCATTACTTGTTATTTCAAGTACATGTTGTCATGTAGGTTAGGAATTGATCCAAACATAACATGTTTCGATTTTCTTTGCACTTGTCTGTGGGCAAACATGGCATTTACCTGGAGAACAAGTGGAAAACCACATGAGTTTGACGTTTAGAAAACTCACCTCACCTCACCCCAACTGTTTGGAAATGGAAATAATTTGTTTTTGTCTTACTTAGGAGCTCGGAAATCATGGTCATTTCTCCCATGTACTCTACTTAGAGAAAATAATAAGGGGTCATGTACACTATTATTAGCTGAGTATCTAATACAATTTTGCATACCAATAGGACCAGTATCGCATTATAAAGGCAAGCCATGTGTTACCGTCCTTAAAGCCAGTGATTTAAAACAAAAAAGGTCTTTATTTTCCACCACCCTCAAACATGGGCTTATATCTAGTGGAATGTAGGTTGACGAACATGCAGCCCCAGCTGAGTCCGTCATTGCTTTCACTGACTTGTGCTAGGCTCCTGTCTATCTTCTTTCCTGTCGATCACACTTGGTCAACACTTGTTCTCTACCGACTCCGACATTATTAGGCTATCCAAGGCTTAGGGAGTCTCTTTATTTTCTGACTTAATTGACCCTTGTTTAGTTTTTTTCTGATACCCTCCTTGTGTGAGGAGGCAGGCTTCTTTTTATTTTTATGTTATTTCCTGCCTTTTGCTGAAGCCACACTAAAGGTAGGGTGTATGTAGCCCCACCACTTGTGGTGCACCCTGGATATGGCTACACCATCAGGGGCTTACGGCTGATCAGTTTGGAAGTTGGCGACCACAAGGGATTCCTGAGCTGGGTCCAGTTTTCCTCCTTTTTATCGATTACCTCTGGAGCGGGACCCTCTCCTCTTTTACTTTCATATCTACTTTTTATGGCTCTCCTTCCTTTCAAGTTCGTCAATCCACATTCTTGAGTGTTGAGGGGCATTTTTTATTCCTTCTGTCCTTTATTAGTCCTGTTATCCTTTTGTCTTACATTTCTTTTTTCTAGTTATAAGTGTGTAGTTAGTTTTAGTTATAGTTTACATATAATTTTATTTTCACCATCAGCCAAACAATTAGGGGTCGATAGGACAGCTTGGCGGTTAAGTTTATAGAACGCTTGTCTTTTGCTTGAAACAACACCATGTTGAATTCCCGACTGGGTCAAGAATGTTATACTTTGTTCACTTGTTTCTCATGGCTTTGAAACTGGCTGTCTGTAACGTGATCATTATTAATTTTAAATTCAGTGTACGGTGTAGGATTGGAAAGGAGGCAGCCATGGCTTCTGGATTACAACTATGTTAGCGTTTGTCTAACGTATAAATAAAATGAGTTCAAACATCATGTAGGACATAAACTATTTTTAAATTCGGATTTGTATTTCACAGTAAACACAATCATTCTCCGTTTAAAACAACCCATAAATATCTTTTACTAACATGATAGCTTATTGGCGGGCATTGCTAGAACGTACATGTAGTAGGGTCAACAGCTAAGGATTCAATTTCAATTATCTATACCTCTCATGGTATGGCTCTTAGTCAATTCGTTAAACTACAGAAAACGTTTCTATATGTTCTGTTACATTATCATTTGACCATCTCGCAGTGTAGTGTTTATCATACTTGGTTGTCTACCCTAAGGCCATGGCTTCCAACCCCGACTATACCAAGAAATTAATTTTCATTTTAAGGTTGCAATAAGGTTCACTGTGCCTTGTCAACCCTTACCTAACAACTATCTAGTCATGTACGTTAACACGGTGCGAAGCACGTCCACTATCAAGCAGACGAGTAACATGAAACTAGCTGAGTCTTATCACCAAGACTCATTACACAAAAAAAGCCAGTGTCTCTGTGCAGATACAACTCAGCGATAGTATGCAAGTGTGTGTTTGTTCACAAAGCATCATTAATATAACTCAACTGTCACCACAGAGGTCCGGGTTCGATTTTCTAAAGGCTGCAACAGGGTAAACTCAGTCTTGTCAGGTAAAACGTTTTGGGTCAATTCATAAATCATGGGAAAGGGTTAGCCATTTTCAGTCCAAAACAACACCTTACTTCACCCTCTCCGATAATTAGTTTTATAAAATCTCAGGTCGATAATGTTTTGGCTCTTTTGGGTAAATTCATGGGGCTTGCCAACGGGTTGGCCATCCTGATTTGTACAACACCTGATACAACTCTGTAGCCTTATTCATTACCTATAAACACATTAATCCATAATTACCTAATAATAATAATAATAATAATAATAATAATAATAATAATAATAATAATAATAATAATAATAATAATAATAATAATAATAATAATAATAATTAGCAAGCTGTCATCCTCCATACAAACATTCATTAAAGCATGGTTTCACAAAACTCTTATGCTTTTAAGTGTTTAATACCTTTTTCTCCTGTAACATTACTATTCCCTGTTTTATGAGTGAAACAATCTATCGAGGTAAAAGCGTATGTCATCACCTATTTTTCAACTATCACACCTAATTTTAGAGTTCTTAGTTTGCAAGATATCGATTTTTTCAATTTGGGGGTAGTTTTCACTCCCCTACTATTTTTCATGAAAAACAAAAATCTTAGGTTCGATGATCATTTTTACCAGTTTAACACCTTTTTCTCCAGTGTAAAATCACTATTCACTGTTTTAGGGGTGAAATCATCTATCCAGGTAAAAGCCTATGTCACAACCAATTTTTAAGCTATTACACCTAATTTTACGGTACTTAGTTTCCAAGGTATGATTTTTCAATTTGGGGTTAGTTTTCACCCCCCTGCTATTTTTCATCAAAAACAAAAGATCTTAGTTTCATTTATCATTTTTTCGTGTTTAAGACGTTTCTTCCCATAACATGACTACTTACATGAAAGAATTGAGGCTTTCACGGCCGGCGTTACAAAGTTCATCGATGTATTCCGGGCTTAAGGGCCGTGTTCCAGGGGCTTGTGACGGTCCCTGGAACACGGCCCTTAAGCCCGGAATACATCGATGACTACTTACAGTTTTAGGGGTGAAATGACCAATGCAGGTAAAAGCCTATGTCATCACCTATGTTTAGAGCTATCACGCCAAATTTTAGGATTCTTAGTTTCCAAGATATTGAGTTTTCAATGTTTGGGGTAGTTTCACCCCAAAAGGGGGGATGTCGCCCCAAGTGCTAGGCCCCCTCATACAAGTCCCTAGCATGATTGGTTCGCGAGATACTAACAAAAGTGTAGTTAGTCCCTTTTGACAAAAAAATGAATCTCACATTAAAAAACGAGGCATCACCCCAAGTGCTAGGATACTGCCTATGGCAAAATACCATCAGGGGTTCAGAAAATATTAACAAAAGTGTAGTTAGGCCCTTTGGACAAAAGCCACCGGCATGCATACATATAAGAATTACTCTTTCTCCCCGGGTAAGGCTAGTTTTTATTTTGGGGGTTGACATACCTCGTTCATACAAAAGGAGAATTCACTACGAGTCCTACGACACCCCATATGTTTAAATCGCATTATTGGTTAGCGATATACTAAAAAGCGAATGACCTATTAGTTTTTGTTTTTAATAAATATTTAAAAAACCTCATCTATAAATAATCATTTAAAAGTTCTGCTCTCTTACAAAAACTCTCAAGAGAGCATGCATACAAAAAAAAACTACTTACCCCCCCGGGTAAGGGTAATTTTTATTTTGGGGTGGATATACCCCCGACCATAGCAAGGGGTGGTTCACCACAAGTCCTACGACACCCTAGGCTATATGCTCAAATCCGACCATGCGTTCGCGAATCATCGCCAATGTTCGCCAGAAAGTCGGCTATCATTTTGTTTTGTCATACACGCTTGAAACTTGCTGTCAGCCTAGAGGGCATAGGGACCTTTCATTGACGTCAAACAGACTTTTCTTTCATCTACACCATTTCCAAAATAGCGGCATTTTCAAAAAACACCCCTTTAAAAAAATAACCTCACCATCAAATAGAGCGGGAAAAATAGCATTTAAACGAGCCCTCACTCAACCCTAGTCCTCGCCCACCACCAAACCTTTTCCGAACATAGCCATACGTATTCAAGCACACACGCGACTTGCAAGAGAACCCCCAAGTTAACACTACTTGTTAAAGGTCAACCACGTCTCAAGCGAACACCGCTGACATGTCACATGATCGCTCGCACAGCTGCACACTTGTACGGGTATCAGATGACGTCAACACCCATTAATTTTTATCTCTATCGCATAAATAAGCCAAAGGTTATCTGCTTCATGTGGTTAAAGGTCGACCTCTTCCCACGCTAACATGTGCACGTGCGCATCAGATGACGTCATGATGATGCAATATGTCCTCGCGATTACGCAATATCCAAATGGTAAAAATGTATACTACTAGGGACGTCACAAATGTGGGTTTTACTCGCTAACCGTTGGAGATACACGAAAAGTGATAAGGACCTTTTGGATAGGAAATTAAATGTTAAAGCTCATATGTGCCATCAAAAGTTTGCTATTTCTTAGCGTTCTCTTTTTATTTGATAAGGAAATATGAAATTTTGAAACCAAAGGGTGTAGTGACATCACTAAAATGGTCGCCATTTTTAATCTATTTTCAATTTTGAAAAAATGGGCTTATGAGATCACATGTTGTCCGTGTGTGAGTATGTGAGGTGTGTGTGTGTTTCCCTAACAACTTCTAAACGTCTGGAGCGATTTCAATGAAACTCAGTAAGATCATAGCACTGTTCCCGCAACCCCGATCGTGCCCTTCAAATTTTGTTACGTCTCACCAATCCAACATGGCGGCTGTGCGAAATATTTCACCAGCATTCAATATCTCCTAAATTATTCCCCATATCACCCTCGAATTTTTTACGGTGATAAAGGGAACTACTAGAAGCTCCTACGTGACTTTTGAAAAACTGGTAACTACAAAACCAACATGGCGGCTACGTGAATTTGCGACTTTTAAATAGACGTTTCTCGTGATTTAACCAACCAAACGCTATGAAACTTGGTACAGTATATGTTTATACACATTGTAATGTACCGACATCTAACATGGTTCAGCTGTTTACATAACCACAAGATGGCGAATGTGCGAAATATTTCACCGGCATTCTATATCTCTGAAACTATTAGCGGTATCACCCTGAAATTTTGTACGAAGATAAAGGGCACTACTGGAAGTCCATCTATAAGACTCTCAAAAACCGGTTAACTACACAACAAACATGGCGGCCAAGCGAATTAGAAATTTTAAATAGACCTTCCTCGCGATTTCATGTTCCAAACGTAATGAAATCTGGTACAGGAAATGTTTATACACATTGTAATGCACTGGTATCTAATTTAGTTCAATTGTTTACGTAACCTCAAGATGGTGGCTTCGCGAATTTTAAAATTAAGTGTTTATTTCTTGTGTCGTAATCATGCGATCGAAGTGAAAGTTTGAATAATGAACCTACGCAATAATTTTCCTTTAATGGTACATGACTCTATGGCCTATACAATTAACCATCCAACATGGCGACCATCCGAAATATTTAGACGGCTCTGAATATATACGAATCTATTATAGCCATCAAACTGAATTTTTTAATGTTCATAGGGGCTATGAACTTAAGTTCACCTATAGGACTTTAAATAACCTGGTGATCACAAATCCAACATGGCGGCGACGCGAAGTATAAATATTCACATGGACGTTTCTCGCAATTTAACCATCCGAGTGCAGTGAAACTTGGTACAGTAAATCCTTATACGAATGTTAATCCACTGGCGTCTAATTTATTTCAATTGTTTCCTTTACCATAAGATGGCGGCTGTGCGAAATTTTAAAATCTCCTTGTTACTTCTTGTGTCCTAATCATGCGATTGAAGTTTGAGTGCTACACGTACACAATAATCTTCATGTAACAGTATATAACTCCGGGACCTACATATATAAAATCCAACATGGCGACCATCTGCAATATTTAGTCGGTTCTCAATATCTACGAATCTATTACAGCAATCAAACTTAAATTTTGTATGTAGATAGGGGCAATTAACATAAGTAGGATATATGAAAATGGGCTGTATAGTTCTTCACGAAACTACTTGTTTAATAGTGCAAAATATCGAAATCAAAAGTATCCTATATGTAAACCTGGTAAATCAGCTACATCCATGCAAAATTTCATTTAAATCGCACCAGTGGTTCTTGCGTTATTGAGTAACACACAGACAGAAAGACAGACACACACCATCTCATTTTTAGCCTACTTTTCACATTTTGCAAAAATGAGGAAAAAGTAGACTTATGAGATCGGGCAAATGTCTGTCTGTCTGTCCTTCTATCTGTCTGGCTGTGTGTGTGTGTGTCCCTATCAACTCCTAAACGGCTGGAGCAATCGAAACAAAATTTGGTAGGAGTAAAGATCTATACCTGAATATCTCACGGCCATATTTGAAAATGATGTCAGTGCTACCAACTGCTGAAAAATCGCAATTGAAATTTGAGCTCCATGTTGGATATCTTGGAAGGTATGAATGGGAGCAATTTCAAAATTGGCACACTTATAGATAATAATATTGCAGTTTAATTTCAGGAGGCCATTCATGGCAGTGTTGCAAAAATGATTATAAGCCTGCTGATAAGTCCAATTTTTAAATGCATATAACTTCTACACTATCAATTGGAATTCTACCAAATTTCGTATGTTGTATGTGTACATAACCAGATATGACTGAGCGTATTCTTAAGACCCACCAGGGCTGCCAACTGTTAATAAATTCTGTTAATTTCTTTTATCCAAATACCAATGCAAGCCGACAGCTTTAAACTATGCACACGTATAGTACCTGACATTCTATATTAATTTGGAGTAACTTATATACGTCAGTGCTACCAACATGATTCTAAGCCTGCTGAGAAGTCCAACTTTAAATACATGTAACTTCCATACTATCATTTGGATTTCAACCCAATTTTGTGTGTGCTTTGTGTACCATAACATATATGAATATGCCGATTCTTAACAGTACCCAGGGCTGCCAACTGTTAATAAATACTGTCTCTATTTGTGTTACTCTAATATCAATATATCAGGAAGTATGCAAGCCAATAGCTCTAAACTTTGCACACGTATAGTACCTGGTATTCTAGATTAATTTGGAGTAACTAATATAGGCCTACGCCAGTGCTGCCAACATGATTCTAAGCCTGCTGATGGGTCCAATTTTAAAACGCATGTAACTTCTATACTAACTAATGGATTTCATTCAAAATTGGCACAACAATAGATCATATTATTACAGATTTATTTCTGACCATTACATGCATGACATTGTTGCCAACATGATTTTACGCGTGCTGTTAGATCAAATGTTTAACTGCATGTAACGTCCATGCCATTCATTGGACTTCAACCATATTTAGTATTCTGCACCTCAAGAGATGGAACTAAGAATATATTGTCACCAGGGCTGCCAACTGTAGTCCTCTATTAGGCTACATTATGCCAGGTATACAGTATTTCGAACTAATTAGAAATGTCGATATTATCAACTTAATTTCGTCATTATTCTAGATAGATTCATATAGATTAATCATTGGCATGAATCTTAAATTTTAAGAAAAGTAGGCTCTTTAGTTCGTCACGGAACTTCTTGTTGTATATTAGTATGATTAGTATAAATGTAACCGGGTGCGTTAGCCGTGATTGATACGGCGTGGCTGCAGGCAGTCGCTCACATCCGGGAGGCGAGGAGTTTCGAATCCCCACGCCGGCAAACTTGACGATGATTTTCTGTGGTTTCCCATCTTCCTTCCAGGTAAATGCCGGGGTTGGTCCCTAACTATAGGCCACAGCTGCTACCTTCCAATTACACAATCCAGACAACACTCCACACGCAGCGGGTGTCCACATAGAAGCAGCTACTAACTCTGGCAAGCCGAACATGTCCTCGGACACTCGTGGAACTAAAAGCCCTACGCAAAAAAATAAAAAGGGTATAAATGTAAACTTAATGGCTGATCTCTTGCATTTAGGCTATGAATACAAACAAATCAACTGTTTATAGTCCATTAATTACCTAATTAATTAATTTTTAATTACAAGAGTAATGACAGAAGGAATCACAGATACCATAAGGAAACGGCTATTAAAGTTTTATGGACGCCTATGTAGAACGGATAATAACAGATTAACAAAGAAAATTTTCAATGTATACTTGTTAATGAAATCAGTTAAAAATAAATGAAATTGGCTGTCATGAAGAAACCTTTCAAGACAGAACTTTAATTCAAAAAGACAAATTTTCTGAGAATCCCACCCGACAAATACAGGATGGATAGAACAGCATAAAAGGGAACACAGCGGGAAGATGAACAAGTGCTAATAAGTTCAAACGCGCTCCTTAATTGGGCACAACGAATCAAAACAAGATGTTCAGTAAAGGACATATAGCCTACTTTCTCCTAAAGCATGGGTATTGTTATAACTCTTTGTCCTTTTCAAGGAGTATTATTGAATGTTGGTTGTAGTAGCTTGTTGAAACACGTGTTATACGGATAATAAACATGAATATGAGGTGCCCTTTGCTAGTGCTATCCCCTTACAAAATTTCATTCAATTCGGTTTCACCGTGTTTGAATTGATATGGTGAATGGATTTGCACACAATCATGGCCACTATCTGCAAACTATTGGGTTGATGACCATGTAGTTCAGTCAAAAGATGCTCCCACAAAAAGCTATGTTGTTGTAAAATTTGGTAGAGATCAAATAATTAGGTTGGTTGTAATTTGATTTAAGCTTTTAACATTTGGGTGGCCGCCATCACGTTACCGTCAAGATGGCGGCGATATGAAACATGACTCTGAGGTGGCCTTTGCTAGTGCTACCTCTGTACCAAATTTAGTTCAATTCAGTTCTACAGTGATTGAATTGATAGGGGGAATCGATTTGCACACATACATTGCCGCCATATGCAAACTATTAGACTGATGACCTTGTATCTTGGTCAAAGAACGCTTCCCACATAAAGGTATGTTGTTGCAAAATTTGGTACGGATCAGATGATTGGTTTGGTCGTAATTTGATTTAAGCTTTTAACATTTGGGTGGCCGCCATTACGTTTCCGTCAAGATGGCGTCGATATAAAACATGACACTGAGTTGCCTTTTGCATGTGCTACCTCTGTACCGTACCAAATTTAGTTCAATTCGGATTCACCGTGTTTGAATTAATAGAGGGAATCGATTTGCACACATACATGACCATTAAATGCAAACTATTGAGCTGATGACCTTGTCGTTCGGTAAAAATATGCTTCCCATATAAAGGTATGTTGTTGCAAAATTTAGTAGATATCAGATGATTAAGTTGGTCGTAATATGATTGTAGATTTCAACATTTGGGTGGCCACCATTACGTTCCCGTCAAGATGGCGGCGATAAAAAACATGACAATGAGGTGCCCTTTGCTAGTGCTACCTCTGTACCAAATTTCGTTCAATTCGGTTCCACCGTGTTCGAATTGATAGGGGCGGACATACATTCAGAGTACACACACACACACACACAGACTCACACACAGACAGACACACAATTTTTCGCCCTGTGTTGATCTCATAAGTCTACTTTCATTTTTTGCCAAAATCGAAAGTAGGCTAAAAAAGTAATGACACGGCACGAATAGCTGCATTTTGACAAAATCTTCCAGTAACACGATATTACTTACCATTAGGCGTACAAGTGAGTGAGGAAGAAAATGACGAACTTGAAACCTTCTTCGCGTGATCGCACCAAAATAGCTTCACGAAAGTCTGTCGCTCTTGTGGAGCGTTAGAAGCGAGGTATTCTCGGTCTTCATGCTGCACCTAATCTCAAAAGGATATGAAATTCTCACACAAAATTAACAACATGGTTGGTTGTGGATGGTCCCCGGAACAAGATGCGTTAGTAAATCAAAATGTCAGGTTTAACATTCAGATATGTAAGTCTTATCAGGTACAGGAGATATTCAAGGAGGATTGCAATAGACGCGTAGAATATGGTGAAATTATGGTTTGTTGGCTCAGTGACTGGACGGATCTGTTTCTTAATGCTATTTCGAGTGTTCAAACAGTTTTGCACGTAGGTAATTTTATAAAATAAGATAACGCCAGAAAGCAACCTAGTCAAAATAGTAGATAAAGTGTACATCATGTGTAACTGCCCAGACGAAAAACCTGTCCGATAGTGAAAACCATCTCGATTCCCGGTCAATGAATGTGAGATTTTCGAAGTGAAATATCACGTCCTGTGGTTCGGATTCCACGTAAAGATAAAGGTCCCTTGGCTCATGATCGTAGGATTAACGGTCACATAAAATTACAAGCTTCCTTGCTTATTTTGCAAACAGAGAATTCGCGTGCGGAATGAAGTGCTCATAGTCAATTCACTTCCTCACATAGTGGGTGGATAAAAGATCCATCTTGTTGCGTGTATAGAGTTAAAATGGAATCTCCGATGTGTGCTCGATGGACGAGGCCAGTACACGTAAAGTAGCTGGAACAGCTCCGGAGCACGCACTCAACATTTCCCGATCATTTCTCGCTCTGGCTTGTGTCTCTCCCTGTCCTTGCTGTTATCTGCCAAAAGCGCGGCTTTAACTTGTCATCAGAAGTCCTATAATTTTAGAACTTAAAAGATTCATTCTGGTTCCGTAATGATAAACTAATTCAGTAATAAATAGGTTGTAAGTTCCGCCTAATCAATACTTGTATTAAATAAAGATCACTGTGTGGTCATTGGTGGGACATGTTTCAAGGCCCAATTGTTTTTGGCCCCTTCATCAGCCGTTATGAATTAATAAATGTCAAATACACAAAAATGTATAGCGTAACACACTAAAAGTCCCTTGATAAACCTTATATGGTGCACCAGATCCTTATTTATGCTGCACCATATAAGTTCAACAAAATTATGTTAAATGGTCCGGCTAAGCTCAAATATTATTAGCGTTTCACCCTGGTGTTCGTTTGGGCATCAGGGAGGACAGAGGAAGAGATTCAAGGATACTTGAAAGTCAAACATGAAGAAATGCTCGATTAACATCCCAAATTGTGAGACTACAGCAGCTGACCGTCTGGCATGGCGTCGACTCGTTCACAATGGCCCTCTACGTTTCGAGCAGGACCACCGGAGTTCTGAGGCTCTGAAGCGAATCGCTCGTAAAGAACGGGAGTCTATGAGAAGATACGACCCTCAGCACCTTGGTGATGATAAAACTTGCCACCAGTGTGGAAGAGTTTGTGGCTTGAGTGTTGGTCTCGACAGTCACCTGAGAACCCACAAGTAAATGATTTGGAAGACAATTTTATACTCGTTCGCGAGTGATAGCTAATGATGATGACTATTGGGCTCATCAGTTGGTACAGTACACCTCACCAAAGGACCATAACAACTGTTTCTCATTCGAGAACATTCTTCGACGCACCATATAAGGTTTAACAAGGGACTTTTTAGTGTGTTACGCTATACATTTTTGTGTCTTTGACATTATTATTTATTCATATCGGCTGATGAAGGGACCAAAAACAATTAGACCTTGGAACATGTCCCACCAATGACCACACAGTGATCTTTATTTAATAAAAAGTAATGATTAGGCGGAACTTTTAACCTTTTTATTACTCAATAAGTCCTATAAGTCACAAACCACTCAACACGACGATTCTCTTTAAACATCTCATATGCATTAATTAGGAATCGAAGCCAATCCACCTTGGTGAAAGACAAGTAATTAGACCGTTCCTTCATCTCGCTCCTAGTTGAAATGATTTCTCATAACTAGAGCCCGGATTACCATGCACTATCAAATCACAAAATATACTTTGCATTCATACACTATCATATGACAAACATACATTCTTCAAGTCTTGGCGATTGATCCCATGCGCTTCTAAGGCTGAGGTTTCATGTTTCCATCTTAGCAACCGACTCGCAAACTGCGAGCCATCTGTTTTATTCCTTGGTGATACTCTAAAGTACAAACTTTTCCCGAAATATCTAGGAGTCACCCTGGACAGAACTTTAAGGTACAAAGAACATCTCACCAAGCCCTCTTACAAAATCACTACAAGGAATCACATCCTACACAAGCTTTGTGGTAGTTCATGGGGAGCCTCGGCTGTCTGCTTACGATAGTAGTCTTGTCTACTCTGCAGCGGAATACTGTGCCCCTGTATGGATGGAAAGTGCACATGTGCATAAAGTAGATACTAAGTTGAATGAAACCGTGCGCTACATAACTGGTACTGTCAAGTCTACACCTCGCCACTGGTAACCCTTTCTTAGCCATATCCCACCACCCCACCTGAGGAGAAAGGAAGCTCTGCTGAGAGAAGCAAAGAATATCCGGTCATCTCCCTCATTACCAGTTCACCAGGAATGTTGTTACCCATCGCCACAACGACTTCGATCTATGAGACCAGCAAGTGTATTGGCCGGCCGAATCTTGAGGGACAATTTTAACCTAAACCGGAGCTGGCAGGAAGAGTGGTCAAATTCAACATCTGGTACTAATGCTCATGAGATAAATCCAACTCGGAAAATGAATGGATTTGACCTCCCAAGAAAACTATGGTGTCACCTCAACGGGCTAAGAACTGGGCATGGGCGCTGTAATTTCTTGCGCTATAAGGGGGGCTGGATGGATTCTCCAATGTGTGAATGCAGTGAAGAGGAGCAGACCATGGACCATGTCATCCTGCGTTGCCCTCTTCATGCCTACTCCGGAAGCCCCAGCGACCTGTTTCATCTATCAGTAAGTGCTGCTGTGTGGTTGAAGAACTTGCACCTGGTCTTATGAATTCCTTCTGTTTACTCACCATACGATTAAAGAAGCCTCCCAGAAGAATGCACTAATTACATGCATTCGGGCGTCCCCTGGGCAACGGTAAAAAAACCTGTAAAATTTACCGGCTGATTCTTTCAATACAAAGGTGCTGCTACACAGCAACAAGTATGCAAGAGAACTTACCAATGATAAGTCCTTTTCAGGACCAACCATGCACAGAACACTCATCAATTCCTATTGGTAACAGCTTACGAATATGTCACTTGAACACTGAATCGATTTCATCTGCTAAGAGTCAATACCTCTCACGTCTGATGCTGCAGAATGAAGTAGATGTTATTGCAATACAGGAGACTCACACCAAGGATGATGCTGATCTTTACAGAAGAGGTAGAATTTACGGATACGTTCTGGTTGGGGCCGTAAATGATGAACAGAATGGCATTGCAACATATGTCAGATCCCATCTCACTGACTACAAACTAACTTACCAAGACAGAACGACAGATATTTTTGTTTTGGCTGTAGAAGTTGCCGGCACCACGGTCGCAAATATTTACACACCACCGCAAGTTAGTTGGCCAAATCCCCCTGTAAGATCCTTCAGTCATCCAGTTGTGTATGTTGGTGATTTCAACAGCCACAGTCATGTCTGGGGATATCAGAATGAAGACCAAAATGGAGCTTTTCTAAATGAATGGATGGATATGCACGATCTCCAGCTTGTGTTCAATGCTAAAGATCCAGGAACGTTCCGATCTGGCAGATGGTTAAAAGATTATTCTCCTGATTTTTGCATCACATCTAGATCTGGAAATAACGAAATGACACAACGAAAAGTCATCAAGTCTTTCCCACACAGCCAGCATAGGCCAGTCATAATTCATTTTGGTACTAAAGTCTGAAATTCCGTTAGTCACCTCCATACCTCAACCTCGAAGGAATTTTCAACTTGCAAACTGGGAACTATTTCAGAAAGGTCTAGATAATACCGTTCAATGGATTCCTCCAGTCCCATCCAATTATGAACGATTTGTGGGCGCGATTAAAACAAATGCAGGAAAATATATCCCACGTGGTTTTCGGAAGGAGTACATTCCTGGATGGTCCCAAGAATGCAATGAGTTATACGCCAAATATCAAGAATCTCACGACAAGGTAACAGCTGATGATCTATTGAGAGCTCTGAACAAGAACAGAAGAGAAAAATGGCATAAAACAACGGCAGGACTCAACTTCACAAATTCTAGTCGGAAAGCCTGGAATCTTATTAGAAAACTAGGTACAGATCCGAGGTTGTCAAGTACAGTTACACATGTGAATGCTAATGCTGTTGCATCCAGACTGATGAATATTTCAAAAACTAAAATAGACAAAGAACAGACACGAACTGTGAATAATGAACTGTACATAAAGAAGTCCCAACTAAAACCACACCCAGACTACTCACGTGATTTCTGCATTGAGGAACTTGATAAAGCCTTGAGTATGCTAAAGGTAAACAAAGCCGCTGGCTTTGATGGCATATATCCAGAGTTTCTTAAAAACAAAGTTGTGGCTTATTGAATTTTTCAATGAGATTCTGAAAACTGGAAAATTACCAAAGCTGTTCAAACAGGCTAAGATAATTGCTATCCTGAAACCGGGAAAAGGCGGATCTGATGCTTCTCACTATCGACCGATATCACTACTCAGCATGACCTATAAGCTACTAGAAAGGCTTATTCTAAACCGCATTCATGAGGCCGTTGATCAAATCATCCCCATCGAACAAGGTGGCTTTAGGAAACAGCGGAGTTGCTGCGACCAGGTCCTAACATTGACAACTATAGTAGAAGCTGGATTTCAACGAGGTCTAAAATCAGCTGCGGTTTTTGTGGATCTCACAGCAGCTTATGACACTGTGTGGAGGGAGGGTTTGATGTCCAAGTTTATTGAAATCATCCCATGTCAAAAGTTGGCATTTTTAATGAACAACATGCTCTCTGATAGGCGTTTTAGGGTGTTCCTGAATGGGCAAACTAGCAGGTGGAGGACATTAAACAATGGCCTACCTCAAGGATCAGTTTTGGCCCCCATTTTGTTTAATCTATATATTCATGACATGCCTCACACAGATTCCTTGAAAATCCAGTATGCAGACGACCTAGCATTAATTATCCAAAATAAAGACCTTATGAACTGTGAGAACACCCTAACTAGTGATCTGACGAAACTGAGTGATTACTTCCATAAATGGAGACTTCAACCCAACCCAAACAAGACTGAGGTTACTGCATTCCATCTAAATAATAAAGAAGCCCAAAGGAAGCTGCATGTTACTTTTGACGGAATCGAAGTACCCCACAACTACAATCCAATATATCTTGGAATCACTCTGGATCGGTCCTTGGCATTCAAACAACAGTGCATCAAGTTATCGAAGAAACTTGGCTCGAGAGTGAATCTACTTCGCAAGATTGCCGGAAGCAGCTGGGGTGCAGACGCTAATACTCTACGTTCTGCTGCACTCGCTCTCGTGTATTCTGCTGGTGAATACTGTGCCCCTGTATGGGAAAACAGTGCTCATACCACCAAGATTGATGTGCAACTCAATGAGGCCATGAGAGTCATCACTGGTACTGTTAGATCTACTCCCACACAATGGCTACCAGTCCTAGCTAATATCGCTCCGCAAGATCTAAGGAGGAAAGCAGCTAAGGTAAGCTTGCTCAAGAAGACCACTTCTGATAAGAACTCTCTGTTGTATGTTGCCCTGCAAGATCCACCAACAACATGTCTGAAATCACGCAAGCCACCCTGGGTTGATTTAGAAGGTATCAATTCTTTCAACATGACCTCCAAGTGGCAACAACGTTGGAACGAGCATCCACCCAACAATGCTCACCTGGTTAAAGATCCTACAAAGAAGGTTGAGGGATTCCAACTGCCACGCCAAACCTGGTCGAAGCTGAACCGCATTAGAACAGGTCAAGGAAGTTGTGGTCACACTTTGAAGAAATGGGGTTTCCGTACATCTGCTGCCTGTGACTGTGGAGTGGAGGACCAAACTATAAAACACATTGTTCAGGAGTGCCCACTCCGTGCATTTGATGGTGGTCTGAAGACTCTACACCAAGTGACACCAAGTGCTCTGGAATGGTTGCCAAATATGGACATTTCAATTTAAATAATTGTAAACTTTTGTGTACTTATACAACCATACGATATATATATATATAATAAATAAATATGACAAACATGCATTATAAATTGGAAAATATGCTGTATCAAAATTCATTTTATAATAAATTTATTAAAGCACAAAATTTGCAGTATTAAATTACAACTAGTTTGCACAGAACTGAAACAGAGATAACCTCCTCTGCCCACACCACATCACGTGGTATCGATCACATCTTCTACCACATAGGGCACATACACAATCTAAGTCTGGCTGATGAAATCTTCTGTCATTACACACATTGAAGTGGAAACCATGTACCGAGAATCTCGTTACCAGGTGCCTCAGCTCGTAGGAGCTCTCTGTCCAGTCCCGTGATGTCATCGCATCAGTCGCGTAAAATTCTTGCCAAATGCTATCTTTCTTAGACTTCATTTCCTGAACTAGTGTCTCAAAATCATGTGTTGTTGGCAAAAGCATCTGCAGTCTCAGTTCTTCAACAAAGGGAAGCTCACTTGAGAGTTCATAAACCAAACGAGAAAGAGAAAATAGGGAGAGGCATAAGTCTTTCTTTAGGTAGACAGCCTTGACCTTCTCTATCTCCACTAGAAGCTTGTGCTTTAGGTGGGACCAAATGGTTTCCAGACCATATGTAATTATCGGGGCGATTTTCAGCCAAAAGATTCTCATTGCAGTCTTTAAGGAAAGTGTTCTGAGATGCCGTATGTCACTCATGGCCTTTATAGCCGCGTTTGATCTGTCCTTGATGTGGATTGAGAAAACGTTGCCATGCATCTGAAAAGTCACCCCAAGGTAGTTGAAGTGTGTCACACATGCCAGTGTTTTATCTCCGTAAAGAATTGTTGCTCCTCTTCCTCCTTTTCGAAAATACATGGAAACTGTCTTGTTCTCATTCAACTGATGTTCATTTGATTTCACCCACTCCGTCACTTTATTAAAAGCCAAAATTCATTTGATTGAAGAAAGATTTTCAGTTGGTCAGTACACATTGCGCCCAATTAAATTTGGCGGGAATACAAATATTTATACACCCTAACCTGAAAGGAAGAGTGTTTAAACACTTGCTTTCCCGTCTAATGCACTTGGGCACAATTTGTGTTGGCCGACTGAAAGATCTCTATAATAGTACTAGGCGACACTGAAAATGGCAATCATTACTTCAAAATTAATTTTAATATCTCAACTTAGTATAAAACAAAGTCCCCGATTCTTGGATGTCACGGGTAATCTCGAAAACATACGACATGATTTTGATGCGGATTTCACAATTCTGTAAAGGATATCTCGAGGAAGGTTTCTGTGGAAAATAATTATGATCAAAGGAAGTCAAGCAGTAACGATTTCAGTGAAAATGTCGAAAAAGAACTTGGCGTCCGTGCGCTTTTCAATTACTGAGGTGTCATTTTACGAGCTAGCTAGGGACGAGCCTATCACCCCAGTTACAGCCCAGCTAGCTGGCGAGCCTATTACCCCAGATACAGCCAGCAGCAAACTGTCGAGTCGTGTTGAGGTAAGACTTCAGAGAAGAGTGGTTGTGTTTGGAGTTTCCCTGGAAGTGCAACTCGCCTTTTCTTCATTTCGCATGTGAACTTTTCGTTCCGCAAAATACACAGTCAAGTTAAGATTGGACGGAAGGGGGATTTGTAATTCATACACCTCGCCATTCTTAAATTACGTCCTACAAGAATTCCATACACTTGCATCTCCATGATAAAATAATTCAAAAACTGTTCCCGGGCTTAGCCGGGGTGGGTTTCTAGTTATGTTATATTCTAATTTCCATTTTAAACAACGTACCGTACAACTAATTTCTCGAAATTTTCTTCACTTTAGCTCATGTGTTTATCAGACAACACATAATTAATAACAAGAAGATCCGTGACGAACTAAAGAACCTACTTTTCTTAAAATGTAAGATTCATGCCAATGATTAATCTACCTGTATATGGATCTATCTAGAATAATGACGAAATTGAGTTGGTAATATAGACATTTCAAATGAGTTCGAAATACTGTATACCTAGCATAATGCAGCCTAATGTAGTCTAATAGAGCACTACAGTTGGCAGCCCTGGTGACAGAATATATTCTTAGTTCCATTTCTAGGTGCAAAGTAAAAAATTTGGTTGAAGTCCAACGGATAGCATGGACGTTACATGCAGTTAAACATTGGATCTAACAGCACGCTTAAAATCATGTTGGCAACAATGTCATGCATGTATTGGTCAGAAATAACCTGGCATAATATGATCTATTGTTGTGCCAATTTTGAATGAAATCCATTAGTTAGTATAGAAATTACATGCTTTTTAAAATTGGACCTATCAGCAGGCTTAGAATCATGTTGGCAGCACTGGCGTATGCCTATATTAGTTACTCCAAATTAATCTAGAATTCCAGGTACTATACGTGTGCAAAGTTTAGAGTTATTGGCTTGCATACTTTCTGATATATTGATATTAGGGTAACAAAAATAGAGACATCATTTATTAACAGTTGGTAGCCCTGGTTGCTCTTAAGAATACGCATAGTCATATCTGTTATGGTACACATATAACATACGAAATTTGGTTGAAATCCAAATGATAGTATAGAAGTTACATTACCTCTGATCAGGCTTAGAATCATGTTGGTAGCACTGACGTATATAAGTTACTCCAAATTAATATAGAATGTCAGGTACTATACGTGTGCATAGTTTAAAGCTGTCAGCTTGCATACTTCCTGATATATTGGTGTTTGGATAAAAGAAATTGAGAGCATTTATTAACAGTTGGCAGCCCGGGTGGATCTTCAGAATACGCTGTTTATGTACACATAGCACATACAAAATTAGGTTGAATTCCAATCGATAGTGTAGAAGTTATATGCATTTAAATGTTGGGCCTATCAGCAGGCTTAAAATAATTTTGGCAACACTGCCATGTATGGCCCCATGGAAATTAAACTGAAATTTTATTATCTATACGTGTGCCAATTTTGTAATAGCTCCCATTCATATCTTCCACGATATCCAGCATGGAGCTCAAATTTCAATTGCGATTTTTCAGCAGTTGGTAGCACTGATATCATTTTCAAATACGGCATTGAGATATTCAAGTATAGATCTTTACTCATACCAAATTTTGTTTCGATTGCTGCAGCCGTTTAGGAGTTAATAGGAGGGGGAACACTCACAGAGTTAGACAGACAGACAGACAGACAGAAGGACAGACAGACAGACAGACAGACAGACAGACAGACATACATTTGTCCGGAGTGATCTCATAAGTCTACTTTTTCCTCATTTTTGAAAAATGTGAAATGTAGGCTAAAATTATAAATTACTATTATTATTATTATTATTATTATTATCATTATGATGTAATGGGTTTAATGTCCCTTTTAATGTTTGTGTTTCTTTTTAAAATAATAATGGCTTAGTGCTTATTTCAGTGTTTTGTGCTAGATGCCGATGCATTTTGTACAGCCCTGCAAGGCAAAGTGTTTTCAGGAAATTCAAGAGCCAGTCGGTTATTCTGCAAGTACAAATAAGAATATCTTAGCAATGGTAGTGGTGGGGGACGGAGGGTAGGATGATTTCATCAAAGGAACGAAAACTTGCCCTGAGGCAGGTGGAGTCAAAGGACTGCCAATGGATTGTCCCAAATATCTTCACTTCTTGCGACGTAGGAAGATCATTTTCTGCGTTCAGGAATATCAATCTATCATTCTATATATATATATATATATATAATACGCTAAGATGTAAGTATCACAAAACTCAAGCTCCTAAACCAGAGGGAGTTAGAAGTTGTGGTATGTACCAAAATCTTCCAAATTGTCTCAATAGTACAGGAAAAATCTTGCATTTCTTGAAAAGACAACAGAAATATTTTATTTTTTAAGATTAAATATCTTCCTTGCGCTCATGAATCTGTAGCTGTTGCCATTCAAACATGGCCGCACGGCCGAACCACTCTCATTAAAATGAAATGTATTTAAAAGCTATACGCGCACATGCATAAGGCTTGCCTGTATTTGAAGACGGATATTAACCAAGTCCTGAAAATAAAATATAGTAAGAGTATGAACGTATTCGAGTGTGCAACTTAAATGAAAGAAGGACTATTTTCTCCAGACAGCCAGTTATTGAGATAGTGACTTGGTGCGTCAACTTAATTGTTATGTGAAGCAATAGCGCAGTAGATACGGCAAATACCTCCGGATCGCAAGAGCTCAGGATCGTCCCCACCTCTTGGCGCCTTTATATTTCTTTTACCACTGAAATATTATTTCATGAAGGAGTATTATTAACGTTTTACATTTTGTAAGTGAGTTTTGCAGGAGTTACAGTATTTCTTCCATAAAATATACAATAAAACAGCGAAAAACATCCATTGTGATCTGAGCGCGCAGAGCAAGCGGTGACAGCGCATAGTGCTACCATCTAGCGGCTCTAATAGACAGCTACTGGAACGAACTATTGAAATAGCCTTGAACACAATTCGACTTCTAAAACGCAAAGAAATACAGATATTATGTCCTTCGCGTACCGGTACTTATTGTAGCATATTATAAGGAAGGGAGATGGATGTTGATCCGAAAGGGGCAGCAATATGAATGAAATACATGTCTATTGATATTAACACATTTGATCGTCATTTTATGACAGCAGTTTGACTCGCCTACAGATATCTTCAAAAGCAACTCACGTGTAATATCTTATTGGTCTTGATATTTTTAGTGGAAGTTTTTTACTGATCAATCATTCGTTCTATTCACATATCCTTAGGCTGGCTGCGTGGCTCAACGGTAACGTTCTCGCCAGCATTGTGCAAGGATGCAGCCAGTTGGCATTCGAGGGTGCGCAAATGTGAGGGAGCCGTGTCACCAGATTTACTGGCACGTAAAAGATCCCCTTCAGGGCAAAATTACAGCACCCCAGCGCCTCTAAAAGCCGCAGTAGTTAACAGGACGTAAAACCAATACAAAATACAATTAAACAGGACTTTGAAATACTCGACACTCAGTAATTCCGTAAAGATGTTAACAGATACCTTCATTACAGTCATTAATTGATAGAAAACAACCAGTCAATCTGCTTCTAATCCCATGGGTGCATTCAGACAAACAAAATGGTAAAAACTGTCTTCAAATGTCCCTGACATTTTGGCAGACAACAATTTTTCATACACACATTCGGAAACATCATTTTGGAGTTACTTGCTCTTCACAACACACTGAGCACATCTAAATATGACCAACTGTACTGAGACTTCAGTGGTAAAGTTATCTTACTGGGTAGTGATTTTCGCCAAGTCCTTCCTGTTACGAGTATAATGAAAGGATCACATTCTCAGACGGTTGCTAGCTCTTTGAAGTGGCATAGCCTCTGCAATAAATTCCATGTACTTAAACTCCCCCAGAACATGCGCGCTTTAAATTCTGAAACAGAATTTTCAATATGGATTTCAGAAATAGGAGAAGGCAAGACTGGAGCGGAAGTTACGGTACCATCTACATGCTATCCACAAATACCTAGGTACAAGATCCAGTCAAACAGCTATATGGTGATTTTGATTTTCCTGCTGTCACCCCACAGGAGCTTAAAGGAAGAACTATTCTTACGGCCGCCAATGAAGCATCGCTTGAACTTCAGCGTTTACCTAGAGATGAGGTAGTCTACGAGAGTGTAGACTGTATTGTGCGTGAGCATGCACAAGATCACTTGGCTTACCCTGCAGAATTTTTGAACAGTCTGACACCAACTGGTATGCCTCCACACAAACTTAGACTTAAGAAAGGTGCTATTATGTCATTAAGAAATATTCTACCCACAAATGGGGTCTGCAGTGGGACGATGCTAATAGTTAAGGAGTTACTACTTAATATTATAGAGGTAACTATTATAGATTCTGATAAGAGAGAAATCGTTTTCATACCCAGGATAACCCTTATCCCCTCTGATACGAACATGCCTTTTAAATTTAAAAGAAGACATTTCCCAGTATGCTTGGCTTTCTCAATGGCAATAAATAAATCTCAGGGTCAGACTTTCGATAAAATCTCCCTTTACTTGACAAACCCCGTCTTTACATATGGACAGCTTTACGTAGCCCTTTCACGGATAAGATCGTTTAGCTCGCTATCGGTTTTGTCTCCAAGGAACAAAATAACCATCTGTGTGTTTAGGGAAATTTCTGATGGATAAATTCAAAAAGTACCTTAACAAAATGCACTATCTTGAAATAAATGTGATTTGACTCCTTAGATGCAACTCTGTACACCTCACTCGAGAACTACTGTAAGTGGAAGAAGTCCTGGTTGTATCCCAAATGTCCTCTGTGAAGTTATCATTCCACAGCCCAGTTGGATCCTTCCTTCCTGCACTGGTATCAACATCTTGTGAAGTTTTATTTCGTAAATAAATGTAATGTTACTAATAGCTCGGGCCGTTCCTTACATTGGACTGTTATTGCGTAGATACTCTACGCGGGCTCTGCTAGTGTCCAAGTATTTCACACATCCTATAATTCATTCATTCATTCATTCAATTTCGCTAATCGGCCAACTAGGGACCACGATGAGCCTCATTTTACATTCTGGCATTTGCTCATTTTTCGCTTGATCCACGTTGCCTTCATGAGCTCACTGTGTTTAGCACGACGTTCCTCTGTCCATTTCGCACCAGTTGTCCGTTTTTCGTCCCGGAAAGTCCCAAACGTCTTGATGGCTGCTCTATAAAGATTTCGGTCTTGTGCATCTTCTGCTCGAATCTCCATTTCTTTCAGATCGTTCTGGACGTTAACATACCATGGCATTGTCGTTTTTGGTTTTGAGTCGAATATACTGAAGATACGTTTCGTCCATCGGGAATCGATCATCCGTCGTATATGACCGTAGAAGCAAACTCTGCGTTTTCGCATTGTGTCTGTGATCTTCTCTATCCTCGAGTAAATTTCTTGCCTGGATTTTCTGATGTACATGCCATTTTTGTAGTCTGGGCCAAGTATGATGTGTAGGATCTTTCTTTCTTTCTTTCTTTCTTTCTTTCTTTCTTTCTTTCTTTTCTCTCTAACTTCGCGAGCAAAGATTTCTCGGATAGGATAAGGCATTCAGATGCATATAGCGGTACTGGTTTGATGACAGTGTTGTAGTGACATTTTTTTGTGTTCATAGAAAGCACTTTTTGTTATATATGTTGCGGGTGGTTTGAAAAGCGACTTCCATTTTCTTGCTTCTTGCTTCTATGGCTTCCTTGTCAAGGCCATTTTGCTGGATCCATTCCCCAAGATATTTAAATTTATTAACACGATTTATCGTTCCATATTTGGTGTTTAGTTGTGCTGTATCATCCTTGATGTTCGACATTACTTCTGTCTTTTGTAAGGAAATTTGTAATCCTGTTTGTTCTGCTACATCCTTCAATATATTGACCTGTTCTGTTGCACTTTCGAAATCTTCTGTCATCAGGGCTATATCATCAGCGAATGCTAAGCAATCTATTTCCACTCCGTTTTTCTTTGTCCGGATCCATAAAGGTTTGTTAAGGCCTCCTTCTTTTAACTTCTGTCGCCAATTCTCTATTACCTTTTCAAGCACGCAGTTGAACAACAGTGGTGACAGGCTATATCCCTGTCGAACACCTGTCTTGATTTCAAAGGGTTCAGAGATACATCCTTGGAATTTGACTTTGAACGAGGTATTAATTAGGGTTGCCCTTATTATCGCCAGCAGTTTCACATCGACTCCCATTTCTGCAAGTATGTTAATCAACACATCACGGTCGATGCAGTCGTACGCTTTCTTAAAGTCTACAAATGTCGATACATATGTTTGACCTCTCAACACATAGTACCTAATTATGGTTTTTAGGTTAAAGTTTTGTTCTGCAGTCGATAGGCCTTTCCTAAAACCCCCTTGGTATTCTCCGAGTTTGTGTTCAACTTGCTGTTCCAGTCTTTCAAGGATGGAAAGTGACAGGATCTTGTGAGCTACTGACATAATTATTTATGAATTATTTTTTGTGACATTTCATTTATTTAAATTAATGATTTTTGTAAGGATATCCAATTTTCTATTTAGTTTGTTTTAAGATAGTTTCTAAGATTTTTCACGCTGACGAAGATATCATTGATATAACGAAACATGTACGTGTTAATTTAATTATTAAACTACAGTGAGTCCGGGAATGTTCTCCGCAGTGTCTACATGATCTGCGAGAGCTAGCTACAGCAGTTACGTTGATAGAACGGCTGCCGCTTGCATCATAACAAATAAACAGTAAACTTTGTACTCACCACAGCCATTCATTATAGATGCTGGAACCATTCACAGTACATCACTCTTTTTCCGCAATCAGTTTGTTTTAATTCATGAACCACTGTAACTTTATAAGGGAATAAACAACTGAAGCTTGCCTCTTACAGCTTTATGTACTGTCGACTTAGAGATTCCTGTTTGTTGAGCTAATTTTCGTGTTGATTTACTTGGACTACGCAGCATTATATCGGAGATTTCATCAAATTTTTCGTCTGTTTAAAGCGTAGGCCTGCCTGTTCCGTGTACATCGTGAACTGAGCCAGTCACACGAAATTTACTTATCAAATCCCGAACGGTATCACGGTTTGGACCCTTTGAATTAGGAAAGCACGCCTGAAATCTTAATTTTACATTTTCTGTTAACCGATCGCCTTGGCGAAAAACGTATTCCATCAAAAACACTCACTCTTCAGTAATAAACATTACCGCCTGTATACTGTTACACTCATCCAATAATCCATCTGAACGCTCGCTTATCGCAATACACACTGAAGACATAAACATTCCCTCGCTTATCGCAATACACACTGACGATTCGACAGTCTACAGCCCTCACGCGGGACTCCCCCTTTCAAGGACACAGTGCCGCCAACTAAACCCAAGACGCAAACGCTCGCAGCTGCACGTAGCTAGTGCGGAGAACATTCTCGGGCGCCCTGTACATTCTAGTGTTTGACAAGGCAGCTTTTATAATTTGAGATTGATACCAGTCAACACAGAAAATATTTAATACCATCTTCATAATGGTTAATGACTATGCGTTTAATGTGCAAGGAAAGACCGAAATCAGTGACTGATTACAGCAAAGAGACCTAATGACAATATCACGTGCTACTGCAAACCTTTTCGGTATTAATGTATTCATTATGAATGTACTAACTGGCCATTTGGCTGCAATAAAATAAATCACAAACCTCTATAGACATCAAATTGGCAGGTGAAAAGCTGAAGGAAGTAGGAGACTTCTGTTATTCAGGAAGCAAAATAACCAGTGATGGACGAAGCAAAGAGGATATAAAAAGTAGGTTAGCTCAGGGAAGGAAGGCATTTATACAGAAAAGGAATCTGTTGACATCGAATATAGATTTACGTATCAGGAAGTAATTTTTGAAAGCCTTTGTCTGGAGCGTGGCACTCTATGGAAGTGAATCTTGGACTATTGTTTCAGCAGGAAAGATGAGAATTGAAGCTTTTGAAATGTGGTGTTACAGGAGAATGATGAAGATCAAATGATTTGATAGGGTTACAAACATAGAGGTACTAGCAGGTACCCGCGGCTTCGCCCGCGATCAAGACTATGGGGACGATGCATTATTGCTGATAATTAGTCTAATCTATTACAGCAATCGCGGCTATAGGTGTGTCCATTCTAATTCTGAATATTCTGATACATACAGTATATTGATATGATCAGCAAAGTGGGAATTTTATCGAGTTGTGAACGTCTGCAGGGTTCGTTGTTACATTATGTTAACACATTTTAAAATTACGTTTGTGGTTTTGCCATCTTCTGCTGAGACATAACGATTTTGTTGTCCGGATGCTCGCGAGCACGCCACATACAGTTGGCCATGGGAAAAAATTGTTTTGTCTAAATGTACACGTGCTACTGTTAAGTGTGTGTCATTGCGCTTCGTTAAAGAAATTGCGAATATTGTTTGAAGAGGGAACTGCACTCTTGCACACTGGAATGGCAAATCTATCGGGATATGGGGAATTAAATGTATTCTTACTTAAGCTATTCTGGATGTAATTTGGCCATACTAATTGATGATTTGAACGTAAACATATCCCTATTAATAGACCTATAGTTAAATATCGCTCACCTTGGCCGCTGATGTACATTATGCAGTCTCTTCCAGTGTTACATCCCAGGGATTGAAAATCTCCAACGACCCTTTTGCCCCACATGACTCTCTAAGTAATTAAAATTCCTGATTGTTGTTGTTTGAGTCTTCAGTTTTTTAACTGGTTTGATGCAGCCTTCCATGTATCCCTCTCCTGAGCTAATCATTTCATTTCTACATAGCTACCACACCCTACATCCGAGGCAATCTGTTTAACCCTGGTTTACCCCTACAGTTCTAGTCTGCGACCCTCCCATCCATAACTACTGTCGACCAAACTATTATGTGTACTCGAGTTTGAAGTTTGTTTGTGAAGTAACCGATAGACCTATATAAAATCCAATAACATCATCATTTTCGTCGTTCTATTTTACGTTAGATCATGTAGGTTTGGAATTTTTAATTTATATTTTAATATTTTTTATCACAGTTGGAACACAAGAAGTGCCTGTTTTTAAGCGTTTTTCAACCATGCGTCACATTTAAGAATTATTATCTCACAAACCCGTCATCAGATCGAATCCAAATTTTAACACAACATACACTGGAATGTTGTATAACAGGTTTATTAATCCTCGGCTCGGGATGGTTTGAAAATGTAGTTCTTGGTCGCGTTGTAATCCTTATACATCAAAACGGTATGCTGTATGATTGTGAAATACGTAAATTAATTCACTTATTGTATATCGGTTTGTATTTGTACGGAGAATTAAGACATGGTTCACCAGTTAGCCGCTCCGGTGAAAGCAGTGCATCATTGCCAAGATGGGCTACATCACGCGTCATGGCACGTCTCATTCGGAAGTGATGGGCTCCATATCAGCAACGCTGTATAGCATTTCCCGGAGCGGCTAGCTGGTGAAGCATGTCTTAATTCTCCGTACAAATACAAACCGATATAAAATAAGTGAATTAATTTACCTATTTCACAGTCATACAGCATAACTTTTTGATGTATAAGGATTACAACGCAACCAAGAACTACATTTTCCAACGACCCCGAGCCGAGAAAGAGTTACCTTACAAAAATAATAACAACATTCGTTCTTGAACACACAACATTTTGAAATTAATAAACCAGTTATACAACATTCCAATGTATATTGTGTTAAAATTCGGATTCGATCTGATTACGGGTTTGTGAGATAATAATTCTTAAATGTGACGCATGGTTGAAACACGCTTAAAAAGGGGCACTTTTTGTGTTTCAACTGCGATAAAAAATATTAAAATATAAATTAAAAATTCCAAACCTACATGAACTAACGTAAAATCGAACGTCGAAAATGATGATGTAATTGGATTGTATGAAGGTCTATTGGCTACTTCACAAACAACCTTCAAACTCGAGTGCACATAATATTTTGGTCGACAGTAAGCTTGCTATTCCTGGGTGTCATAATATGTGTCCTACCCTCCTATCTCTTCTCTTCATTAGCAGTCGCCAGAAACATCTCTCCTCTCCCACTCGTCTTAATACCTCTTCATTTGTTACCCTAACTACCCATCTGATCATCATTCTCCCTTATCACCACATTTCAAAAGCTTCAATTCTCCTCTTTTCTGCTGCACCATTAGTCCATTAGTACAACTCAGCAACTTTTCTAGGTTTAAGCCGTGCCTTGTGCGGGGATTCAATGGCCGTGAAAGACAAAACAACAACTTTATTGAAATAAGTTTGCCCAATTCCTCAGTAAGAGTAATTAAGAAACAATAATAATTAACGTGACAGCCGGTAGAATACGACACATTCGACTGTGAATCAACGTTGCAGATCATGGTTAAAAACGAAAAAGAGCAGATCAAAATTGGCAAACAAAAATATTCAGTTAAGAAAAAACAAATTTATAAAGAAAATGAAAGCATACCGTGCAAAATAGAAAGTATCTTACCATCGTAAATTCGAGTAAACTTCTGAAAGCTCGCTTACAACAACCAGCCGAAAGAGTATAAAATTAGACTCAAAAATCACGATCGTATCCGAGCCCCAAAAGCAACTTCTATATATAAAATATATCTCATTTTACGCATATCAATGCGAGGAGCAACGTTCGTGGTTAGAGGTGGGAACCGAACCCAGCGTTTTAAGGCCCTAAAACGAACGGTTTTCGAGATATTGCCAGAAAACTATCCCCGGTCGGCGAAATTTCAGCGGTTGCCATAGTAACGTTGATCTGTTTCTCAGAGGGAACACAGTTATTTGGGAATATCTCCGAAACCGTTCATTTTAGGAACTTGAAAAGTGTGTTTCGGGGTCCCTACAGGACCTCCGAGTCTTGTTTGTCGTATGTGGCGGCTTAAAATGAGCTAAATCCGAACATTTTACCGACTGTCCTTGCTCAGTGCCAAAGGGCCGAAAAAAGTCACTTACAAATTGAATTTTCAAAAACCGTTTCTTATTGGGCCTCTACATACTCGGATCAACCAACATGCAAAATTTCAGCTTTCTAGGTCTAGTTGTTTGAGCCCTGCATCGATGAGTCAATTTTGGATTGTCAATGCCAAAGGGCCGAAAAAAGTCACATACAAATTGAATTTTCAAAAACCGTTTCTTAGTGAGCCTCTACATACTCGGATCAACCAACATGAAAAATTTCAGCTTTCTAGGTCTAGTGGTTTGAGCCCTGCGGTGATGAGTCAGTTTTGGATTATATATAAGAGATGAGACTTTCCGAGTCGATTTGATCGTAGAAATATGGATTATAGCTCTTTTTGCGCGTATCAATGTGAGGAGCAATGTTCGTTGTGGGAACCGAACCCAGCGTTTTAAGGCCCTAAAACGAACGGTTTTCGAGATATTGCCAGAAAACTATCCCCGGTCTGCGAAATTTCAGCGGTTGCCACAGTAACGTTGATCTGTTTCTCAGAGGGAACACAGTTATTTGGGAATATCTCAGAAACCGTTCATTTTAGGAACTTGAAAAGTGTGTTTCGGGTCCCTACAGGACCTCCGAGTATTGTTTGTCGTATGTGGCGGCTTAAAATGAGGTAAATCCGAACATTTTACCGACTGTCCTTGCTCAGTGCCAAAGGGCCGAAAAAAGTCACTTACAAATTGAATTTTCAAAAACCGTTTCTTATTGGGCCTCTACATACTCGGATCAACCAACATGCAAAATTTCAGCTTTCTAGGTCTAGTGGTTTGAGCCCTGCGGTGATGAGTCGGTTTTGGATTATATATAAGAGATTAAGACCAGTAGGAGAGGAGAGATGTTTCTGGCGACTGCTAATGAAGAGAAGAGATAGGTTGGTAGGACACATACTAAGGGCCGGTTTCACCACGGGGCCGCTTAAGGGGAGTTCCAATTGATAAAAATGGAAAAAATATCAATCTTCAGATTTTTATATGATTTGAAAGCTGGTACTTTGACGTTTAAAATGATGTATAATACTTGATATTTGTTATTTGCAAAACATGTGTAATATTTATTTAAATAATGCAGTGCACCTTAGAAAACCCTGAAAATTAGAACATACAAAGGCATTTTCTCAGAACTTATTGTTTTGCACATAAATGTTCATTTTTCTCACCTGTCACGTATCACAGAAGTCTGAAACTTTTACCATCTTTAGCTTGGCTTGTACATGAGATTTTAACACGGGATTTTTTTTTCTAGCTAAAATACATATCGAAAAGATTGATATATTTTGAAAATTTTTTAAACCAAAAATTCGAGATTAAAACAAATATTATTGTGGTCACAATAGTATTAACATCAAACGCCCGTGTTAAAGTACTAAGAAATGATCACTAAGTATGGAAATAAAATTTCATCTAAATCTATCCAGTAGTTTCTGTGAAAAAGGAACAAGATATTGTTATAAATTAACATTAAGAAGATAGGCCATTGGAACTCCCCTTAAACCCTCCTTTGCGAAGGGTGGCTTACGGTTAAGCGATCCTTAAATACGACCGCTTAAGACTGGGTGTTGTACCAGCCCGTCTCGTACTTAGCTTAGCTAAGCCATGGCTGAGTGAACATGGCAGCGAGAGTCAAAGATCTTCGCTTGGTGACTAATGCTCCCTTTAGCAAACAACACGTAGCCTTACCGTTATGCCAACATAATCCCAGCCGTGCAGAATTACTTGCATAAAGATCATGTGCAATATAAGGAAAGAATGACAACTTAAGGATCTAGGGAGCTATTTGAACGCTATTATTGTATTCGCATCATACATATAATATGAAATAATTTCGGCATTATTGATCTTCCGAGATAAATTTTGTTTGTCATGTTGGTCACGGTTTTCATTTGTTTCTAGCCGTTGCAATAATTTTCCACGACTACAGCTGTTCTACTTTTGGATTGGCGACTATAAAATATATTACTAGTTGTAGAAAGAATTGCCTACTGTGTTTGCGAGACGTGAGCATCAGCTGTAGTAGACGCTGGGAAAACCGTTGTTGAAATATAATGCAGTGTATTTTTCCTTGTCATTACGGTACTTCCTGAACATGTCATTGACTACACCCCACATTGAGATGGTCGCATCTTGCAAAGGTTATGTTCCCTTACTTGGTTTTCATTATATCTCTTGTTTTATAAATACGCATATATTATAGCATTAAGCACACATAGTGCGTATTTTCTAATGATATATATACAGTATGTATACGAATGACACAGCATGTTGTATTGCAAGCGTCCACAATAGGCTAGTTCATCATTGGCTAAGGATTTCTACATACGTCCCTGGGCCAATATTTAGTATAATAACCAAAAATGTACATTGCGGATTGACAATATAAAGAAGAGTATTTCTTTTTACGTTGTCAAAAGCTATGATGTCTGTAGTAGAAGCTTCCGCGATTTTAGGAGCGCGAAGGAAATCCCTGTGGCAGCGCGTTGAAAGAATGTGATGTTATACGTATATATTTAATTTTCATCGCAAAATGCACACTATGTATGCTTTATATTATAACGACTGAGTAATTATAAAGCAATAAATACAAAAAAGGCAAGCAAAAATATTCCTTCCCGCTGGGAATCGAACCCCGGCACTCCGGGCAGGAGTCAGTAGCGTTATCCACTCAACCAAAGATGACACTAAACAATAAGACTTTATCAACAAGAATAGATACTAGTGCTTAGCAAATATTTAATAATATTTCTTTATTATTATCTCAGTAGGTTGGGGGTGTTGTTATATAATGTAGTGAACGGGGTGCACTCAGCCTCGTGAGGACAATTGAGTAGCTGTCTGACAGTGAGACAGCGCCACGATCATGAATACCAAGATTAACGGCCGAGGGGACCCAACGCGCTGATCACACGTCACCCCAATATCTGCAGGCCAAATGGCTGGGCAGCGGTCGCTTGATCGGCCTTAGCCCGTCATGGGCTGGATAGTGCCAGGGGTTGACTATTTCTTTTGTTTTTAGTTCGTTAAGCGGAACTGGTGAAACCGGCCCTATGACACTCAGGAATAGCAAGCTTAGTTATGGAAGGAAGGGTCGAGGACAAGAACTCTAGGGGTAGACCAAGGTCAGAATATGTTAAACAGATTGCCTCGGATGTAGGGTGTGGTAGCTAAGTAGAGATGAAACGATTAGCTCAGGACAGAGAGGCATTGAGAGCTGCATCAAACCAGTCAAGAGACTGAAGATTCAAACAACAACAACAACAACATTTTCATTTTTTTAAATTGAGTTTACCCTCCAGGGTGGTGGCTCCCACGGACTCAGCTAGGGAACCCTACCGCCATTTTCAGGCAGTGTCATAGAGCTGGGAACATCTAATCGGAGTGGATACAACTGGTGAGGTGGGATTGGCACCTCGCCCAGGCGGCCTCACCTGCAAAGCGAACAGGGGCCTCATGAGGGATGGGATTGGAAGGTGAGGATGGATAGGCAAGGAAGAGGGAAGGAGGCGGCCGTGGCCTGACAGTAGGCACCATCCCGGCATTTGCCCGAAGACGAAGTGGGAAACTTCGGAAAACCACTTCGAGGATGTCTGAGGTGGGAATCGAACCCCCTCTACTCATTTGGAACACCTGAGGCTGAGTAGACCCCGTTCCAGTCCTCATACCACTTTTCAAATTTCGTGGCAGAGCCGGGAATCAAACCCAGGACCTCCGGGGCGGCAGCTAATCACGATGACCGCTACGCTACGGAGGCGACGCAACATTTTCATTCATAATATTATATGTGACTATGTAGTGATTGAGAGCCCTGGGACGGTGAAACTGAGAGTCACTTCCCCTCCAACCGGCTATATGACGAAAGGTTGGAACATGTGAACAGGATGTTATGTGTTGGCTGCAGAGTGGGGGAAGAGAGGGGAAGTTGCTAATAAGCTATCACAGGCGCAATCGGACTATGAATTATCGAAGGGGCAGATCACACTGGCGTCAACAGTTTGTCCGATTTTATCAGTGTAATTAATTGGCGCAATTGGACTGCGCACAAGCGCGACGGTTACTGCAAGACCATTGCAGCTCTGACGTTTCTCTGTCTTCTTCCCAGAAACACCCTGCCTAGTTTTTGGGAAGAGTAGGGGTAAACTACGTGCACCACTTCTTGCTGGGTGCAAGCGCAGTAATTACGGGCGTTCAATTGGAATTCCTTGTCGGAGAGACAATAGTATCAGGTGGCATATTGACTTTCCTTTAGCTCTCGCAGTTAAGAGGCGCACGTGCACTTCATAAGAAGGGAGGTAGTGCACAGTTCGCTACTCCGGGCGTGGAGCACCAAGAGCCCGCTGATGAGCCAGCTTGGTGTTCCTGAGCGAAACCCCACACAAGACACGGCATAAACTTAGAAAAATTGCTGAGTTTTAATAGTATGAGGTGTTTGGCTTAACGCTAGCCAAGTGATGAGGAAATGAGCGCCGGGGACAATGTATCATGCGGAAATATGAAAACGCAGTTCACTCAGGACCACGGATATGGCGACTTAATTTCGTGATCGAATACTTCTTACAGTTATAATTAGCCATTAAATAAATAAAATATCAAATATGCATTATGCATGAACTTTCTTCTCAAAACAAACAATGTCAAAACATGCAAATATGTACGCGGAATATGCACTGTATTTGCATGGAAATCTAGGAAGAGTGGTTTGATTAGCAATCCATGCCTCCCTCTTCTGAGATAATGTTTCCGAAATTTATGCTTTTCAGTCTGTCAACACGATTGTATCCAATTGTATTAAGTGTTTCATGAGATTGATATATAGATAATAAATTATCCAAGTGCATTTGTTTATCTCATGTACATTCTTTCAGGGTTAAGAAAACACCCATTACAATTGGGTACAATCATGTTGACCGACTGAAAACCATAAATTTCGTTTACTAAGGCAACATTGAAAAATAGCTTCCAACACGATAAAGGTAATCGTTTCATCTCTACATAGCTACCACACCCTACTGTACATCCGAGACAATCTGTTTAACATATTCTAACCTTGGTCTACCGCTACAGTTCTTGTCCACGACCCTTCCTTCATAACTAAGTTTGCTATTCCCGGGCAACTTAGTAGCCTATGTGTTCTACCAACTTATCTGCTCTCTTCATTAGCAGTTGCCAGAAACATCTCTCTCCTTCCACTAGTCTTAATACCTCTTCATTATTTTGTCACTCTATCTACCCATCTGATCTTCATCATTCTCCTGTAACACCACATTTCAAATGCTTCTATTCTCCTCTTTTATAGAGCACCATCAGTCCAAGTTTCACTTCCATAGAGTGCCACGCTCAAGACAAAGGCTTTCAAAAATGACTTCCTAAGACCTAAATCAATATTCGATGTCGACAGATTCCTGCAGGGGCAGATGGCCTCGCTGTTCCTCCCCCTAATTCAACAATAACTAGCTAACTTATACACACATCAAAAAAAGTTTTGCATCACCTCGGTTCCCAGATCTCCGGCATATAGACGTTGACTGTGTATATTGTATCCAAGATACAGTCCCTTTGACTGTTCATAGATGTCACTAAAACTGCTCAAAGATGTAAACAACCATGCATGAGCAGGGCCTATTAGACGGAGGGGGTACGACAGCCGATCAGTTCCAGTCATTCCACCAGGACGAAGGTACGCTGCTCATGTTGTCTGTAGTTCTACCATGCCTAGAAGGTCAATACCTCAGTTCGATCGCGTCCGCATTGTTACTTTGTGTCAAGAAGGGCTCTCAACAAGGGAAGTTTCCAGGCGTCTCAGAGTGAACCAAAGCGATGTTGTTCGGACATGGAGGAGGTACAGAGATACAGGAACTGTCGATGACAGGCCTCGCTCAGGCCGCCCAAGGGCTACTACTGTAGTGGATGACCGCTACTTACGGATTGCCGCTCGGAGGAACCCTGACAGCAATGCCACCATGTTGAATAATGCGTTTCGTTCAGCCACAGGACGTCGTGTTTCAACTCAAACTGTGCGCAATAGGCTGCATGATGCGCAACTTCACTCCCGACGTCCATGGCGAGGTCCAGCTTTGCAACCCCGACACCATGCAGCGCGGTACAGATGGGCCCAACAACATGCTGAATGGACCCCACGGAATTGGCATCACGTTCTCTTCACCGATGAGTGTCGCATATGCCTTCAACGAGACAATCGTCGGAGACGTGTTTGGAGGCACCCTGGTCAGGCTGAACGTCTTAGACACACTGTCCAGCGAGTGCAGCAAGGTGGTGGTTCCCTGATGTTTTGGGGTGGCATTATGTGGGGCCGACGTACGCCACTGGTGGTCATGGAAGGCTCCGAAACGGCTTTACGATACCTGAATGACATCCTCCGACCCATAGTGCAACCATATCGGCAGAATATTGGAGAGGCATTTGTCTTCATGGACGACAATTCTCGACCTCATCGTGCACATCTTGTGAATGCGTTCCTTCAAGATAACGACATCGCTCGACTACAGTGGCCAGCATGTTCGCCAGACATGAACCCTATCGAACATGCCTGGGATATGTTGAAAAGGGCTGTTTATGGACGTCTTGACCCACCAACCACTCTGAGAGATTTACGCCGAATTGTCGTTGAGGAGTGGGACAATTTGGACCAACAGTGTCTTGATGAACTTGTGGATAGTATGCCACGGCGAATACAGGCATGCATCAATGCAAGAGGACGTGCTACTGGGTATTAGAGGTAGTGGTGTGTACTGCAATCTGGACCACAAATGCTGAAAGTCTAGCTGTATGATGGTACAACATGCAATGTGTGGGTCTCATGAGCAATAAAACGAGCTGAAATGTTGTTTGTGTTGATCTCTATTCCCTTTGTATTTAACGGTTCCGGAACTCTTGGAACCGAGGTGATGCAAAACTTTTTTTGATGTGTGTATAAGAGTGGTAGTCATCCTGAAAGACTAGACATTATACCATTTCAAATGCTACAAATGCTACAAATGCTGAAAAATGCTGGATGAAAGTCTGATGATCATGCAGCGAGCTGCGTCCATTAGCAAGTGCAAATCAAGGTGAAATGAGGTAGCTGGCTGGATGACGTCACGCTCACCGGAGCGAGCGGGTACTATGACGTCACACACCACAGTGCATTTTCGGTACACTTCGTCCCGTCGCCGTAACGTAACGCCAGACCTCAGCGTAACGACGAAGTCGACAAGATCATTTAAAATGATAAAAAAAGGAATAAATATTATTGGTTTTACGTTCTTTTTAACATCTGCGGCTTTTAGAGACGCCGGGGTGCCGAAATTTTCCCCAGAAGGGGATCTTTAAAGTGCCAGTAAATCTAATGACACGAATCCTCCCTCACATTTGCGCACCCTCAAATGCCAACTGACTGCATCGGGATAACATCCTACAACCTTGGGCAGCAGGCGAGAACGTTATCCGCAACTAGCTAAAATATTATTTTTCTGCAGAAATGCTTTCTTTGCCTGAGCCAACTTAATTTTATATAATCTTTGCTTCGTCCTAAGTAATAGAAGTCTCCTACTTCCTATAGCTTTCCACCTGCAAATTTGACGTCCATAAGGGTTTCTGACTTCTTCCGGCTGCATTCCAATATTTTTGTTCTACTTCTTTTAATTTTCATAATGAATTCTTTCCTCAAGACAGAAACCATACCATTTAAAAACTTATTCCAATCCTCTAGCGAATCGGCTAAGATGACGACGTCATAAGCAAATCTCAGAGTTGAAATTATGTCTCCAAGAACCTTTACTCCTTCTCTAAAATGTTCTCTAATTTTCATCATTGCTTATTCAATGTGTAGACTAGGCATATCACGGTCATGAGTTTCAAATGTGGATGTTGTTGGACAACCAGTGTTATTGTGCTGTCTGTACGAATGCGTCACCATTCTAATGAATAAATTGTACTGCAATATGACCTTCAGGTTTTGAATGTACTATCCTTTAACTAAAGGTATTTGGAAATCTGAACTCAGAATGGCCACTGCCCTATATACCAGGTTGTTCCAGCCGAGCATCTCGCTCGTGAGCAGCAGAGTACTCGCCGCCTTTCGTGAGTAAACCTGCAACATGCAATACAGCTCTGCTGTGGGGAGCTGCCGTCACTTCGCGGTGGATACATCAAGACTGGCAGGAACGCATACACGTGTGCTATGACCTTCGCCCAGTGACGTATTGTCTCTCACCCCCAGTCCCTCTCCAACCGCGTTCCGAGCATTATTGCTGAGTACTCGCGTGTACGCATACTCAAACTCATGGATTTGGAACAGCCTGCTATATACAGTACATACAGTACATTGTAACATGTTAATATCTCTATCTCTACTTAGTATAAAACAAAGTACCCGATTCTTGGATGTTACGGGTAAACTCGAGAACCACTGGATGGATTTTGATGCGACTTCTGTAGAAAATAATTTATTTATGATCAAAGGAATCCGAGCAGTAACAATTTCAGTGGAAAAGTAAAAAAAAAAGAAAAACCTGGCGTCCGAGCGTTTATAAGCTTACGCTGGGCAAACCGTTAAAAATATCTAGATACTATATGTGTAAGAATTGTTCAGCATGAAAAGTTCTACAAAAAAGTCCGCGAGAGCATATGTCTATCTTCAATACATCGCCCACTACAAGTGTTTTTACGTTTTAATTTCTTGCAACGATGTCCATTCAACTACTGAGGCGACAATTTACGAGCTAGCTAAGGGCGAGTCTATCATCCCTGTTACAGCCTAGCTAGCGGCAAACCTATTGCCCCAGATACAGCCAGCAGCAAACCGTTGAGTCGTGTTGAGTTAAGACTTCTGAGAAAGGTGGTTGAGTTTGGAGTTTCCCCGGAAGTGCAACTCAGGTTTTCTTCATTTCGCCTGTGAAACACAGTCAAGTTAAGATTGGATGGAAGGGGGATTTAAGTTTCATTCACCACGCCATTACCTGGAAGTGCTACTCTCATTTCACCTGTGCACTTTGCGTTCCGCAAAATTCACTGTCAATTTAGGATTGAACGGAGGGGGATTATCTTCTTCTTCTTCTTCTTCTTCTTCTTCTTCTTCTTCTGCTTTTACGGCCTCATTGGACTACTTCAGTCAATCATTTCTTGGTCCTCTTCTTCAGTAAGTTTCCTTTCCGAGTCGCCCAGTAGCTCTTCATTCGCTCTGATCTTCTCAGGCGTTCCTCATCTGTAAATACCCTTTTTACTGTATTACGTTTGTCTATTTTAGCCTGAAATCTTATTTTTATATCTCTCAGTTTTTTTAATTTTGTTTGTTTTGTTTTGCAAGTCATCCAAGGTTATTTCCAATTCTTTCATATCTTCTCTAATTTCCTTAATCCATCCTCCTTGTTGTTTCATATTCCAAAGTTTCACTACAATATTTCTAGATAACCTGGTTTCTGGTGTCCTCATGATGTGACCAAAGAAAGAAAGAAAGCCGTTTCTTCCGAATAGTATCAGTGATGGGCTCGAGTTCTCTGTATACCACTTCATTTGGTACTATCCGCCACTGTCCATCTTTCTGATATTTTTTATTTATGCATGTTCTAGCTATTCTTCTTTCTACTTTTAAAATTTTGTCGATTCTGTTTTTCTGAGTAACTTTAAAAAGAGTTTCACTTCCATAGGTCACCTCTGGTTGAACCACCGTCTTGTAATGTTTTAATTTTGTTGCGATTGATAGACATTTTTTTAAATATGTAGACCATGTTAATTTTTGGGCTTTTATCATTTTATTAGTTCTTTCTTGCCATGCAGGTTTCTCATCCAAGTTGTAAGTTATAATTTCTCCTAAGTATTTAAATTGCTTCACTATTTTAACTTTCTTGTTATTTACTGTTATGTGATTGATTACAAGTGGATTTGCTACCATTATCTCTGTCTTTTCAAATGATATCTGAAGTCCAATTTTTTGTGCTATATTTTGTAGGCTTATTATTTGATTTCAGGCTTCTTGAATATTATTAGCCAGTAACGCTAAGTCATCTGCGAACCCAAGCAATTTAAGTCTATTTGATCTTTCTTGGTTCCAATTCTTATGTTCCTAGGATTTTCCCTGTACCATTCCCACATTACATATTCCAAAACACAATTGAAAAGTAGAGGCGATAAACCATCTCCTTGTCTTAATCCTGTTTTAATCGTAAACGGTTCAGATATTTCTCCTCTGAATTTTACTTTAGATTTGGTGTTTGTTAGAGTTAGTTTTATAATTTTTATTAATTTGGGATGAAGTCCAAAATTCCTTAGTATTTTCAGCAATGAAGATCTATGTATACAATCATAAGCTTTTTTGAAGTCTACGAAGGTTATGACTTGCTGTTTTTGTCTACGTTTGTAGTAGTCCATTACTAATTTTAAGGTGATTATCTGTTCAGGGCAGCTTCGCCATGGCGGAAATCCACCTTGATATTATATTATATTATATTACATTATATTATATTATATTATATTATATTATATTATATTATATTATATTATATTATATTATATTACATTATATTATATTACATTATATTATATTATATTATATTATATTATATTATATTATATTATATTATATTATATTATATTATATTATATTATATTATATTATATTATATTATATTATATTATATTATATTATATTATATTATATTATATTATATTATATTATATTATATTATATTATATTATATTATATTATATTAAACAAGCTGCCCCGGCAGACGTTGTCCTGCCAATCAAAGAAAGTGTTGTAACTTTGTTTCTTGAAGTGCTTTTGGATACACAATAATTTTTTCAATTTCTGTTAACTGCCTCTAAACTATCGTGAATTGAATTAACTAATTTAGAAACATTCGTTGGAGCGTGCACAACTCTCCAAAGTTTCATCGCAAACGGATAAATGGCATTTAACGCATACGGGATTTGGTTTAAATGATTCGTGCGCTGTCACTCATTTGTTGAATCTACTCGTGCTCTACCAACTGTGAAATGGATTTACTAAGTTAGAAAGCTTCACGTAAGTGTACACAACAATTAATCAAAGTTTCATCGCAATCGATGAATAGTATATGAACGCATACAGGATTTTGTTGGAACGCTTCGCGCCTCGTCACTCATTTGTTACATCTATTCGTGCGCTACCAATATTGTAAAGTGGATTTACCAAGTTGAACACCTTCCCTGGCGTGTGCACAACAACTCATCAAAGTTTCATCGGAATCGGATGAATGACATATGAACGCATAAGTGATTTTCTTTAAACGATTCGCGTGCCGTCACTCATTTGTTGAATCAACTCATGCGCTACCTATTGTAAAATAGATTTACTAAGCCTGAAACCTTCTCTGGCGTGTACTCAATGATTCACCAAGGTTTGATCGCAATCGGATGAATGATATATGACCGCATACGGGACATTGTGGAAACGATTCGCGCGCCGTCGCTCATTTGTTGAATCTACTCGTGCGCTACTTATTAAAAACTGGATTTACTAAGACAGAAACATTTCCTGGAGTGTACAGAACAATTCTTCAAAGTTTCATCGCAATCTGATAAATGGTATATTGCCGCATACGGTACTTTGTTGAAATGATTCGCGTGCCGTCACACATTTGTTGAATCTACTCGTGCGCTACCTATTGTAAAATGGATTTATTAAGCCAGAAACCTTACGTAGGGTAAACACAACATCTCACCCAAGTTTCATCGTAATCGGACGAATGGTATTTGAACGCATACGGGACCTTATTGAAACGCTTCGTGCGTCGTCGCTCATTTGTTGAATCTACTCGTGCGAAACCTCCTGTGAAATGTATTTACTAAGTTATAAACTCTTATGGAAGTGTACACAACAACTCACTCAAGTTTCATTGCAATCGGATGAATGGTATATGAACGCATACGGGACTTTGATTAAAAGTTCGCGCGTCGTTGCTCATTTGTTGAATCTAATCGTGAGCTACCTATAGTAAAATGGATTTACTAAGTTAGAAACCCTCACGTAAGTGTACACAACATCTCACCCAAGTTTCATCGCTATCGGACGAATGGTATTTGAACGCATACGAGACTTTGTTGAAACGCTTCGCACGTCGCCGCTCATTTGTTGAATCTACTCGTGCGCAACCTCCTGTGGAATGGATTACTAAGTTAGAAGCCTTCACTTAAGTGTACACAACAACTCATCAAAGTTTCATCTCAATCTATGAATGGAATATAAACTTATACGGGATTTTGTTGAAACGCTTCGCGCGTCGTCACTTATTTGTTGAATCTAGTCGTGCGCTACCTAATGTGAAATTGATTTACTAAGCCAGAAGCTTTCCCTGGAGTGTACACAACATCTCACCCAAGTTTCATCGCTATCGGACGATTGGTATTTGAACGCATACGGGACCTTTTTGAAACGCTTCGCGCGTCGTCGCTCATTTGTTGAATCTATTCGTGCGCTATCTATTGTAAAATGGATTTACTAAGCCAAACACCTTCCCTGGAGCTCACTCAACATATCACCCAAGTTTCATGGCAATCGGATGAATGTGATATGAACGCATACGGGACTTTGAAACGCTCTAACGTGCAGAGACAAACAGTGGAATTCGACATCACTGGCACCTTTGGTATAAAACACAACTTTTCACCACGGGCGGAGTGTATGTAACGGCGGTAGTTGCACAGGTTGCGACCAGGTGGCTCTAACGTACAGAGGCAAACCGTACAAAGACATCAGCTTTCACGAAGGCCAAGGCTAGTGGTTTCCATGACGACTGTTTTTGACTGTTTATTGTGGTTCTAAAATTGTGTGTAAATTGTGGTTCTAAAATTGTGTTTATTCCACCTACCGGGTCAGATTGTGAATCTAAACCATACATGGGCCCACCCTAATATACATACCAAATTCCATCAAAATCGGTTCAGTCGTTTAGGAGGAGTTCAGTCACATACACACGTGTCGAAGAATTATATATATAAAGATTATATTATATTATATTATACTGGTTGGCGTATAATCTCTACTTAGTATAAAACAAAGTTCCCGATTCTTGGATGTCACGGGTAATCTCGAGAACCACTGAATGGATTTTGATGCGGTTTTTACCATTCTGTAAAGGATATCTCGAGGAAGGTTTCTGTAGAAATATTTTATTTATGACCAAAATAAGTCAAGCACTACGATTTCAGTGAAAAGGTCGAAAAAAACCTGGCGTCGGTGCGCTTTAAAGCTTACGCTGCGCAAACCGTTAAAAATATCTATATATTATGAGTGTAAGAATTGTTCAGCATGAAAAGTTCTACAAAAAAGCCCGGGAGAGCATATCTCTATCTTCAATACATCGCCTACTAGAAGGGTTTTTACGTTTTCATTTCTTCCAACAATCTCCATTCAGTTACTGAGGCGACAGTTTACGAGGTAGCTAGGGGCGAGTTACAGCTTAGCTAGCGGACGAGCTTATTGCCCCAGATACAGCCAGCAGCAAACTGTCGAGTCGTGTTGAGTTAAAAACTTTAGAGAAGAGTGGTTGAGTTTGGAGTTTCCCTGGAAGTGCAACTCGGCTTTTCTTCATTTCGCCTGTGAAATATTCGTTCCGAAAAATTCACAGTCAAGTTAAGATTGGACAGAAGGGGAATTTGTGTTTCATGCACCTCGCGATTCTTAAATTACATCTGACAAGAATTTGTTGCACATGCATCTCCATGATAATATAATTAATAGTCCAGTCAGTGATTTTAACCCATCATGCCGAGACGTAAAACGGATATTGGTCGTTGTTCAATGACATTGAAAACAAAAGCGCTTATCACGTAATGCATTCATAACTGCTCCCGGGCGAAGCCGGGTCGGGTTGTTAGTAAAGTATAAAACAAAGTCCTCGATTTTTGGATGCAACGGGTAATCTCTACAACCACTAGATGGATTTTGATGCGGCTTTCACCATTCTGTAAGGGATTTCTCGAGGAAGATTTCTGTTTCTATTATTTAAACTAGTTTCCATGATGGTTCCGTATTGACGTACTAAATAGTTTTAACAACAAATTGTATATCCGCCTTAGTCAATACATTATATATTGACTAAGGCGGATATACAATTTGTTGTTAAAACTATGAAGATTTCTGTAGAAAACAAGAAGTTCCGTGACGAACTAAAGAGCATACTTTTCTTAAAATTTAAGATTCAGTTCAATGATTAATCTATATGGATCTATCTAGAATAATGACAAAATTAACTTGGTAATATCGAAATTTCTAATTAGTTCGAAATACTGTATACCTGGCATAATGTAGCCTAATAGAGAACTAGAGTTGGCAGCCCTGGTGACTGAATATATTCTTAGTTCCATCCCTTAAGGCACAGAATACAAAGTTTGGTTGAAGTCCAATGGATAGCATGGACGTTACATGCAGTTAAACATTGGATCTAACAGCGCGCGTAAAATCATGTTGGCTACAATGACATACATGTATTGGTCAGAAATAATCTGAAATAATATGATCTATTGTTGTGTCAATTTTGAATGTAATCCATTATTTAGAATAGAAGATACATGCATTTGAAAATTGGACCTATCAGAAGGCTTAGAATCATGTTGGCAGCACTGGCGGAGGCCTATATTAGTAACTCCAAATTCATCTAGAATGCCAGGTACTATACATGTGCAAAGTTTAGAGCTATTGGCTTGCATACTTTCTGATATATTTTTATTAGGGTAACAAAAATAGAGACAGTATTTATTAACAGTTGGCAGCCCTGGTTACTCTTAAGAATCGGCATGGTCATATCTGTTATGGTACACATAGCACATACAAAATTTGGTTGAAATCCAAATGATAGTATAGAAGTTGCATGTATTTAAAGTTGGACCTCTCGACAGGCTTAGAGTCATGTTGGTAGCACTGACGTATATAAGTTACTCCAAATTAATATAGAATGTCGGGTACTATACGTGTGCATAGTTTAAAGCTCTCGGCTTGCATACTTTCTGATATATGAGTATTTGGATAAATAAAATTGAGAGCATTTATTAACAGTTGGTAGCCCTGGTGGCTCCTAAGAATACGCTCAGTCATATCTGTTTATGTACTGTACCCATGTGATTAATTTCCATGGAAAACATGCTTCTGCCTCCAGCCAGCATCAGTCCTCAGGCGTGTACCGTCCTCCAAATGAGCAGTTGCATATTTTTGATCTGAGACTAAAAGGTATCAACTCTACAATAATAAAGCACAACTCTATTCTAAAGACTTTAATTAAGCTCTAAATCATGGCTTCAAACCAACACAAACACAATCCCAACAATATAACACAAAACAATGCAAAATTACTCCTACAATCCAGTAATATTCGCACTTTATCCTAGCAACTCCAAATGATTATTCGTTCATTTACCATGAGATTAACATCAAATTTTACTCTCAAGTGCGCTGATGCACATGTAAAATACACATAAACTGTACTTATAATCTTATTTCACCTGTTGTGACCCCTTTAATTTCACAATCTTAATTGGTTACTTTCAACACATCCTAATTTACATTATGCGTACAATTGTGTTTTGTATCTCTCTTCCCACCAAAATGCTTTACCATGCATTAACCAATCTATGGGTTGCACATCAAATTTACTTGCAACTCCACTGTTACTTGTAATCATACCCCTTTCTACAGTTCCACTTTCTACAGTTCCCTTTCTGCAGTTCCCTTTTCTACAGTTCCACTGTATGCCGTTATGAGTTCAATTTCAAAGATTCCGTTACCGTTGTGTCGGATGGTATATTATGCTACCCTTGCGTGGGGATAGCCTATGGCATCTAGTGTCGACCTTTAGAACAAAGTGACAATGTCAGTATAAAAATGCAACTTTCAACAACTCGTAAGTTTGCCAAATACTAAGTCATCAGGATGATCCGTAATTATCAATGTGTTTCAAACCACACAAATTCATTATCCAATACAACAACGACTCTTTTTATTACAAACAGGGTTTCAAAGTCTGTCCATTCTAAATGTCAACCTCTAAGGGTCGTTTAAAAATCTCTCCCTCGGCCTTTCCTGTATATAATGGGCTGAGTCGGGCGGTAACAAAACACTCGTTCCGTCCTTTACTATGTTTCCTCTTCCATCTCGTAGATTCTTGCATATTTATTTCCATTATCATAATATACTCTGATATTAAATTGCTTTGCTTAGCCCTTCACGTATAATATTACTGCTTGGATAGATAAATATCCCAATTAGCATATATATTTTGCTTACAACATTTTTCCCTGATGTGTATTCGTTTATTATTATTCTTATTATTATTATTACTGACATGAACTACCATAACCGACACAACGTAACCCTTTTCAATAACCGAACATCCGCGTTCGTTACGTTATGTTTCTATATAACTGAATTGCCGTTTTACATTAGTGGTAACGATTTATCCACTCAATGATGTACAAAGACATCTCAACTTGACTAAAATCAACACAAAAATACTATATTGAGGTTCTACCTCCTAAAATTGACTCTTACTGGCATATTTTATAACTTTTGAAATCACTCAACATACAGTGGACTATAATTACTACAAAATCATGGTTTTTGGGTACTCACATTGGTTAATCTGGTGGCTCCAACCACGCATTTCTTCCAGTAATGCCCGCCATTATTTGCAAATTAGCAAGGCATTCTTACACTTCCAACACACATTTTACATAACTTTTGCCTTACAAAACAAACGGCACTTTGTTTTCGCATGTTGAAGCTGTTGCTTCCTTATTCACACAACACGTTATAGCACTTGTTACACTATTAATTTTACATATATTTAACAGATCATCACTAAAATCACACGAATGCTATGTACATTTCTTAATGGTTGACCTTTCCTCGCAGAATATCAAAAATGCAGGCCCTGAAGATCTATTCTTCACTGCTATCCGCTTCTCGATTGAAAGTCTCGATTCTCTGCCTAAGGATTCCTATCGGTCCCCCAAACTGTCTATCAATCTCTATCCTTAGATAAATTTCCTGATATCACATAAATATGCTTGCACATCGTCCTGAGCATTAATTACATAGGTATTCCTGTGAAATTTCACCAATCGCATAACAAAGTTTATATCTGCGCAGTCCGACATCCTATCATATGTCTAACCAATAGTTTACATACTGCGCTCAACCCTTGTACATTGTACTTGTACAAATTACCACTTTCAATTGTACTACCTCATATATCACACGGTACATTTCCGGCGTGCTTGATAGTAGTCCCTCGTAATGCCGACTATAAACGTATGGCACGACTGTCCTTAATAATTGCTATTAATAAATGCCTTTCTGCATGGCTTTTCATGTTGAAGTCCGCGCGTCCCTTCTCTGAACTCGGTAACGTGCATTTCGCATTAGACTGCGGTTCGACTGACCACATTAATCGTTATTAATTCATGACTTAATGCATGATTATTATGTTGCTGCACCTGTTCGCCATCTCTTGATGAATACAGTACTTTTGCATTTGTCAGTTGGCACAGGCTAGAGTAAAAGGTGGCTTTTCACCGATGTCTCAGTCTCATTCATGGCTGTGATTATATGGAAGCTACTGAGGTATGGGTGGTGCTTAGTAATGGCATTCGGGGCACAGTCAGTGCCTGTGAATGCTGTGAAAGGTTCAACTCATAGGGTTAGGACTACTGTTCTGACTCAGTGAGGAAAGCAATGGCAAACTACCTCACTCCTCTTCTTGCCTATAACGCCTCAAAATAGCGCTGCCTTGGGTTTTTGTGGGTATCTACTCATATAACGTAACGGCGGTACTTTTTGAGGATCCAACCAGCCTTCGGGCTGACTACCTAACAGACAGCACCTGGAATGTTGAAGTCCGCGCGTCCCTTTCCTGGACTCCTGCGACGTGCGCTTCACACTAGACTGTGGTTCGACTGACTACATTAATCGTTATTAATTCATGCCTTAATGCATGATTATTATGTTGTTGCACTTAGAATGTTGAAGTCCGCGCGTCCCTTTCCTGGACTCCTGCGACGTGCGCTTCGCACTAGACTGTGGTTCGACTGACTACATTAATCGTTATTAATTCATGCCTTAATGCATGATTATTATGTTGCTGCACTTAGAATGTTGAAGTCCGCGCGTCCCTTTCCTGGACTCCTGCGACGTGCGCTTCGCACTAGACTGTGGTTCGGTTGACTACATTAATCGTTATTAATTCATGCCTTAATGCATGATTATTATGTTGCTGCACTTAAAGTGTTGAAGTCCGCGCATCCCTTTCCTGGACTCCTGCGACGTGCGCTTCGCACTAGACTGTGGTTCGACTGACCGCATCTGTCCTTTCTCTGGCCCTTATATCCGTTTGGAGAGAAAAAGTAGACCGAAAATTTCCCTGCAGCGTCATTTTCTCTCACAGTATAATTCTGGTCTTGAAATAACGTTTTTATGGTGCATTTTTCCTCGCTGATCACAAATCTGTCTGCGTGCTCGAGGATCGATTGTCCAATTAATTAATATTAATTGCCCTTGCCAACGCTTCCCTTCGCCGCGTCCTAGGTAAATCCCCGAAGACTTGGTTAGATCTCGCCGCTAACCTCAGATCTACTGTGTCACTGCGCGTTCCATTAAATCTGCCTCGATTTCAATGTTTAATGGCTTGGTAATTAGCCTCCCGGCTATACATTCACATAGGTGCAATCCTCATGTCTCTGAGTTACTCCAATCACGAGTAATCATTAAATTACACTGGTATCTCCCCATTCCCCTGGCATCTTCCTTATGTAACGGGGAATAACTTGACCATATATTAGCCTCCTGACCTGCTCCAGACGGCCTAAGTAGGTCACAGAGAGTGACACGGCTCCAAGAAACCACGCCCATATTCCAGAGTCATTTGACAACTGTCAAGGGCTCAAACTTTCTGCTCTCAGTCCAGAATTGTATACGCCATACAGCCCAATAATGCATATTCTGCTATTATCCCCTGCATTATATTAACAAATAATGTCAGAATTAGTTCATATCACAACCGTGATTTAATATGTATTTTCTCTAGGGGTTTTTATAGCTTAAACTCTCTCCAAAAGATCTCGTGTTCGTTCCTTGATGGAATCTATATTCTGAGCTCAATGATCTCTGAGATCCACGTTCGACACCAGTCAGCCTAACACCGTTGGGTTCATATTCCCCTTGCAACACTTATAGAAGTCAATTGCAAGTGACCATCTGTAAGTCACCGGCTGACTGTCCCAACCGTCCTTGTTTACACTAAGCGGTCATTCAACTCGTCTCCCCGTGAGTGAGTCTGTCTACCTCCCTCTTCCATTCTGAGCTCAACTCTTAGACGTGCATTGTCCCTGCGTAGAGCTTCATTCAAGGCTTCAACCTCCCCAGCTACATCGACCATTTCTTTATATAGCAGTCGTAGACACTTTCACTGCGCCTGTCTGCTTTCTTCTCTGGGCAAGCTGCTCGTTTTCCTTTCCGTCCCGTTGCATGAGCCTTCAAGTTTGTCTGCCAGGCCGACTTTGCTGTCCGCGTCTACTTGGGTGTGCGCTGCTATAGCTTCCTCTTGTTCATCAAATTCTTCTGGTGAATAATACATTTTGAGGTTGGCCGCATTCATAACGACCTCGTTTCCTGTTTCTAAATGCCTTATTCTATATTCATTATTCTGTAGGTCTCTTATAACTTCGAACGGATGAATGCTTCTTTCAGTAGAGCAGTTATCTTATCTATACCGGGATGTCCAAACGCTCTGTGTGCTAGCCACACCAATCTCCCCTGCAAAGATGCAGGAATAACAATTCTTTGACGGGTATGGTCTACATCATCCCACTTGTGTAGCATCTGATTGTACCATACGTAGTCTGTTCATAATGCCCCTGCATCTCTGTATATTGTAGTTCCCCTTGCTAAGCGTCCCTCGAAGTAATCAATCATCATTTTCAACCACGGATCTTCGCGTTGTAGATCGGTAACATTCTTCAAGTCATCTAAGGTCTTCTGATTTCGATTTTCAATCTGGACAGCTAGAGTTTCCTCTCCTCTTGGATATCGGCTTAACATGTCCGGTATTACGTTCTCTTTCCCTGGACAGTATTCTATTTCCACATTGAACTGTTGAATATACAGAGACCATCTTGTCAACCTCTGGCTAGACAAATCCGTCTTTAACAAAAATGTTAAAGCTTTATGGTCTGTTCTGAGGACGATTTGAAAGCCATACACGAGTTTACGCCAGTACTGCAATGCGTACAGAATTGCGAGCAACTCTATCTCTGTGATCGTGTAATTTTTCTCACGGGCCCTCAATCTCCTACTTATAAAGGCAATAAAACTTTCTCCTCGGGCTTATCAACATTTTCTTGGAATAGCATCGCTCCTATCCCAACAAGTGATGCATCCGTCTGTATTATGAACTTCTGGGTATAATCAGGATATCCCAGCTTCACGTATTCCAAAAGTATTTGTTTTGACCTCACGAATGCTTCTTGACATTGCACCGTCCAATTCCACCTGCTGCCCTTCTTCAATAGATCTTGCAGGGTTGCCACAGTTGTAGTATAGTTTGGGCAGTGGTTAGCAAAGAATCCAATTACTCCCAAATACTGTCGGACGTGCTTAACTTTCGTGGGTCGAGGAAAATTTCGAATAACCTCTAATTTCTCTGGGTTTTGCTTAACTCCAGTTTCATCGATAACGTGCCCTAGGAATTTAACTTCCCTCTGACAGAAGTGCGATTTCTTGATATTAACCTTAAAATTAGTTTCACGAAGGTTATCCAACAACTTCTTCAGGTCTCTCATGTGCTCCTCCATAGATTCTGAAGTGAATAGAATGTCATCTACGTATCTGATGTTACTCTCTTTAACATCATCTGATAGATTGCGTTCTAACGCTCTTATCAAAGCTGAACCAGCTGTTTTCAAACCAAAAGGTAATCTTAAAAACGTGTATGTATGTTAATCAAACATAAATCCTGTCAATAGACTCGTTTTCTTCTCCAATTCAAGATGGTGAAAGCTCGACGTAATATCTAAATTTGTAAATATGGTCTTCCCTTTAAACTTTCTGAGGATTTCTTTAATAGGTGGCACTTGGTCAAACTCTGGTATCACCTTCATATTTAAATGCCTCAAATCCAGGCATACTCTGACAGTCCCGTCTGTCTTAGGTACGATTACCAATGGGCTTACATAAGGCGTAGGTGTTTTCTCAATAACACCGGCCTCCAACATCTCCTGAATTGCTTCTTTGACCTTAGCATAGTGCTTTTCGGCTATAGGGTAGGGTTTCTGCCTAAATGGTGTCCAGTCGTTAACTTGGAAAGCATAAGTGAAGTTCTTTATACGACCAGGTCTCGAGTCAAAGACTTCCTTCTGTTCCAATAACAATTTCTTGGACCAATTTTTGCTTCTTCTAGTTTTTCCGAAATATATTCTTCCAGTTCGGGTTCCAGATCTTTCTCCATGTCTGCGGCTAGTGTTTTCAGTTCATCTTCTAACTCCTCGATAGCTAACACTTCCTCCTCAGCCATGTCTCTGTATGTATGCCATACCCGTTCATCTGTCCCTGGTTCATTCTGTTTGAGTGAGACCTCTAAGCCTTCGGCTTCCTCGTTCACACGGAACATAACTCTGTCCTGTGATAGGTATATTACCACTCTGTATTCCCTTATAAACTCTGCCCCAATAATAAGGTTAAAAGGCAATTTGTTTACTAGTAGAAAACTCTGTGAAAATATAGAGCCTCCTATCTGTAAGTCTAGGAATACCTGATATTTGCATATCATCGTCTTGACAGGAATGTCACCTTTTATTTTGACACTTGAGATAGGTATTTTCAATACATTTTCTCTCTGCGCTATCTCATTATACAAAGCTTGTGTCATAAGATACACCGTTGAACCCGTGTCTAACAGACTTCTTATCTTCAACCGTGCCACTCTTACTATTATAATGGGCAATTCTCTTTTGATCATGACCTGTGATCCTCCTGTATCCTCGATTAATTCTTCCGGTTTGGCTATCCAATTAATGATGTTGACCGCCTTCCATCCATCATTTTCAAATTCTTCTAATTTCGGAGTTTTTTTCTTTCTCTACAGCGCCAGTCCCGTTAGAGTTTCTTCTCTCCTGTTCACTGCGCTGTAACTCCAAACTTTTGGCTCCGTCTCCATATCTGTCTGGTGACGTCGTATTTTGCATAGCTTCTTGCCAGCGGACTTGCTGCTTCTGGGGTTCTTCTCCCCTTTCATTGAGGTATTGCAATGAAGCGTGATAAGGTTCCTCCACCTCGTCATCAAAGTTACGCCTTCTTTCCTGGGGTCTCCAATTCCGATTGTTGCCTTCTTGGCCATTGTTACCTCCATTATTTTGGTACGGTCTACCCCTTGTATTCTGTTGATTCCAAGAAATTCGGCCTCCTCTTCCTCTACCAGCATTTCCTTTGTACTTCGGTTGCCATCTTCTGGGTTCATGTTCCCATTGACGTCCGTTGGAATCTAACGTTTCAGTGCTAGTAGCTTTATTATTTTTCGGAGCTTTGTACTGGTCAGTTTGCGTGTTGGTCATGTGTACCTGTTCCACGGTTCGATTCTTACGCATAGTATTGGATGTTGTGAGGTCCAGTTGCCTAAGAACTGCCTCCCTTTCCATTGCGGTTTTTGCATTTGCCGAAATCAGCAGCCTTTGGATTTCATAAGGAAGTTGTTTGGCAATAGCAATACATAGCTCTAGCTCGCTAGGTTTCTGGTCAAGTTCCTTAAACCGACACATCTGAGATATGAAGAATTCAGCGTACTTCGTTGGATTGTTGGTGCTGTATCTTTTCGAGTACAAATCCAATCGTAAATTCTGTTGGGTCATCGGATCCCAGTATCACTTCAGAAAAGCTTCCCGGAACTCCTCGACTGTATCGAAGGTATAACGCAAACTGCGAAACCATAACGCACATTCTCCCTCCGTTAGTTTCTCTATGGCTCGTAGTCTGCGCTCTTGTGATATTCGCGCATCGTTTAAATATTCGGACACTTCTTTCAACCAATACTTCGGTGTCATATTACAATGGCTGCCTGAAAATTTTCTTGGTTTCTCCTCGCTTGCTCTAATTACATTTATAACTTGGTTGTGAATAGCATTTTCATGCGGCGTAGAAGCTGCAATCGGTGCACCTGGCGTCATATATGTACTTTCGCCTGGGCCTGTAGCATTCCTTATTATAGGTTGGGTTTCTAAATCTGCCCACTTGGTTTTCCTCATATCTTCCACGCTGCCTTCACTTGACTAAGGATCTTTCATTAGGGTTTCCTCCTGTGCTATTATCCTAGTCTCCATTTGACTGTGGCGCATCTCTGCTCTTTCCAATCGAGTGATTACCTCTTTTTCTATTCTGCTAAGCCTATCCTTGTTCTCTTCTGCCACTTGAAATATTTTCTTCTTATCATCCTTCAGGCTTTGCTTGATATGGGATATTTCATCCTCTACTTCTTCCTTTATTTGAGCAAGGGTCTTGTCGCTTGCCTCTGTCTTTTGGCCTTCTCTCACTTCGAGTTCTTCTCTCAGCCCTTTAATTTCCTCTTGGATATGTCCATTGACCTTTGATATTTCGCTTCTGACCTTAGCGATTTCCCCTCTGTTTTCCTCTTGCCTTTTGTTGACGATAACAACGTCGCTTTGAATTTGGTCCAGTTCTTGATGAACTTTGCTCATCTGACCCTTTATGTTGCCTACCAGCTCTTTACTTTCGTTAGCGATAGCCTTAATCTCTCCTATTTCCTGACATTGATCTAATATGTTCTGATCCTGCTCCTTTAGATCCCCGTTAATCGCTCTAGCATAACCTTTTAACTTTTCATCCCATTTACTGTCATTCTCTTCTAATCTCTGATCTATCGTTCTTGTAAATTCTGAAAACTGTTTCGCTTGGCGTTCGAGATTCACCTCATTTTGGATTTGAATATCCTTAATGACATTAGACAGCGCATCCAACCTACTGTTCGTTTCATCCTGCGCGTGCTTACATGCCTGCAAATTACTTTCAAGTTTGGCTTCTATCGCCCCGAAACGCTTTTCGGTCTTAACCTGCATTTCTGATATAATGCTTACAACGGTTTCAGTTACCTCGGTCTTAATTGTTTCTTGCATTTGACCTAACTTATCATTAAATTCTGCCTTATTTGCATCCAATCGGTTGTTTATTTCAACCTGATTATTATTCATTGCAACCTGATTTGCATTAATTGCCGCCTGATTGGCATCTAAACGATTACTCAATTCAACCTGATTATTATTAATTGCCAACTGATTAGCATCTAAACGGTTGTTTATTTAATCCTGGAAAGCCTTGGCTTCCAGCTTATTCTGTTCATTGACAGCGTCAAAATTCTGTTTTAGCTCTGCAATCCCCTGCAAAATTCCCTCCGTACCAGCCATTCGTACTACAATTCACTTTGAGATATAGGCAGGCTTCCTGGATACATGTGTGGATTCGTTTTGAAGAGAAATACAAGACACTGTACACATATTGTAAGATTGTACTTAAAATTGTACTGTCATGGCGACCGAGATGCATCGTGCGTAAAAGTGCTCCGTAGAATACCTGCCGAAACCGCAACATAACTCACAAATAGAGTCTGCTAGGGTGTGTATTATTAACTATATACAACTTAGTGAATATTTAGTCAACAGTCATGACCCTAAAAGCCGTCAATCAAAGAATTTCAGCGTTTGAAGAAAAGCTCAAAGTATTTCAAACTCGCCTAGAGGGAGCCACCACAGCTGGAACGAGCACTTCTACCAACCTCAACCCCGTGAAAGTGGAAACCCTAGCTTCGGAGTTCGAGACTTTTCGCCTTGAAGTCATAACGGAGCTAAGTGACTTAAAAAAGGATTTGAATGACCAGATTGTGAAGCAAGAACTTCGAATTGATGAGGCAGAACAGTACAGCCGCCGGAACTGCCTACTGCTACATGGGGTAAGTGAAACTCCAAACGAAGACGTGTACGCTAGAGTAACGGAGGTACTTAAGGACAAGCTTAATATAGAACTGACTATGATGAGCATCGATCGGTGTCATCGATTGGGGAAACCAAAGAGATCGTCTGCGGATGTGGTGGTTACCGGTAGAAGACCAATTATTGTCAAGTTCACCCGCTACCACGAGAGGGAACGTGTCTGGCGCGCCAAGAGACTTTTAAAAGGAACTCCTATCCTCATAACTGAGTCCCTCACAGCATCGCGCAAGGACATGCTCAACAAGGCCAGGGATCACTTTGGAGCAAGGAACACCTTCACTCTGGATGGGCGAATAGTGATAGTGGATTCTGACGGTAAAAAACATTACGTTAACACTCCAGCAGAACTTGCCTGCTTAATGAAAGGGCAGGTATCGGAAGTTAAGTGAACAGGTTAATGTGTGTAATTGTGAGTGTGTGTTTAATATGTTATTTTAATTTTAGTGTGAGTGATTGCATAAGTGATAGGTGGTTTAATTTTAAATTCAGTGAGAGTGGTTGTTTAACTGCTTCTAGTGGCTTGTGCATACATGAGGAAACAATGGTAAGTTGCATGCTCCCTTCTGTTTTATGGCCAGTGTAGTTGGTACCGTTACATTCAGTCCCGACAGAGATAATGACCTTCACCTTGACAATGAGCCTCCCAGCCCTCCCCAACCCCTGTCTTCGTCTCCCCCCACCCGCAATAATCTGGAAAGGGAATTTTCCGCATTCCCCCGTTCACTGCTGTGTGCACATGTTAATGCCCAGTCCATAATAGCACATCACGCTGAGCTCCAAGCTATTTTTGAAGGAAGCATGGTAAACCTTGTAGCAATTAGCGAAAGCTGGATGAGAGACTCTGTCCCTTTAAACATGATAAGTCTAGTAGGATACAATTCGCTCTTTCACAACCGACTGAAGCGTCGAGGAGGAGGAGTAGCTTTATTCTATAAAAACAATTTGGCGGCAAAGATTATAAAAACATCGAACCTATCTACTGACCCCTTGACCGAATATATGTTTGTTGAGCTCACTGTTGACGTGACTAAAGTGCTTATTGGTGTAGTATATAAACCACCTAAAGAAGGGAACTTCATGGATTTTGAAGAAACTCTACTAAGACTGTTACCTACCTACGAACACGTACTTATATTTGGTGACTTTAACACAAACATATTAATAGACTCCACTGACGCAAATCGTTTACGGAATATGTTTACCTCTTGTAACATGACAATATTACCACTCGGTCCTACTCACCACGTACACACCCCCCAAGGATCTTCACGCACTCTAATTGATTTAATTATCACAAATAACCCACAGAAAATACTAAAACACGGACAGATTTCAGTACCTGGCATATCTTTACACGACCTGATTTATTTAGCTTATTCTCTAAAAACTCCAAAATTTGCACCTAAATACATAACATATAGAGACATGAAAAGATTGAACCTTCAAGAACTAACACAAGACGCAATTCTCTGTCCATGGAACGATATACTACACTTGACTGACGTTGATGAAAAGGTGAGCAGATTTAACAAAATACTGCTGGAACTATATGACAAACATGCACCTAAACGAACAGCAAAAGTCACTCGTAAAGCTGCCCCCTGGCTATCAAGTGACATTAAATCCGCAATGGCCGAACGGGACGCATTTCACAGACGTTATAAGCAGACCTTATCAAGTGACGATTTTGAAAAATATCGTGTGCTTAGAAATCGAGTTAAACAAATGATTCGAAATAAAAAGTATGCCTACTTCCAACAGCTAGCCGGCAACTTGAATGCTAGGAGCACCTGGCAGCAACTCAGGTCGGTAGGTATTGGGAGGCGCACTAAAAACACCAATGAGCAGGATATTAATCCTAATGAATTAAATGCTCACTTTGCTCGAGAAATAATTAGTACTGATCCCCAAATAATACAAACAACAATAAATACACTGCAATGTGTCCCACTACCTCACCGACCGTTATTCAAGTTTCGTGAAATAGATGATACTGTCGTAAGAAAAAACATAATATCTATCAAATCACAAGCAGTCGGAATAGATGACATCCCAATTTCCTTTATCGTTAACCTGATAGAAGTATTACTGCCAATTATTACGCACATTTGTAACACATGTCTTTTAGAAGGTTTCTTCCCAACAATATGGAAAGATGCTTTAGTTATTCCAGTTCCGAAAAATTCTCTTGCAAATTCTCCATCCGACTATCGACCTGTAAGCATACTTTCCTCAATTTCCAAAATACTAGAAAAACTTATGCATGAACAACTACTTCAGTACTTGACGCAATACTCACTACTTGATCCGTTACAATCTGGATTTAAGAAAGGACACAGCACATCTACTGCACTCATTAAGATCACCGATGACGTAAGACGAGCAATGGATGAGCGTAAAGTGACAATACTCATTCTCCTAGACTTCAGCAGTGCATTCGACACCATTAACACGGACATACTTATGGCTAAATTGCAATCCTTCCATCTTAGCCCCGTTGCTCTCAAATTATTCGCCTCCTATCTTCATAACCGAAGACAACGTGTACTCCTTAATGAAAACAGAACTGATTGGAAGTTCAAAATAAATGGAGTACCTCAGGGTTCAATTCTCGGCCCCCTTATATTCATTTTATATCTGAACGACATCTCTTCGAAACTGGAAAACTGCAATTACCATCTATATGCTGATGACCTTCAGATATATTGCCACACAAAAGTAAATGACATAGATGCGGCAATTGAAAATATGAATCTAAATCTAAAGAGGATCAGCCGCTATGCAACTGAAAATTCTCTTGCCATCAACCCAATTAAAACACAAGCTATCGTAATAGGGCAGACTAAATTGCTTTTCCATTTACACAGTAGACCGCTTTCTTTAATTCAACTAAATGGTGTTGCTATCCCGTTCTCTAAATCGGTAAAAAGTCTTGGAGTCACACTAAATGAAACTTTGAATTGGGATGGGCACGTTACTAATACATGCAGGAAGGTTTACTCGTCACTTCATCCACTTAAGATTCACCAGTCCGTTCTACCCCGTAACTTGAAAATAAAACTCGTCCAAACCTTGATACTCCCTATATTTAACTACTGTGATGTTGTATTAGTAGATGCTACCGGTGAACAAAACAAGAAACTTCAGAGAGCTTTAAATTCCTGCATTAGGTTTATTTTCTCCTTGAAATTTTCCTCACATGTGTCTCCTTTTTATGATCTACTTTCCTGGCTAAAAGTAGAACAACAAAGGAACCTGCACATATGTATCCTCATCTATCGACTTCTCAATGAAAGTACTCCTCACTATCTCTCTTGTAATTTTCGTTTTCTTTCTTCCTTTCATGATCGTCACACGCGATCTGGATCTATAATTGCTATTCCTCTACATCATTCTTCTGCCTTCAGCAACTCTTTCCTCGTGTCGGGAACTAGAATTTGGAATAATTGTCCTCGTGACGTCAGAAATTGTACATCCCTTACAACTTTCAAACGTGCATGTAAAGATTTCCTCTTGAATTCGTAGGCCAACTAGAACAATTTGTGTATGAATGTGTGAGTGAATGACCATAGTATAATTTTGTTAAAAATGTATGTCATGTAAATTGTATAGCTTAGCTAATATCACGCAGTCGCAAATTTAATTTAATTTTATTTTATTTTATTTTATTCTAGTATTTAAGGTTTTCCTAGTATTTAAGTTTGGTAGGTTAAGAATAACATATGTGAGTATTCATGTACGTTGCACTGTCTGTGGTTAAGTGTAAGAGAGGGCCTAGAGCCCTAACTTCGCCACAATAAAGGCACCAATAAATACATAAATAAATAAATAAAATTTGGATTTTTGGATAAATTGTGGATTGGGTGCGTAGCGCTCATACCCTTGGGCAATTCTCTTCTCAATAGAGAGATTCTGCGTTACATCAAAAGCCTACTGAACTCAAAAATCACACAAACACAGTTTGAGGCAAAAAAGTAATTATTATGGTTTTCCCCATGAAATACCATATAAAATCTATGGGGTTTCCCTAAATCCCATAAGCTTCACAAACTTGGGTGCCATGATAAATATAGAGATGGTTTGGCCTCGTAAGACATCGCAGCAACCATCCAAGGACTCGGTTTTACTGTCGAATGCCCCACCTTGGGCCTTGCCATGATAAATATGAGAGAGGGTCTTACCATGTTTTCCCCACACACGGGCGACATGATAAATAAGATGCATGACTACTTATCAAAATTTATATTGTTTGAATCGGAGCTTAGCTAAGGTTAGGCGCGGTCATTCCCCTAATTCATTTTATTCGTTAAGTTAATAGAGCTGTTTACACTAGATCTTGACCGACTTAAGTTGTACCTTTAGCTCAAATCACTGTACAGGACGTCAAATCCCATGTACCCATGTGATTAATTTCCATGGAAAACATGCTTCTGCCTCCAGCCAGCATCAGTCCTCAGGTATGTACCGTCCTCCCACTGAGCAGTTGCATATTTTTGATCTGAGACTAAAAGGTATCAACTCTACAGTAATAAAGCACAACTCTATTCTAAAGACTTTAATTAAGCTCTAAATCATGGCTTCAAACTAACACAAACACAATCCCAACAATATAACACAAAACAATGCAAAATTACTCCTACAATCCACTAATATTCGCACTTTATCCTAGCAACTCCAAATGATTATTCGATCATTTACCATGAGATTAACATCAAATTTTACTCTCAAGTGCGCTGATGCACATGTAAAATACACATAAACTGTACTTATAATCTTATTTCACCTGTTGTGACCCCTTTAATTTCACAATCTTAATTGGTTACTTTCAACACATCCTAATTTACATTATGCGTACAATTGTGTTCTGTGTCTCTCTTCCCACAAAAATGCTTTACCATGCATTAACCAATTTATGGGTTGCACATCAAATTTACTTGCAACTCCACTGGTACTTGTAATTATACCCCTTTCTACAGTTCCACTTTCTACAGTTCCCTTTCTGCAGTTCCCTTTTCTTCAGTTCCACTGTATGCTGTTATGAGTTCAATTTCAAACATTCCGTTACCGCTGTGTCGGATGGTATATTATGCTACCCTTGCGTGGGCATAGCCTATGGCATCTAGTGTCGACCTTTAGAACAAAGTGACAATGTCAGTATAAAAATGCAACTTTCAACAACTCGTAAGTTTGCCAAATACTAAGTCATCAGTATGATCCGTAATTATCAATGTGTTTCAAACCACACAAATTCATTATACAATACAACAACGACTCTTTTTTTAAATTACAAACAGGGTTTCAAAGTCTGTCCATTCTAAATGTCAACTTCCATGGGTCGTTTAAAAATCTCTCCCTCGGCCCTTCCTGTATATAATGGGCTGAGTGGGGCGGTAACAAAACACTCGTTCCGTCCTTTACTATGTTTCCTCTTCCTTTATCTCCAAGCAGTAACAAGTGACTTTAAATACAATAGTGCAGTCTCACGGACCTACACATCCCATATGATTTAACTAAACTGTATGCAAGATAGGTTATGGACTTGTTTAAACATTTATTCCTAACCTTAGGATATTAATAACTGGCCTCAACAGGTCCATTACATTATATGAAGGAACGAGATTCATCATTCACCGG